>OZ026527.1:46893322-47559499 GCA_964019695.1 Loripinus fragilis
GGACTGTCAGTTGGCAAGTAGAGAGTAGTGGAGTTCTATATGGACTGCCAGTACACCAGTAGAGAGTAGTGGAGTTCTTTATGGACTGCCAGTACACCAGTAGAGAGTAGTGGAGTTCTATACTGACTGCCAGTACACCAGTAGAGAGTAGTGGAGATATATATGCACTGTCAGTACACCAGTAGAGAATAGTGGAGTTGTATATGGACTGCCAGTACACCAGTAGTGAGTAGTGGAGCTCTATATGGACTGCCAGTACACCAGTAGAGAGTAGTGGAGTTCTATACGGACCGTCAGTACACCAGTAGAGAATTGTGGAGTTCTCTATTGACTGCCAGTACAACAGTAGAGAGTAATGGAGTTTTATACGAACTGCCAGTACACCAGTAGAGAGTAGTGGAGTCCTATATGGACTGCCAGTACACCAGTAGAGAATAGTGGAGTTCTAAATGGACTGCCAGTACACCAGTAGAGAGTAGTGGAGTTCTATATGGACTGCCAGTACACCAGTAGAGAGAAGTGGAGTTGTATATGGACTGCCAGTACACCAGTAGAGAGTATAGGAGTTCTATATGGACTGTCAGTACACCAGTAGAGAGTAGTTAAGTTCTATACGGACTGCCAGTACACCAGTAGAGAGTAGTGGAGTTCTATATGGACTGCCAGTACACCAGTAGAGAGTACTAGAGCTCTATATGGACTGCCAGTACACCAGTAGAGAGTAGTGGAGTTCTTTATGGACTGCCAGTACACCAGTAGAGAGTAGTGGAGTTCTATATGGACTGCCAGTACACCAGTGGAGAGTATTGGAGTTCTATAGTGACTGCCAGTACACCAGTAGAGAGTAGTGGAGTTCTATATGGACTGCAAGTACACCAGTAGAGAGTAGTGGAGTTCTATATGGACCGTCAGTAGGCAAGTAGAGAGTAGTAGAGTGATATATGGACTGTCAGTGGGCAAGTAGAGAGTAGTGGAGTTCTATATGGACTGCCAGTACACCAGTAGAGAGTAGTGGAGTTCTATATGGACTGCCAGTACACCAGTAGAGAGTAGTGGAGTTCTATACTGACTGCCAGTACACAAGTAGAGAGTAGTGGAGATATATATGGACTGTCAGTACACCAGTAGAGAATAGTTGAGTTGTATATGGACTGCCAGTACACCAGTAGAGAGTAGTGGAGCTCTATATGGACTGCCAGTACACCAGTAGAGAGTAGTGGAGTTCTATACGGACCGTCAGTACACCAGTGGAGAGTTGTGGAGTTCTATATGGACTGCCAGTACAACAGTAGAGAGTAATGGAGTTTTATACGAACTGCCAGTACACCAGTAGAGAGTAGTGGAGTTCTATATGGACTGCCAGTACACCAGTAGAGAATAGTGGAGCTCTATATGGACTGCCAGTACACCAGTAGAGAGTAGTGGAGTTCTATATGGACTGCCAGTACACCAGTAGAGAGTAGTGGGAGTTGTATATGGACTGCCAGTACACCAGTAGAGAGTAGTGGAGTTCTATATGGACTGCCAGTACACCAGTAGAGAGTAGTGGAGTTCTATACGGACTGCCAGTACACCAGTAGAGAGTAATGGAGTTCTACACTGACTGCCAGTACACCAGTAGAGAGTAGTGGAGTTTTATATGGACTGCCGGTACACCAGTAGAGAGTAGTGGAGTTCTATACGGACTGCCAGTACACCAGTAGAAAGTAGTGGAGTTCTATACGGACTGCCAGTACACCAGTAGAGAGTAGTGGAGTTCTATATGGACTGCCAGTACACCAGTAGAGAGTAGTGGAGGTTTATAGTGACTGCCAGTACACCAGTAGAGAGTAGTGGAGTTCTATATGGACTGCCAGTACACCAGTAGAGAATAGTGGAGTTCTATATGGACCGTCAGTAGGCCAGTAGAGAGTAGTAGAGTGATATTTGGACTGTCAGTGGGCAAGTAGAGAGTAGTGGAGTTCTATATGGACTGCCAGTACACCAGTAGAGAGTAGTGGAGTTCTATATGGACTGCCAGTACACCAGTAGAGGGTAATGGAGTTCTATATGGACTGCCAGTACACCAGTAGAGAGTAGTGGAGTTCTATACTGACTGCCAGTACACCAGTATTGAGTAGTGGAGATCTGAATGGACTGTCAATACACCAGTAGAGGAAAGTTGAGTTGTATATGGACTGCCAGTACATCAGTAGAGAGTAGTGGAGTTCTATATGGACTGCCAGTACACCAGTAGAGAGTAGTGGAGTTCTATATGGACTGCCAGTACACTAGTAGAGAGTAGTGGAGTTCTATATGACTGCCAGTACACCACTAGAGAGTAGTGGAGTTCTATATGGACTGCCAGTACACCAGTAGAAAGTAGTAGAGCTCTATATGGACTGCCAGTACACCAGTAGAGAGTAGTGGCGTTTTATATTGACTGCCAGTACACCAGTAGAGAGTAGTGAACTTCTATATGGACTGCCAGTACACCAGTAGAGAGTAGTGGAGTTCTATATGGACTGCCAATACACCAGTAGAGAGTAGTGGAGTTCTATATGGACTGCCAGTACACCAGTAGAGAGTAGTAGAGTTCTATATGGACTGCCAGTACACCAGTAGAGAGTAGTGGAGTTCTATATGGACTGCCAGTACACCAGTAGAGAGTAGTAGAGCTCTATATGGACTGCCAGTACACCAGTAGAGAGTAGTGGAGTTCTATATGGACTGCCAGTACACCAGTATAGAGTTGTTGAGCTCTATATGGACTCCCAGTACACCAGTAGAGAGTAGTGGAGTTCTATAGGGACTGCCAGTACACCAGTAGAGAGTAGTAGAGTGATATAGGTAATGCTAATGGGCCAGTAGAGAGTAGTAGAGTGGTATTGGGACTGCTAGTTTGCCAGTAGAGTAGAGAGAGCAATATAAGGAGAGTCAATGGTCCAGTAGAGTATAGTAGAGTGATTTATTTTATACTTCACAGTGATATCAATGCATATCAAAAACAAATAAAAGTGATATCAATCACTAGTGAAATGATATGATATCAATCACTAGTATATCAGCCTATATTTTAACTGTAGCGCTTTTTGGATCACCTCTGACATCCATTCACTTAAAGCAGCTCACTTCGAAAGTTCAACCGCCTAAAACTTTCTCATTTGTGAACAAAAACATCAAGTATGGGTAGTCATTTTCTTAGTTAGAACAAGAGGAAAATATTGGTACCATAATAATTCAGATTTGCTGAAATTTTTCAATTTTGAATTTTCAACACCTCCCGCAATGCGTGTAACCTATGCTACGCAACGTCATCAACACATTATGACGTCGCTTATGACGTCACCTGTTTTGCACTTTGATGCTTCATAAATTTCTTTTTATCTGTAAGTCCTGATGACAATAGGTCATGTGGATTGATCCAGGTATTCTGTCACAAATACTCCTTTGTCTTATTTTACATTATTGCGATTTGGCTTGAAGAATGGTTAACAAACTGATTAACTGTAAATCTTCTAAAAAGTATAAAATAAAAATAAAATTTACTGTTTTTAGTAAATACCAAATATATTTCATCTCATGAGTTGAAAACATCGAAATTTTCATTCGTGCTGCGCACTCATGAAAATTATGATGTTTTCAACACACTCGATTAAATATATTTTGTATTCACCTCAAAAAAGTAAATATCCTCTATATAGCTACTGTCAGAGTGCCAGCAGAGTATAGTGAAGTGATATAGGGACTGCTAGTGGGCCAGTAGATAGTAGAAGAGTGATATAGGGACTGCAAGTGTGCCAGTAGAGTATGGTAGAGCAATATAGGACTGCCAATGGTCCAGTAGAGTATAGTTGAGTGATAAAGCTACTGTCAGATTGCCAACAGAGTGTAGTGAAGTGACATAGGGACTGCTAGTGGGCCAGTAGATAGTAGTAGAGTGATATAGGGACTGCAAGTGTGCCAGTAGAGTATAGTAGAGATCTTAAGGGGCTGCAACTGGGCCATTAGAGTGTTGTAAAGTAATATAGGGACTGCCGTTGTGCCAGCAGAGTATAGAAGAGTAGTTTAGGGTCTGCCATTTGGCTAGTAGAGTATAGTAGTGTAATTTAGGAACTGCCAGTGGTCCAGTTGAGTATCGTAGAGTAATATAGGAACTGCCAGTGTGCCAGCAGAGTATAGTTAAGTGATATAGGGTCTGCTAGTGGATCAGTAGAGAGTAGAAGAGTGATATAGGGTCTACCAGTGTGCCAGTAGAGTATGGTAGAGCAATATAGGACTGCCATTGGTCCAGTAGAGTATAGGTGAGTGATATAGCTACTGTCAGAGTGCCAACAGAGTATAGTGAAGTGATATAGGGACTGCTAGTGGGCCAGTAGATAGTAGTAGAGTGATATAGGGACTGCAAGTGTGCCAGTAGAGTATAGTAGAGATCTTAAGGGACTGCAACTGGGCCGTTAGAGAGTTGTAAAGTGATATAGGGACTGCTAGTGGGCCAGAAGAGAGTAGTAGAGTGATATAGGGACTGCCAGTGGGCCAGTAGATAGTAGTAGAGTGATATAGGGACTGCAAGTGTGCCAGTAGAGTATAGTAGAGATATTAAGGGACTGCAACTGGGCCATTAGAGAGTTGTAAAGTGATATAGGGACTGCTAGTGGGCCAGAAGAGAGTAGTAGAGTGATATAGGGACTGCCAGTGGGCCAGTAGATAGTAGTAGAGTGATATAGGGACTGCAAGTGTGCCAGTAGAGTATAGTAGATATCTTAAGGGACTGCAACTGGGCCATTACAGAGATGTGCAGTGATATGGGGACTGCTAGTAGGCCAGAAGAGAGTAGTAGAGTGATATAGGGACTGCCAGTGTGTCATTAGAGTATAGAAGAGTAGTTTAGGGTCTGCCATTTGGTCAGTAGAGTCTAGTAGAGTAATATAGGAACTGCCAGTGGTCCAGTTGAGTATCGTATAGAGTAATATAGCGACTGTATATGGGCCAGTAGAGTATGGTTGAGTGATATAAGGGCTGTCAGTGTGCCAGTAGACTATTGTAGAGTGATATACGGACTGTCAGTGTGCCAGTAGAGTGTAGTAGAGTGACATAGGGACTGCCAGTGGGCAAGTAGAGTGATATAGGGAATGTGAGTGTGGTGTCCCCACAGGACAGGGCAGATGCCAGGAATATTCGTTTGTGCAAAACCAACAGAACAAGGTTTCCACGGTAAACAGTAAACAACGACATCATTTGCGTGAATAGAGACGACTCTGATCAGACTGGGCATATGACAAGGAATTTAATATGTGGTATATAGTAAGCTTAATATCAGTATGCTGGATTATTTCGTCCTGCTACTGCTTTTTCAATACATTTATTTACGCTTTACATAGCGCTTGTGCTATTTTGGCGAGAACATATCAGCAGAGCGGGGAATAGGGGAGGTGGGGGTTGAATGAATCACGGGTTGAATTAACCAGGGGCGATAATTTCCATAACTCGTTGATTATGAAGTCGTTGTTGTTTTTCGATCGACAGCATTAACTGCAAATTTTAGCACCTTTATATTATTGTTACATTAGGCACTTTCTATCAAAATATGATTCCAGGATGGGTCGGAGTAGAATTAACCGGCTAGTACGGGTTGAATGAACATGTATATTATACAAGATATCTGATTTATCATGCAAGATATCTTAAATGAATATGTGAAAGGACATCTTTTATCCTATGTCAGATATTTTTATGATATAATGTATACAAGATATATAATATACTGGTTCATTCAAGTCTTGCTGTTTCATTCAACCTTGACCCACAAGCTTAATACCACACTACTAAATAAGATATATAGATCTAATATAGGTACATATTATAAAATATATCTTATTTGACTTTCCCATAGGGCGCACTAGAATATATAAGATGCTCAGATATCTGATGTAATCTATAAGATGTCTTATTTTGTATAACTGTAATATGTCTTATAGGATACCAGATATCTTTTATAAGGTATAAGATATCTTAATTAATTTTGCATCTCAGCTTATCCGAATCTCCCGGACAAGACTGGCTTGATACAATATGGGCTTTGTCTTGAGAAAGTCTTTAGGCCTATGTTGTTTCAAAACAGGTCTGAATAAAAAACCAGGCGGTACCGCTATATACAATGGAAAGAAGCTTAAAATATAAGAAGGGTTGCAACAGACTGCATGCTTGGTAGTCAACCCAATCACGGTTGGCAACTTTGCTTTCCTCTTTAATTGCACGCCGGTGGGTCGGACTTCAGACTCTATGATGGTTCCGACTTAAAGACTTATCTATTGATGATATGGTAGGGGCCTGATGCTTTGGCTGTTTGTCGGGCCCACCGGGGTTTACCTGTTGGATTTCTTTTACTCCGGTATTCAGTTTAATTTACTGTCGAGTCCTTATCCTTGCTTTATCTCCTTGTTATATCTTGATTTATATGTTTTAGGAGATGATGCATTGATAAGTTAGGGGTCTTTCATGCAAATCAAATATCTATGTGTCTTGATCCACATCTGAATTAAGGGTGAGGTTGGCGCCGTTAAACCGATTTAAGCCCTCCAGTAAAATATTTTACTGACCGTTCCAAGGCGGTACTTCTTTTGTGGATCTTTTATGTTTTTGTTCTGTCTTGTGTTTGCTATGTTTAGTGCACGTCTGTTTATATGTGCTTTGTGGTCACCTGCTGGGAAAGGGCTGACCTCTTGGCACTCGTTTGTGGTGTCTACTGTGAGTTTGTCACTTTCCAATTGGTATCCTGTGTCAGGTGTGGTACTTAATTGTATTGATTCCTGATCTTTGCACCCTTACTTACTTCTCATCGCATATGCGTAAAGTTTCTGTTGCAAAAACCGGTATAGGCGCAGATGCAGATTAGCTGCACAATTCCGTGCAGTTGACTGATCTGTGTCTTTGCCTAGGCATATATGCATAAAGACTTTTTCTCATGCCGCGGCTCAATTATAATAACTAGGATGTGTTACATTTATGCAAAGATGCTGATAATACTGTACGATTTGACATCAATATAGTTTAATGTTACTTAATATGTTACGATCATGCTGAAGCATTTCTTTTGTCTCCCACTTAAGCGTAGAATGTTTGTTTCCAAGATAAGCGTAAGTTTTATTCTCCTCTTAGCCGATATTTTCCAACTTAAGCGCTTTTCCCATTAAGTCGTCTCACACACGTGGTTTGTGTATGTGCAGATTTTATTTAGATTACCTGTCGTGTTTGCTGAAATTCAGCCACCGAAACCGAAAAAAATAAAATCAAAATCGTGCACGTTTTTGGTTGGACGTTCGGTTTGGTTTCGTCGCATATGTGAAAGCTCTCATTGGGTTTAAGGCATTTAATTTTTTCGCTTTGGTTTTGGTTCGGTTTCGGTGTATATGTGAAATGGCCTTAACTTACGTCGAGTGTATTGCTGATATTTGCATCAACGATATCCGTTCTGGCTGGCTATCATCAGTTCCAGACATATAATAGGGCGTCGAGGGTAATTTGTATCCAGATTTTTAATAAAAAATATTTTGATAAAATTACTTTAAATCATGTCTGATTTCAAGACAAATTTCAATTTGCAACTTTAGAATCTAAGGGTATTGCTATTCGATAGACTGTTGTCCTAACATTATTTATTATTTTGGCATGAAATTAAAAACATGTTTTGCTGACATGTTGATGTTTATTGTTGCCAAAATTCAAAAAAATTGATACATTAAAAATAAGTATTTTTTTATTAATTTCATTTATGCGTTTTTGAAGTCCTTCAGTGTATGGCGCTAGGTGCCGCTTTAGATAACTGTTTGTGTTTTTCTTTTGCCAGAAGAGTATCTTACCGACCGACTCAATAACTATTGTTAATGTTCTTCTATGACGTGGTTATATAAACAATAACCAAATTTGGAAGCGTTCCCAACATACAAGGTGCACATGCTGTTTTTTCAACTAGGCAAGCCCTCCTTTAAAAAGGAATATTTATTAACCATCGCGTCCACTGGACGCGTGTTCGATTCGGGCCTGTTCCATTAGTACTGGCCACGAATAGATCGGATGTTAACGCCCCAGCAGCAGTGTCTTTTACTGTGCTTTCTGAAGTTACCCGTCGATCAAGCTATTTCCTAAATTCCACCATTGCGTGAGCGATGTTGATATACTTTGGATACCGGATTGCTTCTAAAAACGAAAAGGCCAATAGTGACCTGGATACTGGCTAGCATCTGAAAACGAAAAGAACAATTAGAGACCTTACCACTGAGCTAGAATCCAGATCAAACATAGAGCCTTCTAATATTCTATGCTTAGTCTGACGAAATAACTAGATGTAGATTGGTCAATTTCAATATGCCCCTAGGCATTATGTGCATTGACTTCGATGTATGACCTATACATACTGCTGGGAAGGGGGTTTACTCTTCCACTATTCAGTGTGTTCATGAGCAGCGTCTTACTGGAAAATGCATATTTCCTGTGTTTTATTTTCTTCCAATGGATCACCTATGTACAAATCGTTAACTAAAACAAAAACTACTCAGAGTTTGAAACACACGAAACACTGAAAATATTGGTTTCAGCAAATGTATTATTAAAACATTATAAAAGTTCTTCTTTAACTCGGACCCAGTGTATTGGGTCTGAGTCTTTAATAACTGTAAAACGTCATGCGATGGTTCTAAGCTTTTTCAAAAGCTAACCTTGTTCAGGACTTATTGTACACCTAAGGAATCTTCTAATACCCCTAATCCACACAGGCCCCGAATCCCACGAATTGACAAATATTTGGATTCGTGGCTGAATCGTACTCAGTTCGTGAAGATCTTAACTGATTCGCACAGTCCGTAGTGAGTTCTTGCAATTCGTAGGTCTATCGGGAATTCGGCTCAAAAGTTTTGAACTGTTCAAAACTTTGGCCACGAATTCCCCGATTCGAAAAATCGTGCGTGATTCATTCCAAATTCCTAAGGCATTCTTGGACATCGTAACTGAATCGTAATAGATTCGGAGGCGTTTTTGGCATTCGTAGCTACTCTTAGTTAAATCGTGGGGAATCGGAAGATTAAGCCAAGCAATTAACCAAGGAAGAGATAGAAGAAGGATTTTCCCTAAGATTAATTACCCCGTCACGCGCATGTGAGCAGTCCTAGAAGTTGAAACAGATTTGGCAGATTCTGGAGCACAATCAGGACTGTCAGTAGCTCCTGGCTGGCGATTTTGCCAATGGCGGACTTCCATATTTTTCCAAGTCAAAGAGTCTGGGTCAGGGCCTCTCAACTTTAACGTAGTTGTTTTCTTCTAGCTATATAAGAAGCCGTTTTCAACACTTAAGTTGCAGGATAAATTCTACTGCTGCTTTACGAGGAACATTCATTTTTTGGAACTGATGCCCTGAAGCATGTATGGACCCTTTTTTTTAACCATCGTGAGAGAAAACCTGTCGAATCGTCGCGAATCGTCGCGGATTTCTGTTAATTCGTGTCCACTTTTTGCTGCATTCGGCATATTCTTAACTGATTCGTAATTGATTCCTTAACTTTCGTGTAGCATGTTCTAATGTTATTTTGCTAATCGTAATGAATTCTTGTGCGATTCCAGCCAAATTGAGCCGATTACCCCGAATATTTGTAACGACATCGTATCGGAATCGGGACTGACTCGAAGAACATCACGATTGGAGAAAAAAAAATACACATGAAAAAGTAAATAAGTATACACAGGATATGCCACAACTACACACTGCAGACCAACCCTCGTCACAATGAGGAAGAGACACAGAACACTAACAGTCAAATGACATTAAAAGACACCTAAAGTTAAGCAACCATCTCTCTCTTCCCCAGCGAGATGGTCGCAAAACTAGAAACCTATAGTAAGTAATGCACATCAAAACAGGAACCAAATATAAAGTCCTACAAAACAATGGGGTAGCAATAAACAATGAAATCAACAACAACAGAACCATAGCCTTAGAGTAATCAGCCGAAGTCACTGGGGGCTTAAATTCAATTCGCCCTAGTGCTCTGTTCTGCTGTCGTCAAACGCGAAAAAAAAAGCTAATCTCGTGTGGAGGCTTTCTTACTTATCCAATGCATCATCACGTGATAACAATCACATTTTTAAACTGTCTGTAATGAAACAAAGAAAATGGCTTTCAACTCACAGACGGCCACAGCTAAAGTAAAACCCAGTTGAGCCACAGTGGGCTCAGCCAAAGACAAACATCAAGCACTGACCCACCGATGAAAGTTTTATGCCAGATTCGTCATTGAGTCTGAAGTCTGACCCACCATGAATTCGATGTAACTCTCACTCATTTATAGAATAACTGTTTTCGTTGTTCAGCATGACAAATGAAATAAAAATTGCCTCACGACAAATGAAATATAATTGCCTCACTGAAACGCAGACTTGACCCTAATTTCCAATTTTTGTGACTTTCGATTTTGACCCTTTCAAATCAAATAAGCTGAATTTTGCATAATACGCAACGAATTGTTCCGAAATTTACACACATGATTTGAATAATATTGATTTTTTGTTTAACAACAGAATATTGAAAACATATAACATATTTAATTAAGCTTTTGTAGCAAATTATTAACTGTATGCGTTGGAAGATACCTTAAGTATAGTTTCTTTGTGAATTCCTATCGTATATGCTGCCGCACCTAGGTGCGAGCAGCAATTACGGTTGTGATGTCGGCTTTAAACGTCTCCCGCGGTGTCGTTACGTTATGTCGACGTTGGCGTATTGTATGCAACGTCGTGGTTCCCGCCAAGTATGGTCGTCGTCGTCGTCGTATCGACATCCTCCCGGCCACGAAGTAAACGTCAGCAGAACATCTAGTGGGTAGAGCTTCACGATTGGCCTCGATGTGATGAAACCACTGCTCGTCCGTTACGTTGCTACTCGCGTGAGACCTTCGTTTCCTTTAGTCAGCTTCACGATAGTAACTCTAAAACCTGATGTATCTTGAGCCCATCTTTGTATACAGTGTAGTTGCTCTGGTATGTCGCAAGGTATTCAGAAGATTCGTCAACTTTCTCAGACTGTATACCGAGTGTCTCTAGCTTCCTGAAGCGTTCCATGTCGCAAGAATCTGGCGGAGATGTGATTGTGTATATTCGTGATGCAGTCTGTCGCCGTATCAGTTGTAGGTGTTAGAAGGGGCCCGGAAATATCTTTGACTGCACTGCCGTCGGTCGGTCTCCTCGAATGAATCTGTTGCACACGATGTCCCAGTACTTGTCTACTCCAATCAGAAGAGATATGCTAAAATGTCTTCTCCAGTCAGCCGATGTACAAAGTTCGGTCCACGTAGATACGGTAGTGAAGTAACGGTTTCCTAATGGGACTGCAATGGTAGGTACTATCAGCACATCTGTGGCTATCTTCTCTCTACTATCTGTCAGTAGATAAACAATTGCGGTATCTATGTGGCTGACCTCCTTGGAAGAGGAACCAAACGCAGCTAACTGGACTTCTTCAGTCTTCTTCAGTACCATACATGTAGGTCTGAAGTTGGAGTTTGTCAGCGAGATCTCTTGTGACGAACGACCTCTGTGCCCCTTCATCAAACAAGATTTTACATCTTGTAGCGTCAGCAGTGTAGATTGCGGATGTCAGCTTGGCAACGGCTGTCCTAGGCAAAACTTCAGATCTGTGCGGCGTAGTAGAATGAAAAACCTGAAGTGTGGCATCGCTGGAACCAGGTGTGGATTCTCAAGGTGCATGAGCTGGTACAAAATTTGGAGCTTTGGATGCATGTTGGTACCCTATGCGGACGCAACTTCCTGTTCATTTAAGCCTGCACAAATGCCAAAACTCGTCAGAGCCTTCGCTTTATGCAAGTTCAAAGCAACAGACGGACAGACAGACAGACAGACAGACAGACAGACAGAACAGACAGACAGACAGACAGACAGACAGACAGACAGACAGACAGACAGACAGACAGACAGACAGACAGACAGACAGACAGACAGGACAGGACAGGACAGGACAGACATACAGGACAGGACAGGACAGGCGGGCAGGAAGGCAATCAGGCAATCAGGCAGCACAATCTTTGTATCGACTGGGGTGTTAAACATGAAAACTAACAAATGCACGAGTAAACACATGCGCTGTGATAAACTATCACATTTTCGAGCTCCGTTTAGCCTGTGCAAATGCCCAGACTAGCCAGGGCCTTCGCTGTTTGAGTACAAATATGGATATGGTATGGGCGTACATGATGACTCAGACCAACATTCATACTTCTAGTTCAGCAGGATACGTTGGGATGGTCGTTTACAGAAGCGTTCGCGCATCTGTGATAATGTGCTGGCTCATATATTATTATACAATTATTGACTATTGAGGCAATGGACATGATTTGATATCGACCTGAGAGTAACAATATTAACTGAGGCGGAGCCGAGGTTAATAAGGGTATACTCAGGTCGATATCGTACCATATCCAATGCCTCAATAGTCAACAATTGTTTTATTATATAATTTCTCTATTAAAATTCTTTTTTCTGATTACCCAAAAAGTTTAATCAGCAGAATAAATAAGAATAAACGCCGTTGGTCAAAATCGGTGCTATCAGTTTGTCAAGCAATTTCAGCCTATGTCTTGGGACAGTATTCATAAGTTTTTCATAACTTCTTACTTAGTTTAATAATATCTTTCTGTGCCTAGCCTGCCAAACATTTAATGAGTATGACCAAGAAATACCACAAAAACGCAATTCAAATCAACCAGGAAAAGGCACAGAACTCTTCCAGTCGCATGAAATCGAAAGAAAATTAAAACAACGTAATCAACCCTCTCTTTCCAAGCGAGATGATGGCAGAGCTTGAACGAACACCAAACACTGCACAACAAAGCTTGCTTTGGCATTCAGTTAAAGATCCAGATGGTGCAAATACTAACCCAATATCTAAAAAGTGTTAACTATTTCTATCAAAGAATTATTTTAATGGGCTTTTGTATTTCTAGATTAACTACGCCTTTTTCTAAAGATCATAATTTTAGTTTTATCTTCATTTACTTACAGTTCCATCTATAACTACATCTTTGTAAATTGTAATTTTTTAGCAGTTCTTGCAAATAGAATAATATCATCTGCATATAACAATAAGAATACTTTATGCATACCGATGACAACACTTTCACCACCTTTACTCATATACCATGCACGGATTTATAAAGTTTAGTCAGAGGGGGTCAGAGGGGGTCCAACTCTGACAAAGTTTTTTAGTTGATGAGGGGAGAGAAGATCCAAATACCACTAAAACAAGACATCATAGGCCATTTAAATGGCGCTTCGCTGGCAGGCCGATGTTGGTCCAATATTGAATCCTGGCATGGTAGTTTTGTGATTTTGCAGGGATCCGGACCAGTATTGCGTAGAAACCCTATAGCTATGTGATTGAGGGGGGAGGGGGGTCCTGACCCCCTGTCCCCCTTTAAATCTGAGCATGTATACTCTTCTTCCAAATCGTCAAAATGCATCACAGGCATGAATGGAGACTACCACTCTTAAGGGCCCATCATTGGCACAATTGGGTTGCATATGGGAAAATGTGGGGGAAAATGTGACATGTCATTTTATTGAAAAATTGACTTGCAGCAGGGAATTTTACTAAAACATCTAAAAGAATGTTACTTTAACATCATTTTGACTGCAAGTGTTGTTGAAATAAAATGTATGTATTAGGTGAAAAAAAATACGATAATAATTGGTTTTCGCGTTGCCATACAAACTCCACGAAAATGCATTACTTTTGTTAAAATATTACCAGTTGCTTCCACCAGAAGGTCCAATGAACAATGACCCATCAAAACGTTTAATAAATTACCCTGTGGTAATGAAAAAATAAAATTATTACATGCCTTATTTTCACAAGCGTGGCATTTCTCGAAATTTCATTCATGCCAAAATGTAAACAAAAGTTCAGATCGACTTTTTTATACCAAATTTGTATGGATTTTTGTGCAGTATGTATCAAATTATAGCGCATACTTTCACCAACAAAAATAGTAAAGTACCGGTAAAGATCAAACATAGTAACCGTCCCGATCTGTAGGCATTTTCTCGCTACAAATTTGAAACATTCCTCAAATTAGCATCGCCATTCCCAGAGCACAAAAATCTTATGGCCTTTTTACTGTATTCCTCCGCTTAGAGCAAAATTTTCATTCCCAATCGAGTAAGCATCGGGAATATTGAAACCATATGACTTGTAAACTATTTATTTATATAAAAGTACTAAGAATACCATTATAAACGAGAATAATCGTACAAAAATATGCATATTCGTTCGTTAGGAAAATATTGGGAATTATATCGCTGTGCGCTCGTTTGCGGATATGGAGTTATTAGTTTGGAGAGGAAAGGTTTACCCTAAACCATGTAAATGAGCGATTTTCGCGAAACGGACCAGAAGGTAATGGCTACCCCTATATTGCTTAGGGTTATCTTCAATACGCTACCAAGGATAAAATTTACGCTGACTATATGTTTAGATTTCAAGTAAAATCTATGGAAAACAATTTTACAGGATAGAAGCAAACTATTTACTGGAGTGAAGCACATGTACAGTAGCTTTTCAAAAAGGGTATGGAAGTGCCACTACATAACAAGACACCTACATATACCCAATTATAGACAAACAATTCATGCTAAATTTTTGTCTAATAAAAGACCTGATAATCTTAGTTCAAACCTATGTTTCTTTTCTCTTTCACAAAGGTATCTTCCATTACTTTTTTCTAAAGTTTTTATTAATGATATTTCCTATATACGTAGCTTAGGACCATTTTTTTGGTTCAAAATTTTATTTTTAATAATTTTTTTTAGAAATATTAATATTTTGGGGTATGAAAATTTTGTGAATATTTTTGGGGTCATCAAAAATTTGGACTAGAGTTTGGGTAATTATATGCATTTAATTGGCATTTATTAAGATCAAAGTACAGAATGGGAAAATTTTTGGGTGGTTGCTTTAAATTAAAAAAAGATAGGGTGCTTGATATTCTGGATACATTTTTGGGGCAAACAGTAGATACTGGATCCAAAATAGTATTAAGTGAGTATGATCAGGAAATATCACAACCAAAAATATTCCCATGACACTGTGAATATGTATGGAAAGGAAATGAGAGTACCGCCCCTCCCCCGCTGGGAGGGGTTAATGGATGCCATGCATCACCTGAGACGTTCATTCCATACTGCAACAACAGAAATAAAGGATTAAGGCCATACATAGAGAAAATCGTTAGAAACAACTCCAGATGATTTATTGTGGACACCTTTCGGTCGGTAGACTGGTTCTCTCCCTTTAATAGCTTGTCAGCATATTAAGACAGGTAACTACTAGCCGCCATTGCGCCTACGTATAGCATACACACTGACGTCATGGATGACGTGGTTTTGGAAAATACCCTTGACATAAAGTGCATTTTTTAAACAAGCCGTTTTAATAAGTTTATTTTGTTCTGGGAGTTTATATATTTTTTTCTTTTACTTAATTATCAAATTATAGCAACTGAAAAAATCTGAAGTTAGTGTTGAAAAATCTTTTCTGGAGCATGAGCAGTCGCATGAGTAGGATTCTCTACTTGTAAATAAATAGACGTTACCAGTCGTTACATGCGTAACGGAAGTAGGGCTTTATCAACGAGGGGAACCAATCTATTCGGTCGGTTGACAGACTCTTCCAGGCTCTATCTTCAGTACTGATTCGATTTTTATTGACAGCGTAATTAATTGCAACCATCTTCATATCAGTATCGTCCATGTAGAGACAGTTGAGAGTTTCAAATAAGCCTTCCTTTAACGTGGCTTAATCGTCCGTCAATCCGTCCGTTGGTCCGCCAGTCTGTGTCCCCTCTCTCTCACTCTCTCCCTCTCTCTCTCTCTCTCTCTCTCTCTCTCTGAGCACAAATAAAGCCTTAAATGACACAGACACAGACAAGTTTTCGATCCCTTTCTAGACGAGCATGACCCACATTTCAGATAAACGACAGGTATGTTTGAATCCCTCTCCTTATTATTTTGTGACGAAATAACCTTTAGATTGACACTTGTACATGTTGTATGGTAATCCCCAGCCCCACCCGCAACAACCACACAACCGGAACCACACCCTCCCAGTGCAACAATAGCAATGTTAGGGGTATGCTGGACGAGTTACAGTGACCAACTTGGGACCTGAAGTAATCAATCCACTAGCTGTCTTTCTTTTCCACGAGAATCTTTGCATCACACAGCCCTCAGTATTCACACATGCTCAAGAGATACTGTATTGCTCTGAAGTACTATTCCCAATAAATTATTCCCCATAGGAATAGTCTCTTCGACTAGAGAGCGCAGTGGCTCAGTGGTAGAGAGCTTGACTTGAGACCGAGGGGCCGCGGGTTCGAGCCTCACCAGCGTCACTGCATTTTGTCCTTGAGCAAGAACATTAATCCTAGCTTAGTACTGGTTAAACACAGGTAGACCCGTCCCTTTATAACTGAAAGATTGTTGATGGGACGTAAAGAATCAAATCAAACAAACAAAATAGTCTCTTCGACTGTGGTTGCAGCTGAGACCCATCTATAGATTAACTCTTCACAAAGACACAGTCCATTTTTTTTGCTGATCCCTTGAAGTAACAGGCCAATTTTATAATAGGAAATAGATATAGTCTTTCCCTCCCAATACGTGTAGGGCCCATTCTGGATCGTTGTAGCACTGTGAATATTTACAACGAGGACCCGAGCCACCAAAACACTATTAAAGGCTGGTTAAATGATTGTAAGAACGGGTAGTGTATTCCTCAGTTGTGTCTTGTAGTGATCCAGACAGATATTCAGTCACTTTGGCGAAACCTTTTCGATATCACTTGACCCATAACAGATAATATGATATTTGAAATCGATTCATATATAATTTTAAGATAATTCTACGACATAAATGGCTTTGAAGAAATGAATGAAAATAAATATTCATTTTAATATTTTTAGAACTAAAGGTCTAAATAGAAAACACACTTTATAAAATAATAATCTTATACATTGCCTTAAATGGGCAATTTACATCCTGTCAAGAAGCTAATTATTACAGGGCCACTTCTTCGAAAGCTGCAGCAGAGAATGGACTACCCTACTTCCCGCATTATCTATGCAATGTACTGTGATTTTCATAAGTACACAAATGATTAAATTTCACTAATATAATGTTCACAATATACAGGCATCCTTGCGGATACAGAGCAGCAGTCATACATAGAATAGGTGATCACTGGCACATACACTATGGTCACAATTACTCAACCAGTTACAATCATCAGTTACGGGTCAATTGACATTGAACAAAAGTGTAAAAATAATGTATAAAAAATTGTCGCCGAGTTGTCTCAATATCACCTGATATTATATATATATTGTTCTTAGTTGAGAAATGAAACAACTACATTGTATTTCATAACCTACTGTGCAACAGTCAAAACAATCACCCCCTCGGTGCTGTGGATGATTCGATATACTGATACCCTCGAACCTACGGCATTGAGCAACAGTGTACCGGGTCATCAACAACACCTAGAGGGTATTGGTTTTGAATATAGCAGAATTAGAAAAGACACTATGCAAGTACCAGGGACCAGGTAGACTTAATATCAAAACAAGTACCAAACGCATAACACTAACCCACGTCGCAGTAAAACGTAGCTCATGCAGCATGGCTATACCAATGGTCTTTATCGTTCTACTTGTCATACATTGAACACAAGACCATGAGGTCCCAAATATCCGTAACCTCCTTTTCGCGAAAAATATGTGCGTTCATGTTTTTTGAGTACCTAAGAACACCATTTCCTGTAGATTTCACTGAGAAGCTCCAGACAAATGTGTTTTTTTTATTTTCAGAAAAAACATCATTTTATATCTTTATCACGGTAGGAATTTTGAGGTTTTGGAATATTTTTATACAATGTTTAACGACGATATAATTCCTGTTATTGACCGAAGAGAAAATGGTAGTTTTACAAGTTTATATTTTTGTTCATTTTACGTGAATGAAAGGTTAGCGAGAATCACAGACCCGTGTAAAAATATAGTTTAAAATACGGTGTCATATACTCGTTCATGATGTTATAAGAATAATGTGCGGTTCCAGCCAAACATTATCTTTTATAATAGATTTATAGTAAAAGTTGGTTCAAGAAATTATTCGAACGAGTTAAATTTTTAAACCTCTTCGACACAAAGTGTTGATCCAGATAAGACTGAAGCAGGAGCACTCTGTCAGACATTGGTCCATACTGTTTATACCATAAAAGTAAAGGTCTCTTATTTAATGTGCGTAGTCTACAAAAGTCTCCACCTGGTATGGATGGAATGACTAATTTCTAGCAGAGCTCACAGTGGGTATCAATTTCCTCCCCAATTAATATCCATTCTAGGCTGATACTGCTGCATGGTAACAGTACCCGAATACGTGAATTAACAGTCGATAGTCCCGCAGCTACCAGGATTCGACCCAGGTTTGCCATCTATGTAGTCTAATGCACAAATCACTCAGCCACCGAACCACCTAAGTGACCTTTAAACCCTCTTTACATGTACATAACAATCTCACAATTTTAAAATGCATTACGAAGTGATTCATTGGTATCCCTAAAGACTACAAATTCACAAAAATAGTGAGTATTATCAGGAAATACCACAATCACAAAGGAAATCACGCGAGGAAGAGCCATTCAACCATCACGAGACACCAGGAAGACAAATTAAGCAAAGCAACCAGCTCTCTTGTCCCCATCAAGATGATTTCAATACTAGAATGGGCATAAAGTAACGTACAACAAAACATAGAACAATTACAGACTCCCACATTTGGAGTAACAATAAACAAAAAGTCAACAACAACAGAACAACCGCCTTAGAACAGACAGCAGCCTAAGCAACTGGGGGGCTTAAATGCATTTTACTGGTACCAAATCTTCGCCCTAGATTCTACTGTTGCTGAAGTACAAGAAATGTTCAGCTCGCATGGAGGCCATCTAGCTAATGCAATGTACCATCATGGAGAAACACTCTTATCAAATAACACACCATGATGAAACAAAGAAAAGGGCTCATAACTCACAGATAGTCAGAGCTAAAGAAAACCTCAAGTTGAGCCACGGTGGGTCCAGCTACAGATAAGCATCAGGCACCAACCCACCGATTAAAGCTTTACATCAGAGCCGTCATAGAGTCTGAGGCCTGACCCACCTGACAAGCCTTCTTTCATTCTTTAACACACCTATTTTGTATTTTTCTGTAAAGACAAAATTAGCTCATAACCTATTAGTGAGGTTATTGAGAAACATGACTATCTTAATAAGACACTAGCTGACACTTACTGATCTACCAAAAGCTTTGAAGCGTGACTCTATTTACAATATCGATATGTTGTTCTAGAAAAAAAGGGTTTCTTTGCTTTATTTCCTTGTTATATCTTGATTTGTATGTTTTTTGAGATGATTCATTGATAAGTTAGGGGTCTTTCATGCAAACCAAATATCTATGTGTCTTGATCTACATCTATCAAGGGTGAGGTTGGCGCCATAAAACCGGTTTAAGCCCTTCAATAAAAAATTTTACTGACCATTCCAAGGTGGTACTTCTTTTGTGGATCTTTCATGTTTTGTTCTGTCTTGTGTTTGCTATGTCTTTGTGCGTGTCTGTTTATGTGTGCTTTGTGGTCACCTGCTGGGAAAGGGCTGACCTCTTGGCTCTCGTTTGTGGTGTCTGCTGTGAGTTGGACACTTTCCCATTGGTATCCTGGGTTAGGTGTGGTATTTGAATGTATCGATTCCTGATCTTTGCACCCTTACTTACTTTCGGGCATTTATTTACATTTATTATAAAAGCTTTGTCATACACATAAGTTCCATCAAGACTTGCTCATTTTACGCATTCTGCATCAATCGTTTGAAATAGAAAAGCCCAAAGGTCATTTGTAAGAGGTCGTGGTACATCTATACATGCCTTACTCTATCTTCCTATCATAAACACTTTTATATGAATTGCAGCAAGCGTCAATTTCAGGACTTTAGTTAAGAGTGCGTAAGGAAAAAAAATTGTCTTATTTCTCAACCAAAACAAATGTTGTTGGTACTCAAAAGAACCGACTCGATGATCTGTTTTTTTAAGCACCCAAATTATATGTTAAAACTGATGGGTAAGAAAATATTTACAATTTTATCCTGAAAAGTTTTGTTTATCTAAACCTGTGATTTTTTTACACATGCATCCAGGTAAGAGTGCATTATTAAATTATTTATTTTGTTGTTTCTCAACCAAAGCAAACGTAGTTGTTGTATGCAGTATTCTCTCTAAGAACTGTCTCAATGAGCACCAAAAACAATGAATAAGAAAATAATCAGTCATAATATATGCATAAAAATTGAATAAAAATTCTATATGTGACTGGGCCTATGTACTACAGAACCTTTGGTATGGTGCTGCGGCGGCCCTTACTGGAAAGCGAAGGGTCTATCAAAAAGCCCCGATCCAATAAGCTGACTTTATTCCTGCATTCATCACTTTATATTTGGGGCAGTGGTTGTATATTTTTTATAGTTTATGCACAAAATAACAAACATTTCATCTGAAAAGATGATTAATTTCCTTAATTCTAAATTTTATGTACTCATTGTAAATATTTTCAAGGGAGACAACTATTTCAAATTATTAGCTTGCAAATTGGCCACCATACTTATAGCCTGGACTTATTTTTCAAGAACAAATATGTCTCAAACAGAGCTGATTTTTACAGTGAGTTGAGGTTGGAAAATGGATACAGCTATCTTTGGCTTTTTTACAGGATAAATATACTGGGACATTGTAGTAGGTGTATGTCGCTTACTTTCTATTATTCTGGATATTGGACTGGTAAGCTGAATAAGGAGTTCCAATGCAAAAGCAAAACTAGGAACATCAGCTGAGATATTTTCAATAAAATTTAAAAATGTACATGTTTTAGAACATATAGCGAATGAATATAACTAAGTGTACAAAGTATTTTAAAAACATTTCATGACAAATATTTTGGTGCAAAATTTTCCCCATACCCCACCCATTTTTTCCAAAGATGACCCCTTAATGTCTAACTCATAAATTGCACTCATATCTTTCACTTAAAGGTTTATTTGATTTAACATTTTCACATTTTGATACATTGATTTTTACATGTATTTAGGATTTACCCCTCTACCCAATGTGACACGTTTATGCCAATTAGCATATTGATATGTGTGTGAGGAAAGCTGTCTGTTAATGTTTAAGCTTGTACAATCCAATGACACCAGTCAGAACGCGTTTAATTGGCTATTCCAGGCCTTTAGTTTATAGTGCGTGATAGAAAAATAATATTCTTATTTCTCAACGAAAACATATGTTGTTGGTACTCAAAAGAACCGCCTCAATGAGACGGTTCTTTGGAGCACCTAAAACATATGTTTTAAAAGTTAATGGTAAGAACATATTTCAATTTTACGCTGAAAATTTGTCTTTATCTGAACCTGTGCTATTAACAGGCTACTAAAAGAACAAGAAAAAAAAGAAACCAACACTAAGTACAAAACAAACGAAAACAACAACACTGAAACAGTCAACTATCAATAGCGAATAATTGTTAAGAGGACAGGAGCCGGCGTGGTGTAGTGGATAAACCACTCATCTTGTACTCAGGGTCTCGAGTTTGATCCCCGGCTCCTCCAGTCTGTCGTATACGACTCTTAAGTCGTGGCCTCGTCTGATCATAACTGTTGATTTGACATTAAACACAATCAAACTCACACACCCGTTAAGAAAGATGTGTATGCACTCGTTTCTTTCAAAATGAATTTCAACTTAGTAATTTTTGACAAACGATTCAACGCAGTCCTCAAGATTGTCCACCCATGGTGTTTTCAGCGCAGGGCATGTGTTCCCAGTATAGATACAGTCAAACTGTTGATCTCTCCATGTGCAGATATCCCTACACTGTTCATCAAGTTTCTTGTGGAATTGTGGCATAAGCTTTAACGTATCTTTAGAGTAGTCTACACTTTCTACAACATACCTAAAATATTTCTTGAGGAACTCAAATGTTTCTAAGAAGCAGTGATTTTTAGTAGCATCCTTGGCCAGTTCTACCCATTCTACACTGTCCGCAAGCATCTCTTCGGTACTAGGAAGACTGATTTTACCTGTAATATTTCTGACTGCCCATATTGCCTGACAATCAAATGTGGCAAAAGTTAATATAATATATTGCATCCCAATGTACATGAGCTTATTGTTGCCACCGTTAATCCACAGAATGCCTTTATAAAGATTTTCAGGGTAAGATAACAAATCGGTTTTCAGTCGGAGTTCTTCAGACATAAATGGAAACTCTAATATGTAACCCGTACAAAAAACTACAGCATCAACAATTGCGTCGGTACCGTCTTGAAAATATACCACGTTGCCTTCAAATTTCACCGCTAGATGTCGCTCTTCAATTCCATTAGGCCAGTTTCGTCCTAGTGGTCTATATTTGTAAGCAATAATTACCCTCGCGGCTCCAAACTTCCAAAGCATGCTCGCTAAGTCTTCAGCCGATAGAAACGAACCAATTAACAAAACCCTCTGTCCCTTGAACTCGTGTAGATGCTTCACGTTCTTTGAATGGAGTACACGCCCCTTGAATCCGTCGATACCTGGTACATCAGGCATTTTCGGAGTTGAAAACATTCCAGTGGCAACAACAACATGGCTGAATGTGTCAGTTACCTCTCTGTCGGTTTTAAGATGGTTTGCTGTAACGGTGAACTCATCTGTAACTTTGTTGTATTCTACTCTTCTCACTACTGTGGAAAATCTAATGAATTGCTTCAGATCCCGCACGCTTCCTTGCACGATACGTCCTGAAACCATTTGAAATACATTATTATTGTATGGGCCAGGCCCTGCGGTTATAAAACTGCTGTATGCTTTACTCAACTGAGCATGAAATTTCAACTGCTCACCAAAACTAAAATGCTGAAAAATAAATAAAATTTGTGCTTTCAAATCAGATGTTGTATTTATCATGCTCATAAATGTAAAATGTCAACAATCGTTTGGCAACAATTGTTGCCATTTTAGCATTTATGAGCTTGATAAATTTAATGCTCAACTGAGTTGAGCATGACCAGTTTTATAGCCTTGGGGCCAGACCATGAGTGTTTGGTACTTATCGCATTTTCGTAAAATCATTCTTAAGGCATGTACACACAGCTATCTAGTGGAACTAGAGATTCAAATTACTTTATCAATTACCTCTCATATTAACTGTATTGCTGCACGTTGCCTGATAAAACAGGGTCTATCTCACAACATGTGCCTTTATCAGGTCATGATGACGTTGCACTTTTTGAATGACGCCGCTAATGACGCTGAATCAACGAAAAAATCGAAAATTACGTCATAATCGCTAGTTTGAATAGTGCTGATGCATAGGATACCAGGTTAGTGTCTTTTGATATCAAGTTTACCAGGCTCGGCCTTTGAGAACGCATGCTGAATCGCTCGGCAAGCCTCGCGATGTCAACAAGCGTTCTCAAAGCCTTGCCTGATAAACTTGATATCAAAAGACACTCACCAAGTATTCTTCCATGCTTTGTGTATGTAAGCAGCGAAGGCTCTGGTGAGATTGCGGATATGCGAAGTTCATTGGTGCATACGCTGCCCGCCGTTGCCATAGATACATAAAAGAAAGAGAGATTGACCAGAAAATGCCACATTCACACACTGCAGACCAACCCACGGTAACGCGAGGAAGAGGCAAAGAATATTAACAGCCATATGACACCAAAAAAGACAATAAATGCAAAACAACCCAAAAAGTACGTGGATATGATCAAGGAATACCACAATCGCACACTGCAGACCAACCCACCCCGTGAGGAGGAGCCACAGAACGTTTACAGTAAAAATACACCCGAAAGACAATAAAAGTAAAGCAACCAGCTCTTTCTTCCTCGCCAAGATGATTGCAAAACTAGAAAGGACATAAAGTACTGCATACTATAACGAAGACCAACACAGAACCCCACAAACAATGAGTTACACAAAACAATAAATCAACAACAACAGAACCATCGCCTTTGAACGGACAGCAGCCTAAACCACCTGGGGGCTTTAATGACAAGCCTGGTAATTGCAGAGTTGTATTGATTAATTTGTGGCAGCAGAATTGGACGATTATCCAGCAATCATTGCAAGATAATACTGAAAACAAATCGTGGATGGATATAGAAATGGACAGCAATGTGAAAAATGTTTACACAATCCGAAAAAAAGTTTATACGGTGGGGTATATCAATGTGACCTATGCACCAACATCCTGGGTATGAACATGATGTTGCTTTGTTCCCTTGTCGGTAGCTTTGATCACGTGCGGACAACAGAGACTTATATCAGACTTGGTCAATGCCAAGGCTGATCTAAAAAGGTAAATTGGTATAACCAGAAAATGTAAAATTCACAGACTGCAGACCAACCCATGGCACCGTGAGGAAGAGGCTCAGAACACATACATCATCAACGCAATTAAAGTGAAGCAACCAGCTATCTCTCTCTCTCTCTCTCTCTCTTTCTCTCTCTCTCTCTCTCTCTCTCTTCAGCAAGATGAAAGCTAGACTAGGAGAGGGCACCACGAACAACAGCACGAAACAAGGACCCTACACCCCTATACACACAATCGTAGCACCAACAAACAATGAATGAACAACAACAGAATCACCACCTTACAGCGGAATGAGGCCTGGGCCGCCGTGGGGCTTATATATTATATTTTAGCGGCCGAATCTTCACCACCTTAGATTCTGCTGTTGTTAAAACACTGTGTTTAGTCCTCACTGGACACACATAACGTCATGTTGGTTTTGTCATGCCCTGACTGTTTTTTTAGACTTTTAGAGGGATTTGTATTATTTTCGTATTTCCAATTAAGAAGCTTTGCAAATGGTTTATTCTTGCCTTCAAGTAAGCACACAGTGTTGGGCCACCATCGGTCCGCCAGCGAAACGCCATTCAAATGGCGTTTCGCTGGCAGGCCGGTGGTTGTCCCATACAAATGGTGAATCGCTGGCAGGCCGATTGTGGTCCCATTCAAATGGCGTTTCGCTGACGGGCCGATGGTGGCCCCTTCTAACGAGCTGTGCTTTAGACCTAGGTATTACCTTCCAAATAATCTCTCACTACTGCCCTAGGGACGTACGCCGGAAGACTCTTCCCAAAGTGATCCTCGTAAGTATAATCCGGGTATTCGTTGTTACAATGAGGATTGTTGATCCAGAGGTCATAGTACATGCTGCAAAAACTTGGCTCTCCGTACTCGTCAAGACCTGAAATTGTAGAAAAAGTTTTGGTACGTATCGCATCCCAGCCAGTATGTAATCTAGGGCCAATATCGGTCCACTAGCAAAATGCCAGTTGAATAGCCCATAAGCAAATGCCATTTAAATGGCCCATTAGCAAAACGTCATTTAGATGTCGTTTTACGGGAGTGCCGATGATGGCTGATTTTATATACTAACTGGGGTTACTAACGATTGTCAGATAGTTTGGATCTACCAGGCCCTACAATTAAATACTCTTGAAAAACGGATCCTTCAGAAATAGAGAGAACCTACACTTCTCGGTTTTATTGAGTCTGTTCATGAGAAGTAATGGAAAGTGCAACAATTCTCACGTCCCTAGCACCGGCTTATGCGGTTTTCTGCTTTCCGTCAAAACCCAATATTCCCGATGGACCAGAATATTCAAAAATACCGACACTATCAAAACTGTGGGGCTTGGTCTCTGTCCCATTTATTTGCAAGGGCAACACTGGCAGGGAAAGAGGTGCTTTAAATTGGCATGCTTGGTAATTTTGCACTTTGCGTCGCTTACTCACTCTTTATTACTCTAGGTTAACATGCTTAGCAACAAGAGAATCCATTTTAACATAACATATACATATACAAATAACGTGAGCATCAGCACATCCGAGTATTACCTATCGAGATGCTAGAAATCCTAGAAATAAGGGGTCACAACAGACCTAATTTATGATCGTTTTTTTCTGATCGGAGAATTTGTCTTTCTGAATTATATATGGTTAGTTACTGTAGGTAAATATTATTAGCGTGATTGTGTCACGTGGGCATTATTCCGGTCTGATAGAGTTGACAGAGACCGGTTTTAGGAACATATGTCATGTTTGTGTATCATTCAGCCAGGAAACCGTGTGTTCACGGTACCTTGCGGTGATTCTGTTATTTTGGATATGTATTTAACGAAATTCCAAAGTTTGGGAATTACTAAAAACTGTGGTTTTGTTTATAGATTAGCACCTGGACAGGTAATACTTTTCTTCTAACAACAATCGTCATCGCCTCACCAGGGCTGCAGGATATCTTAAGCAAGTTACAACACGAGGCAATATTGTCGACGATGCAGCGCGTTAACGTCGCATCGATGCCAGCATTACGTCGTTTGACAACATGTGATGAAATTTTTCGAAGGCTGGGGGAAGCAAACATCAGCTTATTAGCACTAGGGAAAATACGAAGCAATACTGACGCCGATGCAGCGTTTTGACGTCGCACTGGCGTCAATATTACGTCGTTTTAGGTATGTTATGAGGGTGTTCTCATTCGCTCATTGAGCAAGTCCTTTAGATATACCAAACAAACCAGCCAAGCGTACGATATCCCAATAAACGAAGGCCGTACATTTGTATGGCTTCACGAGCCAACTACCCTAGCAAAGCGTAATGCGGCGTCTATGCAGCTGCTAGAGCAACATCGACGTCGAAATCACAGCATGGTCACTTGCAGCGTTTCTTATGAATGTTTTTTGATTACATACATGTAATATCGACTATAGGTCCAGATAAAACATTTCAACAAAGAACTGTCATTATTTTCTAATTCATGAATTTTAAACATGTGTTTTGGGTACTGACTTTTTCACTTAACGTTTTCAAAAAAAATATTCCAGGAACAGAACAGAAATTTATTATGACTTAGACATATACATTCTATCATCATACTATACAAATATTGCAACAATGCAAGCTATCACGTGAACAACCACGCAAATGTCTAATTTCACTCTATCGGAGAGTGAACCCACCAAATTGCATCACTGCAGCATAAACGAATCGACATAACATAAGCCATGTTTTGGCAATCCGGCCATAACTATGCCTGGTACAATTAAGAAAGCCACACTAGCATTCACACGTTGCCAAGAGTAAACTACACACACAACCCAAACCAAACCAACGTCGATGCAACGCCGGCTCGATCGTGGCTATTTGCGGTGCGTCAATGTTGCATGGAAAAACATATCAATGGCGATACAACGTCCCAAAAAGCTGTTTTGGCCTATGTTAAATATACAGAACGCCAAAAATAGGTGGTTTTCAAAAAACCAATGTTGAACCAAAGTCTCCTGCGTTAACTCAACATTGGTTCTATGTAAATCATTAATTATAAATAAAATTTCCTGGCGAAATAGTGAGATGCTACGAATAGCCTGTTAACTGTCAGTTTATGTTATTGTCAGTTTGTAGTCTCAGCTCTAACGCTATTATAATGAATGTTCCTACTGTAGTACCTAGGAATATATGTATTTCCCAACACCGTGTATTTAGTGCTTATACAAACGAAATGAAACTCGTCCTCTATATCATCCATATCACAGTAGATGCACTTTCTATTTCACGTGGAACCCCAGAATATCTTTCCATCTCGATAAGTAAAGGATGTAACGATAAACCCAGTTTAGCTACTGCTAATTCACGACATCTTGGCCTATGATACCGTTAGCTGCGTACTGAGCTATTGAAAATAAGGGACCATGGGGTTTTATATACATTTACTGTTATATAACAAAACACTTTGCATGGTTTATATCACATTAGAATTCTATATGGCTACGTGGCTTAGTCAGTAAAGCTCAATTTTGAAGAGTAACAAAGAGTGGGTTCGAAGCCCAAAGTTGATATTATTTTTTTAATATATATGTCGTTTTGTTTTTTTGTATGTTTTTAGGGTTACAATCTACTCAGGTTATTTCTAAATATTTTTATCTTTCATCACAGAATTCATAAAAGCATTTCAGTCTCGCTAGCTGTCTGTGTTTAGCAAGTATTGTAACCCCTTCGCTTGCTGTTTCCGTAGACGCAACTGGTATGTTATGTGAAATGCTGCTGCGTGATGATGCTTTGCTAATATGCCAGTCAGCTTGCTGTCTTCCTCTCTATACTGTGGTAATAGTGCTGAAATAGTATACAGCATAATTTCATGGCCTCTTCTTCGTATACTTTTATATGCAGCAATTTGTTTGGCTTGCGATCGAATAGCCTTTACAACTCCTATCAGACATTTTCAACAGTTCAGAGAAGCTTGTGCAGTGAAAAATGTGAGAATGAAAGCATATTTAATCATGAAATTCACTAGGAATTTGAGAAACATTAGGGTCTGAATAGGAAGGTGTGGGTCCATTATACTCTAATCAATCAAAAATCTCATTATTCTGTCTCATCAAAATGTTCACTTATTCATTAAAATAAATTCCACTATTCTTTAAAAAGTTTTATATCTTATATAAGAAAGTCTTATTATATCCCAGGATTTTCCCTACTCATGTTTTCCATATCAGGCCACCAGGGTTGGTTCTGTTCTCAATATTCTCCAAAATTTTTAGTCAAATTTGGTGTATTCACTATCCTCTTAAAACTTATCATCCAGCATTTCTTTTCCTGCTATTTTTAAAAAAGAAAAATTATTCTTTATTGTTGGGGCCTCGTTTTTCGCTAATCATTATAGAATAAAGCAGCTGTGCTATAATCATTAAACCCCATCCAGACCCTTATCTGCGTGTCAAATAATGTAATGATATAGCGAAAATAATCAGATTTAAAGATCATACGCGGCACAGGACTCGAACACTATACCCCCTACATGATGGTCTGAATTAGAGCTCTCGACGCTATCCTCTACACCACTCGGGCTGGTTGAAAAAACTTCATGTATATCTATTTATACTTTATTCATCTAAGAAATAGCACCCCTTTATCGATGCAATGGTAAAATCTTCCTAACGGTTTCTTTAAACCAAGCTATCGTAAATGAACAGTATTGCATTTCTATGAATCTTATTTAAAGCTTTATAAATGTATGGAACCTGCTGGTAGCTACATTTTAATCTATTAATATATCCTTCTGAAATGTGAAACTGAAACGACCAGTTGTTACAAGTGTTTCTGCTATCTGAGAGGACAGTTTTATAGTATGAGTTATTGATTTAAGCCTACTTAGGAGTATATAATGTTTCGACTATTTCCAGTCTACAGGCTCTGCGTAGTCTCGTGCCCGTCTGCATCATTTACCAGCGCCCCTTTTGGGGACATCATTCATTGTGGTCACTTGCTGGGAAAGGGCTGACCTCTTGGCTCTCGTTTGTGGTGTATAACCGTGAGTTTGTCACTTTCCAATTGGTATCCTGGGTCAGGTGTGGTACTTGATTGTATCGATTCCTGATCTTTGCACCCTATCTTACTTTCATCATAGTAAGTTAATTTGATTAGATTGTTTCTCTGTGATGATGCATTGCATTTATTAGGAAACCTCCATGCGATTTAAACAATGTTTGTGTTTTAACAACAACAGAATCTAGGTCGAAGATTTGGCGCCAGTAAAATCCATATAAATCCCGGGTGGCTCTGACAGCTGTCCGTTCTAAGGTGTTTTTTTGTCTGTTGATTCATTGTTCATTGTTTTTTGTATCTCACATTGTTTGTTGGGATGCTGTGTTTGGCCTTTGCTTTGTTAAGTATTACTTTGTGTCCTTTCTAGTTTTGCAATCAACTTGACGAGGAGGAGAGAGCTTGCTGCTTTGCTTTAATTCTCTTCCTGATGTCTTGTCACTGTTAGTGTTCTGTGATTCTTCCTCACAATGCCGTAGGTTGGTCTGTAGTGTGTGATTGTGGTATTTCCTGATCATACTCACTTATTTTAGCCACAATGGATAAACGAGACCAGAAGAAATGGTTTACCTGTTCGCCAAGACATGTTCCATATTCCACCAACTTCGGCTTGTCTCTCATAACACACTATCTCTGGTATTTCAGCGTCGCTTAATTTTCCAAGGTGAAATAACGTCGACATGCCAGACGGCCCGCAGCCAATTATACACACGCGTTTTTTCGTGTCTGCCATAATTGTTATCGTATGGAAATCACGAAAAACAAAGTTTATTTATACATTACAAGTAAACGTTCAGTTTCGCTCTATAAACCCGGTATCTTTTTTAAGTCAAGTGATTTTACAATCTATTTGACTTGTCCTAATTTTGCTGTCCAGGGCCCAAAATTACAATGCCTCCTTAAAGTTAAGTACTACTTCAGTTAAGTATTGATATTGCAACGATGTATTTTAAATGTTTGATACATGGCCCATTCGTTGCAGTACATATGGTTAAAGATGTCATTATGATCTACAGAATACATGAAATAATTTTGGTTTTAATAAGTTTAAACGCAATTTTTCGTACCCTAAAAAATCAATATTTAACTTAGGTCGTCCTTAACTTAAAGGATGCACTGTAATTTTGGCCCCAGGGCCCTGGGCCCAACATTTCAATGCCTCTTTAAAATTAAGTATACTTACTACCTTAGTTAAGTATTGATAATGCAAAAGGATATTTTAAACGTTTAATAAATTGCCAGGTTCGCCGCAGTACAAATTTACATACAGTCAAAGATATCACTTTGATCTACAGAATACATAAAACAATTTTGATTTTATGAAGTTTTAACTTTATTTTTCTTATCCTAAAATCAATACTTAACTAAGTTAACTGTACTTAACTTTCACATCAAAGATAGACTTCCTAAATCCATACTTGGTCGAGATACTCTGTAAAAAGATATGTGTAACTTCACTCCAAATTTGGTGGCAGCCGATCTGTCCCTGATTTGGTGTAATCCTTCATCTAATGTACATACTATGTTCTGTTCGATTGCATCGATCCAGAAAATAACTACAACAACAACAGGTAGAAGTTTTTCACTTTTATCACTTAGGATATGTTGGCCATATGCCGTTTTGGTAGGAAAGAAAGTAAAAGTTTACAACAAAAGAGGTGGCAGCTGAGCTGCCACCTTCTTTTGATGTTAACTTACACTTATTTTTACTGTATAGTTTCAGTGGTTTAGTGGGGACACAGTGGCTCAGTGGTAAAGTGCATGACTCGAGACGGAAGGGCCGCGGGTTCGAGCCTCACCGGCGTCACTGCGTTGTGTCCTTGAGCAAGGTACATTAATCCTAGCTTAATACTGGTTCAACCCAGGAAGACCCGTCCCGACGTAACTGAAAGATTGTTGACTGGGACGTAAAGAATCAGATCAAACTTACAAAATAAAATCAGCAGCTTAGTAGGCTGGTTAATCTGTTTGAAGATACCTGTTCATGCTTCGCTACAGAGACTTACTAGATTAATGAAAGTTCCTGTGTTGCTAGTTTAGCTTAAATACTTCTAATAGGTAAGCGAATACAGTGCCTTCAGATGCTGATCTGCGAACGCAGGTTGGTCAGCGCTTTTGTTATTCATATCAGAACATGGTCAGTATTTTGCCCAATTTCGGATTTCCTTTACTTTTTTAAACGTTTTAAAATATAATTTAAAGTATGTGTCCATCACAATAACAACATAAAAACTTGAACTCTAGTCGCTAATGTCGGCCAAGGCGGTCATGTGGTAAATAAAATCGTAAGTAACTGACTTTACTCTTTTCATGTTGAATATTCTTATATACTACACTGCTTCCCAATCCAATATACTATTAACCTGCAGCAGTCAAGTTATAAGCAGAGTGGACAACACAATGGATCCTGGCCAGATGGCTTCATTAGAAGCCTGCTGATCTAGATTAACAGCTGTTGTTTTTTTGTTTTTTTATAAAAGGATACCCCCAGGTTCAGCAGGAAAAAGACAGGGGTTAAAAAACTTTGGTGACCCTGGTTAATACTAGATTGGTAACTGACCTGGATTTACACAATCAAAGTACTCAAATCTAAAAAAAAGAAGAAAAAAATCAGGTCATGTACAAATTTACCTGTATTGGCTGTATTTGCAGACGGCTCAGCTGCAGAGTTGCAAAAATTAAACTGTCCCAGTACGGACTAGATGCAACAGGGTTCGTACAAGCAGATACAGGGACCAAACTGGCTTTTAATACATTACCGTTCGTCAAATCACTCGGTTCTTAACATCCGTCCCTTGGAACCTGCATTGAAAACCAATGTTTGTTGTTTATATTAGTACTGCATACATTCAATATATACAAAAAGCATAGCACTATATTTTGTTGCCGTTTCACAATCAATTGATGTATGGACGTTTCCATTAATATTCGTGTTCCAGGTCCAAGCCATATTAGTCCGAGAGCCAGAAGTAGGTTTAATCAAGTGGTTGAGGCCAAAATGTTTGAAAGTGTATTCTTATGTAGAGCTGAATTCAAATTTTAAGCCTTTAAAGAATCACAATCACAGACTGTAGACCAACCCACGACATCCCGAGGAAGAGACACAAGGTAGACATAGTGCAAGAGCTTACGCCAAATGGAGGTACGAGTATACGAGGGTTGTCCCAGTAAATCGTGGACTGGGCTTACCGTATAAAAGGTAACAATTGCACAAGCTTCCAAGTTTGAAGAATACTATAATCACATGTTTTGTGTGTACATACGAACTTTCAGGAAAATATACCAAAGGATAGCATCTCTTTACACTATACAAAAGGTATGCAGACCCGGCGCACGCTGGCGACGTCGCCTACTCTTAACAATCAACGTTATTTGCATGGTGTGATTGTGGTATTTCCTGATCATTCTCACTCAATCATAATCATCTTCATCCTAGAGCTTTTTATTAACGTGCAGACGAAGGTGATTCATCTATGAAGCATGGCATTCCCGATGTAAGAGCTGGTCGCGTGGCACTGGGTCCTGTAAGAGAAGTGAAGAGATGTGAAAACTGACATTAACCCCCTGAACTTCTTCCTGGCAGATTTCAAATGAGTAGTGACCGCCAGTTTATAGACTCTACCAACGGAATGTATGTCACCCAGGTAGCAGAAGGTAGCTACCACACCCAGCTTAGTGGGTCCAACCTGGTCCGCCATCAGTGAGGCCCCCCATGAGGGATTTGTGCACCCTTGATCCCTGAAAATAATGCTGTGATCTTCCCGTCTCCCTGCAAATAATTTCCTCGTCTCCCTAAAAGTATTTGCCATTGCTCCCCAAATCCCTAAAAATAGTTCAGCTTCTCCCAAAATCCACAAAAATATAAGCAAATTCTCCCTAAAGTGTATTTATCTTTCCGCAGGATTAAAATCACATATTTAAAAACTATGAAGCTATATAAGAGCGCATGACTTAATGATCACTTAATTTTTTTGTCTTATACATGTAAAGACAGGTCTATGGGATGCATGACATATAATTAATTTCAATGAAATACATTATATGGCTCAAAGTATGCGACCATCCTTAAAATGTTGTTGCTGTACCTAGTAGAGTAGGCTTGGAGATTTAGAGACATACCATTAGGATTTTGATTTTGAGAACAGGGGCTGATTTTTCCAACAGCTCAAACTAGATTTTTTAGACACTTGGGTGAAAGCATTTAACTACAAAAAGTCTTTTCTACAATTGCTATTAGTGCCTATACGCTTGTTAAACTTCAGTTAAACCAAGTAAGTATATATCTAATAAGCATTCTTCAAAAATTCCTTTAAAAAGGGCTAATTACCTAAAAAGATAATAACATAGCAGGTGTGTAGGTGGCAACGTAACATTGTGTAGTCACACTGTTGCTAGGGGGTCCGGGGCATGCTCTCTCGAAAATATTTCGATAAAAATTATGTGATCTGGTGCAATCTGCGGCGTTCCAAAGTATGTTATTATCAACCTAAAAATCAACAATTTTAATGGAAAAAATCAACAAGAAAAATGAATTGCCATATTTTCTGTCAGATAAATCTAGATGAGCATGTTTGTACGAAATAAATACATTTAGAATTTACAAGGGAGGTCTAGAATTTACAAGGTGGGTCCTCCCAGAAGCAGAAGAAATTTTTAAAACTCAAACAAAATGGTGGCTTTTCCTTATTTTTTGCTTTTTGACAAGGCTCCCTAAATCCCTAAAACTATGAACTTGCTCCCTACCTCCCCTTAAACAATTACCAGTGCTTCCCAGCTCCCTGAAAATAAATAGTCATTCCTCCCAGATCCTCAAAACCCATGGGGGCACAATCAGTACAGTGAGTTCTTCCCCTGCATAGTGCACACCTAGAATCAGGTTTTGCCGTTGGTCGTTGAAGCAGGCTGCATTTCTTATGTACCTAGTGGTTGCAGCCATTGCAGTAGGTGCTTATTTGCCTACTTCTGCACGGCAGACAACGCATCTGAACTGACATGAATTCTGCTGGAGGTCCAGGCCTGTACCGCAGATAATGGCATTTGTCTTTCCTGCACATACCCTCAAACCCTTCTCCTAAATGGTTTTTTTCAATGTCAGGAGCCTCCTGACACATTCCACCTTCAGGTCAGCAATGGTGACAAGATTATCTGCATAGCAGTCTTCCCAGGAAAATAAAGAGTGGAACTAGTGGGGCAAGGCCTCCTACATAATGATGAAGAGCAGGGGACTGCATACGGGCCAAGGATGGACTCTGACTTTCACCTCAAACTCTTGGTCCTCACTAACACGGATAAGGCTAGCACATTGGCGTACATTCCCTGGACTAACTGCAACATCTTGCTTTTTCTGACAAGTCAAATGCCTTCTCCAAGTCCATGAAGAACATATAAAACCAGTTTGTTCACTGTAGTGTTTCTACAGCTGCCAGACCATAAAAATGCAGTGCCTCTTTCTATGACAAAAACCAAACTGGGAATTATTAAAAGACTGCACCTATCGACCATCGACAATCCTCTCTAGAAGCCTTATCGCTTTTAAGTCAACTTGATGCCTTGGTGATTGCCTCTGCCCAGAGCATCACCCTTGCCCTTGTAAAGGCAAACAATAAACTTCACTTACTACCTTGCTTTCATGAGTAAACGCGGTAACAAGATTGCAGATCATGTTCGTCGTTTAACAGGTCCCACTCAAATTCAACATTAAAAAAAACCTTTGTTATGGTTATCACACGCCTTTCGCTCATGGACATTTCCCCAAGCGTCGTTCTTCACTGACATTGACATTCTCTTTCCACATCTTCTATGCTTGGCGTAAGATATCAGACAACTTGGGGCTAATGCTTTCTTAGACCATCTTGTCAATTTCATGGCGAGCATGGTGCACAACACGTCTGGCAATGCGCTTGGCGGTGTCACATAATGCATGCATGCAGTTGCCAGCCTTCCATGCGTTGGTGCGTGGCTGTAATGTAATATTCTACATCTTTATTCCAACCCCAAGTCTCACGTCCCCGTTGGTAGGACTTAGTTGTACCACATACCTCCGCTGTTGTCTTATGCAATCATGTCTTGAGTTTTGGCCAGATAACATTGGAAGTAGTTACTTTAGTTTCCACAGCAGGCACATGTGCAATGAAGACTTTCTTGAAATGGCTGCACGGTTGATGATCACTGACCTCCTTTACTGACGTGGGATGAATTCGCTCTTGATTGGGGTGGCATACCAATCATTATGTGGCACACCAGGAGCTGATGCTACAAAGCAACCTCATTTCCTGGGACAACCTTCACACGTTTTACAAGCTTTTTATTTGAAATAACACAATGTTAACTTGAGTTGCTGTATTATCTGACCAGTACATGTACATGATGAGGTGAATGTCATTTTCTTAAAGTAGGTGTTACAGACGAGCAGGTTATATGCCAGTGCATATTTCAGGATCTTCTTACTCTCAATCAGGGCCTGACTTGTCTTACCCACAGCCTCCATGTAGTTCTTTCTTACCTGAACCTGCACTGCATACATGGTCTTTCCAATTGTCATATGGGACGAGGAATTTAAAAGCTGGGTTCATTGCATTCATAGCACATAGTTGGTCGTAAGACAGATCATTTACATAATTACTGAGACCGGATTGTGCAGCATAGACAGACAGGAAGCAAACTACTCGCTGCCCAGCTATGGTGTTCACTAAGATAATCGTATCAGAGACTGACTTCACCTCACACATCTCCTTTATCCATCACTCCCACACCAGCAGTAACTGTGCTGTTTCTAGATCTGTACAGTTTATATTTTGAATCCTTGGCCTTGATTATATGGCAATGGCAGCCACATTATAGACAAGACAAATGTCTATTTTTCTACTAGATAGTGTTCCCGCCACCTCGAAGATCCTACCTTTCAGGGTTTTGTACATTCAGAGTGCCACCCTGAGTTTTCTCAGACCATTGCTGTATTCACCACAATGGCCAACCTAAAACACACCACCCCCACAGCTGACAGGGACCAAGCCTGAGATGTCACTGACAGAGTTTTGTTGTCTGCCAGCATCGCATAACATAGAGTCATTTGTTGAGACTGCCATATTATGTTGTGAACGTGTATTTTGTCTGTCCTGGCTGAAATCCCAACTTGAATTTTTGACAACATCTGATTCCAATGCTCTATAGGCAGTGTGTATGGTCATTGTTCTTATAGAAGAAAGAGTCGTCCACCAAGCCACAAAAGCTAAAACACCAAAACATCTGCCTGTGGATGGGTGCCGTCTAGCTCTTACACACCATTTGTTGCGACAACCTTATAATTATAAGGTAGGGGTGTATTTTAACGTCATATCCAGGGCCATTATGCGATTATCTCATAAAATGACCGATATGGTACACTATGTGATAGTTTATCACTTTTTGTTTGTGTCTTGTCTGCAGACTGATTGTGTCAATACCTGGTCATACTTACTAGCAATTGTTTTTTTTTTGCATATTTCTCTGAATGAAAGAAAACACAAACGTTTATGAATATTATTAGTGCCTATCCTGGGTGCTTCATCTTATCTTTACGGAGAGGACGACGAAATTGCTTTGCACATCAATAAGCGGATTTTGACAAGAATATTTTCTTCTACCTTCCCTATGTAAAGTCGTGTATACGGCATTCTTACCAAGGTTTTCTATGCGTCAGATGAATTTGAATAATCTTACTATCACATAGAGCTGTAACGATAAACCTTATATGCAGGTTTATTGCAATACCAGTCTGAAAAGGTACAATATATTGGTACGAAAAACATATCGCCATATATTGTGGTTACTATAAATATGCTGACGTCAAGAAAAAACGCCTCATCTAAAAATAAACGTGAATATCTCTTAGACTGATCAGACTAAAGTTATGAATTTTAGTGCATTATAACATCTTACCAGTCAAGCGTATCTCATGAAAACAAGATTGCTGAAAGAATATTTGAGGCTGAGAAAACGACCTCGGTTTGAGACAGGGGTCACCATTTCGTGCGACACAATATTTTAGCCACATTTGCTTTGTTTCCAGACACAATCCGTTGACAGGAAAAACGTGTTTTACCATTGTAAAACAGTCTCTATTTTACCAAAAATGCGTTTATAGTGCTCAGACAATGTTTATATGCGTCTGCTGAAAGAAACAACTTACCCCACCCACCTTTTCACCATGCATTTCAGTAAAAACTTAAATGTCATGACTCTGCAAAGTGGGTGAAAAGATTGTTACAAATCCTTTGCAAAAGTCTCAAGGCTTTAACCAGCGACGATTGCGGAGGAAACGCAATCTGGCACGTGTTCCAGACTGCCGTTTCGGATGACGTTAACGTAGACCAACGACTGGCCATTGGGCGTTACAGATTATCTTCAATAACGTAATTTTATGTAGGCATATTCTCTGTACATTACCTAATGTACCCCCTTATCATTTTTCCATTACTTAAAGGAAAACGAGAATGTTGGCAAGTTTCGTAAACGGACCTTACATTTTGTCTTTAATATGACGTCATAATTTCACAGAGTTATTACTCGCAAGCACAACTGTTTGAAAAAATGATCCAAATTTGTTCTTTGATTAGCAAAACATTTATGGCACAAACTGGGTGCAAATTCAAATTGAAATCATAAGTGATCGATGCACAATGCCGTCGTGTGTACGTTGAGCCTGTATGACGTCATCGGAATAACGCGTCACCTGCATATCAAATTAAAGTCATTTTTAAACACCGCCCAACCTCTACATAAAGAAGCAGTACGTCACTGTTCATTTTCTTAAATCATCGCTAGGAAATCAGTGATAATGAGTGAGGCGTTTTTAGTTGACGTCAGTATAGAACATTAAGAAAGTGAAGCATTTGTTTTTATTTGATTTTCCTTTCAAAAGGCAGAGTAATGCCTTAAAAACTCATGAAAATAAAGTTTATTTGAAAAGAAATGTAGTTGTGGTACAAAAAATGCAAATGTAAGTTAAAAGTTGCTGATTGCTAGCTGTTCACTGCCTTTATTCATCTGTCCATCCAATGCGTTCACTAATTTTCAAAGCATAATTGATTGTTGATAAGGTGCTTGAATTCATTTTATTTCTTAAAACCTTAGATTTCTGCATAAATTGAGCAAATATCTAAGTATTTTAAGGCAAGTAGTTCTTAGAATCATGACCAAATGTCATAAACAATATATTGTGGTAACATCGCACTATGTTCCTCATATATTGCAATATATCGCAATACGCTTTTCGCATATCATTACAGCTCTACTATCACACAAGGACCGAATTCGCCAAATTGTTTTCAAATAAGGGCATTTTTATTTGTTGTCAATATATGTCCTCCACCGAAGGGGAGGGGACATATTGATTTGTTTTGTTTTGTTTTTTCAAATCGCAATTATTCTCTTCTTTCAACCTTTAATTTAATTTTTACTGTCTTTCACTTTAATAACATTTTACTCTAAATTCATGCCTAGACCACAGATACCATGCATGACATTTGTTGAACTGGCATTGACAACTGATGTTTAAAGATGTATTATTTTCCACTCAAAACTTTAGGTTCAACATTCACATTAAACACCATCCATATTATCTTATCTATAAAAGATCACCCCGGTCTATGACAAAGCATGAAGATAGAACTATGTATTTAATTATGACATAACATAGCAGCAGTGTAGAGCCACAAAATGCTCCCCTACACAATACGCTCCTTCGAGGAGCATATCGTGTAACCTGCATACACAATATGCTCCGCTGGAGCATTTTGTGTACCCTGCATACACAATATGCTACCAGAGGAGCATATTGTGTAGGGTTGGTACTTATGTTATTTCAGTGGTCGTCCGAGGGTACACAATATGCTCTTCTTGAAAACATGTCTCGTCGTATGTTTGCCTTCTTTCTAACTGTCCTTTCGACATCCATCTTTCTATCTTACGAGCCGTGTGTCTAAAGCCATGTCCGCATCATAATTGTATTATAGTGGTCTTTAATCACCATCAACAATATTTTGGAGACGTTGTCAAAGGAAAAGTGAAACATAGGAAAAACGGGGAAACTCCGGGGATTAAATGTACAAATGTGATTAACCTGTATGAGTCGAGGACAACCTGGACATTCATAAATGCTATACCTGTTCCATTATTATTACATTGGAATATATAATATGGCTACCATTGTAGCCATCTTGATATCCTTCAAAGACCATCCCTTACCACCCCTACGTCAGATTGAATCTAAACTTGGTTGGAGAGATAAGGGCAACATGGAAATTCAGAATTGCTTGAATCATTCGATTCTGATATCCAATTTGGCTCCCATGGCAACAATCTTATTTTTTTTCAAAAGGCATAACTTTCCAAACCATACATGAATGTCAAATTATACTGAAACTTGTTGGAAGGCATATGGGGTAATATGGGAATAGAGACTTTCTAAACGTGGTAAATTTAGGTATTGACCACAGAAACATACATTGTTCTGCATTGACACTTACTAGTAAGCGGGTGCTCGCAAAGATATATGAGACGATTCATTATAATGGTGGCGAATCATTTATTGTATGTTTTAAGATTATGATCAGAACTAATGTAGTAGGTATAGGTATATAACACACTTCTACTGCCTTGCGGTGGAAGCCAGCTTTTACAGCGATGTGGTAGAGTGTTTGCCTTTAGATCCTGCGGCCCAGGTTCGATTCACACCTCGGGCGGTTGCGATTTTTCTGCACCCTGTGACATTTGGTGGCCATTATGGGGGTCCATGGCTTGTGTTTCGGGCATCACTCAGCATGAAATGTTCCGGAATTACAGCGTGGTTCTGACTAGATTCGGGGACGAATCAATTTAAAGCAGGGAAATATGTAGTAGGGATAGGTATATAATACATTTCTATTGCCTTGCGGTAGAAGCCGGCTTTTACAGCGACGTGGTAGAGTGTTAGCCTTTAGATCCTGTGGCCCAGTTTCGATTCCCACCTCGGGCGGTTGGGATTTTTCTGCACCCTGTGACATTTGGTGGCCATTATGGGGGTCCCTGGCTTGTGTTTCGGGCATCACTCAGCAGGAAATGTCCCGGAATTACAGCGTGGTTCTGACTTGATTCGGGGACGAATCAATTTAAAGCAGGGAAATATGTAGTAGGGATAGGTATATAATACACTTCTACTGCCTTGCGGTAGAAGCCAGCTTTTACAGCGACGTGGTAGAGTGTTAGACTTTAGATCCTGCGGCCCAGGTTCGATTCCAACCTCTGGCGGTTGGGATTTACGTCACCGGTCGGGTGGTTCTAATATGGACATACTCCTAGATACAACAAATACCGATGGTCTTTAATGTGATATCTACATGGCGACTCTGAAATAATATATATGAAATATATTAAATGATACGTCTATGACGTTGAAACAGCACAGCGAAGTCTACACCTTCGCTGTTGGACGGCTATATGGCAAGTGCCTACAATGAATAGATATACAGCCAACATGCTCATATTGCCTGTATATATGCTCACTGTATGACTTGATGAAAAGCATGGGAAATGACATAGAATACAATATGAATAGATAGGAGTACGGATTTTTGATAAAATGCCAAACGAACACCTCTTGCAATTCCATTACAAATTATCAAAATATCTAAATATCAAAACGTCAAAACACTAGCTTAGCTTATCCTAAATTTCATTTATAAATGCTAAAACCCTTAAAACTACGTACCTGAAATAATATATATGAAATATATTAAATGATACGTCTATGACGTTGAAACAGCACAGCGAAGTCTACACTTTCGCTGTTGAACGGCTAGTGCTCATGCATATAAGTGACGTGACATAGATGTAACGGTACATGCAGTTAGTATTAGTGTAATAGCAGGGGGTATAAGGAAATTGAATGGAAATGGGAACCATCAAGACAAAGGTGAGTAGGTCACATAGTGAAATAAGAACATTCCTTTCTTTGACCTTTTGCAGTCCAAATCCAACCTATGACACTAATACTGAGTAAACTTGATAAATGTATTTTGCCAATTAGCTTGCTACTGACCGTTTTATGGTGATGATTTAATGTATGCGCTTACTTCATACCCTTCCGCGCAGTAGTTTCTTGCTCGACAAACTCAAAACATATAGCGTTCTCTAACTTTGAATAGTATACCATCACAATGATTCTACCTTAAAGTAGCATTATACTGAACCGTACCTACACAATACGCTTCCAGTAAAATAACACTACTAAGGTAGCGTATTGTGTACCCAGCATACACAACATGCTCCAATTATCATAATACCTCAAAGGTACATGTAGCATATTGTGTACCCTACCTACACAATATGCCCCCATTATCTTAATACTACCGAAGTAACATAGTCTGTGCCCTACCTACACAATCTGCTCCCATTATCTTAATGCTACAAGAGTGTACCCTACATACACAATATGCTCTGATTATCTTAACAATACCAATATAGCATATTGTGTACCCTTTCTGAACCATATGCTCCCTTTATAGTAAAACTTAAAAGTTAGCACATTCTGTAGCATACCCACACAATATGATGTTCTTATTATCTAAAATCGCAAAAGTAGCATATTGTGTACCTTACCTACACAATTTGCTCCCATGATCTTAATATTACCAAAGTAGCTTATTGTGTACCCTACCTACTGAACATGCCCTCATTGTCTTTAAACTGCAAAGGTAGCATAATGTCTACCCTACCTACATAATATGCTATCGTTGTCTTAATACTGCCAAGGTAGCGTGTTGTGTACCCAACCTACACAAAATGCTCTCATTCTCTTAATACTGCTAAGGTAGGATATTGTGTACCCAACCTACACAATATGCTCCCACTATCTTAATATTGCTAAGGTAGTATATTGTGTACCTAAGCTGCTTAATTTGTTCCCATGATCTTAATACTGAAAAGGTAGCATATTGTGTACCTTTCCTACACAATATACTCCCATTGTCTTAATACTGCCAAGGTAGCATATTGTGTACATAAACTACACAATATGCTCCCATTATCTTAATACTACCAAGGTTGCATATGGTGTAAATTATCTGCACAATACGGTCGGATTATATAATTACTACCAAGGTAGCATATTGTGTATCTTAACTACACAATATGCTCTCATTATCAAAATACTGCCAAGGTAACATATTACGTAACCTACCTAACACAATATGTTCCCATTATCTTGATACTAGGTAGCATAATGTGTGCCCATCCTACAAAATATGCTCCCAATATCATAATACTGCCAAGGTAGCATATTGTGTACCCTAACTACACAATATGCTCCTATTATCTTTATACTGCAAAAGTAGCATATTGTGTACCTTACGTACACAATATGCTCCCATTATCATATTACTACCTCATTATCATAATACTACCAAGGTAGCATATTGTGTACTCTACCTACACAATATGCTCCCATTATCATAAAACTATCAAGGTAGTATATTGTGTACGTTACCTACACAATATGCTCCAATTATCATAATACCACCAAGGTAGCATATTGTGTAGGCAAGGTTCACAATATGCTACTTTGGTAGTAACATTATAATGGGAGCATATTGTGTAGGTAAGGTACACAATATGCTACCTCGGTAGTATTATGATAATTGTTGCGTATTGAGTAGGTAATGCACACAATATGCTACCTTGGTAGTATTATGATATTGGGAGCATATTGTGTAGGTAAGGTACACAATATGCTACCTTGGTAGTATTATGAGTATGTGAGCATATTGTGTAGGTTAAGGTACACAATATGCTACCTTGGTAGTATTACGATTATGTAAGCAATTATGTAGGTAAGGTACGCGATATGATGCGAGCATATAACGCACACCAGCAGATTTTCCTTACTTTTGATGTCCGATTACTGTTTTTTTTTTTACAGGGAAAATGACTCATTGCTCCATCCTGAGACAACCCATTGACATCCGCATTTTTTTTGCATCTCCTGTACTTTGTATCACAATTTTAGATTAACAGAGCTGCTATCCACTGCTGACCAGCAGCATCCGACGTGGCTGTCGTGAGAATATAAGTACATATAATTGTATTATCTGTGATCGCTTCAAACTTGGTTCTATACAGATAATCGTATAACATCTCATTGACAGTCCACTTCAGCCCTAAGAACTCTAGCTTGTAAGCTGGATAGTTTTCTCAGCTTGCCGCAGGCTACGACTAGCAAAGGCGATCACTCTGTTAATTTCTTGTTGATTTTGACAGAGAGCTACACCCAAGCTAATCCCTGAAGCATCTGTATGAAGTATAAATGGCAACTGGTAATCCAAAAAGCCAAGCACATAATTACTGGTCATCCAATTGATGATTATCTCAAAATGTCGTGCTGTTCTTTACCCAAAACAAATGGTAGATACACGCTATGCTACCTTGGTAGTATTATGATATTGGGAGCATATTGTACATGCTACCTCAGTAGATTTATGATAATGGGAGCATATTGTGTGGGTTAGGTACACAATATGCTACCTTGGTAGTGTTATTATAATGTGGGCATTTTGTGTAGGTAAGGTACATAATATATAATACCTTAATAGTATTATGATAATGGGACCATATTGTGCAGGTAAGGTACACAATATGCTACCTTGGTAGTATTATGAGAATGTGAGCATATTGTGTAGGTTAAGGTACACAATATGCTACCTTGGTCGTATAATGATTATGCAAGCAAATTATGTAGGTAAGGTACGCGATATGCTGCTAGCATATAACGCACACCAGCAGATTTTCCTTACTTTTGATGCCCGATTACTGGTTTGTGCAGTCCGTGAACCCAAACAGTCAGTCCACGTGATTGGCCACCTTAAGTAAGTCAACACTTCTCCCCCTTTAATTTGATATGCTTACCACTTTCAGCTTTGAAAAAGAAAATGACCTTTTGAAAACGCCCCAGGGATCTAATGTGGGTGAATCTTTGAAATTTGTACTTTCAGTGTTCTAAACACTCCATTTCTATTATTCTGATGTTCAACATGATTGATTTAAGAAAAAAAATGTTTTGACCATTTGATCCCACCCACGAAGTCGAGGGTGTGTCTTCTGGAACAATACTTACTACCATGTTGCTGCATGCGTAAGTCCCTCCAATTTGATATGTAGCATGGCCATATTCGATAATGAATATTTGACCTTTTGTCACTACCAAGGGGTTGGGGTGTATGTAAGGACAGAATGCTTGTTTTCAAGGTGCTCTACGTTCTATTTAATTTGATAAGAAACATGACTAATTTCAGGTGAAAATGTGTTGACCTTTTCACCCCCTTCCTCAGTGGTCAAGGGTGTCTCTGCGTGCTAAATAATTGCTATCATGTTGCAGTGTGTGTTGTTCCCATTTTATAAACACATGACAATATCCAGAAAAATGTTCATCTTGGACTCGCTCCATCCCCTAAAACTACCCAGGGTATCAGAGAATGCATCAAATCTGACTAATAGGTACTTAGGTATCTTTCTGGAAGGACAGGTGGACAGACAGACAGAAAGAAGGGTGGGCACACGGCTGACGCCAAAACAATATCCCTCCGACTTCATCGCAGTGCTTCAACAACAGAAACTTATTTTTAACTGCTAAATTATTAAAACAAGGTTATAGATATCATAAAATTCGAAAAGCATTTTCTAAATTCTACCACCGACACTCAGAGTTAGTTGTTAAATACAACATTGGGTTAAAAACTCTTCTGCAACGAGGCATATCAGAACCTATATTTTATGGTGATTTAGTCTATAAATTCAAACGAATTGTTGGAAAACCTAATTTTAGTGATCAATTCAAAAAGATAGTTAAACGTTATATAAGGGTTGGATATAACTTGGATATCATGCGACAATCTGCATGCCTAGTTGTAAACCCAATCACGGTTTATAGCTATGGTTTCCTCTTTAATTGCACGACGGTGGGTCGGGCCTCAGACTCTATGATGGCTCTGACGTAAAGCTTTAATCGGTGGGTTGGTGCCTGATGCTTATTTGTAGCTGGACCCACCGTGGCTCAACTTGAGGTTTTCTTTAGCTCTGACTATCTGTGAGTCATGAGCCCTTTTCTTTGTTTCATCATGGTGTAGTAATTTGATTAGAGTGTTTTTCCATGATGATACATTGCATTAGTTAGATGGCCTCCATGCGAGCTGAACATTTTTTGTACTTCAACAACAGCAGAATCTAGGGCGAAGATTTGGTACCAGTAAAATGCGTTTAAGCCCCCCGGTGGCTTAGGCTGCTGTCTGTTCTAAGGCGGTGGTTCTGTTGTTGTTGACTTTCTGTTTATTGTTACTCCCATTGTGGGAGTCTGTAATTGTTCTATGTTTTGTTGTACGTTACTTTATGTCCATTTTAGTATTGCAATCATCTTGATGGGGAAGAGAGAGCTGATTGCTTTGCTTAATTTGTCTTCCTGGTGTCTCGTGATGGTTGAGCGGCTCTTCCTCACGGTGCCACGGGGTTGTCTGCAGTTTGTGATTGTGGTATTTCCTGATCATACTCATTTACTATTCTTCAGGTGAGGCTCAAACCCGCAGCCCATTGATATCAGGTCAAGCACTCTACCACGACTGCGCTCTTCAGCTAGGGGGCATATTTTGTAGGTATTATAGATGTCCTACACAATAGGCTCCCGATTTATGGGGGAGCATATTGAGTATGCAGGGTACACAATATGCTCCTCCAGAGAGCATATTGTGTATAGAGCATTTTGTGGCTCTACACAGCTGGTTGGCGCCATCATCGATATTTATAATGGAAAATAATCAATTTCTTCAAGAATATTTCGTCTTGGTGCTCAAACAATTCCAATGAGCAAATCAAACTTTTTTGTCTAAAAGGGTCCTCGATGCCATAAAACCGGTCTGGGGGGCTGCGACTAGGTACATAAGGCTAAATACAGCGTGCTCAGCTAGAAAGGCTAGCTGGAATGCTGAACTTTTGCCTGAAGCAAGCTTAGCTACTATACTTTACCATTACAATAACTATTACGCTTATCAGACTGTATGGATGCACAGGCTAATCTACACCTTTGTTGTTTGCATGCAAAACATTCAGATATCTTCTCGACGAAGTCCATTAGTAACCAAATGCTATATCTTTTATTATAAATGAATATTCCATGTTTCCACTATATTTTAGGTGCAAAACTTCTGTCAGAGAACGATGGTAGGGCAAATTCAAATCAGAATCATTCTTTATTCGCGTACATTGGCAACAGGAGGTACAATAAAGCATAATAGTTACAATAAATAAGGCCAAAACAGGGTTCGAAAAATCCACTCGTCCGCTCGTATTTACGAGTGCCTCAGGCTGCAGGGCAAGTGGTATTTTGGATGATTTCCAATGTAAATTAATATTTTACCCATATATGTCAATAATTTTTGTGATGCAGGGCAAGTGCCTATTTTGAGATATTTCAAGGCCTGCAAAAATGAAACTGCATGAATACAAATACACATGTACTGCATGTATAGTAATCGAACAGTGTAATTTACATTGTACTCGTACATATGATGGGGTCTTATAATAATGCGGCATCGTTTACGACGTTGGTAGTGAATGTAATTTTAGACTATCATGCTGCGTAAAGCATGCTGGCACTATTTGAACCTCATAGAAAAAACCTGTCTTCGGGGTTCGTGACCGTGTAAGACTCAGCGTGGCTTCAGCTACCGAGACTAGCTAGAGTATTGATTTTTTTCATGTAAAGAGTTTATATAATATATATAGCCAGTGCATGAGATTTCCAACAATGTGGTATGTGCGACCAGCAAAGCCTCATATCAGCCTGCGCATACGCGCAGTCTGATCAGAGCCTTTGCTAGTCGCTTGAATATTCTAAGGCTGTTACAATGTAAGCTACTGACCGAACAGTATTTGGAGTTTCTATCTTTAAAGGGATGCTGCATAGGCTCGTCTGAGTCTACACTTGTCAAAATGCCACATTGTTGAAAATCACATGTCACTGCTCATATGACACTTTCCAGAGAGCGAATAAAAAAGGCACTGATCAGACTGGGCGGATTCACAGCCTGGTCTGCACATCGGTTATTCCTTAACAATTAAATCAGGATTTCTCGCGAGGAGTTCCAATACAACGTTGGCTTGAGCAATTTTTTCCAAGATTGAATAACTCATCGATAGCTTATTGATTTACATGTAGGTTATCACCATTTTTCACTCATCTGCCTGCAAGCTCCCAGTGCCTTTGGTCGTAGACGGCGGTCCTGTTTTCAGCTACTTCTGTATACGGTGGAGGCAGTTCAGTCATGAATACACGTGCTCCACTAGTCTGTCCAGCTGGTAAATAGGTACATGCAGGATACTCCACGGAAGTGCCGACAGCAGGGTCAGTCGCATCACCTTTGGACCTAGAAGAAAGAAGTTAACTAAAGATAATAACAAATTAATATATTTGTTTTGTCTTTATCTTTTTTTTCAAATGTTCGAGGACAGGGTAAGAATAGACATTTTTTTACATATAACTCTACATTTCGATCATGTACCACACGTTTGTAACGTTCGCCCAACGTTCACCCGACGTCCTGACGTCGCGACGTCATGCAACCTTTGGCACGAGGTTTTGATGTTTGCATGACGTTGTTTTACGTCGTGACGCCATGGCGTCGTTAAAACGTTGAATTAGCGTACCAAACGTTTGGTAGCAACATTGAAAAGTGTCAAATATAATATTTATATATTAAATCCTTTTGACTGTTAAGGCATTGATATTAAAAACGCCGCATTTTCATATCGAGTACATACCAGTTTGAATTTTGGTACTCGTTGGCTAGCTGGAGATTTCGTCTCCATTCCATCTTCGAGATAGATACATGTTTTTCTATTTGGTTGAATAACTTTAGGGTGGGTAAATATTTGCCACTACATGGACGTAGGAACGGGGGACTGGGGGGCAAGTGTGGGGGGGGGGCAGAATAGCATTTGCCCCCATCCCCAATAATCAGTCTAAATTGACATAATTGCTTGTCACTCAGGGTTAAATAAGCAACCTCCACACATTATTATTAGTAAAAACTTTATGTATGTATGTATGTATGTATGTATGTATGTATGTATGTATGTATGTATGTATGTATGTATGTATGTATTTTCTATCCTGGATTTTAAAGAGCTCCCATTTTCCCATAACCTTTTATCACTCTTTGCTTTTTGCCCTGAAATGCCTGAAAAGGCTTCAACAAAACAATCCTCGCTTGCTTCGCTGGCTCGGCGTAAAATATGATATCTTTTTTGTTCTGTTCTTTTTTTTTTATCCCTCTTAGCTTTTTTCTCTGAAATACCTTACCAAAATTGTTTCTTGCCCGCTTCGCTCGCTCGCACTCAAATTATGTACATGTATTTGGTTTCTTATAAATGGAGATCCATTGCTTTGATTTTAATAATGTATGTATAAAGGTATGCAGATTCAACTAGCTTTTAGAAAATATAATAACCAAAAACTGTCTTCGTACACATCGCTCGCTTGAAGTAAAAATACATGTATATATTAGTTTTTTTCATAGAGCTCGCTTGTTTTGATTTTAATGATTTTCATATCAGGATGTAAATGTATAAATGTATGCGTGCATGTGCATGCATGCACACATGTGTGTGCATGTATACATGGGTGTATGAACATTTAGCAGCATATCCATGCATACGCATACGTGCATACATGTGTGTGCATGCATGCGTGTACTGCATTTAGCAATACCCCCCCCCCCAAGTATTGAAGTTGGTCTCGCTGGTTTCGCCCCCCCCCCCCAAATATTGAAAAGCTTCCTATGCATATGCATTATGATTATTAAATCGACTCATAAATGTATTGTATTCATATATACTTTATTCTTGTGTGTCTTTGCATGCGACTTGTTACACTATCATCTGGAACTGAAACACCTTACAGCAGTGCATGTGGTTTGGTTTTGACACTATAACTTCAAATGTTTTTAAATAAGTATGCTCAATTAACAAAATGAATTAACTTTCTCATTACTCAACCCAAACATGTATTGAGCACTCAAAACACATTTAAAACTCATGTACGGATCCAGAGGGGGGCCGGGGGTCCAGATCCCACCTGAAAAAATCACAAAAATATAGAGTTTCTTAGCAATTCTAGACCAGATCCCCTGAAAATTATGAAGCTACCGTGCCAGCATTCAATGTTGTGCCAGCGAAAGGCGTTTCGATGGCGGGTCGATGATGGCCCGCTTATAGTGCTATTTGGATTCACCCCCCCCCCCAAAAAAAAAAAAAAAAAAACCCGTTAAAGTTGGACCCCCTGTTTGTTTATCTAGACTGCCTATGAATAGACATACCTGAAATACCGACAGTATCCTCCACATACGCCACCAGCTAGTAAAACCACAACGAGGAAGACCGACAGGCCAATAATAGCTCCAACAGTTTCATGGCTACCAGTATCATCAGATCTTAGAAAAAAAATAGAATGAAAGAAAAAGAAATGATTTACTTTCATATTCGGTGGAAGTATGTGATAAATGTATGCCCATATGTTGAATGGTATGTTTCAGCGTAGATGTCATTCGTAGATGTTTCAGTATAGCGACGACTGTCATACTAATAGGTTTTTTGAACGTCAAGGATCCTCGTCGGATATGTCGCCTGGCCAAACAGAAGTCAAACAAGGAAAATTTGTCGAATTTATATCCCGGGCGAAGGGTTATTTTAGAGAAACTTATAAAATCACAACACATAAATCCCATTTCTCCAACCCCTAAGTTCACCTTGGGTATCATACAGATCAAAGTTATAAGCCTATCAACTAGTTTTCAGCGGTTAGTTTAATAAAAAATAAACTAATCTGTACAAGTTCAATATCTGACTTCAACCTGACCCAGAGGTCAGGGGTGTCTGTAAGGTCAGAGTGATTGCTTCTATGTTAGTCCATACTTCTTTCCCCTTAATTTGATATGCAGGATTATTGTTTTACCCTTTAATCAAACCCAAAGGTTGAGGGTGTGATTAAAGAGAGAAAATGTGCTTGCATGGTGCTCTATGCCCCAAGCCCTTTAGTTAGTTATGCAACATGACCATGTTCTGAAAAAGTTTAATTTTTGACCTATTGTAGGGGGCTCTCTTACACTCTTGCTCTCTTGTATGTTGCCCCGAAACGCGATACCAAATACGTTTAGTGTAACATGATAAATAAGATCTGACATCTGTGCTAAAGTGTTAATGACTTTATTAAACTCGTTCCGAAAAAAGCGAGAACATATTCGTCAAGCCTCGCATTTTTATTCCTTTGCCTTAACTCATTTAATAAATTCAATAAAACATGTGCATTCATTGCTAGAATCTCAATGTGTTATACTGAAAGAAAATGAGTACATACTCGTTGCTCTTTGCGGTGGTGTTGTCTTCAAAATGATGGCTCCCATTTGTCGAGTTAAAGCCAAGATCACATCTACCTTCAAACAAGAGAAATGACATGTTTTAACACGTAATCACAACAAATGTCGTCTGCTTTTCTCGTCTGCTGAAATGTTAAAGAAGCCTTTATGGCAAACAGTGTGGACCCGGATCAGACTGTTCCTATAGGAGCAGTCTGTTCTGGGTCCACTCTGTTTGCTTCTATACTTAATTCGTCAGTAATGTTAGGCATTTATTTGCAGCAGACGACTTCAGCAGACGACATTTTCAGATGCATGTTTTTCTTGGCGTTTTAATGGTTAATTGAATATAATGTACGAAGTTCAGAATAGCTATGGGATCATAACCTACTTGTAACGTTTCATGAGGACCGAACCAGGATTAGGACTCCATGCTTCATACATCATAGTTTTGTTAGGCCAACTAGTTGCTTAAGTTGCTTACTCTACTTTGTGTAATCTTTCAGCTGCTTTAAAATCTAAATCTATGTTCTCACATCGGATGGGCGGTAATCGAATCGACGAACGCGGATCAAAAATCGCTAGAAAAAGTGTTTTCTATTGCCATTTGTCGCCAGGAGAACGTCAGATGACAATCGAAAACTCTGTTTCTAACGAATTGTTGATCTTCCTATGTCGATAGTATTAAAGTTTTCGATTGCTGTCTATCTGATGTGGTTCTAGTCGATTTTATTGGTCAATATAATAACTACAACAATAACATATAGAACTGTTCAACGTCGATCAGCCTCTAATTGACTTATTATGAAACTGTAAGTTTAAAAGGTGAGCTCGTGAAGTCATAGTGGATATTCAGCTTTCCTAGGACCCAGTTTACCATGTTTACTGTGAATATTTGTCACAAACTGATACATGTATGACACTAAAATCCCTTACTAGATGAGTGGTCATGGAAAATCTATCTTCATGACTTTCACCGTAAAAGAAATAAATGTACAAGTAACTTTACACCCAATTTGGTGGCAGCTAAACTGCCACTGATTTTAGTGTAACAGGGCTATTTTATGGTTGATTGTAATGATCTGGGCCCGGAATTACAATGCCCCTCAAAGTTAAGAAAGACTTAAGTAAGGTACTGAATCTTTATGATGCGAAAATAAACGTTTCAAACTGATTAAAATAAGAAAAATACAATTTTCGGTACATCAAAACGATTTCTTTGGCCACAAGTACTTCATCAATCCTGGCAATTTATTAAACATTTAATATATCGTGTTGAAATATCAATACTTAACTTAGTCTACCTTAACTTTAAGGAGGCATTGTAATTCCAAACCCTGGAAAATAAAAATAACAGGTAGAAATTAGCAGTGACATATGATTTCCAACATTGTAGCATTTTGACGAGCGTAGGCTCAAACGATTCTGTGTAACCTTCTTTTAAGTTAAGGCACGCCAAAGGATGTTCACTCAGTAGTTTAACAGTCATAGAATACTCAAGCGACTAGTAAAGGCTCTGATCAGACTGCGCGTATGCGCAGGCCGATCTGAGCCTTTGCTGGGCGCACATACCACATTGTAGGAAATCTCAAGTCGCGACTCGAATGTTTTAATTTTTATCACTGCAGACTTTTTTGCATAACGCTGTTTTATTAGGAAAGCATGTCTAAGTTTGCACCAAAAGGGTGGCGGTTCCACGTTCACGCCTTTAGGTGGTGACATACATTTATGTTTTTACAGTGTTCTTAGGGCCATCTATAAGGTCCCTTTAAAAGGCTAGAAAAATCAAAGCTGAAGAAGAGCATGTGAAAATCACTAGTTGCTAGCCCAACATAACATTTGACACTTTAAGCGGTGGGTTTAGTACTTAGCTAGGGTTAATGTGTCTTGCTCAACGACACAACGCAGTGACGCAGGTGAGGTTCGAACCCGCGGCCCCTCGGCCTCGAGTCAAGCACTCTACCACTGAGCCACTGTGCTCCCTGAAGTTTCTTGCTTTAAACCTTTCAGATGCTATATTTATCAAGCTAATAAATGTTAAAATGTCAAAACTTGTAGGCATTTTAACATTTATGAGTAATTATCAAGCCGATAAATGTTAAAATGCCAACATTTGCTGGCATTTCAACATTTATGAGCATGATACATTTCATGCCCAGTTGTGTCGACAAGAAAGCAAATAAAGAGTTTACATAAAGTAAGTTTAATTATTTTTCAAAAAAGAACGAACAGAGAATGCGAAGGCTCACAGGCTGGTCTGCTCCTTAGTTGTTTACATGCAACAAAATCAAGTTTCTGGCGACGTGGCCAAATGTTAATGACATAATAGCTCTTGGCATTAACATAGTATTGGCTTTGAACATTTTAAACAAATTTTGCTTTTTCAATTACAAAATAAATTTTGCTTTTTCAATTACATTTTCCGCGCGAGTTTATAATATTTTCAAATATATGTAAATATAATTTATATATACAATTTTCAGGGTCGATGTGATTTTCTTCTCATATATTAGGGGTTTAAAATTGAGAGTATCAAAAATATGCTATCAGTTATATTACATTAGGCGATTTGTCATTTCCAAGTTGTTTATTTTGAATCTCCAAATAAAAAACATCAACAAAGATTATACTCTATTATTCATAAGAAATAAAATGTGAGTATTTTCTTTTGCACTTACAAGCTTATCACAATATTTTAAGCAAATCATATACTTTATCAGACATTTCATGAAAATACCACCCAACAGAGAGACATGCATTAAGGGGCTAATTTGGCCCCCTCTGGAGCCAAAAAGTAAAATTTGCTTTACATCATCATTTTCTGATTTGTTTATTAGAAGATAAAGGTCTGGCGTTTATCTAACTTTTACCGTTGCTATGATAACAAAAATGGCCAACAAAAACAGGCTTAAAATAGAGAAAGTGCCATATTGATCCAAATTTTAGGCGTTGGAAGACAGACTTATCAGCACAGCCAAATACCAAAAAAGAAAACTCTTAATATGTTGTGTGCCATTATAATTTTCATCATATGTTAAAATATCTTTTGGGTATTTGCTTGTGCTTTATGTTAATATCTGTGTCAAATGTCTCAATTTTGCTCCAAAATGGTTACTTTCCTATGTTTAGCCTATTTAGCGGCCATGTGTGTTACCATACCAATAGTGGGGCCCCCAGGGGTTATGGGGATCTGGGGAGAATGGCTATTTATTTTCAGGGAGCTGGGGAGCACTGGTAATTATTTTAGGGGAGCTAGGGAGCAAGCTCATAATTTTGGGGATATATGGAGCCTTGCCAAAAAGCAAAAAAAAAATAAGGAAAAGCCTCCATTTTGCTTGATTTTTTAAAATTTTCTTCTGCTTCTGGGGGGGGGGGGGGCTAGCCAGACCCCCCTTGTAAATTCTAAATGTAGTTATTTTCGAAATAACATGCTCATCAAGATTGATCGGAGACCGATATATGCCAATTAAGTTTTCTTGTTTTTTTCCCTTACAATTGTTGGTTTTTAGGTTGGTAATAACATGCTTTGAGACGCACCAGATTGCACCAGATCACAACATTTATTTCCAAAATTTCTTGGGGAGCATGCCCCCGGACCCCCCTAGCAACAGTGTGACTCCACAATGTTACGGGGCCACCTACACAGCTGCTATGTTATTCTCTTTTTAGGTAATTAGCCCTTTTTAAGGGAATTTTTGAAGAATGCTTATCAGATATATACTTACTTGATTTAACTGAAGTTAAACAAGCATATAGGCACTAATAAGCAATTATAGAAAAGACTTTTTATAGTTAAATGCTTTCACTAGAGTGTCTAGAAAAACCAAGTTTAAGCTGTTAGTAAAAATCAGCCCCTGTTCCCAAAAAGAAAACCGAATGGTATGTCTCTAAACCTCCAAGTCTACTCTTCCAGGTACAGCAACAATATTTTAAGGATAGCCTCATACTTTAAGCTATATATAATGCATTTCAGTCAAATTAATTATATGTCATGCATTCCATGACTTTTATATGGCATGTATTCCATGACAAAGACCTGTCTTTACATGTATAAGACAAAATATTAAGGCATCATTAAGTCATGCGCTCTTATGTAGCTTCATAATTTATAAGTATGTGATTTTAATCTACGGAAAGATAAATACATTTTAGGGAGAATTGGTTCATATTTTGGGGATTTCGGGAGAAGCTGAAGTATTTTTAGGGATTTGGGGAGCGACGGCAAATACTTTTAGGGAGACGAGGACATTATTTGCAGGGATACGGGGAGATCAATGCATTATTTTTAGGGTTCAAGGGAGCACAGACCCCCCCCCCCTGGGGGGACCTCAATAGTAAAAGTCAAACTAATACATGACCTTTACACTTGTTGTTCTAAAAAACTAATCAGAAGTTGTAGAAAAGCATCCGCACAGTCCCATCAGCGTCTTTGCTATTCGCTATCTGAAAAGTAAAGTTACTAGGCAAATATCTCTTTATTCTCCCTTTTTGACGGCTTGTCCTGGGACAGGTGTAGACTTGTATCAGTCCACTAAATGTAGATAATTAAATTTATAATTATATTTAATTATGAAAAAATCATCTTATAAAAATTCTATCCTCTGTGATAGTCAAATTTAGTGTCTGATGTCCAAGCCAAGAACTACTCCAAGTAAAGTTTATAAATTGCCATCTTAGAGAGTATATCAGTTTTACTACAAACATGATATTAGAGACTGGGGCCAGTCTAGGTCATGTATGGTACTTGATTGTGTCGATTCATGATCTTTGCCTTCTTCTCTACTTTCAACATATGATGCCTCTGACTACGCCTCTGGACATCATAACTAGTCTGCATTTGTTTCAGAAACTAGGATTTTAAATATAGCGAATATATAGAGGATATTCAAATGTTTTAGTTAAATATGTCTTTTATTTCACGAGTGAAGTGGACAATATTTATATTTCATGAGTGGTGAAGCCACGAATGAAATATAATTATTGTCCACGAGTGAAATAAAAGACATATTCAACAAAAAAATTGAATTTTCTTTTTATTATCTACAAATTTCCCATATTCTTTTAAGGTAAAGAGAAGCTTTTACATTAGCTTTTGTTTTAATTTTCTAGTTGTAGCAGACACATTTATAAAAGCTCTTTCTTTTATTAAGCTTCTAAGCGACTCTGACTTTTTGTTTACATTTCCATAGAAATAGGAAACACCAATAGTTGTTTCCCTTAGAAACATAAAGAGTTGCTTCCCTTAGACCATATTGAGAAAATAGAAAAAAGTAGTTCCAATCTTATGGTTTCTCTCCCGTGAAAGTATTAAATCTTGTATCAGTGAAAATACAAGTTTTTATATTTTCAAGGCTGTGATATATATGCATTACAATCAATCAATATTTTCCTGTATTTCATTACATAGAAGATAATAAATACGTACATGTATATTAAATGAACCTATATTAATATGTAATCAGGAAGCAAAACCTACGCATCAGAGCTGACTTATCCGCGAATTTGTTTTTGGCATGTCGTAACATAAAAAGTTTGCACAAAACATGGCTCATTGTCTACGCCCATGTGGTGTAGATTATCTGATCTGGGCGACAAAACAGTTCACTGGCATGCATTTTGAAGAAAGCTCACCCACAGAATTCAATAAGGCACAGTTCACCGACAGATAGTGTTCCCAGGTTTGTTAGTCAAGGAGCTAAATTTTTGAAACTTGACTTGGCACAATCGTCCAGCCAGAAAAGGTTTGACTTCAGATATTGTTAGAACTACCCTTCCACAACATTTCTAGGCACGTCGTACAGTCAAATTGTGGTGGCAGTTTTTCAAGAGGAGCCGTTTTGTACACCTACCCCATGTTTACTATAAAATCAAATTGTGGCTTTTGAATCAGAAATGGTATCCAGGTGGTATCCAGATGGTGCATACAGTCGTTCTTTACTGCCGAAACCTCGATGAACACCTAAACAATTCTGAAAATAAATTGTTTGCTCCCAGAAGCATAACTGTTATGCTATAAATGTCATTTACGTTATATCTTCAATAACCCCTTACAAAATCAATTAATTTTGGTCAAAGGTTAATTTGATAAGCTCTATAATGGGTATATAGGTTTTACATTTCATGTTTGGAAGAGATAATTACTTCACTGTTTCAAAACTGCAAACATCTTGTTTCTATCATAATTACTTTAAGAACTATAAGCTGTTGAATATGATTACCCCAAATAAAATGCTGAATATGGTTAGAACCATTTTATTTGCAAATTAGCATATAATACCATCTGCTGACTTTTTTAACCATAAGCGAGCATTCTATCATTACACGATAGTAAAAAGCTATATTTAACTGCGTTTCTGGTGTAAACATCCATATTTTGATGCTTGTATGACAAAATGTAACGTACATTACAAACTTTAAGACTTCCTATATAAATTGCTGAATACCTTATATTATATGACACGCAGTATTTTATTTAATTTCAAACGTGTTTTGTTTTAAATTTATAACAAGACAGCAATTTCTTCTAAGATAATTATCAGTTTTTATGCGGTTATTACATCTATACACATTTACATTTGCAGTGTAGCAAATATTTGAAGTTTTTATCGCCACAAAATTTCATTTTGATTTGTCCAAAGTTAAAGATTCTAAAACATATAAACACAGAAATAGATACCTCTTTAGTAGTCGTAAAAGAATACATTCCATTTGTCAAAATGATCAAAGTAACATATATAACTGTATCAAATATCATGTGGTCCTATTTTGTAAAATGTTATCAAAGACAGTATACGATTGGGCCCTTAAAAGCTAAAATATGAAGGATGTATAATTTTGTAATATTTATCACAGAAACAAACACAACTAAGTTTATTGAATGAGGTCTTATCAGTCATTTGGAAATATTTTATATACCCAGTTACTATTATACACATTATACAAACAAAGTCAGTAACTTATTTAATATAAGTTAGCTCCTTGTATAATACCTAGGTTAATTCCCCATAGAAGAAATACAAATTAATAAATGTTTAGAGAGATGGTACTATACTTTTTTTATTTGCTTAAATTCCAGACGGAATCAATGATCTAAGAATTGGTAGGATCAAAATTATATATTTTACAGTAGATGTTATGCATAATAATTATGTATCTGTATTCAGTTAACTTTAAAGAGAATGTCTAAAAATCAAATTTTATACTGGCATTTATATGCATAGGCAGATAATGACACATTACTTGTTTTAGCTTTTAATTGATTTCAGTTTAATTTCAGAATACCTATTTATAGTTTATTTAATGAAACTGTTCGTACCTTTGATCATTTGCTAAACTAATATCACTTTATAAGGAAGAAACATTTCCCTGAAAATGGGTAAAATCAGTGGTAATGGATGACAGCGATCTCATGTGACATGCTCATATCCAAGGAACACATTTTAATTGCAACTTAAGAAACTATTTTAAACACATACAACATTATCAGTCAAGAGTTTTGTCAGACTGAATAAGACATTGTGACACTCAAGTAGGTAATGTGAAATATATTTTAAAATGTTCTTTAAAACATTGGATAGAAAAATAAAACGTTTAAAAACCTGCAGTCATGAGATCATACTCACTTTTAGCAATCAATGTTTTAATAACTGTTTGATGATAATTTTCACTATACATAATGTGGCATGGCCAAATTATTACAGGAGTCGTGTAAATAGAATGCTTGTTAACAGAAATCTATATGTTTTCAAACATTAGAATGAATAAGTGATATGAAATCAAAATCAACATAGCTTTATTTAAAAAAAATATCTTGCTTTTTCAAAGAGAAAACAAATGCGTTACACATAAGTAGGAAATTATATAAAATAACAAAACATGTTGAGGGTAGTGATTTATAGAGACATACAAGGAGCCAATTGGTCTTACAAATACCTTGTGGAGTATAGTCTTTGCCATCAATGAAAGACTTAAATGCAATGCCTAGAAAGGATGCATAAAGGTATATATGCATGACTGTCATATTTGCAATGATTCCATCCAAAGAAATCATACATCTATTACTTTTAAAGGTAAGTATAAATTTTAGAGGTTGATGAAGCAGTACCTCTATTGTTGTATATGTTATGTGATATAATATACAAGATTTTGAATATCTTATCTTCGATATGTTATTTGACAGTAGCACAAGTATGAATTTCGTTGCCATAAGATAAAAAAACAATTGCTGAACTATTTTATGTAATTAATGCATGCTCAATTGAAGATTTGAATCACCATCGCGATTTTGGTACTTACCTCACATGGGTAAATGCACCGTTTAATCCCCTATGCTGATGCAGTGAAGCTAGCGTTTGTCTTCATCTACATATACAAGTAGCAAATGCACTGATGTGTATAATGGCGTATTTTTGCAGGCTGGAAGGAGCAAGCATTGCAGAACCAAAATCAAATGTGCTTACTGATTCGACATTTGATTTACGTTACTATTGATATTATCAATTTAGTTTGATTTGGAACGTATAAAGGATTAATGGGATGCCAATCTTGCATCAATGATTATGTCCTTATTTGGCATGCTGAATATCGTAATGGTATGATATGAACAAATTTCACGTTTAGACTAAGTCTAATTGATAGAAATAATGCAAAAACAAAATTTCCAATAAATTATTTGAGTCCATTTATTTTGCAACAGCTACAATATAATCTTTACAAAGCAAGAGAGCTTTTCTAAGTGATACGCCTTGACCTATAAAATGTATGACCATTAAGAACCTGGTAGAAAACTGTCCTGTTCCAATGGTCTATAACATTGCAAATACAAAGCGTATGATAAAATGTTTAATGTCATCATCTCCTTAACCATTTTAAGTCGAATAAAACTTCCCACTTTTATCAAATGGATCAGTTCATTTTCGTCTTCAGGGTTGTTGGGTGTTGTTTATCATTCTTGTTCAAATTTTAATAGAACATCCTGAGAGCAAAAAGTAGAGAGCCTAAGCAGACATTGCATTCTGTGGCGTCTGATCTTGTTTTGTACTATTTTTTTATGTCCCACAAAAAGACCGCTAGGCTAACATGGGCTTAATTTTTTTCTTGTATATGTTACACACATCAAATGTATTGTTTCTTCATTGAACTGGATAATGAATGGATATAGAGCAGTTTTAACCATATGAATGGGCATGGCGTTTGTCATATGTGGGACAGAAACCGTTACGATAAAACAGTTTTTTTTGCTATGGCAAGGATTAACGTCTGCTTTAATGTTTTTATTTCGATTTCAACCATAGTTTAAATAAAAAGGTAATTTTAGGAATTAAGTGTAAGTTTTCCCCCCTGAATCATAGTTATCAATATAGTTACGTATTTTAGCCAATAGCCGACAAGCTATAATTGCATGTATTTTGGTTGCTTACAGTAACACAATGGATGATATAGTGCTGTCATTGCATTTAATATTGCACATATATTTAGCAGAAAGTAACATATAAAACTGTAATAACAGGTGCCAAAATTAGTTTAAAATAATATTGTTAGTCATTTTCTTTCAATTAAAGATAATATCGATACGTAAGGATGAGAAAAAGCTGGATAATAACACTATAGGAATTCCTACTATTTATGGTAACGTAGTGAATTTGGTTATTGCAGGGTAACACCTTATCTGCTGAGAAGCTAACGTACTTCATTATGTGGCTAGTATAATTTGGGTTAAGGCAATTACAGTCTACTTTCCTCATTTCATTGAGGTCGTTTGGTAGCACATAGTCCAATGATATTACTGCATTAAATAGTAATACATTTGAAAGTAAGTAACGTATATAACTGTAATATCACGTGGTATAATGGTTAATCGTATACTGGTTGTTTGCTGCATTTCATCTGATAATTTTAAGACCATCGTTATGTCTGTATATAAGGATTTAGTATAGGTCACAGATACAATATATTGCAGCAGAGAACGTACACTGAAATTGTCGTTTCAGGTGGTATGTTCTTTCTTTGATTTGTAACAAATGTAAAACATGACATACATGCCATAAGAATGATGTTTAACTATTATTATAGATATGCTATTTTACTTAATAAATTAAGAAATGGGAAATATTTGATATCTTTTCTAATTTTGATACATTATATTCAGGTGGGTGGGGTAAATTGCCCCTTCCGTTGGGCATTTTCGCGTCTAAAATGCCATATATACATTTTATAAATTACTTTACTGCCGTATGTCATTTTATACATGCAATGTATAATTTTAAAGGGAAATACGCTGAATAAAAAACAATACGTGAACGTGAGGCGTGTTTTCCTCTTCATTTACCTAAGCCTTATTTAGCGTAGGGTACGTTCAAAGATGACGTCCTACAGCAAAACTGCTACCACAATTTGACTGTACGACATACCTAGGAGTATTGCCGAAGACCTCAGGATTGCATTTCTGCAGTCAAACCTTTTCTGGCAGGTGAGTTGTGCCAAGTCAAAAACTAAGGCCTGTACAAAAATCAGCGCCTGGACTATAACCTGCAAGCCTGCATACCGGCCTGCCTGTCTGACCGTTTGTCTGTCTGTCACAAACCTACTTTGCCTTTTTTAACGCATAACTTGTTCAGACAGAGACGTTCCCATGTCAAACCAGCCAAATGATCTAAACAAAAGTGGTGATTTTGGACCATCTATATTACTGGCTGACCAGTGTTCCAAGGGCTTTGAGCTCGAGAAGCAAAATCCGCCTGCCTGTCATCCTGCCGACCGGTCGGTCACAACCTTGCATTGCTCTACAGGACTTGTCCAGAATAGCTTTTCGAAGACCAAGCTTTTTGTGAAAGCGCATACTTGTATCAGTTTTGGGTCTCTTTCGCTAACTAAACCATTGACATGATTGAGCGATTCAGGAAGTAATTATGCATAACATTTTACTTAGTGTATCTTTAGAGTGGAAAAGACGCTCATTGTTACCCTGTTGAAATAACTTTATACAATGACAACGGGTAACATTTTAACTCTTTACCTGCTAGCGGCGAATTTTGTAGTCTGTTGATGATCTTTGTAATCAGTTTTGACCCAGATCAGACCAGAGGTTATGTGGCGCCTGATCTGGATCCCAACAGTTTGACACTGAGCAAATTATAAAATAAAACGTAAGCAGATATGAAACATTACCCAGTATATAAACCCTTAAAAAAGACCATCTTCTCATTTATCATATCCCTTATGCTTTAAATACATTAAGCCGTGGCATGAGATGTCCAACAATTCGGTATGTGCGACCAGCAAAACCTCAGATCAGCTTGCGCATTCGCGCGCGTCTGATCTGAGCCTTTGCTAATCGCTTGAATATTCCATGAGTGTTTAGCTACTGACTGAACGTCATTTAGAGTTTCTAAGTTTAAAGGAGGCTGCACAGGCTCGTCTGAGTCTACACTTGTCAACACATTGTTGGGAATCCCATGCTGCGGTTCAATTTTTGGAAGTTAATATGATCATTTCCCAGACAGGGAAAGCACGTGCAAAAAATAGTCCCAGATCAATCAGCTCCTAGCGGAGCGATCTGACCAAGGACTCTTTGCTTTCATCAACAAGTTATCCATTGATAACAAAATGAAGCGAGTAGTGAAGGCTCCTAGTATGATACTGCGCAGATCCGCATGCTCGTCTGAGCATTGGCTGCTCGTGGTTGCAACGAATAACAATTTAACTCACAAAATGTATTGAAAACGTTCCTTTAGTACCAAGCAAGCACAGCACGATATGTTTTCCAAAACATGATATGCATTCATATCAAAGAAGTAAAAATAGTAAGTTGCTATGAGCAGGAAACACCACACAATTGGTTGTGTTTTATTTCTGATTCTAATATCCGATCAAAATAAAAACTGATATTCGGCTAGCTCAAAGACAAAATCATTTTTAAATGACACCTTCTTCGGTCAAGTCACGACATACATTTTCACTTCAAGCTTAGTGACTTCTGAAATGCATTTTATTAACATCGAAATATAGCATTGAAATAGCGGGTGACCATGGTGAAAATAAATCAAACTTTTCTGTATGGAGGAAATAAAAACACATAAATATCTACCTACCATATGCCCAGAATCCAACACAAATTACACAGAATATACAAAATCTAGCATGTTTTCTTCTATCTATAATCATTCTTGTATACAAAATGCACCCGCGTCATGCACACCCGTTTTCATCTTTAAAAAAGAAAATAAATAACGGAAGTTAAATCAGTAACAAAAAACTGAAAGTATAAAATAAATCTATTTCAATACTAAGTTTTACAAACAGTTTATAAAACACTGACAGTACATGTAAGTAAAAATCAATTTCAAACACTAAATTTGCTAAAAAGTTTAAATTGAGTCAGTGACATATATCCATCAAGTGGTACACATCATAAAAGTAATTGCCTGCATTCTGAAATGCAATCAATGACCGGGCACGACCAGGCTCGCTATACCGTGAACCGAGCAATCTTTGAATATTTGGAAAGGTATTCGAAACAAAAGCGCTCAGCGAAAGCTCCGGCGACTCTCGCCGGAGCCTGCTCTGTAGCTAATGGTTTCAACAAAAACAACTAGTTTTTCAGACTTATTGGATAGCAGCTGTGTACGTGTACAATTATCTCATGCTATAGGTTTTCATTACCGTTGGAGTCAATTTCTCGCACCATTGCTTGTGCGGAAAGAGTAAAGTAATACGTGAGGTCATGAATGTCTTTTTTGTCCTACATGTATGAGGTCGTTACCTTTAGTGCGCTACCCAGTTGGGCTAGATATCCAGTGCTTGGTCAGAACGTTTCCATTCTCAAATTGATAGGATATATTGTTGCGTGTGTTTGCGTGCATGCGCACACATTGGCACGTATTCAGCAATGGTTCTGCCTCGACCGTACAAAAACGACATATTACCTGTGTGCTGGTTTGTTACGAACCTGCGTATATCATAAAACACACCAGTGCCTTCGTTGCTCACATACATAAAGTATGGTTGTTGAAGAAGGCTCAGACCAGACTTTTGACCTCAAGCTTTGCTGGATACAGCAGCATGTCATTTGATGTTAATTAGATGCATTTGCGCATATGCGCATCATATCAAAACCTTGACAGTGATCCGACCTAATCACGTCTAATTTGATCCTAACATGACTGTAGGGGGAGCACAGTGCATCAGTGGTAGAGTGCTTGACTCGAGACCGAGGGGCCGCGGGTCACAACAGTCGAGGCTCATCGGTGTCCGACTGCGTTGTGTCCTTGAGCAAGACATAGCTTACATGTACAGGAAGACCCGTCCCTTCATAACTGAAGATTGTTTATGGGACGTAAAGAATCAAATCAAACAAACAATAACATGTCTGTCATGCCAATATTAAAATGAACTTTCGTGTTAAGCAATTTTAAAATGGATCTTTTTATAACTATGTGCCAATCACAGAAAGCAAACTTTCGTATCAATCACATCATGACTTACGTGCATGTCGATCAAGGATGAACGTTTGCTTCAAGCATTGCATGATTTTCGTGTCAATCACGGACTTAACTCATATCAATTTATGAAAATCATTTAAGAAATAAATTAGATTTTTAGTATGTTCATTGAATCATGATTACTTCGGGTCTCTTGCAAAGTATGTGAAGCCCAAATGCCTTCACGTTAACTTTGCGTGAGACACGAAGTATTAACAGACCAAAAATGAATGTATTGCTTATATACTTAACAGCAAAAGAAACGCATATTTTACTTATTTGGTATTATATTAAATAAATTGGGTGTTAATTACTGATCTAATGATATTTGAGGTATCAAGGATGTATGGAACATGTGTATAATCCAATGCATTGCAAATAGATAGCTCATTGGAATCATGCTAATAAAGGGGGATAACTCTGGGCATAATGAAATAACTCAAAGTTAAGGCGAACTTCGATATGTTGTATGCCTAAAACCACAGAACGGATTTTAACGAAAATCACTCTGCGTCATAATTAGGACAATACAGACTACTTTTGAATGTTAAATTGTCTGGAATTCTTCAAAATGGACCAATGTGAACGAGTTACATTATCGGACAATTAGCCGGAAGTGTGTATAAGACAGGCAAGTAAGTGTCCAAACAATTGTTTTAAACGGTTCTGTAGGACCGTACCTTACTTGATATCAAGCATAATTGTACCAGAATTTCTTACATTCCAGAGATTCCGGTGGTTTTCAAGACCAATGTAAAAATGGAAAAATAAAGATTTTTGAATCTGCAGTATAATGCCTACAGAAACTTTTTTTTTTTTTTTTTAAATATGCTGTTTTCTTACTTGTTACATTGTTTTGTCGTGATATGCAGCAAAATCGGATTTAAAACATGGCTCTTCCAATGAATGGCACTGTTTTTGCGGTTTTTGCATTAATTAACAAAAATTAATAATTACCTGTGTAATGACGAATAAAATGGCCCGGAACATGCGTATGAGTCCTGTCAAATATATTCATATAATTCAGGATAAATTGTGATTACGGTTTCTCTTATTAAATGGATATTGAATAATATGCGTTTCTTTTGCTGTTAAGTATATTTACATTTTATTATAGATATCTAAAATATAGAAATTATTACAATGTATAAGCCAGGGAAAAACAGATTTGTATTTACATGTAATCGTATTATTGGTTTTGTTGGAGTGTAAAACGGAAAAACGGAACAGCCAGTGTGAACAAGCAAACAAATGCTCATTTGGCACGTGCGACTCAGGAATTACAACACCAGTGACACTTCTGCCGAATGAATTCGATGTTCAAAGCGTATTGCACGGGCAAGTGAGTTTGGCAGCTGCCAATCAAATTTGCCGTATATTTCATGAGGCTATGAACGGTTGCAAAAATCTAAAGATTCCTTAATGGCTTTGAAAATGTAAATATTGAGTTATGAACTTTCGTATGAATCACCAGGTGGCAAATTGTCTTGATAATTTTCCTTCCACTTATCTAGATAATTCACCACCTGCAAACGCTGAATGATGTTCATGTCAATCATGGAATTACCTTTCGTATCAATCATGTCATGACGTACACGCCGATCATGGAATGAAATTTTGGATCAATCAGGCCATGACTTATATGTCGATCAGGGAAAGAACTTTCATATAAATCACTTAATTAAGTTCATGTCAATCATGGAATGAACTTTCGTACGAGTCACGTTATGACTTATCATGTCTATCATGGAAAGAACATTCGTATTAATCAGGTCATCATGTTCATGTCAATCATGTAATTCACTTTCGTATCAATCACGATATGACTTACATGTTGATCATGGAATGTACTGTCGTATCAATCACGCCGTTATATTCATGTCAATCATGGAATGTACTGTCGTATCAATAAGATCATGACTTATAAGACCTATTGGCTTTCGTTTTTGATGTCTATTTGTGAAGTTATCACCTTCCCATCGGTATCCTGGATCGGGTGTGGTGCTTGATTGTATCGATTCCTGATCTTTGCCCTCTTTCTTACTTTGATTTTGTTTGATTGATTTGATTCTTTACGTCCCATCAACAATCTTGCAGTTATGTAGGGACGGGTCTTCCTTGGTTGAACCAGTACTAAGCTAGGATTAATGTGTCTTCCTCAAGGACACAAGGCATTGACGCCGGCATTTCTCGAACCCGCGGCCCCTCAGTCTACTATTGAGCCACTGTGCTCCCATTTTCTTACTTTGATTATCAGGCCGCTCATGGAATTACTTTCGTACCAATCGCGTAATGATTTTCATATTGATAATGGATTGAACTTTTGTCGATCATGGAAAGAACTTTCAAACAAGTCAATTAATTACGCTCATGTCAATCATGGAATGAACATCTGTAAATGACTAAATGACTTATCATATTGATCATTGATTAAATTTTCATATAAATCTCTTAATGACGTTCGTGTCAATCATGGAATGAACTTTCCTATCAATCACATCCTGACTTATATGTCAATCATGGAATGAACTTTCATAAGGAATGAAGTTTCATGTCAATAATGGAATAAACATTCGTATCAATCAAGGCATTTGATCGTGGAATGAACATTACATATAAATCACTTTATAAAGTTCATGCTAATCATGAAATGAATTTTCCTTTCAATCACCTAATGATTTTACATGTCGATCATGGAATAAACTATCATATCAATCACTTAATGATGCTCATGTCAATCATCGAATGAACTTTGTATCAATCACACCATGCCTTATCATGACGATCATGGAATGGATTTTCATATTAATCACTTAATGACGTTCATGTCAGCCATGTAGTTAGCGTTCGTATCAATCACGTCATGACGGTAGTCGATAATGGAATGAACTTTGATATAAATCACTTAATTACGTTCATTTCAATCATGTAATTAACTTTCCTATCAATCAAGTCAGTTTTTATATGTCAAGCATGGAATGAAGTTTGATATAAAGCATTTAATGACGTTCATGTCATTCATGGAATGAACCTTTGTATCAATCACGTTGACTTATCATGATGAGCATGTAATGAATGTTCATACTTATCACTAAATTAATGACGTTCGTAATGACTAAATGACGTTTGTGTCAATCGTGTTTTGTTAACTTTCATGTCGATAATGGAATGAAATTTGATTTAATTCACTTGATGATTTTCATGTCAATCATGAAATGATCTTTTGTATCAAGCATATTATGACGTTCATGTCGTCCATGGAACTAATTTTCATATTAATCACTTAATGACGTTCATGTCAATAATGGAATTAATTTAAGCATCTATTAGGTCACTACTTACATATCGATCATGGAATGAACTTTCGAATCAATCACGTCAAGGCGATTATGGAAAGAACTTTCATATAAATCACTTAATGACGCTCATGTCAATCATGGATTGAACATTCTAACAACCACGTAGTGACTTATCATGTTGGGCATGGAACAAACTTTCGTATCAATTAGTCATGACTTACATGTCGATGATGGAATGAACTTTCGTATCAATCACGTCATTAATTATGTTCATGAAAATCATGGAATTAATTTCGCTATCAATAACGTCATGACTTACATGTCGATCATGTAATGAACTTTCATACAAATCCCTTAATGACGCGTATGTCAATCATGTAATGAACATTAGAATCAATCACGTAGTGACTATCATGTTGATCAAGGAATGAACATTAGAATCAATCACGTAGTGACTAATCATGTTGATCATGGAATGAACATTAGAATCAATCACGTAGTGACTAATCATGTTGATCATGTAATGAACGTTGGAATCAATCACGTAGTGACTAATCATGTTGACCATGTAATGAACATTGGAATCAATCACGTAGTGACTAATCATGTTGATCATGGAATGAACATTGGAATCAATCACGTAGTGACTAATCATGTTGATCATGTAATGAACATTGAAATCAATCACGTAGTGACTAATCATGTTGATCATGGAATGAACATTGGAATCAATCACGTACTGACTAATCATGTTGACCATGTAATGAACATTGGAATCAATCACGTAGTGACTAATCATGTTGATCATGGAATGAACATTAGAATCAATCACGTAGTGACTAACCATGTTGATCATGTAATGAACATTAAAACCAATCACGTAGTGACTAATCATGTTGATCATGTAATGAATATTGGAATCAATCACGTAGTGACTAATCATCATGATCATGTAATGAACATTAGAATCAATCACGTAGTGACTAACCATGTTGATCATGTAATGAACATTAAAACCAATCACGTAGTGACTAATCATGTTGATCATGGAATGAAAATTAGAATCAATCACGTAGTTACTAATCATGTTGATTATGTAATGAACATTAAAACCAATCACTTAGTGTCTAATCATGTTGAGCATGGAATAAACGTACGTATAAATCACGTCATGACTTACATGTCTATCATGGAATGAACTGTTGCATCAATCACGCCATGCATGACATACACGTCGATCACGTCATGATTTTCATGTCGATCATAGAATGAACTTATTTCAGTCAAACCATGGCATTCGTGTCAATCTTGGAATTAATTTACGTATCAATCAAATAATTGAGTTTTTTTACCCATAGAATGAACTTTTTTACTATCACATAATGACTTCCATGTCAGTCACAGGATAGCTTTCAATAGCGTAGCTGGGCTGGAATTTATGATACAAACTTGTGGAGTTAGGATATGTCTATTAAACGTCCACAAATTGTGTCTCATCTGGGCCATTGCATTTTGCAAGCATAAAAATAAGACCAGCCAATGCCAAATGATGAATGGTGGACTTAATAAATAATCGAGTTTTATACATGTATATGACTTCAAAGGGTTAATGGGTCTGATTCCTTAATACGACATCGAAACTCTCACCAACTTAAAGTTAGAGTAATATACAAAGATTGTTAGCTCTCCCATCATGATTTGTGCACAACCCATTCATTTCGCCATAAAGATACCATCAACAACTGAGTTGTTATCCAAATAAGTTATATCACAGTGTATGCAAGTGTTGTGTGTACACTGCATTTCTTATTTGAGCCATGGCATGAGATTTCCAACAATGTGGTATGTGCGACCATCAAAGGCTCAGACCAGCCTGTGCATACGCGCAGACTGATCAGTGCCTTTGCTAGTCACTTGAAATGTCTATGACTGTTAAGCTACTGACCGAACAAAATTTGGAGTTTCTAAGCTTAACAGGAGCTGAACAGACTCGTCTAAGTCTACACTTGTCAAAATGCCATATTGTTTGAAATAAAATGTCGCGGCTCATTTATTCATCAGAATTCCTAGACACTTATTGTTCTCATAAATCACTTCGCCACTTCCTGGGGCACCTTGAACAAATTCTTCGAAACTGGTCATGGGCAGTATTTCGACAGGCCTTCCAGCACATATCCTCAGATGTTTCAACTCGACTCACGCATTGGTCACAAATACTCCGGAACTCACTGTGTAATGTATTACTGCAAGCATGAGAGCACATGTCATAGTTAATTGGTGGTCGTCCTGTACACCGAGAACATATACTTCTGTACTGATCAAAAGCTGTATTTCCACAGGCCTTTACGCACATTTGTGCTGTGAGTTCTACGCTCCCTATGCAGGAGTTACATTTCTGACGAAAATCGTTGGAGATCGTATTGTCACATGCCTGAATGCATTCACCGACAGAGAGAGTGTGTATGGGTTGAATGAAAGCCAGAACCAACAGTGGTGTCAGAAGTGAACTCCACATGATCATCATCTGAAAAGAAAATTAACACATGCATTGATTATAAATTCATAGGTGCGGATAAAGCGTAAAATGTTTTTCTTTTCTTATCCATCAGTTGGAACATTTGCTTTGGGTGACCAAAAGAACCACCTCATTGAGACGACCATCAACATATGAGCCGCGACATGTGATTTCCAACAATGTGGCATTTTGACAAGTGTAGACTCAGACGAGCCTGTGCGGCCTCCTTTTAAGCTTAGAGACTCCAAATGATGTTCAGTCAGTAGCTTAAGAGCCATATAATATTCAAACGTCTAGCAATGGTTCTGATCAGACTGCGCATATGCGCAGGCTGATCTGAGGCTTTGCTGGTCGCACATACAACATTGTTGGAAATCTCATGTCGTGGCTCATATGCTTTGGTTGTAAATTTAAGAAAATCATATTTTTCAATTATGTAGTTCTATCAAAAGGCCTGTTGAATTAACCCTTTTCCTGCTATCCTCAGAGTTATCAGTTTTAAAGCAGCGTTGATCCATAAAAGCTGGTTTCTGGCGAAGTTATCAATCCATACTAGATCTTGAATTCAGTCATACAAATGAACACATTGTAAACATGTATGCAGAAACTAAGCCAGAAAGACAGGGCACATTGATACAATGTAGTTAGAGTTTTAATGCGAAAAACCTGCTACCAGATCAGGTCCATTAGTGTTCGCACGCGACGAAGGTCACTTCGTATGTGTGTTGGGCTGATAGATAAATTGGAGTTGAAGTATGGCCGATGCTTTTTTCTTTGATCTTTGCTGATGTTTAAATCAGACGCCCTAGAATAACGACAAAGGAGGAGCTTAAAACCGCACTCTAACTTCCAATTTTAGTTAAACAGCGATGTAGGCGGGAACTTCCTAAATAGCCATAAATTAACCAGTAGGTAAATTTGATATAATAGACAGCTTAGACCGGATGCAGGGAGGAGCGAATGTAAATTTCGTCAGCTGTCAGTAACACATGTTTACATACTACAAGCTAAATCAAGGATTCTTCATCAGCTTTCTGTTTAAACCGCTCGGTGGGCTACGTCCACCTCGCGGTTTAAACAAGAAAGCCTCGGAAAAGTATCCTTTATTTATTACTTAGGCCTACATAACAGCATCATTTAATTGTACAAAAATGTCACTCAATTGGTGCAAGGCATGTGCCAGTGATGCGCAGTTTGCTGTGCATGCGATTCTCAACAAACTGCATGCAGGCCAAAATATAAAAGAAACCTACCTGATGAAGTCGAGTCTATTCCAAGCCCTGCTTGACTCTGCATGGATAATGTTCTTCAAAGCAACACTACCTTTGTCAGCTAAAACACATACGTGTGTATTGAAATTTTCTCAATAATCCCTAATCAATGTTGACACACTATGTCAGCGTGTACTTAAGTTTATGAAAATTAATCCTGGACAATACAGGTCAATAAGTCAATATAACGAAAGGTGATTCACCAGTTTTAAACACTTTTATTTTATCTATAAGTTTCACATAATAAAACTTTCATTGCAAAATGTGTTGAACGGTGATCAATGGAGGTTGTAGATCAGTCTTTCTTGCACCCTAGATAAGGACATCTGAGATCTTACCCTGGAATCGAAAATCTTATCTTACCCAGGACGTCATTGTTATGTTAAAGTAACGTCATCATCCGAAATTGCATCTTAGCATATCCAGGGATTTCTGAGAGCTTATTTAGGTTTTGAGCTTGCACTGGATGATGAGAAACATTAGCTAATTTAATGTTTCTGAGAAGCCCAGCCATTAAAATAACTTATGTTTTTCATCATCCAGTGTAAGCTTAAAATATGAATTTCAATCCTTATATTATCAATCAAATTTACTTAATTATCGTCCACTCAACCCCGTCAGTTATTCTTATAAAATGAAATATTTCATTTGTATCGGAGGTGTTGGGACGGCCAGGGAGCGATACTCATGAACATAACGTCGTGACGATATGTGAATGACCTCACGCAATTGTCGATAAACTATAACGTTATAGGGTGAGCCGCCACGTGATTCTAATCAATCGAGTGCCCCGGTTATAGACTTCAACCGGCTTACGCCCGGTGAAGCAAAAGAAACGCACCCACTGGCGAGGGAGTGCGTCTGTGAGTGACCGGCAGGCACACACTCCAGGATAAAGTCTTATAGAATCTTAAAAAAACCTTGTAAACTTGTATAAGCTATAATTGAATATTAAAGTCAAATATTTACTTAATTTCTTACTACTCTGATTAACGCATAGACGTCGTGTCAGATGTTGGTGTTAATTTGTGTTACGTCAAAAGTTGTTTAAACACGTCAAACAATGAGATTTTCACAGATAAGAGAGGCGATATTCCTTGCGTTAATATTTCTTAGCACACATGCCCAGTTGCAGTAGACTTCAATGGACAGACGGACGGACAGACAGGTTGATTATACGTCTTAAGGATATCTTCGATGCACACCTTTGCATGTTTTATATTAAAATTAGCCAATACGTAAACGTTTGGTAATTATCGCATTGTCCGGCAACTAGGACTCGCGACTCGGGAAAGTCTGTGTAATGGTACAGGCTTGTCAGAGTAAAGTATGAATGTAGATGATAAATAGCTGTAAAATTGAGACCTCTGTCACCGCTTGGTATGTCAGCATCCACATTTTCACGAGGATTTTGCGTACATGCGATAATGACCAAAATATCGCTAAGAGTTAGTGTTGGCCCAAACAAACATGTAGACACAAATGAATAAAAACAACAAAGAAATTGATTTATTTGAGATTCGAGCACGTCACGTTTGAGTTTCAGACACACCCTTTTCATCGCATGGCTTCCAGTGAGTTGACTATTACTAATACCTAGCATTATGATGTACAGTCTCCGGACATGAAGTTGTTTGCCACTTTGCGACGTCGCCGCTTGAAACAAGACCTTTCTAGAATTTTGTAAAAATAATACCATGACAAATTTAATGGGTTAAATTTTATAAAACTTACAGGGATGAAGAGCAAATAGAGATTAGCAATATACAATAAATGATTAAAATAATTACACTTTTGGCTCTCAAGTAGAACGCATTCAAAAGTGGCTGTAAATTTTAAAATATCACTATTCCCGTAGACGCTAACGTTAACGTCACCGAAAACTGTCATTTTAGTTTGTGTTTTGCGTTTAAATTACTACCATACGAAAACAACAGAAACCGAGAAGCTACGATAAAAACGTTTATTGCGTAAACCAATTTGCTTTCATTTGGTACTTTTTTTCAAAATTGTAGCTTCTATAGTTTTTGGACAATATTTTTTGCAAAACATCTAGAAATACATCAATTTAAGCGGCAACGTCACTGGGTGGAGAGTGGGTATGTCCTGTGGCTGTATATATACACAGGAGCTTGAAGTTTGGTCCTTACATTACATGTATATGCCTCATAACCAAAGCTTAGATGTCATCATTACGTAATGACATTATGAGATTTCGGTTTAGGGGCTATAGGAGTGAATAAAGATCGAATTTTAAGCTCCTGTGATATATTTCCTGAATATTCCTGAAAACAGGGGTAAAGGTCACTAAATATTCAGATTTCTCGATTAATTCTGGCCAGAGACCTATTTTATATTACTTTATATAGGACAGTGTCCTACAAGACTGTGCTAATATATCAGTATATAAGTTTTAAGAAAATGCGCGATTAAGTTTTTGGCATAAATACGCATATTATAACGCTAAAATGATAACGGTTTTACGACTCGAATAGCAAAGTAAAAAAAAAACGGCGTTTGTGACATTTTTGCTAGACAAAGCATTTTAGCGATATTTTATTCATATTTAACAATTTCTCTTAATTTAAAAACAGCATAAAATATATGAAAAACGCATTTACATATCTTATTTAGAGGGAAATAAGTTTGAAGAAACATCTTTTCATTTAGTATTGAATAAATGTCTCATATTTCCGAAGACGCCATTTGCGTGAGTGTGACATTTTCGCTAGACATAGCAAAATAACAAATTTTTGCTCCAAATATGGAAAAAGCTCAAGAATAAATCCAAATTTTAATTCTATTTTGAAAACGCATTTTTGTGATATACTTCGAATTTCAAAAACACGAGGCACTAAAAGTTATACATCAACATAAATACACAGACCCCATGTTTTCAACGTTTTCTTTAAATCTCTACACGTTCCGTTTCTTTGCTTGGTTGGCTATTTCTGGTTAGTTTGCCAATAAACGCCAATTTCGCGCATGTCGTCGTGAAGATTAGCACAAAAAGTAGCTATGCGGGGAAAATAACAAGATTTCATGCATTATTAGTTAAAATTTTTGGACTTAGAAACACTCCGCCAAACGATTTTTGTTACGTTTCTACATGCAAAAAATCGGCAATTTATACGGAACATGTTAGCGATAACTTTTTCTTTGTATCTTAATTTGTCTTTCGTTTTTCATCAATGTAAAATGTAATTAATAACATTTTCTTTGATATTTATTGTAAAAATGTATAATGGAATAAGTGAAATAGAGAACTTTCAATAGAGAGGACCCCTACGTTTTTAAAATTAACACCAACATCTGCACGACGTCTTAGCATTTACCTTTCTCTTTCAGAACCTGCACCCAGATAAAAGACCAGAAAGACCTCTACCAGATCACCAACACTGTAATTTCACTGTATTGTAAATCTATTGTTGTAAAATATGCTTCTACAAGTATGTTAAAAAAATGACAAAAAAAGACAAAAAAAAGACCAAAGAAATGACAAAACTAAACAAAAATAACTCTATGGAGTGGGTTGGTGGGTGATCTGGGCCTCGACGCGAGAAAACCTGTCTTCTGAGGTATGCAAACAACAAAAGCGCAGATCAGCCTGCGCAAGCGCGCAGTCTGATCAGCGCCTTGTTATTCGCTTTGTGGAAAGTATCTTATCAAAATTTGCTAAAGGCGAAATTTTTATTTTCTAGCTAGTCTCTGTAGCTTAGGAGACTGGTTTGAGTTTCGCTTTGTCGGAAACCCCGAAGACAGGATTTATCGCGTCGAGGTGCATATGTTTTCTTCTTAAAACTTCATTTAGTTCACCTCCCTATGGTAAGCGACATATCTTCGACTAGGCTATAAGCCTCGTTGCCCATAATGAAACCCAACACATTTTTTTTAATTTTCAAATTTTAAAATCACGTGCACAGTTATCGGTAGCAAATTTAGTACACACTAAGGCGTATCAAGAGAAAAGATATTTATCAATCTTAACCTTGCATATTATCGAGAATGAACATTTTATGGACGTATGTTAATCACAAGTCTGAGAAAAATATGCATACTAATGTTATTAACTCTTTGCACCCTGAGAGAAAGTTCCCGCTTTTTAGTCTTTTGCTGATTTCTTAAAAATCATTTAATTTTTTAATTCCTTCACATATACCATCTGCGTGCCAAACAGATTTGATCCAGACCAGGCCTGACCTTGATCTGGGTCCAAACTGTTGCAAAAGTTGTCAGTAGACGACATTAGGTATTGCGATTATTCGCTCAGACATGGTTCACGTAAAATGCACATGCAATCTACATTATTTGTCAAAGAGGCTTCTAAATTATTAAGGGGACGATTTTTGTTGTATTTGGTGCCCTAATTAAGAGTTAATTTCTGCTTGGTCAAACCTTGATGCTCCATGTAGGTACAATGAAGCTGGCCTAAAAAGTAGAATGAGAAAAGTACATTTTTCTAGGCTCTGCTTAAATTGAACATAAAACAATTTGAGCTAGTATCATTTTTATCTCGAATCATAATCACTAAATCATACGGATATTAACCTAGCTGATGTCACACTTTTAATATACAACATGGATTTATATAAATTTATTCATACTCTCATATTAGTATGGTTGTTTAGTATCAGATCTGGGCGCAGCAAACAATGTAATGGCCGCGACCAGTGTGCGTGTACATATGATAGTGACTCTAGTGTTGTGGAACTCACAAGTTTAGGGAATAAAGATTTAACACCAAGGTCTGTAAATGACTCGCCCATTTTATTTCCCGGTTTTGAAGACACCTCCAATATATTTTGTTTGCTATTCCAGGGGAGAATGTTCTACCTACTGGTAATTTTTCTGCCAGTAAGCTTAAATGTGCTGTGGTTTTCTGTTCTATCTACAACAAACATCAAAAATCGATACAATCAACTACCACACCTGACCCAGGACACCAAATGGGAAAGTGACAAAACACAAGAGAGCCAAGAGGCCAGCCCTTTCCCAGCAGGTGACCACAAGGCTGCAGAGAACAGACAAGAAATCGTGACATACAGAAAACATAAATAACAAAAAGGATCCACAAAAGAAGCACCGCCTTGGAATAGTCAGTAAAATATTTTCAACGGAGGGCTTAATCTAGTTTTATGGTACCAACCTCATCTTTATTTCTGATGTGGATCAAGACAAATAGATGTTTGGTTCGCATGGAAGATCTCTAACTAATCGATGAATCATCTCCTAGTAAATACAAATCAAGATATAAAAAGGAGATTAAACAAAAAATAAGGTCTCAACAGAATATACAACTGAACACCGGAGTAACAGAAATCCAACAGTAAAACCCCTGTGGGCTTGACTACAGACACAACATCAGGTCCTAACCCTTTCATCTATAGATAGATCTTTAAGTCGGAACCGTCATGGAGTCTGAGGTGCGACCCGCAGTCGTGCAATTAAAGAGGAAAGCAAAGTTGCCAGCCGTAATTCGGATGACCACAAAGCACTGTTACGATACATAAATGTTATAACCAATCTTCTTATAATGAGAAATTATTTTTATAAACTGCACTGAAAATTTTAAAGAGCAAACAATTTCCTTTAATTTATACACTAAGTCGAAATAAAATTCTGGTTCCGAAAGACCCTGGCGCAAGAGAGAAATATGTACAATATTGAATTTAGATATTTTCATAGTATCTGTGGTAAAACTTAGAAAAAAGTAGTTTTGCGAAGTTTATGATACCGATTGCCTTGTTTCTGAGTTAACAGTTTATTGCGAATGTTGAAGTCAGCAACGTGGCTCAAGTAAATTGGACGAGTTGAGAAATATATATATAAACTAGATAGGAGGTAGAGCGAGGAACATCACCATTTAAAAAGCGTAATTGACAATTTTAAAATCAAAATCGTCACGTTTATCATATATTCTGGTAGGAAAAGAACAAATGCAAGTTGAAGCTCTGCAGGCTATTTTCGTTTAGTACTATATACTGTTCTAAGTGTTCTACATCCAATCGCCGAGGAAATTTGTCAAAGTGGTTTTATATCTAAAAAGCATCAGCTCACCAACATTAACAAGTGTGGAAAGTTTTATGCTTGTATCCGGAATAGCACAATCTTGGCTCTTAGCCGCCTAGCTATTATGTCACATGACTCAATTCTTCCTTTGGAAAACTTATATCAACTTTTACGTCATAAATCGAAGCTGTTCATTGCTGTTATGCCAAACTAATGGCTAAATCTGCTATATACTTTTAGGTCCAGGTAATCCGTTACTTGTCAGCTCCACGAGTGTAGGATCATATCTAATCATATTTCAGTACGCAAACAGAGTAAACCCTGATCATGGTATATTCTGTTTGCAAAAGCTTTAAAAGGCGTCTCTTAATCGGAAATGCCTCGGCCAATTCCGCGAAATTCCTTGGAATCAGACCACGGATGTACATCTACTTGATAACGCGGGTGATGCCGTGACACTGACGTTATATAACGTGACGCTGACGTCACAGAAACCATTTTTACACAATAACAAGTGTGATTGTAGCAAAACAAACGGTTAAAAAATAATGAAGTCTATGTTTTTTCAATAAAATATCGCTCAAGCGATATTTTATTGAAAAAACATAAACTTCATTTATTTTGCTGATTTAACTTTTCGGATAATCAGAATAATCGATTTTGATACAGCTGGACCCACTGATCTAATTTTCCTTACGCTAGTTCCGGCTAACAAAATGGAGCTTTTTGGTACATAGTACTACACGTAATGCTCCTAAAATACACCCGAGGCAAGATTCGATTCTCGAATTTTGACGGACATTCCCAAATGAGGCGTCTTTTGAGGTACAGGATAAAGCAGTAATAATGGAAATATAAATACGTTCTGTATAAAAAGATGGATTTTAAGTAGGTAGTCGGTAGAGCATCTGCTTTCCACCATTCCAAAGGTGTACAAAATGGTACTAGCAGCCCCCTTGCTGGCGCTCGCATAAAAGGGGTTGTGCAAGGAAGATACATCTAGCGTAAGGCAGGTAAGTATATGTTGCAAATATTCTTATGCTCTATAGAGCTACTGGTGTCTGTTTCAAATAAGCGACATTCAATAAAGTTTCTATACATAGCGTCAAAAGTTAAACACCACCCGAACATTTTTTTCAGTGACGGTTTTCATGTTTGATTTTCTTCAACAGAACAATAAATTTGTATAACACTGTTACCTAAGCATTTTCTTAGTCTGCCAATCCTGTCAGAATGTCATTTGATACTTTTGTTAATTTAAAAGTTCTACGGTGTCCTGTATACACCAATCCATATTTGCGGAGTACACCCTTAAAAGCGTCAGGGAAGACCTCAAAGTGCTTCCTTTGAATTTGTATTAACGCGAAAATAAACTTGACCTATTTTTTAGACTAGTGCCAAAAGGGTTCTGGCGAACTCACGGTTTCTTGTCAGTTACAAAGCTAGTTAGTCACATGTTTTCACTATATATTTAGCATGCCATTCCTTACACCTCCATATCGTTTGTTCTATCAGAGATTTTCATCTGAAAAGTACAGACAGAACATGATTTTGATTTTGTAATAATATGACACTAACAAGTTTTATCTTGTAGCGGTATGAAAATGCCACTATGGGACAGCGAATAGTGACATTTTAGGGGTAAGTTTGCATTTGCCATGCCTAGCTGTAAACATTAATGCTAATCGAATCAAATTTTGCTTTAAAGTATCACCACTTTACCTAATATCATAAGTACTATATATAAAATAAGTTCCCATTTAGAAAGCTGTTTTTCTCATGAAGTGTAAAAGCGGTGCTTAACTTTTGACGCCATGTATATATCTTTATTTTCATGGTGAAATGTTCCATTTGGTGAAGATGAGCTTCGCAAAAGCTTCCCAGTTCATCTAGATCTCAGACATACCCAACTCATTTTGACATAAAATTGAAATCTGCATAAATATCAAAATACAAACATATGAAAATTATTTATTCAGAACAGCAAGCAATGTCATTTGTACTGGTCATGAATTTTAAAATGCAAAATTTGAAATTTATGACAAAGGCTAATTTTATTGTTGTGTGAGTTGGGCATAAAATATTGAATATTCGCGGAGCCTGAACACAGACACCCGTGTTGGCGTAAATAGTGACTTTGCTAAATGCTGTCTATTTCAGGTTTCAAGACGTTTCATCGTCAGATGGAGACAAATACTCGTATAATCCGTGTTTTCCCTTTACTGAGGGGCAGTGTGACCAAGCAGCGGTAAGTATTGGTCAAGAATTAAACACTATCCTCACCAGGAATATACACTATGTCTTTAAAAAGCTTTTGTGCTTGTTAGTTTTTGTGAAATACATATTTTGCATTTATTTGAATAACATATATCATACTGTCTTTTCATTACACTTAGTTTGTTAATGTTTAGGTAAACATTTATTAAATGCGTTGCCTAGCAACAAAAAAAACGCCAAAATTCTACAAATTTGCAAATACGCGTGAACTGTGTTGCCATGGAAACAAACCTGTGCATTTAAATCAAGAAACTTAATACGTCTAAAGGTTGGTTTGTGTATGCAGAACTATTGAAGCATTATTAAGCTAATATTTTATTTTTTCTACTAAACTTGTGTAAATACGAATGTCGGTGGGGTAAATTATATGACCTCAGGCATGTTAAAATTTGATAAATTCTGAAATCAAACTACCACAGCATCTATAAATTAGAGTCAGTTGGTTTCTGTTCGGTGACACTGAATAGGTACACGTTAAAGATACCAGACGATCGTGAATAAAGCCTTGCTTTAACATTACTGTTTCCAAAGCAACGCTCAGATTTAGATGTCTCACAGCTTGAACGAATCCCTTTGACAGGTCATATTCTGTTGCCTCACAACCGTTACAAAAAGCCTTCCAACAGAAATAAATTAGGTGATTAAATTGATGACATATAACTATAATGAAATATCATCTAAAATAGTTTCCAATTTTACTTGATTCAAATGTTATGAGGTAGAACTCAGTTAGAACGTGTGATGACTTCACAATATACATGCATAATTTCCATAATTTCTGACTCATGCTGATTTGAGCATTGCCTGGTCGCAAACCCTGGAGTTAGGTGTTGACGCGCCGAGGCCCAAATGAAAGATAGGATTCCAACCCAATAATGCTTGATCAATATTTTGTTATCTATAACTGCAAGGAAAATATCGTAAATCTGATTTAAAATGAGTTATTTAGTTATCATTTGTACCCAGATCAGGAATGACGTCCAAAGCATCGATGAGATGAAACGCATGTCATATTCATTTTCATTTTTATTAACAATCTTTAAACAAGCATAACGCTTCTCTGCACTTTTGACGTCACAAACAATAACACATGATGTCATTTACACATGCGATGACGTTGCATAACGTTTCTGTCTTCTAAAAACTCAATGATCGAGGTACAAAAACGAAAAATTCTAGAAAAACATTAAATCTAGTACCAAAATGTTCGTTACGATATAACTAAGAAAATGCCTACCCTCACTTTATGTTTTCGTTCACTAATAAAAAAGTTACAGACCTTTGAAATTCTGAGGTAGACTCAATGAAGAAGATATCCAAAATGGCGGACTTCCATAACACCTAGCTGATGCACAGTATGTAAACTGAAATAAACATCCTGTACCCATTCCTCCTAGCTCACGCCTTATACATTATGAATTACAGCACTCGTGCGTAACCAGTTGTCGGAAATCGTGATGTGAGAGTTGTTGGTACAGCTGTAATTGCGAGGGCCCACCTATTAAAATTCATTTTTCCATAGATCTAAGTAACTGTTACAGTTACAACCATGTAATCATGTATACATGTGATTGCCAATTCCACTAAAACCGTGCAATCTGGCATTTAAGCTCGTTTTCGACACAGAACGGCTCTGATTGTGAGCAAGTCGTTTTTTACCAAAGCAAAATGCAAAGGAGGAAACCGTTAAAATCATGGAATAAAACGGAATAAAATAGATAAAATGGCTTTTCGTACCTTGTTCGAATGTGTATTGTCTGTATCGCTAATAATATAAATCGAAACGTGTACATGTACCTAAATACACGCATTTTCCGACTACTGGTTACGCACGAGTGCTGTTATTCATGTTTACAAGGCGTGAGCTAGCGGAGGAACGGTACAGGATGTTTATTTCAGTTTACATACTGTGTGATGTATTACATGTACTACTCGTGTTAGAATTAGACATGTCATGATACCGATAGTTTTGCCACATCGCATACCTAAGTACTTTGTTGATTTGAGCAAGCAGTTCAAACAGAATACATGTAATATACATCGTATTGAATCATTCTATTTAAAATATGGGATTTATAAACCTCACGGATAAAAAAATATTTAAGAAATTCGTGCTTGCGCACTCGTTTCTTTATAGGATTTTTCACTTCCCTCAGTTTATAAATCCCTTATTTTTTATATCGAACGATTAACAAACTCTATAAGATATACACGCGTAAAATTGTATAATAAAGCTAACTTTGCTCACATGCTAAAAAAACTAATTTTCCTTACGCCTTTCTCAGCTTACAAGATGGCACTTTTCCGTGCATGCGCATTACGTACACCCGATACTTGATTTGATTCTCGAATTGTGCCGGACTTTCCAGAATGGGAAAATGTTCTATAATCTTATGGCACGTGCTCATATTTTTTTACAGGTCTGTCAGATTTCTGGTATATCGGGCACTCAGTCGGACATAGGGGGAGCGCATAGCGCACAGTTTAACTATGACGAAGGAACGGATACTCTGACAGTAACATATACAGAAGGTGGTGGAGGAATAGTTCAGTAAGTTGGCCCAGGCCTGTAAATGGTTTACCGTAGACCTCCATTGCACGACCCGTAGGTGTGCACTATACTCACTGAGTGAGTCCGTCTGTCTACCCGTCCGTTCATACGTCAGCAGTTAGTGAAGATACTCACATGGTCTATTTTTTACGAAGTGGCTATTTACAGTTGATAGCCAAAGGAAAACGTTAAAATGGCTAATGACAGTCAATTCTAATCAGCCAATATCACGTTTAATGGCTATTGACAGTTGACTGTATATAACCATTGAAGGTCTTTTTGGCTAATGACAGTCAAGTTTGCTTTTTGTTTATGCTACAGGGAAAGTTTATACGTTGAATATGCTTAATCGTATATTTATGAAGCAGAAATGATGAGACTACTTCGCACAGACATCTTTGCTTATTTTTCCGGTTTTGCTGAAGCATATTTCTTATATGAAGCATATTTCTTACGTAGAAAAATGGCATGCATTGCATTTTTGTTCATGCGATATATGCGACACATATGCTTAGAGTAGAGAATAAATTAGAGATTATCTTTTCACTATTTATTATAAATCATTACATTAAATTTTGCTTTTAAGTATGGTTTACAAATTAGCTTTACCCACACCAGTTATGGTCTTGAGTCCGAATTAAATAATGTTTAAGGCAGAAGGATATGCATCAGGATGGGTATGTGAGATATGCGTGCACGTTTGGTTGAAAAATTTACATAAAAGTACCAAACACATTTACTCCCCCCCCCCCCCACAGCCAGCTACCTCTCATTCATATACTCAAGTAAGGTATGTGACCCAACTTAGTTGTCATTGTGTTTGCCTGCACGTCTAAAGATAACGAGTGCGAATCTTAGGCGGTTCCCATATCGTTTCTCGATATTGATAAGTTTATTTAACGTCGACTATTTGAGCAACACAAAATTAGCTCTGTAGAGCTATTATTGTAACATAACAACATCTTAAACAGATACTTACCTGCCTTACGCGACCCATTTTATGCGAGCGTCAGACATGGAGCTCCTAGTACCATTTTTACACATTTGATATGGTGCGGATAGGGTTCGAACCCACAACATCCCGCATCAAAAGTAATATCACTTTAAGTTACTTGCTGGTTTCCCCAAGGAGGCCTCTCACTAATGTTGATTCGTGAATGAAACAGAAATGAAATGGCCTCATCCATTTATTGCGGTTACATACTTTGCTATCGTGTTGGGATTACTGGGGAATACACGCTACAAGTAAGAAATATGTTCTTAAAATGGTATCAAGCAATGGTATGAAGCTAAGAATGCACCAAAGAACTGAAACTAGAGTGTGCCTATTTTCTGGGCCAGACTAGCTAGTTTCGGACAATTAGGCCTCATCAGTGACTCTCTAATAGTTTCAAAGTTCCACAATGAACCAATGATCCCAAAAGACAAGAAAATTAAAAAAAATCTACACTACAGTGAAGGGCAGGGAGACGTTCTACCGCCGCCATACAGTCCCAGTCACCAGCTGTAGTGAAGTCAAATATGTTCTTAAAAGGGTATCCTTTGTAAGCAAAGAATGCACCAAAGAACTGAAACTAGAGTGTGCATATTTTCTGGGCCAGACTAGCTAGTTTCGGACATTTAGGCCTCATCAGTGACTCTCTCATAGTTATAAAGTTCCACAATAAAACCCATGATCCCAAAGGACAAGAAAATAAAATCTACACTATAGTGAAGGGCATGGAGACGTTCTACCGCCGCCACACAGTCCCAGTCACCAGCTGTAGTGAAGTCAAATATGTTCTTAAAAGGGTATCCTTTGGTTGCAAAGAATACACCAAAGAACTGAAACTAGATTGTGCATATTGTCTGGGCCTGACTAGCTAGTTTGTAATCCACCACTTATCTTGAAAAACTTACGAACTTAAAGTCAAATTATCTTTCACAATGCCCATAAATTTTAAAATTGTTTGCCTTTTTATATGAACCATTATCTACTTGCATGTGAGAACAGCGATGGATATAGTGAGTCTGTGCGGGTGCAAATTTTTGCGTGTTTCTTTGCATTTAGCATACGACAAATAGCCCAAACTCACGTGCATGGTTTTTAGAAATGTTCATCAAATATTCGAATATTAAGTCAACATGATTGAAAAAATCTGATTAAGCTGTAAATAGCTAAAAAACTCAAAATCGCTTTTGACAGTTCACTGTAAATAGCCACTTTAACATTTTATGGCTATTGACAGTCAGATGTAAATAGCCAGTTTAACGTTTTTGGCTATTGACAGTCAACTTTAAGTAACCAGTTTAACGTTTTTTGGCTATTGACAGTCAACTGTTAATAGCCAGTTTAACGTTTTCTGCCTATTGACTATCAACTGTAAATAGCCAGTTTAACGTTTTTGGGCTATTGACATCAATTGTAAATAGCAAGTTTAACGTTTTTTGGCTTTTGACAGTCAATTGTAAATAGCCAGTTTAACGTTTTTTGCTATTGACAGTCAACTGTAAGTAACCAGTTTAACGTTTTTGGGCTATTGACAGTCACCTGTAAATAGCCAGTTTAACGTTTTCTGCCTATTGACTATCAACTGTAAATAGCCAGTATAACGTTTTTTGGCTATTGACAGTCAATTGTAAATAGCCAGTTTAACGTTTTTTGGCTATTGACAGTCAATTGTAAATAGCCAGTTTAACGTTTTTTTGGCTATTGACAGTCAAATGTAGATAGCAAGTTTAACGTTTTAGGCCTATTGACAGTCAACTGTAAAAAGACTCTTCCTTATGTTTATCACATCTGTATACATATGCATGTCAACATTGTCATACCACTGGCATGCGTAACAACCTTTTTGATGGACGAGGCTTTGCGGAGCAGGTAGCACTTACTGTCGGATCATATTACCTGAGCAGTGAAGGCTCAGAGTATTGTGTTCAAATGTGCACCTTAGTAAGAGCATTTGCACCTTTGCTGCTTCACGTGTAGAATATCAAAGTATGCACTAACACATATAAGCCTAGCGTCCTTTTTGTGGGACATCGACAAACAGTGCAAAACCAGATCAGACGCCGCAAAACGCGGCGTCTGATCAGGTTCTCAACTGTTTGCTTATAGAAGTTTCTTTCAAAAATTGAATAAAAAAAAAACAAAAAAAAACAAAAAAACTCAAAATTGGAAATGGACACGTCCAATTGATAAGGGTGGGAAAATACATTTGGCATAAATGGACTAAGACGAAGGCTCAGACCTAGCCCCATTTTGATAGTTGCGCATGCGCGTTTGAAGAATAACCTGACGCATGCGATATACGTGTATACACAAACCTAATGCGCTGGCTTGTACTATTTTAGGACAACTGAAGTGGTATTAGTATGCGACCCACATGCGTGTTCGCCGACATTAGTGGCAGATGGATCCCAGGGACTCGGCGAATTTGTAAGTAATGTAACCGTGTACATTCTCAACCTGCCCTTGAGAATATTAAACTTTTTTTTCCATACTTAACTCAACTGAGCATGGAATTTTACCTGCTCATAAAACTAAAATGCTGATAAATAATTATTGCCCTTGCTTTCACACTCTTAGCTGTTGTATTCATCCTGCTCATTAACATGATATAAGCCTAGCCTCCTTTTTACGGGACATAGGCTTACAGTGTAGACCCAGATCAGACACCGCATAATGCGGCGTCTGATCAGGATCTCCACTATTTGCTTACAAAGTGTTCTGTGAAAGTTTGGCAAAGGATCATTGACACTTGCTATGGGTAAATGCCTATGGTTTTCAGTAAAAATAAAAGTTTGTCAATTGTCCCTTTCTTCACACTGAACCTACCCTGACTTGAGCTCTTTATGGCTGTGAATACCGTTTTCAATATGAAATGCTTCAAAGATGTAAAATTTTGGGAAGAACAATCAGTTTTACATTAAGATATATAGGAATCCGAAAACATTTTTTAAAATATCATTCCCCCCCGTGTGCCAGCAAAAGCTTTTGCATGAATATGTGTTACCATATTTTACACATTGTATGGAAGTGGCTTGCTGGCTCAAGGGGGGAAAAGATGTTCAGCAACCCAAAAACCCAGGGCCTAAGCCCATAAAATGCCTTTTCTACCAAATAAGAAATTAATGACAGTAATGAAGTCCTCTAGAATCAACCTCCTAAATTGCTTTGTATTCTGTGCTAGTTTAATATAAAGTACTTAAAGTTTAAAAGTAGAATTAGCAAGGTTTTATGCATTTTTTTCATAAGAAAAATCTCACTGGTATTAAATGACACATTTTTTGCAAACGTCCTGTACTTATCTATAATTGTTCATGTTTTTATTTTCGTCTGCTGACCTTCTTCAAAAATAAGTTTTTAAAAATAAACCACCCAGGACACCCATCAGAGTGTCAAACAGTTTGGATCCAGATCAAGACCGACATGCTATTGATCTTCATCTGGGTTCAAACTGTTTGCAAAAGGCTATTGGCAGACGACAAAATTATCCACTGGCATGCAAAGAGTTATAACAGGTAAATACTACAGTGTTCAATTTATTGTCTCGTATAGGGATATACATGCATCATGTATATCATAAATATTAGGACACTTTAAATGCATTTCAACATGCTATGCCCTTTAAACAAAGCAAAAGTAATATTCAAATGATCTAGTTAGAATCAGTTTTACTTTCCAATGCTAAATGGGACACTTTCATTCCTTCAAAAATATTTATTTCTTTTGTTGAGCTTTCAGTTTTGTATTATTTACGGTACATGTAGTCAAAAATGTACAGGTAACTTCTAAATTATCTCCCCAAATCATTTTATTACAAAGCTTATTTTTGTTTTTAAAACAATTTCATCAATTATCGTGATTCGTTAACACTCTGCATATGGTATGTTCAATAGATATCACCATGCCTACCAAATAAATCATTAAAACGTGCAGAAATCACTTTTTAAAGCACTTTTTATTTTCATGAAATTTCAGACCCCCTCCCCTTTCTACCCGCCATAACTCTCGAGTGTGTAGGAATTTTGAAAATATTTTGCTATGTGGCTCTTGGCATTAGATTCACCTATTGCACTGATACTACATGCAACGCACTAGAAGCTCAAAAGCAGCGTTCTTGGAATCAGAAAAATAGGCGTATAAGGCCCAAACCGTCAATGATCCTTTGAAAATATGAAAAGGGTAGGCAAATCCATTCGGCTTAAATGGGTAAAATACTAAAATGCGCGGATAGCTCAGTGTATGTAGTCATCATGGCAACACACTAAGATGTATGGTTTCTTTTTCTACTAATACAACTGTATTGCTCATGCAATCTGTCTATAGTCAAAACTATAGGGAAAAGTAATCTGTGTTTGTGTGTTTGGTTTGAGGTTTTACGTCCCAGTCAACAGCTTTGGTCATGTAGAGGCGGTCACCTAACCATACTTTGTCCTGGGCAAGCTTGACTGAGCGGTTAACCAGTACTTCGTGCACATATGACAACAGCCCTTCTTGAATCAGCGGAAAGAGTAGAATGGCAATAGAAATAACCCAGGATCTGCAGTCGGACTCGCCACAGAAAGGAAAGTAATGTACCTTACCATGGAAACAAAGCTAAAAAAGTTTTCGAGAAATGTCTGATATTTTTCGCTGACCCATTGACATCAAAAGTTAATATGCAATGGTTGGTCGAAGACAATTAAACAGGCTTTTATTACACAAAGTAGTGTGTTTATAGTGATTTTTTTGTTTGATAAATCATGTTATTTAGTATGTAATGTAATATTATTATAAGAATCTATCATGAGTGTGTGGGTGGGATCATATATCGTCCCGAGGATCACCGTTTGGACCACGCTGATCACGAGGGACGGATATTTCGATCCCATCCTCACACTAATGAGGTATTCTTTTTTTTGCTCACCATTAAATACCACATTTTATGTTTAAAATTGCTCCCAGAAGTTCTTGAATCCGCTGAGATGCGACATGATTATCATGTCGTCACGTTAACATAACAAAGATATCACTTGACGACCATGTGCGTGAGTTCCAACACAACCAATATACAGTTCTTACATGACTGCATGGGTAAGATAACATGGGTAAGATAAATCAAATAAATCATCGGTGTTCAGTGGGAACAGGACAATCCCAACCAGAGGGCCCACCGTTCCTGTCCACTTTACGGTGGACCTGAGGGTTGGGATTTTTTTCTGGAACTACTGAACAGTAATAATGGATTAAATTTAGCGACGTACTGTGTAATATTTGTTGCTGACATCACTGAATTTATGTTAACAGTCAAATACGCTTGCTGTTCAAAGTTTGCTTGGGACATCGGGGGGGGGGGGGGTGATTTAAACACTCGATCTTGTATGCATTGGCATGTGAGAAATATTTCTATCCCACGATAAATATCAGGTATCCTTATATTCTTATCCGGTGTGCAAGAAATGGCGTAATATCACTACCAGGTGCGACGTTATGTGATAAAAAAGACTATACATATTGTCACTTCACCATTTGGGTAGGCAGGATCCACTATGCTTTTGTTATAATGAATAAGTTCTTAGGCTAGTATTTCATTGGCACTGCTTTTTATGGACTATTTATTTTGGTCTATGGGTAGACTTGTTCGTCTCGAACTGTTAAACTCTACATTTCATCCATTTTCTTATTTGTTCGACAGCAACTACACCTTACAACAGTGTGTGCATGCCCGAATGGATGTGACCAACATGGACCGAAGAATTGTTCCAAATCTGGAGGTAGCAGCCTCAGCGGTGGTGCTATATTTCTGATAATGTAAGTGATTGCTTAATGCATTGTACATTCTACAGCTTGCGTTTTTGTACCCCAAAAAATTGCGCTTTATAGTTGCCATTTCTACATCGTTTGAACAATATATATATATATATATATATATATATATATATATATATATATATATATATATATATATATATATATATATATATATATATATATATATATATATATATATATACGCGACGTTAAAGTTAGGAACGTCAATACATATCGTTACGAAAACCTGTAAACCACTAGTGGTTTATCGATTTTAATATATTTCACACCCAGGCGCGACGTAATTATAATAAGTTCTTTTTTTTCTTTTTCAGTGTGTTTACCTTGCTATGTGCATACCTCATAGGTGGTATGCTATTCATGAAATTTGTTAGAAAAGCAGAGGGCTCTGATATAATACCTAACAAAGCATTTTGGGCAGGCCTTCCATCATCCATTAAGGTACATAGAGCCAAATGTCAAATACATAGCAGACTGATAGGCAATAATGCAATGGTTCAGTTTCTAAATATGAAAAAAACAAGTTAGAATGACCAGGAAATGCCACAATCACAGACCACATACCAACCCACGTAACCACGAGGGAATAACGCAAAAACACAGACACCAAAACGTCAACGAGAGCAAAATTAAAGTAAACAAACCAACTCCCTCTTACCCAGCAAGATGGCTGCAAAACTAGAAAAGTAAACTAAGAAAAACAACACAAAACCCTCGCCCTGAGGTTATAAAACTTTTTCCATGCCACGAAATTATCCTGCTCATAAATGTCAAAATGCCAACAATTGTTGGCATTTTAACATTTATAAGCATGATAAATACATCATATGAGAGCTTACAAAAGCAATATACATGTATGCTTATCTTTTTCTGTGTTTCAGTTTTTATGAGCAGTTGAAATTTTATGCTCACTTGGGTTGAGCACGAAAAATTTTTTATAACCTTGGGGTCTGGAACTCCCACAAATTATGAGAGCAACAAAGAACATTGAATCAGCAACAAGATAATCACCAATTTAGACAGAACAGCAGCAGAAGCAATCGGGTGTGGAGGGAGCAGTGCTTAAATAATTTTCATGGCAGATTCTGCTTTTGTTCAATGTTTGAACCATAACATACACACATACATGTACACTACACAAAGTTTCCAACCAATGCATTCTTCCGCCAGTATCGCTATATTAGGGTTAATGGTAGTTTAGCGTTTTTACAGTGCCTTGCCAAATGGTAAGATCGGATGATATATCAGGAAAAGAATCGATGACTGGTGTTCAGTAGGAATCAGAAAATCCCAACCCTAAGGTCCACCTGTCCCCCCTTGGGATGGTGGACCCGGCGATTTGGAGTTTCTGTCCCCACTGAACGAAAAATGATATAATCAAATTATCTCAAGTTTACTTCGACTTTAGCGAGTATTTCGAACTATCGAAGTTCGAATTATTCAGTTGTTCTGCGTGTAATAAATGAAAGGGGAGAACTCTGAAAGACGAGTAAATGAGCCTGTTCTGGCGATACTGATACTCATTGTATATATAAGCAGTGAGACACAGACAATGTAAAGCCTTCGCTCCTAGAATACATAATCTTTGGATGCCGATGAGGTTTCGGGTCGAAGGTTATAAGTACCACAATCTCATTAACAGGCTTTAACATGTCTTCTCGGTTTCCAACTAAGGTATTTCCAAACACGCCTGCTTAGTTACAGAGACTAGCTAGAAAATTGAAATTTCGCTTGTAGCAGGTTTAGATATGATACTTTCCAATACGCGAATAACAAAGGCGCTGATCAGACTGCGCGGACGTTGTAGGCAAAGCCCGAAGACAGGTTATCTCGTATCATTAATAAATGAATGTTGAATTCCCTTTTCTTTCAGTCTGGTTGCCTCTTTGTGTTGAGTCCGTGTGTTAGCAGGGGAAAGAGTTACAACGATATATAAAGTGATACAGCCTTGTATAACAGACATTTGTTTCATTATCATATGGGGGAACATACCATGTCAGTGAAGTGTACTTGATTCATACAGTCCTATCATTCTCATCACACCCAAAACATTTTTATACCGATGGACAGTTCCAACTTTAAATATGTGATACAACACAGCTTGCAATAACATCTTAACTCTGTACTTCATAGAGACGCCTTTTATCACTTTCGCAAATAGAGTAGACCCAGATCAGGCAGCTCTTGTAAGAGCTGCATGATCAAGGCCTACTTTGTTTGCTTATGGAAATATGATATATCTGATCATACACAAGTGGACCTGGCAAGTAATTTCTTTGTTTTTGTTCTATGTACAAGCGAGAACGTTTAGTGGAAGGGGCTTAGCATGAATATTCATGAAGGAAAGGCTTAATAAAACATTGATGACATACTTGACAAAATATTTTAATTTCAAACTGTGTTTAATTTCTTATCCACCATTTTAGCTCACCTGAGCTAAAGGCTAATGTATGAGCTTATAGTACCGGTGCTCAACTTCGTCGCAACGGTATTTGGATTTTACATGTACACTGTGACGAAACATTTAGGAAAAGGTTACGGACTTTATATGAAAGAATGTCAAAGACTCACATGATAACAAGACAATAATGGTAACGCAACAATTAGGGGATAACTGTATTCAAAATATACGGTCAGAAATTTAGTTTTAAGGTGACGCACAAGCGGAGTCGTACAACGTGATTTCCGAACGTATATCCGACGATATAACTCCCCAAATGAAAATTTTGAATATGGTTATCCCCATTCTAATGCACTATTAACATTTATTCGTCAAAAAGACAGTAAAAATGTTCTTTGTTGCGCCTACATCCAGTGGCTGCCAGCTGCATAAAACCACTTGCCAGCTGCATATATTCACTTGTCAACCAATGTAAAGCGACGTTACGTAATGATGTCGGGTTTGCAACAGTATATCGCAGGATATACTGTCCCAAATTTATGACGTTATCCAATCAGACGTCGCGTTGCATTTGCAAGTGCATTAGAATTGTTTATATCCCTTATTTTTTATTTACTCAGAATTTAACATATGAGCCAATGCAGGAGATTTCCAACAATGTGGAATGTGCGACCAGCAAAGCCTCAGATCAGCCTGCGCATAAGCGCAGTCTGATCAAAGCCTTTGCTAGTTGCTTGAGTATTCTATGATTGTTAAGCTACTGACTGAACTCCATTTGAAGTTTCTAAGCTTAAAAGGAGGCTGCAGAGGCTCATCAGAGTCTACACATGTCAAAATGCCACATTGTTGGAAATCACATTCACTGGCTCATATCATTGTGTTGTATTGGCAACGTTTGTTTCAAGGCGTATTCATAAGAAGGGTTGGGAAAATAAGAATAAAACAACTCAGAGTCACGCTTCTTTTGACTCGTAAAATACATAAATTGAATATCTCGTATAAACGGAGTTCAATAAGTTCTTATAGCTCGACGTTTAAATGCACTGACTTTTTGGGTGCCCAATGATCTCCTATGCGATACGTGCTAGAGTGTCGTGGGCTGCGTTATAATATGTATTTTCACAGTTTTTTTTTTCGATTTCATCTTTAGATTTGGCAAGCACTTGAAGCCAACAAATAAAAACTAAAAACAACTAAGTGAGTCAAAAACATCGGGGTAACGTCGATGAGGTACTAACGCGTGACATCGCCGTTAGTATGACGTTTTGCATTCGGCCCCCTTAAGTGCTGGCTAGAAAAGGAGCATCTATCTACATGTATCTATCTATCTATCTATCGTTTAATGTGATTAGACTACGCATACCATTCATAAATGTTATAAAATAACAGCTCGAATTTGCACTCATGAATAGCCGCTCGTGCAACTCTGGACTTGTGCAGAGGGGCATTATCATGCAAAAGAAAGACGCCAGCGACTAGCTTTTCCCTTCGTCTTTCTTTAATAGCTATTCTGAATTGTTTAATAACATTGGCATAGTATTTCCCGGTAATAATATACCAGCAGGCTTGTAATCTATCAATATAATCCCTTTATAGTCCGGAGAACTTGCTGGTTGATGCTTTGGTACGAAAATTCTTAGATGAGGTGAGCCAGGACGCTTCCATTGCATTGACTTCTTTTTAGTATCTGTGTCCCAGTGGTGAAGTCAAGTTTCATCTCCTGATACAGGACGACTGTGAAAGTCTTCTGGATTAGTTTCGTACACCTCCAGAAGTTCTTGACTTGACTCCATCCTTTGCTGACGATCTTACGTGTTCAGGTTTCTGGTTACGCACCTGGAAGATATTTCTGACATGCTTAAATGGTCAAGGAATATTGTGTAAACACTTCCGTTAGAAATACCACATTCTGAAGCAAGTTCCGCAAATTTGATTCTGTGATCGTTAGCCATGCGCTGACGGATTTTTTTGCTCTTGAATCCTCCTATGTGAGGAACTTTATGGTTACTGCGAACTCAATATTCTGACTTTCCATTTTTGCCTATGGGTATATGTTTTCAAACAAAAGTAAACGCAAATTGTGTAGGTGTTGACTAAATGTCTATTATCATTCTACTGGCAAAGGTTTACACTGCACAAAAATGAAAACAGAAATATTGAATTGTATAGAAAAATACCGAGTTCTACGAACGTATTGAACTCCCTCGTACATAGCCGTTGGAAAATCGTGCAAAAAATAAGGATTTATAAAGTCATGGTCTGGTCGATACAGTGTCGCAGTTTTGTAAAACATTCTGATAGAACTGTCATTGTTTGTTTAATACAATTTCAAAACTGTCTGATACGGATTTTCCTTGTGGCCTTATCAAAGCAACCATAAAATGGACACTGCTTTGTCTACTTTTAGTCTTACAGCTTGGTTAGTACGTTGTAGAAGAAAAGTAGACATGTTTCACATTAATGGAACATGCCACAATCACAGAACGCTGACTAACTCAAGGCACCATGAGGAAGAAACACAGAACACGGAGAGCCACAATTCAATTAAATTAAAGCAACCAGGTATCTCATCAAGGTGATGGCTAAAATAGATTGGATGCTAAGAACCACATTACAAAACCAGGATCCAGCACAAAAAAGACACCATCGCAATTGAAACAACAACAAATAAAGAATAAGCCGCTTTAAAACTGATACATATAACAGCCAAGGCCACTTGGGTGGGGGCTTAAATATATTATACTGATTAAATATTCGACCACAAAAAAGGTTCAGTTCGCATGGAGGCCTCCTAACTTATGCAATGCATATTACAGTGAAACAATCATATCAAACTATCATTTATGATGAATTCTAACACAGCTTGCCTATAGAGCCAACGGTAACAAACTGTGATATATCGGACAATAATTCACAGCTAAAGTGTGTGATAGCTGACGTCACTTGAAAATGACGTCATTCATGGCATTAGACGGTGTAACGTCGTTTTTACGCTTGAAAGACGTTACAATTACATGTAAACGTATGCGACATAGTCTAAGTATTGGCGGGATTTCTTCAGTGCAATGGCGGAAAAGTGGAAGAAGCTGAAGACTTCGAATGTGCTTTCGTCGTTTATTGTGTGTTAGAATCGAAATAGATCAGCTACAGTGCGTGAATTGTTGAGTAATAATTCACTGTTTGAATTTAACAGGACCAACAGTGCCTGTGAGCATCTTAATACAGTGAGCAGGTCACGTCCGCTACAAAAACAAGGACCTAACACAAAACCACACAAACAATGCGAAATGATTGCAAAACAAGTCATATACACAACGTGCCGCAAAACAAAACAAGGACCTGTAATTCAAAACTCCACAAACGATAGAAGCAGTATTAACAACAGAATCATCGCCTTACAAAAAGGCATGAGCCGGAGCCACTGAGGGGCTTAAATTAAGTGTACTTCTAACTATACATATATTTCATTATTAAATGTTAAACAATATTTAATCGCAAAATTATGTTACTTCATGGTTGTATGGAACACAATAAACTGGGCCTACCGTGGCGAAACTTGAGCTTTTTCTTTGGCCTTTGAGGTTTATCCGTGATCCAGGTCTGTGACCCAGGGGTGGATACTCTCATTTTTTCTTCATACGTTGGCTTGGACCCTGCATCTAGTGATTACCAAACAAAGATTTGAAATATCAGGCATACCCCAAAACATATTTGAAATTTTAGCAACACCGAAAATATCCCCATTCTGTACATTGTCTATAAGAAAAGACCCTAAAATGCATAAAAATGACTCCTAAGACCAGCCCCCCCCCCCCCCAAAAAAAAAAAAGAAAATCTACAAAATCTTCACAGCCAAAAAGTGAGCCTCCTGATGCTTTACTTTTCTTTGTCTTCCCGGTGCCTTGTGATTGTTATTGTTCTGTGGATCTGCCTCACGGTTCTGTGGGTTCGTCTGGAGTTTGTGATTGTGGTATTTCCCAATCATACTCACTTGCTTTTTTGTATTAACTTGGGTCCAACCAACAGTTAAGTCATACGCAGAGACAGGGCCATTAACCAAATGTACATATACACAAAAACCTACTTGAAACGCTCATGTTGACATACCAGTATCCAGTAGAGTTACGGGTCTATACTAGTTTGGACATTAGTTTAAATTTACATCAGATTCTATGGTTTAAATGTATACGAGCAGCGAAGGTTCAGGCGAGACTGTGTGTAAGCATAGACTCATCAGAGCATTCATTGCACAATGATCCTACAAGAACTGTTATCTCATGTGTTGACTCATAAAGAATTGCAATGAGAATAAGTACCCATATGGTACGAAAGTTGCACACGACTATTCATACATGGCCGTTAATGTAATAGCTTTTCGATTCCCACAATGCTAATTGTAACCAACACATATTTTTATAGAATTAATATATTTTATAGACAACAAATTTATTTTTTTAGAACATAACTATTTTCATAGATAATGAATAAAACTCTTAGACAACAAATATTTTATACACAATGAATATATGTTTTAATATGACACATATTTTATAGACCATAAATATTTGTGTGCACAATATATATATATATATATAGTTTTTAGTTCATAAATATATTTTTATACCATAAACATTTTTATATTGAACAAATATATAACCAGATACAATATTGCAATGCCTGCCATAGAACCACAATACCATAAACCCACCCGGCCAGCACTGGTACAGCCAAGGAACACGGCTAAAAACAAATATTCTATTGTATATACTGTGTATGATATATTGGCCAAATGAGCATTTGTATACCAATATTAATGTCGCTGGACCTACCAATTCTATGTTAAAATAAATTTCAATCTTGCAAATTTGATAGAAATTTGCAAGAGTTCAACATCTACTTACTCTAATGAGGCACAACCGTCTACTGTGTACTTGTGTTCAAATCCTCAGCCTTTAAGTCATGACAGTTCCAGAAATGAAATGTGACCAGACACTGAAGTTGAAAAATTAAGAGTAAGAAAAATAAAGAAACAAAGGGACTCACACGCAGTACCAGTCTTGTTTCAATCTACTTGATTCATGCACATTTTGTCCATATGTGTACCTACAGTCCGAAGCCATCATGACCAGAAAATTTATTTCGAATTGCCAGAAGTTCAAATTATAGAGAGGTAGACATAAAAATTTGTTGCCCCAAAAATAATTTATTTACAGGGTTTTTTTTATCAAAAATAAGTTTTGGGTGCGCAAAAGAAACGTCACAAGGAGACGTTAATTTCACGCACCCCAAAAAATATGTAATTATAGAGAGTTATTTATACTGATCTTGAATAGGTCCTATTTCTCTGAATTCAGTGTATCACAAATTTATTTCGCATCAGCGAGTATTTCGAATAATCGAAGTTTGAATTTTCGAGGTTATACTGTAGTTTCAACTTTTAAGTCTGACACTGCCTGATGAAAGAGCAGTGAAAATTTCAAAACACACTTAAGAAGAAAGGGTGTTGCAGAGAAAAGAAAATGACCTTTAGCCATTTGAAGACTGGAAACCCCTGAACGGGTACTACGACAAACAGTGGAGACTCAAATGAAATGCTACATAAACCGGCATTTCATCAGGATGGATCTGCACTGTTTGCCAGGACAATACAATCACAAAAGGAAGAAATATAATCATTAATTTTGAGATTATAATCTGAAGCCCCTCAATATATACAATGAACCATCCTGACTTAACCTTTATGAGAAACCCCATTGGTCTTAAAATGGTTAAGGGAATGATAAGCAGAGGCAAGTTCTACATACCGTAATACAGAAGTCATGCCACTAATACCTGGGATGAAGCAGTTCCTTAGAAATCTTAGAACAATGGCAGAAAAAACAATGGATGTATTAAGGCAATAATGTGCAGGAGGAGGTAGACTATCTTTTACACAATACTATATATTCTATAAATGTATCTAATATTTGTAATATATTTAAACATTCTAGGCTAAGAAGTTTTTAATAATAGAAAAAAACTGGACAGATAAAGCTATGCCAATCAGGCCTCGAGGTTATAAAGATTGAGTTCATTCACAGACTCAAAATAAAGCGCAATGATTGGCTGCATGCGGACACGTGTCCGCAAGCAGTCAATCATTGCGCTTTATTTTGAGTCTGAGACTGTACTCAAGATTAATAACCTCGACGCCATGTGATGACTCATTTTGCGTTGCTGACAAAATTTCCACCACCTTTAAAACTTAGAGGCCAAGTAGTGGGACCTGACATTTCCTTGGTTGAACAAAAAAGAACGATAGTTGGAGAGCAAGACAATTAGGGAAAACAATTATAATATATGCTTTAGAATAGACAATATCGACAGCTAGTGTTGGTTGGAATATATGCTTTTCAAAATTTGTATTAGTTACGTGTCTTCCTACTTATCCCCCACATCAACCAAATCTGAAGAAGACAAAAAATGAGTATGACCGGGAAATGCAATAATAGAAATCACAAAGTTGCAACCAGACGTCTCTTTCTCAGCGAGAGTATTGCAAAACTAGAAAGTACACAAAATACTGTATGATGAAACCAGGAAAAACACACAATATTCACTCTCAATGGGAGCAACAACAAACAATAAACCATAAAATGCAGGACCGCAACAGGACAAATCACACACAACGAGAGCAACAGCAACACTTTGTCTTAGAACGGACAGCAACCACAAACACTGGTGGGGTGGCTGGAATATATTCAACAGGCCTTATCTTCGCCATGGAGGCGTCCTACTGGTGATGAAATTGAAAAAATAGCACTTAACTCGAAGATAGCAAGAGCTAAAGAAACCATATAGTAAGCTGAGCCAGCCAAAGACAAACATTAGACACCAACCCACCGATAAAAGTTTTAAGTCAGCATTGTAAGTGAGGACTGAGCCACTATCCTGCAATTAGAGAGGAAACCCTAGCTACAAAAAGCGATTGAGTTTATAACCACGCATGCACATTGTCACTGTATATCCATTTTTAGAACACTTGATTGTTTTAATTGAACAGGAAGAGAATGCAATTCATTGATTCCCCTGTTTTATAAACTTATTCACGATAAAATACTATCTTTGAAAGGCCTGCTTCAGAAGAATTCTTATGCCTATACAATCGACTATAGTTAACCATATACGATAGAATTTAGAAAATACTTTACGAAACTTAATCTAGTGATCGCCAAGTTTTAATGACAAAATAATCAACATGTATTTCTATTGTAGAAATCACCTAGTACATTACAATATACTTTAACAAAACGAATATATATACCGAGCGAGGAACATTGCTACCGAGAAGGGCAAATTTATTATTTCGAAATTTAAATCATCTTTTTTATCAAACAGTAAGATTAAACTATGCCTTTAGTTATAAACAGTTCAAACCGAAAAGAGAACAGGAGTAACAAACGAACTTATTTGATTTAACTAAAGTTAAGCTGGATACATCTGACTTACCTATTTGCTAAGCATTGGGAGCATCAATATTGAGTAAATCAACAATGTCTCCATGTAAAAATTGAATACTTCAAGAACATCAGCTTGAGTATTGTCAGAGAGAGAGAGCGAGAGAGAGAGAGAGTGAGAGTAATAAAGTCACTCGTGCAGCACAATTCAATTCTGCGACAAGGGGTCGCAATTAGTACCCATTGGAATACTTACAATTTGTCTATACAATTTAGAGCCAAAAGTCCAAGCCTTCTGAAATGAAAACATGGGTTCTCTCATTACAAGCAAAGTAAACTGAGAACTCTCTATTAAAAATCAATTAATTCAGCAAGCCCCTCATTGACCAGTAAGCATACAGAGTAGATAAATCATTTATGTAGACAAACATACTAGAAAAATCTGAAGTTTCGATAGATTAAAATAATGATTTAACATTCTAAGCCTATGGTTGCACTTATATATTTTCTACACTTCTGTTACATAAACGTCCATCGTGTTTGGCCCACCGGAAATAATTAACCGTCTGCTTTATAAATGGTTGATGTCTGTCTTCTCGCATCCGTTCATGTATATGTATCTAGCTTATTTTTTCTGGATTTTCCAAGATAATGAAGTTGTGTTGTAAAATACTAGTAACTAATTCCATATGAACAACACTTTTTTAAATTACGAAGTCCTCACATTACCACTATCCATTGTTCATATTTCATGATCCCAGCTTATTAATTTGTTTTATCTTATGCGCTGAAATATTAGGAAAAATTATAAGAAATAATAATGATATATTACATGAATTCATTATAGATAACGAAGAATTTAAAATAAGTCAATATGCAGGTGATAGTCCAGCGGAATTTGGGCGAGTTTTAAGAGGACCTGGAACTTGATTTTAAACTTTTTTTCTTTGTCAATTCTGGTAGTGCATACATTGTCCTTGAAAAATACGAGTAATGCCACTCTGGCATCATTGAGCATTTCGATATATCCAAGATGGCGTCCAAGATGAGGGCCAATTATAAGTAAAAAAAGTATGTGATATGGAAAATGTCTCAAACCCATTTTCTTTCTTATATTATTAGCTATGGAGATGGAATCTAGTTGAAGACTGTTAGCTTGTTGCCAAATAAAAAAACAGAATGAAAATGTTAACAAGATGGCTGCCAAGATGGCACTTTTATTACAAAAAAAATATAAAAAAAATCGTCCCTGAGACTGGCAAACTCCAGGGATTTGTATGCAAAGAGCTTAGTTTACTGATTCTTGAATTACTAACATCATCCTTGTAACATACCAGTGATGCTAATCAGGCATCCCTCAGAATTTGATACATTCAAGATGGCGTCCAGGATGGTACCGGGCAAGTATCACAAGGGCAAGCATCACAAACACGTGGGAGTGGCACCTTACCTATAGACATGTCTGTTGGATTTGTAACAGACCAGATGCCTTGCTTGATGGAGAAGCACTTTATAGACACGCGTATCAGAATAAATTAATGCAGTATGTATGTCTGATAGAGTTATAAAGTACAAGCGGGGCATATCTAAGAAAAAAGAATTAGAGCTGACCCAACAAGTCGAACCTGACCTTCTGTCAGAAGAGGATTTGTAAGCACATCTAAGAGTGGCACCGGATCAGCAGACATGTCTGATGCAATGGCACCTCTGTATAGGTAGCACCTGGCTTGTAACCATCCTTCTTTCATCTGCACTCGACTTGTAAAATGTCGGTTGCAGTAGCAACGGACAAGCAGGCATGGCCTACATGGAGGCACCACACCAACAGACATGGCTGATAGTGTGGCACCACAACAGAAGGCATGAACTATAATGAGGCGCCACAACCGCAGGCACAGCTGATAGTGAAGCACCTCACCAGAAGGCATGGCCTATAGTGAGACACCATACCAGCAGGTATAGCTGATAGAAAAGCGCAACTCCAGCAGACATGCATGATTGAGTGGCAAACGATCGATGGACATGCTATTTGAGCAGCAACGGTCCAGCAAGCACCAATCTAGCAGCATCACTCAACTGACATGTGTGTTTGAGCAGCAGCGGTGTTTGTGGCAGTTACACTAAGCCAGTAGGCTTATATGTTGCAGCAGCAGCGAAAAAGCAATTCTCTACACGGAGTGGCACTGGACCAGCAGGCTTTATGTTGTATTGACAATTTAGCAGTCTTGCATGATAAAGATTTACAGTGTTAGTTGGCATGTCTGATGGAGGGGCATTGGTCGAGTACCTTTTCTCTTTCATTTTCAATGGACCAGGAGGCATGTCTGGTTGAATGGTAACAAGTGTCCAGGCATATCTGTTGAAGTTTCACCAAAAGAGCAGCCATGTACTGCAACCAGGTCATTACATCAGACATCCTTACCATCACACGTGTTTAATTATGTGGTACTGAAACAGCGCACATGCCTGTTAATGAGACTCGTGGCCAATAGTCATGTGTGTTAGTTACATCGCACCAGCAATAATGTATGTTACAATTGCATCCAACTAACAGGAATGATGGGTACTGTTACACTTGATCAGCAGGCATGTCTGTTAAAGTTGCATCCGGCCAGGGTGCATGTCTGTTCTACTTGTACCAGACCAACAGCCCAGCCATCATCGCCACAGGGTCAGCAGACATATTTACCTTTCCCCATGTTTGATCATGTAGCACAGGACCAGCACACATGTCTGAAACCAAACAGTTTCTTCTGCAACATCTTCACGAGACTAGCAGGCCTGTTGCAGTACCCATGTATTTAAACTTTGCTCTCAACCAACAGGCATCTTTGTTACAGTTGCACCCAACCACCTGGCACGTCGGTTACAATTTTACTCCTTCAGCATGCATGTCTGTTAGAGTTCCATCTCACCAGCAGGTATACTTGAATCAGTTGCAGCTGCATTGCAAGCTTATCTGTATTTGCGGTGCTGAACCAGCAGATACATGTATGTATGTTTCACTTTCCTCAGACCCCCAGTTATGTCCCTATGCTCGTGCACCAGACCATCAGACATGCATGTTACAGTTGTACCTGACCAGCAGCCATGTCGTTTTAAGTTGATTACTATTGGCATATAGGTGTGTTACAGTTTCATCTTGTCAGTATCCATAAACATATATATTACTTTTGCACCGACCCATGTCTGTAACAATTACATTCTTTCACAGTTGCACCTAACTAGCAGCCATGTCTGTTTAACTTGCGCCTTGCACACGACCATCATTCATATTTGTATAGCAATATCCAATCATCTGTGCTGTCCGTTGCACTTGCACCAGACCAGTAAAATAATAATGTGTGTATCAATTGCACAGGACCAGCAGGCCTGTTCTTTACAGTTACACCCAACCGGCAGTCAAGATCATGGTAGCGAACATATGCAGCATGCAGATATTTTCTTCAGGGGTTGTTGATACACTTAATAGTGAATAGCATTTTCTCTCTTTGGTGTTAATTTTATCTATTTCTCATCTTTGAGCAAACACTCAAAGGTTTCAGTGATATCGTCCGTTCAGTATACCCTGGCATTTATCACTTCACTTTTCTGACAGAATGTTTTCCCAAAGTAGGACTTTTTATTAGACTGATATGATATTATGGTATCATCAGATCCAACCAAAAGTGGGTTGACGGATACAATTACCAGAACAAAAAAAAAACATTACCAGAACCAAAACAAGAGTCTGTTATTTTTTCCATGCAGTGTATCAGAACAAACATGTGATTCCCCACTCTGTTATGGCTGCCATCTTGGACGTCATCTTGAATATTTTACAACGCTGAAAAAAACAGCAATTTGCCGTACAAATTCTCCAACTACAACCGCTGCTGAAACTATCAGAAAATAGGTATTAACTGCAATTTTAATTTCAGGTTGAAATTTGTTTTAAAATGGCGGCCATCTTGGACACTATCTTAAATATTTCAACCTTCTGAATCAAACCAATGATCTCTTTTAATTGTTTGTATTATTAGGCTTCTGGACATCCATAAAAAGTCAAAATTAAAATTAAAGCTTTTATATCGAGTTTGTTGGTCAGATAGGTCTTAGGAACCTAGCTGTTTGCCATAATGGACGCCATCTTTAAGCGTTCAACCTTCTCAATCAAACTCATGTTCCAATTTCTTTTTATCGAGTATGCAGGTCATATAGGTCTTAGAAACGTAACTAACGGCCATCTTGGACGCCATCTTTAATATTTCAACCTTCTGAATCAAAACACTATTCATTTGGAATCGTTTGGATCATTTAGTCTCTAAACATCCATAAAAAGTCAAAATTAAAATGCTTTTGATCGAGTATGTTTGTCATATAGGTCTTCGGAACCTAATTGACGGCCATCTTGGACGCCATCTTTAATATTTCAAAACGCTCAATGATGCCAGAGTGGCATCAGTTGGAGTCATCAAGTACATGACTGAACAACAAGAATCAACAAGGAAAAAATCTTTAAAATCAAGTTCCAGGTCATTCTGATTTTCTACCGGACTATGATACATAACTGTTCTTAAATGTAACTGGCAACTCTCTCAGAGAAACGCTATACGTCTTACAAAAAAAGAAAATTTCAGGACTAAAGATAAATGTTGAAAAAACAATAACAATATGGATGGATATGGTCACATAGTACGTCTCCAACACGTTTGTTGCATAATTTTAGATTGGATTGGGCACAGGGACCTTTTAAAGTTTTATGTTGAAGGTGTTTGCAAACAATGGTCAAAAAGAAAACTAACCCTCATAGGTAGAAACACTATTTTAAAAACAATAGTACTTGCAAAGTTTATTCATCTGTTACTACGTAACACTACCCAAACCACCCGATAATCTGTTGAAAAACAGTAGAAAGAATATTGTATTTTCTTCTACAGAATGTGTGTCCAAATAGAATTAATCGAAGAAGCATAGTAAACTAATCGTAGAGCATGTGGGCTCAGAATTGTTAATCTAACATAATTTATTAGTGCGCTAAATCTTGGTAGTAGAATAGTAGTGGTGATGGGCACAAAAGTTGCAAATATAATTGTAAACGACTGTCGATGTTATCAATGGTAAATGATAACATCGTGTGATTACATCATTTATGTAGATCAAACAAGAATAAGCTTTTCAAATAAATTTAGTGCGTTAAATAAATGTGGTAGAGATCATTGAGATCAGATAGCGTGGACAAGTACAAGTAGGAAATAACTTACTGGCAGTTGCAAAACATCACGTTGACAAAATATCTGATAAACAATTAACATAAATGCATTCATTCCCATGCTTAAAGTCAAATTTCATGTGAACTATATTTATTGCAAACATCAATAATAAAATGTCTTAATTTCAGGCAAGGTTGTTGCTTAAAGCGTCTCTTTGATTAGCCTAGTAGTACGGTATCAATGATCGTCTGCGTTCAAATGTCGCTTCTTCACTGGGCCTTGAGCTGGCCATTGATCTGTGAGTGTGGCTTTCGCTTATCACCGACCAAACAGATTGTCAGGCAGATAGGCGGATAGACAGACAGGCGAATGAATGGTTATTATCCTGTGAAACTCATAGCCTACGGGCAATTCTACATGTACATTGCAACTGAGCTTGAAAATAAAATAGATTAACACCAATAACTGTACACACTGACAGTCACATGAGCCCACATGTTGCGTCACGCTGGGTACGTCTAAGGGCAATGCATTATGGCGGCCACTCTCTTCCGAAGAGCGAGGTCCTACATTGAGTCAGATCTTTGACCAACCAAGTATCAGGCGATAAAACTATAAGCAATGATTCGATTTAAAAATAAACGTGCATAAATGGGGTATAGATCATTGAAATAAGATAGGTTGGACAGGTACATGTACTCGTCGTCTTCAGTTTTCAGAACTATATATTTCTTCCTACAAATATCAACATAATACTCAATTTATCGCCTTAGTCGAGGTCATTTTGATCTTCAGACTCATATCTACTCATATCATTTTAGCCTTGACGACAGAAAACCTGACTTTGATCCACGTGAAAAACAAAGACACAGGCCAGCCTGCCCATCCGCGCTGTCTGATCAGCGCCTTTGTTATTCTCTGGTTAGAAAATACAATAGCTAACATGCAATACGAAATCGTCATGATTCTACCTAGTCTCTGTAGCTGAACAGGCTGGTAAGGTTTTCTCGGGACAAGACACATTTGGGCCTCGTCGTGAGAAAACCTGTCTTCGTGGTTTCCGCCAAAGCGAGTTTCAAACCAGTCTCCTCAGCTACAGAAACTAGCTAGAACATTGAAATTTCATCTGTGGCAAGTTCACCTGTAATACTTTCCAAAACACGAATAACAAAGGCGCTGATCAGACTGTGCGGATGCGCAGGCTGGTCTGCGCCTATGTTGTTCGCAAATCCCCGAATACAGGTTTTCTCGCGTTGCGGCCCATTTGATATCAGTAGCCAATTATGTTGTGCCATGAGAAAGCCTGGCGTTTGATTGTATCGACAAACATATACCCGTTTATGCGCAAGCAAGTATTAAACATTCAAAGAGTTTTATTATATAGCTTTAGAGTAAGAATTTTATTCTTGCTGAAATCTGGTTGCAAGCTAAAATGAGAACAGCAGTCGTATTTTGTCAGACGCAATTTGTCTTTCAAGATCTTGAAGGTGACCATTGCGTATCACGGCTCGTGATGATTATAAATATGCTGACCATTTGGCCATAAAGGTGTTGCTTCACATGAAATAAAAGGAACATGTATAGTTACAGAAATGCGTAATCAATACGTCACTTTTTACATGGCATCAATGAATTCTAAACATCATTTGCATAAGCGTTCAGATGTGCACAGTTTATCAACACGATGTGGCGAGCTTTTTAATATTCTTTTATTCAACATACCAGAAGAATGTTTTCATGTTATACGAGTAACCCAGTATTTGAATTTTAACAAGAAATTGTTCAAACGCGATCGTGATAATATGTCTCATAAATGTGAGGCTGACATATAGCATAATTATGGCAAATACATGTATGCCTACACTTTTCATTTTACTGTTTGTCTTGTGGAGACCCATTTATAGTAAGCAATGTTTGGGTAATGACCAATGTTCGTGTACATTTGATACAGATTCTAGCGTTGTGGATTTAACTAGTTTAGGTAACAAAGATTCAACCCCAAGGTAGGCATCGCTCTTGGTCAAATTGACGAGAAAGCAATAGAGTATGATCGTGAAATGCCGCAATCACATACATGTACCACAGAAGTCCAATGTACAGAACTGAGAGGAAGAGACACAGAGCACTGACAGCCATACGACAAAAAGACACGCCATTGAAGTAAAGCATTCAGCTTTAATGCTCAACAAGTTGATTGTAGAACTAAAATGGACATACATAACTCTACTACAAAACAAAGACACAGCACAAAACCCCTTTCGCAATGGGAGTAACAACAAATATTGAATAAACAATAACAGAATACCCGCCTCATCGGGGGCTTACATATATTTTACTGGCCAAATCATAGCCCTAGAGTCTGCTGTTGTTAAACCACAAAAGTTGCGTAGTTCGCGTTGAGGCTTCCTGACTAATTTACCATACGGCGTCGTGTCTGGAAGTGATACAACTACATGCAATACTAGCGGTTTACAGATTTCGCAATGCGACGAATGACGTCTATAATAACAATTCCGTAAAGGATAGCGAATTCTTGACATTTTCATGCCAAAAATGCGAGTAATTTTTAAGTAATTGTAATGTCCTGATATAAATAGAATCTAACATCAGTGCTCCTGCTGGGAAAGGGTTGACACCTGGTAGATCCATGGTAGGTCCAGCCAAAGACATCAGGCACCAACCCACGGATGAATGTTTAGTTCAGAGTCTTCGTTGAGTCTGCTGCCTGACCCACAGTCGTGCAATTTAAAAGTACGATGGATGATCTTTAAGTAGTGTCCTTGGCTCCCTTTAGTTGCACAGAATCATATATGACCTTATACAATATTACAAAACCTACACACTGATACCCGAAAAAAGTGATATTCACCGAGGATGCGTGTCTTTTTAACTTTGAAAAAAATTTATTCTACTTTCACTTTTGTTGTTGAAGTCATCAACCTAAGGACTTTCTATTAAGACTAAGCAGCTGTTATTAAAACAGTTATTATTATTTACTATTTTGTATTCGGAACGTAAAATTTAATCATGAAACCTTTGTTACATTTTGTATATTCAGACAAAGAACCTTTTTTTACATTTTGTGTATTCAGAGAAAGAAAAATGAACAAATAAAACAAATCAAAACTGTTGTTAATATTCGTTAAAGTCTTTAATTTACCTGTTGGGGGTGCAATTCATGTCAATTTCATGCAGCCCATACTAGCTTCATACTCGTCGTGCTATTTTTAGCTCTCTAGAGGGTGATATTAGAAATTGTTAATATATGACTGGAGAGAATCCTGATTGGCCTAATTTGTCTTCATAAATCTCTATGTCTACCTGAAAGCTGGTCTAAACCGGTCCACAAGTTATTATTGTATAAAAACCAGCAGGAACTAGTATTCGGAAGTGAATATTTTTGACACTTCTGCAGTATTACCCACTAGAGAGCTAAACATAGCATTATGAGTGTGAAACTAGCATGTGCTGCATGAAATTGACATGATTTGCTGTTTCACCTCCCAACAGGTAAATTAAAGACTTTTATTAATTTTTACAACAGTTTTGCTTTGTTTTATTTGCTTATTAATCTTTGTTTGAATAAACAAACTGTAAAAGCAGTTTTATGATAACGTTTTATATACACCATTAAGAAAATTAATATACATTTGAAAATGCAAAATACAACATTAAAATATTTTAATAACAGTTGCTGAAACTTGTGAGAAAGTCCTTACATGTCTTAGATTAAAGGTTGAACATGAAGTGAAATTAGCAAAATTCTCACTCTTAAATGAAAAGTCATATAACAAAACAGTTATTGACTTCAATTTCGGTAGACGTAAGGATTTATCTACCCTTAAAAGTGATATTCACCTCGGCCTAACGGCCTCGGTGACTTATCACTTTTTCGGGTAGATAAATCCTTATGTCTACCTCGTAGAAGTCAATAATTGTATAGTGTCAAAAACATTAACTTCTGGAAACTAGTTTGAGCTGGTTAGCACCCTATATCACCCTGTAGGCCACTTTAGACCAGTTTCCAGGTAGACAAAGCGATCTGCCAATAAAGAGACAGGATTCTCTCTAGTCACATAACAAAACAAATTGCTATGAAAAGACATTTGAAGTGTGGATTAAAAGCCTGAATTTTTGCATAACATTTGACAGCGAATATTTTGAAGGAGTGCACTACATCAATACCTTATTATATTGATTGTTACTGATTCCGAACCCAAATGACACTACTTCAAAATCATTCCTGTATAAAGTGAATTGATTAATAATCAGGCGTTACGACTGTCGCTTTCATATTATATTCCATTCTGTTTATAACGATTGATGGTTGATTTAAGTTGATCAGGAAACAGACAGCTTTATTTATTGTTTTAACAACAAAAACAACAACAACAACAAAATATAGGACAAATCTGTGGCCAATAAAAAGTGTTTGATTTATTGTTTTTTTTAAGTATAAAACTAGTACCACTGCTGATTACTTTCTGATTTTTCTTTATCTCTATTTTAATACTAACCCTACATGTAATGAGGGGATTATTAGTTATCTGCATGGGGTGACAAAGAGGCTCTTGAAGGGTTTCCTTCCTAAGATAGTGTCGCATGTCTGACCGCCTGTCTGGCCTGTCAGTTGCGCGAATTATGTCTACCTCATGAACAACTGCAATATATATGTAAAATATATATTTATTTGATAAAAATAGCATTGTTTACAAAATACTAATACTGTGCTGTACTGTGCAATACAGTACACACGGACATATATGTCGGTATGTAAGTAAGTACTGTCGTGCCAACCAAGAGTGACAGTGACGTAACATTGTGTTTACAATGGCAAAGTAAAACAAAACAAAATAAAACTTGTACACTCCACTTGGGTTATCACGAATCGATAGATCATTTGTGTATTAATCTGATCCTAAGGATATAATTAATACACAAGTGATCTATCGACTATAAGTCCCTGACAATGTTGTAAATAAAATATGACGTCACTGTCACTCTTGGCTGGCAGGACAGTAACGGTTAGTTATATAGAAAAAGTAACTACAGCTACCTGGCTTGTGTGTACAGTGTGCTACCAAATGCACACATTACCTAACTAACTACCTAAATATTACATAACTAACTACTTCTTACTCCCATATCTACTATGTAAATAGTAAAGCTATAGGGCCAGGCCTTGGGATAATGGGATATAGGAAAAGGTAGTATCCCACTATGACAATAGTATTGCCCATACCTGTACCTATTTACTAGATATTTAGGTGAGAACTAAATTCCCATGATATTTTAATGAGTTATTCTGATGTGCTTGATTTGTCTGCTGGCTTATAACTAACATCCCCTTATATCACAAATATAGGTCTTTAAGCCTCGGTGGTTGCAACTTAACACTTTTGCTGCCAAGTACCTAAAAAGCCAATACCTCAGTGCCAAGCATGTTTCAATAACTCCTGAATATTGAGGGTATATGGGTTCAACACATAGTATCTACAGAACTATTCAACCTATTGCTGTGAAACTTTCACAGAATGTTGCTAAAATATAAAACTTTCATTTGTATCAATAACAATAAAAAATATTCAGGTGACCGTTGGTGGTCATTTCGGAAGCCATATTGAAAATGTGAAAAATGCCTATTATCAACTATTTTATGCAAAATAGATTAAACATCCATCTTCATCAAGTAACGAACATAAGGAATTATTCTGATATTATATTATTTCATCAGAAATAAATAAAAAAAAAGCAGTTGAAGGGCTTAATGCGTTCTGTATGTCATTCCATTGGACATGTTTTCGTTGTTTTTGACGTCCGCGAAATCTTATGACATTACAAACATTTTTGTAAAGTCCATTCTTGTACAGAAAATTGCGTAGTCTTCGTACGATATTATTATGTCCCCTGAACATTTTGAAACAGAGAACAAAGATTTGCGTCCCTTATATAGGTTGAATATAGACAGCTGGAATCAGACCACAATTATGTCCCTTGATTGGTTGTACACAATAAGGATGTTCTTTCGCGCAAATAGTTCCCCTTTTAGTGGGCTGTAAATCTACCAATTCATGTGAGCATCCTTGCTATTTGGTATGTCTGAACTGCCCAATGAATAAGCTTTCAGAAAATGTTGCTTCTGTCCCGGTAACTGGTAATTCTAGGAAAATTGAGGCCTCTGCACACCTAAGTAAAATGCTGTTAAGATAGCCAACACGACTGCTGTGTCACATAGGGTTTGTCTAAACTCTTGTGGTTCCAAAACGAGCCGAACTTGCCCTATCTAGTCAGTGATTAGAATGACTCCCAGGCCATGTTTGAGTGGGGAAAAGCTTCAGAAGAAAGCCAGCTTCATCATGTATAATAGGAGGTGCTGTAATGAATGATTAAACTTTATAGTAAAATTAATTGTGGTCTCGCGCCTGTTCTGAGCGATCTGGCAGTTGGAGCAAATTTCTATTTTTGGGTTTTTGAGATGCTTAGGCCCCTATTGACATGATATTTTGCCTAGAGATATGAAATAAGCTCAAGAACAAGCTTTTGAAGAAAAAATGAGCCATATTTTTGTTAATATTTGGTTAAAACTGAGATTTCTAGGCTTTTGTAAGGTGTCGACAATTGGTACATGTCGAAATAAGGTGCAAAAGTGTATTCCTAATCCATCTCGACTGTAGATTCAAGCCTAAAAGGAGTTGTTTGTTTAAAATAACAAGCTCACTCTGAGACAGGCAGGTCCCACCTCAACACTGGCCAGCTACTTTGTGGCCTCGGGCAGCTCAAAAATGCCTATCGGGACAGTGAACAAGTCCGAACTTTATAGCCCTTGTCAAATGTTGAATCAATATCTACTGTTGCTCCAATTTTGTGTGTTTGTATGTGCCGAGTGTGGGGGGGGGGGGGGTGTAACTAATTAACAAGGTAGTTTATAGTGTCCTTCCTTATTTTTTTTAAAATTTGTCTTGCTGAGTAAGAGAGCTGCGGTCGGCTTTTATTGTGTTCTTGCTATTGTGTGGGTGTCTGTGTTAGAGTGTCTCTTCCTCGGGATGTGATGGCTGGTTGACCTGTAGTTTGTGATTGTGGCATTTCCTGACCATGCTAACATGTTTTCTTGGCACTAGACTTAAATATGGTAATTACCGTATTTACTCTAAATATTGGCACACCATAGCTTCTCTGCAAGCTTATCTTGAAATCTTTTGACCACCCCCCCCCCCATTTCACAATCGGATGAGTTGTGATATAGGCAAGTTATATAAGCCCTGATCAGACTGCTCCTATCCAAATGGTTTGATCTTGGTTGAAACTACTTGCTCATGCCTACCAGGTGGAATATTTAGGGTAAATACAGCATAACCAGTGTGATCTCAAATGGTGTTTTTGTCCATAAATAGTTTGGACTCTGATCAAACTGCTGTTGCTCTTGGAGTCTCTGATTAACTGATTGAAACTAAAAAAGTAACTCTGTACCACTTGTCCGACAGTGTTTCAAGGAGTAATTAATTATTCTTATTTATTTATGATTAGGTTATGGAGTCTATGGGAAGACAATTGAACAAGTCCACCGGTTATAAGTGACAACACCATGCCAGACTACACAGTGGTTCTTCTATATTGAGCAGTCACCGTCATATAACAAGAAACCGTCGATTCCAAAACCTTCGGTAAGATTTTTTTGTACTGAATAACTAAGTTCTAGGTGAATTAAATACCTCCTTGGAGTCTACACAAGCATCATTGGAGTCTGCATAATGAGTGGATATGCCCTGGAAGGACAAAATGCCCCACCTTGAATTGTGTCTGACACTGCTGATTATGAAAAGGATGAAAAAGGACTTTCCTGTCACATTTATACTCATTTTTGCATGGTGTCAGAATTGGGGGAATTCTAAGCAATAACAGACATCATAGAATAAGTGACCCTGTCACTTTTTATGAAAAAGAGCTGCATATGCATATGTCATCCAGGTGGTGTTTTGTATTCCTGTCGACAATTTGTTGACGGCTCACAGACGCATGCTGTGTTTGACTGCTTCACATTCTTCAGCATCCCGCACACATATAATGGACGGCCTCCTATTGTATTTGGCATTGTTATGTAAATAATCAAAACTAAAATTCAGCAGTTTTGATTGTCAATTTCCTCTTTAAATTTGAATTTAAAGCTTGAAATTTATCAAATTTAATAAAAATTACTGAAATTTAAGTTTAAAATTGCCATACACCTACTTGGCAGATATTTTTCCATCACTTTTGGACTATGTAGAGAGGAGGAACTTCAGAGATTCTGGCATTTTTTAATTCATTCTAAAATTTCAAGAAATAAGAAAGTTATTGCAAAAATATTGAAATCTCGGCCTGGAAAAAATGCCCCCTCTGAAGGCTGTTTTTTCCGAAATATGTTATGTGTGTTTGATTGGCTGTCACATTTTGAATTCTCATTCTGTTGTTCTCATATTGCTTTCACAAGTTCAGTGAATGTATAGTTGCTGGTATATAGATTTATTTTCTCAATAAAGAATAAAATTGGGGTCTGATAGGAATCAGACCACAATTATGTCCCTTGATTGGTTGTACACAATAAGGATGTTCTTTCGCGCAAATAGTTCCCCTTTTAGTGGGCTGTAAATCTACCAATTCATGTGAGCATCCTTGCTATTTGGTATGTCTGAACTGCCCAATGAATAAGCTTTCAGAAAATGTTGCTTCTGTCCCGGTAACTGGTAATTCTAGGAAAATTGAGGCCTCTGCACACCTAAGTAAAATGCTGTTAAGATAGCCAACACGACTGCTGTGTCACATAGGGTTTGTCTAAACTCTTGTGGTTCCAAAACGAGCCGAACTTGCCCTATCTAGTCAGTGATTAGAATGACTCCCAGGCCATGTTTGAGTGGGGAAAAGCTTCAGAAGAAAGCCAGCTTCATCATGTATAATAGGAGGTGCTGTAATGAATGATTAAACTTTATAGTAAAATTAATTGTGGTCTCGCGCCAGCTATCAACTGTGCCTTAAAATTTCGACTTTGTTGTCGCGTTTGGCAGTGAACGATATATTCGACTATAGTCACGTTTGGCAGCGAAAGTGTTGACTGTATGCGAAGGTGTTGATTCATTAAAGCTCTGAGAGTGTGTGTGGTTTACATGTTTGGTTCTGATTTTGGTTGTTTCAATAACTAATACGATGTCCAGCGTCAATTGATACTTATTTATTCTGATTGTATGATTCGATGTCTGATGATGGATAGCATCAAACTAAAGTTTGATCCATTCTGACCGGACACACGAAAATATAAATACCCTGCGAACTTTTTCATCCACAACTTAACAGGGTATGAAACGTATCCTGCTTACTAATAGGACAAAGCTGAGAGGAAAATGGATATTAAGCTTTCACTAGGTTCCTCTTAGTCATTTTGGTGCCACCAAAATATTTAAAAATTCTACGAATATATTTGTTCTTAGAATTTCACGCTTTAAAGAATGTGACCAGATAGCAATGAAGTAACTGAATATGACCAGCTATACATACATGCTCTACCACGAAAATTCTATTTACCCCGGATTTTACCTATGAAGGTCAAGATACATCATTGTTACTCTGCTGCTACTAGCTAACGGCATATATATATTATTCTGTATTTGGACGAAATATTTGCGACTTATTTATTACAAAAATTAGTCGCCTCAAAATATATTAACATTAATTAATGAAAAAAATCGGTAAAAAGAAAAAAAAGAGATAAAAGAATCCGATGCTTTAAAAAATGAAGCAGTTGTACCCTTCCAGAGCACTGATGGGAATTTATAAAATCTGCTGTGAGCTAGTATTTCTTTCATGTAAAACAACAACTACTTTTGGACTGGTGACAGTTGCAGACATGATATAGAATTAAATCCTGGAAAAGAAAACGACTGTTAGCAGTCCAACTGTAAAGTTACCGCCATGCTGAAATTTTTGAAATGTTGTACATGCATCTCATGTTGTTTGCTATTGTAAACCTGAGAAAAGATGCAATAAACTTGAAACTTGAAACTTGCTAAAATGTTAATCGCTGGTTCGTTAACAAAGTAAGTAAGGGTGCAAAGATTAGGAATCGATACAATCAAGTACCACACCTGACCCAGGATACCATTGGGAAAGTGACAAACTCACAGTTAGACACCACAAACGAGAGCCAAGAGGTCAGCCCTTTCCCAGCAGGTGACAACGAGGCACAAATAAACAGACGCGCACAAAAGTATAACAAACACAAGACAGAAAAACATAAATGATCCATAAAAAAGTACCGCCGTAAGTGCACTTACGTAAATTTTACAGGAGAAACAAAAAACTTTCTGGATTTTTTGGTTTTTGAGTTTCAAACTGAAAACATATGTCATGTTTATTTATTTGATGCATGTAATACATTGGCAGGGTTTAATGTTTCTAGCAAATTTTGATACTTTAAAAAATACGAGATTTTGTAACCACATATTGCAGATACGACTTTTTCCATTTTTTTTAAACTCAATAAAGTCAATTTGTCATAAGATAAATTAGCTAAAAAGGTACATGTAACAAAAGGTAATTCTGTTCCTTTTCAGACGCGTAAGCTGTTACTTTTTTTTTTATTTATCTACGTTACCTGTGTGGACGGTTCTTTTTATAAGGAAAACATCTCGTAAAAACAACATCCACAAAAGAAGCATGTTTACAAATTCTCGTATTTGCAGCGCTTTCGTGAATAATCTGATTGGAGGCGACAAACAATTTCTCATGACAAAGTAAGCATGGATTCGCAAAAAAGTATGCGTCGACACCTTTTGCAACCCTTATAGTAATAAACAAGATAAAGCTTACCTGTTTTTTTTGTCTAAGCAAATTTACCTAGACGAGGTTTTAGAACTGGTAATTTTTACTAATGGAGGTACGAACTTTTGGAACGTCGTAAAACAACAACTTCTCATTGGCTATCGCATGCAAGGTTTTCTGACCTGGTACGTTGGACTGTCGTTATTGGTGCCATGCTAAAAACAGAGGTGGGTTGGTGCCTGATGCTTATCTGTAGCTGGGTTCACCGTGGCTCAACTTGAGGTTTTCTTTAGCTCTAACTATCTGTGAGTCATGAGCCCTTTTGTTTGTTTCATCATGGTGTGTTAATTTGATTAGAGTGTTATTCATGATGATACATTGCAATAGTTAGAAGGCCTCCATGCGAGCCGAACATTAATTGTATTTCAACAACAGCAGAATCTACAAGGGCGAAGACTTGGTACCAGTAAAATGCATTTAAGCCCCCCCCCCCCCCCCGGTTGCTTAGGCTGCTGTCCGTTCTAAGGTTCTGTTGTTGTTGACTGTTTGTTTACTGTTACTCCCATTGTCTTCTAAGAGTGCGGCTCTTCCTCGTGATGCCAGGGTTTGTCTGCAGTTTGTGATTGTGGTATACCTTGATCATACCCACTTACTATTTCTGGTATAAAAAGTGCACATACGAGGTTTTGTAAACGAACCAACGCAATTATAATTGTTGTCACTTTAACTTTTATTATTAGTATAAATACAATATTTGAGAGTTTGAAAGCAAGAAATATTATTATAAACCAGCATTTTAGTTGAAATTGGCTGCTTTCTTTTGTATTATAGATTTAAAGATGTAGATTCTCAGGACGGCAACAAATACTCCTATAATCCATGTTATCCATTCAACGAAGGAGGATGTCAAGAAGCTGCGGTATAATTAATACATTAACCCTTTACTCCATAATCACGACTTTCGACGCCTTTGAAATATCATATTTTGAACATTTTATGGAAAATGGTGCATTTTTCCTCTTTGGAGCATTTGAGTACTCAATTTCCATAATAGTTTCAAAAGTATTCAAAACTTTACTTAAATATTTCTTGAATTTGTTCAAAGTTGTCTTAAAATGGGAAACGATGTCATGATCTAAAATAGCCTGTGATGTGCGTGCGTGCGTACGTACGTGCGTGTGTGTATGTGTCAACAGCTGCAGAATCTAGAGCAAATATTTCGACATATATATTTTGGCAAATACATATGTGTAGCAGTAATTTAATCTAATTCTTGTATAATGGGGAAGTCTTTGCTTTGTCTGTGTTCTAATTGCTCTTCCCCGCGGTTATAAAACTGTTTTCATCCTCAGCTCAGCTGAGCACGAAATTTACCATGCTCATAAATGTTAACATGCCAACAACAATTGTTGGCATTTTAACATTTATTAGCATCATAAATACAACGTCTTAGAGACTTAAAGCAACTCCTTCATTTGTCGTTATTTAGTTTTTAAGAGCAGTTGAAAATTTGTGCTCAGTTGAGTTGATCATGAAAAAGGTTTTACAACCTCGGGGCGAGGGCTCTCTTAATGATGCATTTCCTGGATTACCATATACAGACACTGGAGGAAACTTTTGTAGTAGAAAATGCTAGAAGATTCCAGAGTTACCGGCCATGTGCTTACAGGACCACATATACCGATTATCGATTGATGTTATTTTTTTGTAAACAAATAAGATCCAGATCAGCCCGATGAATAGCCGTTGGTCGTAATTGTCGGGCCCGAGCTGGATCCAAATTGTTTGACGCTCTTTTGCATTATAAATGAATTATAAATGAGCCGTGGCATGGGATTTTCAACAATGGGGTATGTGCGACCAGCAAAGCCTCAGATCAGCCTGCGCATACGCGCAGTCTGATCAGAGCCTTTGCTAGTCGCTTGAATGTTCTATGAGTGTTAAGCTACTGACTGAACAGCATTTGGTGTTTCTAAGCTTAAAAGGAGGCTGCTAAGGCTCGTCTGGGTCTATACTTGTCAAAATGCCACATTGTTGGAAATCACGTGTCACGGCTCAAATGTGAAGAGATAAACGCTGAAGACTCAGTGAACAAAAGCTTGCAAAGAGTTAACCCATATACCTGTACGTATGGGCTTTAGGAAACAGTGCAGACCAAGTTCTTCTCTGATTGATTACAGAGTGTTTTGTCAAAATTAACCCTTAATGCGCCAATCGCAACAAAAGTCGTCTGCTTGTCTTGTCTGCTGAAATGTTTAAGAAGGATCTGTGACAAACAGTGTGGACCCAGATCAGACTGCTCCTATAGGAGCAGTCTGTTCTGGGTCCATGCTGTTCGCTTCTATACTTAGTTCGTCAGTAACGTTAGGCAATTATTTGCAGCAGATGACTTCGGCAGACGACATTTTCCGTTGCAATTTTTTCTTGGCGCTTTAAGGGTTAACAGGAAAATATAAAATTACCATCCAACTTCCTTAAAATTGGAAACGGGCTCGTCCTACTGCTAAGGGTAGGAACGTCCATTTGGCAGAAATCGGTTACAATGTTTCAGGTGTGTGCTCTTGTTGATGGTCAAGAAGTTGATATTGGTTCAGCAACATCTATTCCTGTGATTTGGTCAGTAGATGCCTCCACCGGAAATGTCGTCATGGTTTACGCAGGAGGTGCCAGCACTCCAATCACGTGAGTATATATTCTCCAAAACTATGCTTATTTTCGGCAATGGGAAAACAGCTTTTTATGTGATAAATTACCAGTACACTTCTTGAAGTGGACTACCTTTGGATCTCCAGCAAAACGACATTTGAAGAAAAAAAAACGTTTTGATTTATCTAGCTTTATAAATTTCGTCAACGTCAACTAATTTTGATTTACTTAGGCTCCCCGAAAGTTCTTGAATTATCAAATGGCCCTAAGCTTAACTAGAGGAAATGACACTTTAATTTTCGCCAATTTATAAAAATAATTGACCCAAGATACAATTTTAATAGGCAACGTACTGCCTTTATACGTTTGAAATGACAAACAGTCCGCTAGTAATTTCCCTAGTCAGCAAACAGTCTCAGATCACTAAGGTATTTCACTTGTGGGAGGCCACAAGGACAACAACTCTGTCATACTATATATACATGTATTTATTCGTGGTTGAATAGTTTAGGTTTATTCATGCGAGCAGTAAAGACTCCAATCAGAATCGGATGCTCAGGCGTATATAAGTCTTTGCTGGAAGTGGAGGCGAAGTGAATTTGTTGCGTATGCCACAAAAATGACTAAAGTGTTAGGGGTACTCTTTTACTTAGTTCAAAAAACTATTTAGATCGATCTTTACATTCTGCGAACCAAAATAGCTTGCCTTTTTGTATTCATCATCTTTCTTTTAGAGTAACCCAGGTGATATTAGTTTGTGATCCACATGCATGTACACCACAATTAACTGCGGACGGCGAAAAGGACCTTGGTACATATGTAAGTTATTTATAAACCTCTTATATAACACACTGATTTTGTGTATTGATACACATCCTGGTCAACTGCAACAGCAACGACTGAATATATTGGCCAGCTTTGGTGCACTTGTCAATTTTAGCAGCAATGTTTAAAACACTGACAAGTTTGTGCAAACTGGGAAGTTAATGTAGCAATGTGTTAATTAAATGGTCAGTCTTTGCGCATGAGCCAGTTGTAGCAGCAAAGTTAAGACTCACTGGCCATTTGCAGAATCAATGACTTAATATACTGACCCGTCTTGGCAAACTGGCCAATTAGTAACAATATTTTTATTCACTCTCAAGTTTAGTGCACTGGCCAGTTTAAGCAGCAATGCTTAAAATTCAATGGCTTATTGTAGCAGCAATGACTTCACTGACAGTCCTAACAAGCTGTTTTCATTCTCTGGCTGACCAGCTGTAGCAGCAATGTGTTATCACTATATTAAGAGTTGCTGAAATGATAACCCATTATGTCTAGGAATAAAGCTGGGTTCGATTCCCAGGCATAACGTGGGAATATTAACCCTTAAAGCGTCACCTTTAATTTGCAACAGACGACAAATTTTAAATTTTGCCGCTTCTTCAAAGATAACAAATAAGGCATGATATTTCATGAGAATCGTCTGCTGGCAGACGATTCTCATGAATTATCATACCTTATTTATTTCGAAAATTGGAAAGATTTTGCAAAAATTTGTCGTCTGCTGCAGTCCTAATTGGCGCTTTAAGGGTTAATATCTATGCTTTACCCTTGTTGCAACTTGCACGTTGTTACATGCGGTATCATAAGGGATTTGACTTGATTTTGCATTTATAAAAGGCTTTCTGCCTGGAATGGTAGACGGAGCTGATTATGGCTGATCTGTGTCTTCCAAATCCTAGTGGCCCAGATCACGGTTTCGTCATATTAGTTTGTGTTGATGCTTTAAGTCAATAAAATCAGGCCTCGACGTTATAAAGCTTGAGTTCATACTCAGACTCAACATAAGGCGCAATGATTGACTGCAAGCGGACACGTGTCCGCAAGCAGCCAATCATTGCGCTTTATTTTGAGTCTGAGCCTGTACTCAAGCTTTATAACCTCGAGGCCAGGACGTCTACATGTCTTCCTGCGTTGAACCAACGAACTAGTATTAAGCAGGGGATAAATAAAGAATACTAGGTGAGTGTCATTTGAAATTACCAGTCAATGCTTCAAGAACGTTTGTTGACACCGCGAGGCTTGCCAATCGATTCAACATAAGTTCTCGAAGCCGAGCCTGGTAAACTTGATATCAAAAGATGCAGACCTGGTATTCCATTTATCAGCTTACCAAGTTGATTCACTCTTCAAACGAGCGATTATGACGCAATGATCGATTTTTGTGTCGATTCAGCATCATTGGCGACGTCATTCAAAAAGTGCAACGTCATCCTGACCTGATAAAGGCACATGTTGCGAGATAGACAAAGTTTATCAGACATCATGCAACAATGCATTTCATTCTAGAGCTAACTGATAAAATCTCTGAGGATAAAATATATTTCTCTAGACGACTGCACAGTGCACGTGCCCCTGGTGGTCAGGATATTGCGATCTTTCAATCCAAAGATTAACAATCTGACAATGCATGCACTCTTCTGGTTTTGTCATGACTGTAACATTTTATTATTATTTTAAATATCTTTTGTGTATATTCTTTACAGCAATTAACATTGGCAACTGTATGCGCATGTCCAAACGGATGTGACGCTAAAGGTCCTAAGAATTGCGACTCAGACTCCAGCAGCATTGGTGGCGGTACTATCTTTATCATTATGTAAGAGTTTAATGTTGTTTTTCTTACATTTCATTTTATGGTAGTGTATTAGCTATCAATGTTAAAGATATATAATGCATCAATATGTACAAATGACACTGAACGTACAGAGTAGCCACGCGTTGGCAATTTTTCGTACAGTCACGTAATTTAAACAGGATTAGATTCAAAGGACGCTTGGGCTGCGATGAACCTTTGCTAATCACATGACTGTGCAATATCTTTTTACCATATGAGCTGGGTAGATATTGTAATTGATTATAATATTTTCAAGAATGCAATTTAATTGGCCAATTATGCTTCTCTCTCTTCATGGTAGGAAGCATTCTGGATCAGTACTGTCCATCTGTCAATTGCCAATTGACTGTTCTCGCGAGAACTAACGATATCTCATCTAAGACTCTCGCATTTTGCACGTTAAATTATGGGTATCTTGCGAAGCTCCTGTTGTTACACAAAAGAAAAATCGCAAAATATCCAATTTTTGAAAGTTTACCATTTCTCTTAATGTCAACAATTTACAACCCCAGTGTGCTCTGTGCAAAAGACGACAGAGCAGTGCGTGCTAGAGCGCTTCCTGTCTGCGACAATGGCCAGCCAAAGGCGGCTATGGTTATTTATCCGATAAACAAATGGGCCACTTTATGATATTTTGGTACACATAGTTATCGCATACAAAGTAAGAAAGGTAGCAAAGATCAGGAATCGATACAATCAAGTACCACACCTGACCAAAGATACCGCATAGGAAAATGACAAAAACGTGATAAAACATCACAAACAAGAGCCAAGAGGTCAGCCCTTTCCCTTCAGGTGACCACTAGGCAGCAATGAACAGACGCAAAAGCATGACAAACACAAGACATAAATAAGCCTCAAATAAACATCCATGGTGTCGTATCCATCGGGGCTTTAGGTATATATTTAGTTTTGAGGCTTCATTGACATCTATGGTGTACGTATGCATGCAACAGAGGCTAAGACGAGTCTGTGCATATGCGCAGACTCGTCTGAGCCTTCGTTGCTCAGAGATATGATAAATACCAAACTATTGCGTGCTGGCGCAAATGTGTTTCTGAGGATGAATTGTATCTTGTTTGTACGAATGTCATCATCTCCTACTCTGTATTTGATTTGGCATTCAACATAAAATGTCATCATATCCTACTCTGTATTTGATTTGCCATTCAACATAAAATGACATCATATCCTAATCTGTATTTGATTTGCCGTTCAACATAAAATGTCATCATATCATACTCTGTATTTGATTTGCCATTCAACATAAAATGTCATCATATCATACTCTGTATTTGATTTGCCATTCAACATAAAATGTCACCATATCCTACTCTGCATTTGATTTGCCATTCAACATAAAATGTCATCATATCATACTCTGTATTTGATTTGCCATTCAACATAAAATGTCACCATATCCTACTCTGCATTTGATTTGCCATTCAACATAAAATGTCATCATATCATACTCTGTATTTGATTTGCCATTCAATATATCAATATTTATATTGAAGGCCATTTTCTAATTTCGATCTGAAAAAAATATGTTTTACAGTAAATAGCATTTTCTTCAACTTAGGCGGTGCTTCTTTTGTGGATAGCGTTTGTTGATTGCCTTGCCATACTTTCATGTTGGTTTCTCGAAGCCTTGTGGTCACCTGTTGGGAAATTGCTGACCTCTTAGCTCTCTTGTTTTTTAACTTTTCCATACGGTGTCCTGGGTCAGATGTGGTACTTGATTGCATCGATTCCTGATCTTTGCATTTCCCCTTTTTTATCAGGATGACATTCAGCTTTTTCGTTTAATACAAAGAGTCCCAATGGACCTGCGAGGTCTCATTGTTATGCTGTTTTGGTCTCTGCTCACGTCTGTCTGTCTGAGACGGTGCCCCATTACATTAGAATTTTATTATCCTGCATTCGACTTACCAGTTATTAATGGCTTGTAATGTCCAACTCCCACTCTACTATCTTGTAGCTTGTATTTCCTTTACGTATGATTTGCCGTGCTATGCGATATTGGCACTATTTTACAAGGTGGCGTCTGAAACAATAACTGTGTAACCGTGGGTGGTCGAAAAAATCCATGTGATATTTCTTCTGGTTTTGTATAGACATCACATGGTGTTATTAAACTTTGATACATTGTGGGTCGTGTTGAAACACGCTTTGTTTTTGCAAGGTAAACATGTTAAATACAATGCACGTTCTTCAAAACAAAATTAAGAAATAGATCAGCTTCAGCAGTGAATTGTTGTTTAATAATTCACTGTTTGGAGGTCAGTTGTAAAGAAGATCAAATCACGAGCGCGCAGCGCGAGTGATTTATCTTCGTACAACTGACCGACAAACAGTGAATTATTACTCAACAATTCACGCACTGGAGCTGATCTATTTCGATTCTAACACACAATAAACGAGGAAAACACATTCGAAGTCTTCAGATTCTTCCAACTTTCCGCCATTGCACTGAAGAACTCCCGCCAATACTTAGACTACGTCGCATACGTTTACATGTAATTGTAACTTCTTTCAAGCGTAAAATCGACGTCACCGTCTAACGCCATGAATGACGTCATTTTCCAGTGACGTCAGCTATCACACACTTTAGCTGTGAATTATTGTCCGATAAATCACAGTTTGTTACCGTTGGCTCTATAGGCGAGGTGTGTTAGAATATTTGTTTTGTCGCTTATAATCTACTAACTTCGTATACTTAGGGGTTTGTTTACTGTTTACTTGACAGTGTTCCATTTTGGTAAGTCTCATTCCCTTCTTTGAAGTTCCACACTGTGCTTGTGGTATATAAAACAAATATGCCTTGATAAGTTTTATCATATGCCGTCGCATCTGAGAGTGAAATAACGACATGCATTGGTACACCACTAGCGATTTATATATTTTTGTAACATTATACAATTGATGCATTCTTTTGAGGTTAACATCTGGATTTGTCAAACGTAAAACAGTGATGTTGACTAATTTTGTTGTTAACCGAAAAAGAATGCACCAATTGGTATGTTATATGACGCTGTCTCTCTTTTCCTAGTTGTATTTAAAATATTTTCATATTTATAAAAAAATGCTTGTGGCCGTGTTCCTTGGCTATAACCAGTACTGGCCGGGTGGGTTTATGGTTTTTGTGGTTTTATGTCCAGGAGCACCCGAAGGTTCAACCAGCAGTGGTTCTGGTTTTAAAGCGTCTCAGAAGACGGGAACACAGCTTAAAGTCTCATTCGTCAGACTTGGAGAAGCTGGGAATCGAACCTGCGACCCCTGGTTTACAAGGCATAGGCTTATCTCCTACACCACGGCTCAAGTCAGATGTTCCTAGTGCACTTAAGATAGGAAGATTATTTCAAAAATTTACTTCTCAAATTTCTGAAACTGTTATGAGATATGCAAAATGATTGCATTTTTTAATTACTGTTCTCATAAAATGATCAATTTCTGAAACATTTTACCTGTGAAATATACATAAGAAATCAGTCTATGTTTCTATATCTATTTAGCTGTTAGGCAGCAGTAAAAAAAGTCATGTTAACCTGTCACCTGGGCTAGATTTAGTTAAATCTTTTTCTAATTGTCTGTCAGCACTGAAAAAACTAATGTTAAACTGTCTTTAGCTCATCACTGTTTGACATCAAGATCTGTCACAACCAGTGCAAGCTAGTTTTAGCCCATCAGAGGCGGTATTTTATAGGAGTCATATGACAATATGAAATGGCGTCCATAACAACGTTGCGTACATTTTGACAAAATATTGACTCATTTACGTCAGAAATGCGATTTTAAAGTAATCCTTATGTCATATGAAAAATTCGTGCTCCTGTATTATTGAATTTATAAAACTGGTTATGGGAAAGCGCTAAAATGCTCCCAAGTCTCACAATTTATCTCTTTTCCCCAATCGTTAACAAATACATTAAACATGAGCACTCATGTAAGATCCTCTATTTATGCGTACCTTCCTTCACCGAAATATATGTAGTGTAACATTACGAAATCACTGCCAAGAACTTCCCATTGGCGTATTATTATTCACATTATTAGCGATGGTGGCCTCAGAAATTAGAGGTTTATATTAATCATTTAAGTTACAATATTAGGATCTGTATGTAAAATATGACTAAGCCGCGATATGAGATTACCAGCAATGTGGTATATGCGACCAGCATAGCCTCAGACGCGCAGTCTGATCAGAGCCTTTGCTTGTCGCTTGAATATTCTAAAACTGTTAAGCTACTGCCTGAACACAATTTGGAGTTTCTAAGCTTAAAATGGACTGCACAGGCTTGTCTGAGTCTACAGTTTTCGAAATACCACATTGTTGGAAATCACGTATTGCGGCTCATGTTGATAAGATGAAGGTTTAACGTCAACCATGCATTTGCAATGCAATTCACGTGATGTTATTGCACAGCATTTTGCCTCTACGTTTACTCATTCTGGAGCCGTCATAAAAATGAAGTCATCAACAGTAATGTGCTTAGAAATTAACATAGCTTAGTGAACTGAGTCAGGATTTGGGAGTCAGGATGACGATATATATAGCTTTTGCCCTGAAACTGGCTTTTTTAAAACGTGCGCATCTTTTATGCATTAGCGCGCAAACTTGTATAGGTGCTACAAAAGTATTTTTCCACAGCGTTTTTGTCAAAGGTTTACTGCAACAAAATGACTGCATGCAATAATAGCAATCAAGCATGTTGTCCTGGCACCAGCTCTTAAAATTTCGAAGATAAGTTACAAAAGCTCCTGTGCATATCCATAAATTTGCACGATTCCGTTTGTTCTCTGTGTGAATACATGTATATTCCTCGAGCAATATTTCGTACTTTGTGAAGAGAATCGTTTAATCTTTGGTATAATTCGCGTGAGAGTTCTTTGTTTCTCACTATTCCATATATGTTCCTTTCATTTGCAATTGGTTTACTACATAAAATATTACCTAAGAAAAGATATTTTTATAAAGCCCATAAAAGCATCCATTCGTCTATATCTATACTCTAATGTGGGTAGTTGTATTTCATACAAAGGTCTAAAAAAGAGAAGACAGTTTAATCAAATCACTCATACATGGAATAACAACCTATGCACCAGTGCAGATATGGGAACCATTCAATCAGTTGCCACATTTAAATTGCAAAGTTTCTTCGCTTAAAGTGAATGTCTGTCAAAACTAAAACCGTTTTGTGTGGTGCCTGATAACATAGTGATCGAGTGATTTTGCAATCACTTCACTAGAGGTCGGACATGAGGGTGACACAAAGACCTATTTAGCAGAGTTACTCGCGTCAAGATATTATGCCACTGTGTCCTTGAGTCAGTTTTACAAGCCATGTGGCAGCAGATGCGAGTGAAATTACGTTGCGTACATTATGACAAAATATTAACTTTTTGACGCCAGAAATGGGATTTCAAAGTAGTCTAATGTCATATGAAAAAATCCTGCTCCTGTATTATTGAATTTATGAAAGTGGAAATATGTGTTGACTGGGTCATTAACCCTTATTGCGCTAAACATGTTTTCTCGTCTGCTGAAATGTTTAAGAAGCCTCTATTGCAAACAGTGTTGACCCAGATAAGACTGCTCCTATATATAGGAGCATTCAGTTCTGGGTCCACGCTTTTTGCTTCTATACTTATTTTTTCAGTAATGTTAGGCAACTATTTTCAGCAGACGGCTTCAGCAGACGACATTTTCAGATGCATTGTTTTCTTGGCGCTTTAAGGGTTAACACAAACAAAAATATATTTGTTACAGAGTGTTTTCACTGGCCATTGTTTATCTAATTGGTGGAATGTTGTTTATGAAGTTTGTAAAGAAAGCTAGTGGTACAGATGTGATTCCAAACAAAGCCTTTTGGGTTGGCCTTCCCTCAACTTTTAAGGTAGGATAATGCTACATGGGATGACAATTATAATGTTTTGTATTTGTTGCATTTTTTCAGTGGACCTAACTTAATCTTAATGATGGATATTAATATTAATGACCAGATAAAGGTCTCAATGAAAATGATATTTTTTCATTGAGACGTTAGTTGGTTCAGTCCCCAAATTATCATCAAAAGGGCTTCATACATAGGATAAGTACTGGTTAATAGATATGGTTTAAATACATTTTATGTTGTTGGACGTATAGGAAATAGAAACTTGTTTTGTTTTGTTTTGTTTTTTCATATGTGATCCCTCTAGATCAAGCAAATCCTTTTGCATACCATTGTAGCTCTTTATTATACACTGTATATGTATCATATAAGAATGGCAAGTTTGATGAAATGGGAGAAGACTCATCAAGTTCATTTTCACGATTAATTTTATATAATCTTCTTCCTTAAAAGTATTCATACAGTATAAACAGTGAACAGGTCAGATTGGTTTAACTACAAAACTTTATCGCCAAGTGTTTTGCTGAATGCATTATTATTCCTTTTAATTGGATGAATACTCTGTAAAATAACATTACATTTTAACACATGACCTAAGACGAACAGATAAGCCATTTTTGGGTGGAGGTTATAATTTTTATAGAGAAAGGAAAAACAATTAATTTTAGAAAATTAAAAAGAAAGAATGAAACTAATTAAAAAATGAATACGTCCTAAAAGGACCGGAGGTGGGTAGCACAGTAGTTGTATATCTGGTTGAAGATAAAATGGTACTAGTAGACTGTTTTTCCATGGCTAAGATTTGGCACTGAAACAATTTTGAAGTATATATGAGTTGTGACATGTGATTTCCAACAATGTGGCATTTTGACAAGTGTAGACTCAGACGGGCATGTATCCTTTTAAGCTTAGAAACTCCAAATGATGTTCAGTCAGTAGCTTAACACTCATAGAATATTCAAGCGACAAACAAAGGCTCTGATCAGACTGCGCATAGCACATTGTTGAAATCTCATTTCGTGGCTCATATGGAGTAAAAAATGTTAAGCAATTAATTTTTTAAAATACGTTAATTATACGATCTGAATCTTCAAACATGCTGAATTGTCGCTACTCAAAGAATAACAAACGTTGCCATATTGATTGGAATAAAAAGAAACTCGCAGACTCAGATCACATGATGACCACTCCTATAGAAGTTCGTTTACTTTTTGGAGTATTTGATTGTATGGATTCCTGATCTTTGACTTCTTCCTACCTTTCAAAAATATTCAATCTTAGTTTGTGTATGTTTTATCTTTTTTCAGCGTGGCGTTATGTGTTTGCTTAGTCCAGTTATGAGGAAGCGACAATATGACAGTGTTTGAGTCATGCAGAATTATTATGTTTTACTTGAAGACTTAAAATGCCACCAAAACTTCGAGAACGGTGACATTTGGAACAATAAGCGTTTCCATTAAGGAGTATTTTTATATAAAATTTTTGCATATTATTCACAATAAGAAAAGGACTAACGATTGTTTAGTACCAAGGTTCATCTTAGACAATAATCGCATACATTTTGATAGTGCATCATGAGCTATTTAATTACATGTGTTGTGTTGTACAAATGTTAACCGGTTGCACTATAAATAAATTAATAATCAACTGACAGTAATATGCACGACCCACGTTGAATGTTTGCTAATTAGAATAAAACTCTAGGTATTTATATTAAAAACAATGTTCGGCAGCCGAACTGAGTGTTTTAACATATATATCAAGGTAGACAGATAGCTGTTCTGAAATAGGTTCCATACAAAAGTGGGTTCCGAACAGAAGCAGCGTTCGGATAACCGAAATGAAAGATTCAAATCGATTTGACAACTACTATTTTCGGTTCTGATGTCGGCACAGTGTGCCAATGGCCGAACTGAAAGATTCAAATTGATTTGACTACTACTATTTTCGGTTCCGATGTCGGCACAGTGTGCCAATAGCCGAACAGAAAAATTTAGATTGATTTGACTACTACTATTTTCGGTTCTGATGTCGGCGCAGTGTGCCCCCCCCCCCCCCCCCTGCCTCTGGCACATAGAACAGGCACATAACGCCCAGTTTTAAGCACCTATGTAATCTTTGAGAAGTTGACCCTTGGCTTAAGATTATGTATGATCGTCTGGTTATTAAAATTAATGGTTTCAAGAAATGCAGACACAATTTATTCCTAAAATAAGCTCAGACAATATATCAGAGTAACCAGATATTGTATGACCTTTAGTTTTTAAGAACAACTAAAACTGCCTTGACAGAGGGTGTTGTGTTGAATGAAAACAATTTGGACAGTTGACAAAAGCAAACTTCTAATTATATCTCACGGAAATTCACAACTTATAACGGAAAACCACGACACAAGAATAACTTTTAAAAAGGAAACTAGACGCTAAAATACTTGTAAGTATTCTGTCATACAAAGCCAACATTTACAGATTTCACCGTAAATTATGACTATGAAGCACCAGATCTATTGATCCTAACCTGACACAACAAAGTAGCATATATCCTTGCAACAAGAGGACTAATACACTTATGAAGTACAAAGTATACAAGGGTCTTGCAATTTATGAAAAACAAATTCTTGGCGATGCCTAGCCACCGTTTTACATACCTGTGTCTCGATAATGTTAAGTGTATTCGTATGCAGAATTTGATTACAATACACCATGCAGTTCAAGAGCATTTTCTTTAAAATACCTCTACAAACCAAAATGATGCTCGGCAAAACCTCATCACGTTTTTGCATACCAGTGGCTGGACAATATTACAATAAGTAAGTATGCAACATCTGATCCAAATATCCCATTAGGTTCAGGAGTTATGAGGATTTTCACTAACTGAACTCAACAGGCTGGACTTATGCTCAGCAAACCCTCGTCCATCAAAAAAGTGGTTTCGCATGCGCTAACGAATGTTGACATGCATATGTATGTAAAATATCAAAATATACCATGTCGACTGCTGGTGATCTTTGCAAACAGTTTGGACCCAGATCAGGTCCAACAGTGTTTCTGAAAAAAAAATGAAAAAAAGATAATTTTGAAAAAAGTCAGTGGACGACAAAGATTCACGAAAAATTAAACAGTATGCAAGGAGTTAAAATCATGCCAATGTAAGCTGATACCCAATATTTGAGGATTCCATTGGAATTTCATCTATCATAAATTCAAATAACGCACAGGAAATAAAATGCCGAGGGTGATAGCTCGCGCTTTGTGAGTCTCGTGTGGTTTATTAATGTGTTTAATATATCCAATGCCCGCTCCTTAAATTCAGAGAAAATGCGTTTTATTTAGTGTCATTCAACCAGTTTGGAGAGAAATGAATCAACATCAATCGCAAAATAAAATGTTTTCGTTCATTCAACTTGTGTGTATGGGGGCACATCAAACCTCTCCCCAGCCGCCCTCCCAGCCCATCCCACCACCAAAAAAATCGATATTGTTAAATTGCTTTGACAAACAAGCTGGTTTGTGCACCAATCGAAGACTCGGGTCAGCCTGCTTATCAGCGCAGTCTGATCCGAGTCTTCATGGGAGCTCTATTAGTAGCCAAGGCTCCAACGTTTCTTAAGACTGATCAGACTGTGCGGATGCGCAAACTGATTTGAACCTTCGCTGTCCGCACAGGCCAACTTGTACCTTAAGCTGGATCCCGGCTCGAAAGGTAAAAAAAACTTTATCCAATTTTTGATTTACTTGTTTTTTGGTTAAGGCGGATGATATAAACTTGATGCTGGTACATAATAGCGATAATCTGTAAAACTGACCTTGAGGTTTTCAAAAAATTTTATGGTCATCTCAAATGAGTATGAAATTTATTCTGCTATTAAATGCAAACGTTTTTATGCTCAACTCAGCTGAGCATGAAATCTATCCTGCTAATAAATGTTAAAATACCAGCAATTAACAATAGATAAAATCATACATTCTTGCTCCTGTTTTATTGAATTTATTAAACCCGTTGCGTGAAAGCGATTGAATGCTCGGCAAGCCTAGCATTTTATCTCTTTTTTCTCGAAACATATTATAGATTTAATACTGCATGAGCACTCATATGCGATCCGCTATTTGACCTTGCAGCGGACTGACCACCATTAAGTCCAAGATAACAGATCATCACACCCACCGAGGAACATAATGCCACGTGAGAAGTGAATTTATGATTGAATTAGGCCGTTAATGGTTGTTTTAAAGCTTTGGGTTGCTATTAAATGCACATAAATGACCATTAGGCATACGGAGTCTAGATCATACAGTGTATTAGTCGGTCGATCAAGAACGGAATACTAATGTATTGCGATATAACAGCAAATAGAAAAAAATGTCATGGTGCATGTACTTGATTAAAAAAGTCAGTGAGTATGACGTGGAAATACCACAATTACACACTGCAGACAAACTCATGGCATCGTGAGGAAGAGGTACAGAACATGGCATCAAAATCCAATTAAAGTAAAACAACAAACCCTCGCTTCCCCAGCAAAAACATTTTAGACTGATGAACTACTCCATAAAGTTTGAAATACCTACATAATGTGTATAACAAAACAATAGTTGACTTAAAATGTTTCCTGTAGAGACGTTATACAATTGATGCACCATATTGAGGCTAACATCAGGATTTGTCAACCTGAGAATAGTGATGTTCACCGAGGCGAAGCCAGGGTGAACATCCTTTTCGTGGTTTGACAACCGAAAATGAATGCACCAATTGTTTTATTATATGACGCTGCATGCCTCTCTTTTCCTAGTTTTTATAAAGTCTTTTCATATTTATAAATTTACTGAAGTCAGATGTTACTAGTGCACTCAAAACTGGATTATTTCAACAACTGCTTATCAAGTTTCTGATGTGCAAAAGAATTGCATTTTTTTAAATTACTGTTCTCATAAAATGAACAATTTCTTAATTCAAAATATTTGACCGATGATCTAGTTCTACATGATTTCTTTATATTTTGACATTTTCTTCCAATATCTAATTTAGCTGCCATACAGCAGTGAAAAACATTATGTTTACCTGTCCTGGGCTAAATTAAGTTCAATCTATTTTAACTGTCAGTCAGCACTGACAAATCCTGATGTCTACATGTCCTGGGCTAAATTTAGCTCATCACTTGTAGACATCAAGATCTGTCACAACCAGTGAAAGCTATACTGAGACCAAGTTCTAATCGGTCACCTTACATTTTTAAGCTATTTCAGAAAGTAAAATATAGGGTATACAAAATTCATGCTTTTATAAATAAAGCACTACTTTGCCGATACTCTGCAAGCTATTTCATTTAAAAATGACGTGTACTTCTTGCAAGGACGAAGTTAGAGTAAAGGTACCCTCATTTCAAAAAGTCACACTTTTTCTACGATATGAAATATTCTACAAATATATATCAATTTACGTTTTTGTTTGTTTAAAGATGTTACTGACTACCATGATGTAAGAAGAATAAACCTCAACAGTTTTGTTTCGATAGGACACTTCGTTTTTGCTACACAATAACATAAGACGAACACTTTTAGCAGCTTAATCATAAAAAAATCAGCATTAAGCTTGCAATTTGCATACACGATCCGCATGGCTCTGTACGCTTTATTATCAGCGACACGGCATTGGAATTTTCAGTGATTATTCATTATCACCAGACGTCACCGTTCATCTTTGAGAATTGAAAATAAAGCACAATGCCATCAAATTGTGTTTTAAACTTTAACATTGAAACCGGAAGTGTTCAGCACTCGTGAAGCTTTAATCGTCAAAAATGGACTAATCAAGTTCTACTGTGTTTGGCCTACAATGTATAGATAAAATAAAGTGTATTTAACAATTTAAGCATGGGCTACTGATGAATTTCAAAATTCTCGAAAAAAATCAAAAAATGCGATATTTTTAAAAATGCATAAAATCTACCATAAGTAAAAATTCAATTGTTTGATGTTTTTCAAGTCGGGTAGGCCAGTTTGTAGGCACCTAAGCTTCAATTTTATAAAAACTACTCTCAAAATTGTTTTTTCTTAAAAAAGTAGAATGCGCATTTTCAATCCAAAAACTTTGGAGTAAAAGAAAACTGTTCCAAAACACAGCTAAACTTTTGCCATTGAAATGCACATATTTAAGCAAAAAAATCGTTTCAATTTTATTAGCGTTTGGACAGAAACAATGAGTTTGAAAGTGACCGATTAAAACTCGGTTTCAGTTTATACAAAGCGTAAAAAGTTAAGCACCACCCAAACATTTTTTCCAGTGACAGTTTCCATGTATGACTTTCTTCAAAGAAAAAATAAATTTGTATAATATTACCTAGGTCTGTCAAACCTGTCAGAATGTCATTTGATACTTTTGTTAAAGTGCTACAGTGTCCAGTATACACCATTCCCTATTAGGGGGGTATACCCTTAATTTTTAAGCGTCATAGCGGACCCCAAAATGCTTCATCAGAATTCGTATTAATGTGAAAATAAACTTGACCTATGTTTCAGACTAAAGGGTTCTTGCCAGTTACAGATATAGTTAATCACATGTTTATATTTTTCTTTACTTAAGAATAGATTCTTGTTTACAGTGATTTGTTGCTCAATGAAATACTGCTTGGAGGTCAGTCGTCAAGGAGATATATCACGAGCGCTAAGCAAACCTTTTTTTCTATTTGCTTTTATATCGCATACATAAGTATTTCGTTCTTGATCGACCGACTTATACACTGTACTATCTAGACTACATAGGCCTAAAGGTCATTTACATGTATGTGTATTTCATAGTAAACCCAAGCTTTAAAACAACCATTAACGGCCCAATTCAATCATAAATTCACTCCTCACATGGCACTATATTCCTACACTGATTCGCCACGCCTAGTTGTTAACCAAAATGCTTATCAAATCAAACTTTGTTGTAAATGGTCGCCTCTTTATCTTATTTCATAAATGTAACAAGTATAAATTCATATTTGCCGGGCCGCGTAGCGCACTCGGTAACGTGTCTGGCTACAGATGCGTGTCTGACTGCAGATCCAGGGGTCGCGAGTTCGATCCCGGCCCGGTCACCATACTTTCGTGGAGATTGATCATGAAATAATTTCTACGGTCATTCTCCTCCCTTCCGCTGATTCATTCAAGAAGGGTTGTTGTCAGTTACAAGCGAAAGTATGTGCACAAATTACTGGTTAACCGCTTGCTTAAGCCTGCCCAGGAAAAAGTGTGGTTAAGTGAACTGACCGTCCCGCAATGACCATAGCTGTTGACATGGGACGTAAAGCAACAAAAACAAAAAAAAAATACATTCATATTTAGAAAGCGTTACTGTTTTTCTCAGAAATTATTTAGGTGGTGCTTAACTTTTGACGCCGTGTATAGTTTCAGTCAGTCAGATGATGTCTTTTACAGCAGTCATAAACAATGGGAGCTGTTATATGAAAGTAAGTAAGGGTGCAAAGATCAGGAATCGATACAATCAAGTACCACACCTGACCCAGGATACCAATGGGAAAGTGACAAACTCACAGTTAGACAGCACAAATGAGAGCCAAGAGGTCAGCCCTTTCCCAGCAGGTGACCACAAGGCACATATAAACAGACGCGTACAAACACATAGCAAACACAAGACAGAACAAAAACATAAAAGATCCACTCATATAAAAGACCTCCCCTGGTGCGCTGAAAGTAGCATGATTGTGACAGATCTTGATGTCTACCAGTGATCAACTACATTAAGCCAAGGACAGCTAGATATCAGATTTGTCAATGCTGCCAGACAGCTAAAAAAAGATGTTGCAAAACTGACATCAGTTATGAATTAAAATTAAGCCCAGGACAGGCAGACATCACTTTTATCACTCCTGCTTGACATCAGAAGTTCACTCAAGATAGAGATAGAATAGACTAGCACTTCTTATGTATATTTCACAGGTCAAATGTTTATGAATTAAGATTTTGATCATTTTATGAGAACGGTAAGATAAAAAATGCAATTTTTGTACATCTCATAAGAGTTTCAGAAACTTGAAAAGCAATTGTTGAAATAAGCTTGTTTTCAGTGCATTGTGGACAATTAATATAAACAACTTGACATAACATCAGGGAAAGAGAGTCAGTGTCATATCAAAACAATTGGTACATTCTTTTTTGATTCACATCAGGATAAGTCAAGCCTCGAAAGTGATGTTCACCGTGGCAAAGCCGAGGTGAACATCAATGTTCTCAGGTTGACAAATCCTGATGTTAACCTGCATCAATTATTTATTGTTGAACAGTAAACTGAAATCATGTTGACCTCCGCTCTGCGTCTGTCAATATGTGGTTTATTGTCCAATAGCACATATGCCACCACAGCATAATTGATTTGCTGTATACATGTAGTTTATATTTTCATTTTCCCTCAATTTTAACAGAACCTTCTATAAGCAAACGGTGTCTAATCTGGGTCTGCATTATTTACTGGGAGCGCAATGGCTCAATGGAAGAGTACTTGTCTCGAGGGTTCGAGCCTCACTGGCGTTACTATGTTGTGTCCTTGAGCAAGACACATTAATCCTTGCTTAGTACTGGTTCAACCCAGAAAGATCTATCCTGACATACCTGAATAATTATTGACTGGGACGTAAAGAATCAAATCAAGCAAACAAGCAATCATTGTTAATTCGTGTCCATTGAAAGGATGTTATGCTTTTATGCGTTAATTTCTTTATATTACTATCCTGAAAATTGACCAGCCGATGAATTGTTCAGAATGTAAGAGATGATCTGGTTTTCGCTGATTCGCCATGTCTATCTAGAAAATACAAAAGACGCAGTCACTGCAAGACCGCGCAAAATGTAAAATATACATCCGGAGTATTGCCCAAATTTGGCTTGGAGCCTTGATCGTATGCTTTTTTCTGTCTTGTGTTTTCCTTTTTTCTCGCCGTTTACTATTCGACCCAGAATTCTTTTAGAAATGTACTTTTAATTGAAACCGTTACCCTGGCAGGAAACGAGGAACTTTATTGACTAGTACAAGACGCTTTTGACAGAGAAGAGCACTTAAAATGACAGACATCATTAAATATTTATCTTAGATATTCTGGGAAATGTAAGTGTAAAACTACGCGCATGAATACAAAAGAAGTGTACACATAGATTTAGCGCGCATGCGTACTTCCTATTACTAGCAGAACAAAGCAGTTTAGTATCAGCTAAAAGACGAGTTTGTATTACGACTTTTATGAATTTCGAGTAGATCATTTGAGCCATGACATGTGATTTCCAACAATGTGGTATGTGCGACCAGCAATGGCTCAGACCAGCCTGCGCATACGCGCAGACTGATCAGAGCCTTTGCTTGTCGCTTGAATATTATGTATGTGTTAAGCTACTGACTGAACATCATTTGGAGTTTCTAAGCTTAAATGGAGGCTGCACGGGCTCGTCTGAGTCTACACTTGTCAAAATGACACATTGTTGGAAATCACATGTCACGGCTCATTTGTTGGAATCCCAGTCTGGTCAAAAATGTTCGCGGAGGCTGTTATCATCCTATCACCTATTGAAGTTGGACAGTAAACGGTTGATAGTTATAAACAAAGACGTGGGCTTTTGCCCATCTGTTACTTTGTAACTAACAGGCAGTTGCTTACTCACAAATGAAACGGTGGTTTCTTGTCCATGAATTACGTAGTATAAACGGTGTTTGTTCTCGCAATCAATTACACAAACGAAAGGATGGAGTTTCTTCCATCAGTGAAATAGTATCAAAGGCGTGTATACTGCTTGCAAGTACACACGTATACTGGTTTTCAGCCAGCAATAGGTGTTTTGATAAATACTCTTACATCTCTACATAAATCTTCATTGTGAACGGCCTTGAGTAATACTAAATCAGCTAATCTAATTAAATAGTGAAAGCCTTTGGCGCTCTCTCTCTAATTCATGAAAATAACCATTGCGTAACAAAAACTAAATCTTGATATTTTGCTATGTTAATCTGCGTGGTATGAGCAGAATCTTTATTGGTCACTTTCTTGCTTAGTTTTAATTTGCAGAAAGTTTTATGTGCACAATCAAGATGCAGGTCAGTGTGTATGTAGTCTGCTCTTTGTCCTTGATATACACCTTTTCCTTTTATTTAGGTGTGGGTCTTGGACTTAATTGATTCAAGAAGACAAGTAATTAAGGGCAAAACAAGAAAGTCCTTTGTCACATTGCTGTGTCATTCTGAAACGTAGCAATTTTATGAATGGTTATCTCAAAGTACATACTTGTATCAACTTACATTATTTCTGCCAGGAAATGAGCTTTTTGTACCTTTGGAATAGACAGGCAGCCAAGGTTCAGGTTTTGAAAACCATGATGAAACTCATTTTTCTTTTTTTAAATCTTATTTACTTGTTATTTCGTGTCGAAATTTTGAATATGAATGTAACATTAAAAGCCTAGCTTATTTTATTTTTGTTGGTTCTAAACGAAGCTGAATTTCTTGTTAAACGAAATAACTTGTATTTTAACTACATATTTACCCACTTATAACATCAATAAATGTTGCAAATCAGTTCACAGGAAAAAAGAAATACTGGTAAATTTTGTTACATGCACGAACTATTAAGTTGAAAAATAATTGCTCCAGTTCTATTTCCCTTAGGAGATACATTTTGTAGATTCACAAAAGTTGAGGTGCACTGATTTTTTTATCTGAGGAGAGCCGACGCTTTTTCTAAGCCTCATGGGGTGGAGTGGAGACTCATGACCATACACTACATACACTTTACCATTGCTGTACAGAGGCTTCTTATCACAGATGTCAGCTTATTGGGCTTCCTAAATTATTGGTTATGCTTGGTGGTCTGAGCCACACTATAGCGGCATGTCAGGGCTAAACTAGCCTGGCTTAGGCAAGTATTTCGAATATTCTATGTCGTGTCCTGACAAAACCTTTCTTATGATTTGCAAGCAAAAAAAACTGCGCTTGCCAGGCCTGTACTTCATTAATTAATTCTATTTTAACCTGCACAGTGTGCAGACATCATGCAAAATATACTTCATACACTGAACAAAATTTATAATTGGTCACTTTTTAAACTCATTATTTCTGACCAAGCGCTAACAACACTGAAATGATTTTTGCCTAAAATGTGCATTTTAATGGACAAAAGTTTAGCGGTCTTTCAGAGAAGTTGTCTTTCAATCCACAATTTAATTGGTTAAAAATGCAAAAAATTGCTTTTTGAAGAAAAATGGTTTTGAGTGAAGTTTTATATCAACTTTAAATGCAGTTGGTAATAAACTGGTCTAACCGACTTCAAAAAACACCAAACACTTGAAATTTTGACTAAAGTAGAGTTTTTACGCATTTTTTAAAATATCACATTTTTCCAGATTTTTAAAATTCATCTGTGGCTCGTGCTAAAACTGCTGCATGCATTTTATTTTACCTGAGCAAGAATGGCCTAACAGAATAGAACTTGATTCGTCCATGGTGGCAAACATTTCACTGCTGCTGCGCACTTCCGGTTTGAGTGTAAAATTTAAATAAATCAAATTGATGGTATTTTGCAGTTTTTTTTTTCAATTTCCAACTAGAACATTGACGTCTAGTAGTAATGGATAAACGCTGAAAATTTCAATGCTGTGTCGCAGATAATAAGGCGTACAGAACAGTGCGAACTTCCTATGTAAATGCATGCATAAAGCTGAATTTCTATGATTTAGCTGCTGGTAGTGTTTGTCTTCATGCTATTACGTAACAGAAACGAGGATTCCGAGTGAAGCAAATCATTTGAAGCTTGTTTGTCTTAAATCACGGCAGTCAAAAACATCGTCAAACAAACAAAAATACAAATGGATAGCGTCTCTGTGGAATATTTAACATTATAGAAAAAATGTGACTTTTTGAAATGAGGGTACTACCTTTACTCCAGCATTGTCTGTACAAGTAGTACAAGTCATTTTTAAATGAAATGACCTGCAGAGTCTCTGTAAAATTTTGGTTGATTTATAGAGGCATGAATTTGCATAATCGAATCTTACTTGGAAAACTAGCGTGAAAATGTAAGGTGACCAATTAGAAATTTTGCTGAGTGTATACTTGGACGGATATTTTACAATATAACTTATTATGGGTTTGAGCCTTGCTTAGACTTTTTATTCATAACTATTAACTTATACATTCTTCTTCTGGTTAGACACAATACACATGGGATAATATGGGGTCACGAGATATAATTTCGAATTTGTCTTATCAAACAGTGAATGCAGCACAATCTAGGTTTCACAGCTTGCCAAATTACACATTTATAAGTCACTAGTATATAAAGGATTAAAAGACTTTTAACCCCTTAATTTCTTGTAATAAATCTATGCCTACAAGTGGAAAGGTATAATCTGGAGTGAGCAAGAAAGTAAGTGACTATGACCTGGTCCCGATGTTATAAACTATTTTTCATGCTCAACTCATCTGAGCAAGAAATTTCAACTGCTCATAAAAAGCTAAAATCACGACAAATAAAGAAATATCTTGCATAAAGTCTTTCAGATGTTGCATTTATCACGCTGATAAATATTAAAATGCCAACAATCCTCGAGGATGAAACACTGAACATAGATATCCAGACAGCAGATTGAACAGAATTAAACTTGAGCAACAAATCTTCTTACCTCAGCGGGATTATTACCAAACTAGAAATGATATAAAGAGGACCGAATACACAAACCACATAAAACGGAGGTAAACATAAACCGTAATTCAATAACAAAAGAATCACCGTCAAAGAGCAAAGATAGCCGATACCACCAGGGATGGGGAGGGGGGGGGAGGGCTTGGATACATTTTTTGGCACAAATGTTTACTGTAGGTTGATCCTACTGTTGTAAAGCACAACATGATAGCTTAGCTCTCATAATTATGTGTTTTTAACGTATGTAGTACACTAGCACAGGGACAAAATGGTATCCAATTAACTTACAATGGTTAAACTTTACTCACAGACAGTTTACTCACAGACAGTTAGACTTAAAAAAAACCGTTGATTTAAAAGTTATTCAAAATAATGCCGAATGGAAAAACTCCCGTCTTAACTAAATGCAATTTAATTCCATTTGAATTAAATTCTTTTATTATTGAGAATCACATTTTCAATCAATTGTTTTCAAAAGTGGTAACTTGTTCCAATACTATAACCAGTCATCATTGTTTTGACGCATATGCAAATTAGTCTTTTCGCGTCCTTCATGCATACAACCGTACACAGAACTTATAACGTTTCTGTTGACCAACCCATTCGATCCCCTCCCTCTGTTTATTTGGTTCAGTTTCTGCTGTTTTGCTTTATATATTTCAGGTGATTTAATGTATAAACGATGATATCCAATAATCTGTCATGACGGACAATATCAGATGCTTCAAAGAATGCAACAGTGATAGAGTTCTCATAACAGACACGAATGACTTTTGAGGCTGGAAGCCCCCCTCAGCTTAAATGATTATGGCTGGCATAGCCCTCCGTAATATCGCGGTAAATTAAATTGTGAGAATGCCTAATTGATCTTCAACTTTTGAATATTGCTACATGTTGGCGAGAATGCTTAAATTGATCTTCAATTTTAGAATATTGCTGCATGTTGTATGCTAGGTTTAGCATGCGGCAGTCTCAATCAAAATTGCAATATGGTTGGAACCCCTCCATATTATTAAGTACAGTTAAAGTGATATTGTTTTTTATAACTTGAACATTGATGTTCTTGGAGTGAATTGTTTTTGATGATATTGATCAGTGAAATATGTGTGAATTTTTTGACTTGGATACTTATTGTGTTTATAAATAGAACATCTTTTGATGACATTTAACATTGCAATATCTATGAATCTTGTGAATTTGATACAAACTGTGCTGTTTAATAGAACAATTTTTACAAAGAAATGGCAACATTAGCAATTGTTTTACAATGTCCGTCATGGCCGAATAAAGCCAATATTAGAAAAGTTGTTCCTTTCTTTTATTTTAGTATTTTTTAAAAACAGAAAAGCCAGCAAATTGTGACATTAGTTGATGCGTTCTTTTAAAATATATCAAATCACATTTAAGCCGTTTTGTCAGTAAGTCATAAGTCCTTGCCCATATAGTCTTCAAGAATAACTGACTATAAATCAAAAAGCAACACAATTTTGCAATACCAATCGAGTCGTGTAATAAGCAGTCGAAGATACAGGTTAATAAGACATGTGAAACAGCGTGTTCTATGTTACAAGCAGTTGTACAATGACTCAATATTTTCAACGTACATATATGAGTGTACTGTAAAAAACAAATTTCCAGCTAGGACGTCGCCATCCGGGAAAAAACCAGAGATAAAAAACTCTTTTTGGAAAAAACTCTGGAAGCCGTGTCCATAGGATAGTGTTAGCCTATAACGCCATGCGAGCGCCGTTAAGAATGATGGCCCATTCTGTTTCATTGTATAAAAGGAAATCGAGATAAAATCACACTGACGTCTGAGACATCATATCAGACGTCAGACGTCAATGTGATATCCTCTTGAAAAAACTATTTCATATATAAAGTAATCTATTTGATCAGAAATCCATTAAATCTTTTAAATTACGTATTGTAGTTTAATGTTGCCTATACGACTGCGACAGGTAGAATGAACCTGTAAAGTACCTCGCTAATAATCACCTTATCCGACCACGAGAAAACCATGCTCGTGAATACTTTTAAAAAATCTTTTACACCCTCAATAAGGTGATACGTCAAGACAAAACTTCCATGCTATTCCTTCGGAAACGCATGAAAGTTGAAAATATTAAAGACGAATGAATACGGTTAGAACTTATCTAAAGTCCACTCTTCAAGACCAGCCTAAAATCAACTGGCACTTAATCCTTTCCCCGAAAAGTAAACGTATGTATTAAATCTTGTTTTCTGTTATTTGTTTTTAGTCTGATTTTAAGAGATGTTATTCGTAACTTGATGGTAATATTGAGGAATGGATGTCAGCGTTTATGTTACGTTTACATGCAGGTTAAGCCATAATAGTTATAGATATAGTAAATACGTCTTAACATGTGTCAATAATGTCTAAATATATCTTAAAAAGACATAAACCTTCTTACATTAGTCTAATAGAATATCTTTGGAATGGAACTTCTGTTGTTTTGATTGCTGTTGTTTTTTTGTTTGTTTTTTGTTATTTGTGTTTATTGTATACATTTCTGCAATTTATTAAGCCACCTTTATGTTGGTACGTTTTGGAATCTTGCACTGGATTGAAAAAAAAGACTTGACGTCCATAACAACGTCGCGCACATAATGACGCAATTATAACGTTTTACGCCAGAAATGAGATTTCAAATTAATTTTAATGTTTCGTGATAAATAGAATCTAACAATCGTGATATTTTAATATTGAATTGCGAAAAAGAGATAAAATGCTCGACAAGCCTTGCATTTTATTTCTTTTCCACAGCTCGTTTAATAAATTCAATGCAACATGAACACTCATATAGAAAATGCTGCAAGCAAATAGTGAAGCTCCTGAACAGACGCCACATTTTGCTGCACCTGATCTGGGTCTGCTCTACTTGCCTATGTTCCACAAACGATGATAGCATATATACGATAAACATGTGTATTCTTGATTGTCTGTAGTCTAAGATCTATTTCCTAGTCATATACATTTATTTACTTTGTATTTTTATCAGCCAATCAGCTAGTGTTTCGATTTCCTCTTGTTGGTGTTGGTGTTGTTGTTTCTTTTAGATAAGATTATTCAGATTATATTGTATATGACCAAAGTGTTAGGAAATAACCGGTTTAAGCCCTCCAGTAAAACATTTTTACTGACCGTTCCAAGGCGGTACTTTTTTTGATCATTTGTGTGTTTGTGTCTTGTGTTTCTTATGCTTTTGCGTCTGTGCATCGCTGCCTTGTGGTCACCTGCTTGGAAAGGGCTGACCTCTCGGCTCTTGTTGGTGATGGTTATTGTAATTTTGTTACTTTCCCATGTGGTATCCTGGGTAAGGTGTGGTACCTGATTGTATCGTTTTCTGATTTTTGTCTCCTTTCTTACTTTTAACTACATTTAGTTAACCCAATCCCAATTAAATCATCTCAAAATGCGTTATTTATTCATTGTAATTTCCACACATAGGCTCACATTATAACCATGCTAGTCTCAAAAAAGCACAGTACTACAGGCTTACTCAAAGGTGTGATTGTGAACTTCTGTTCATATTAGTCACATAGTGTTTAAATAAATCTTATGCAGAAAACAAGTGAGTGTTACCAGAAAATGTCACAATTTCAGATCACAGACCAACCAATGGCACCACGATAAGGAGACGTAGAATTCTGATATCAAACATGACAGTACAAACACAGTTTAAGCAAAGCAACCATCCTTCTCTCTCTCTCTCTCTCTCTCTCTCTTTCTCTCTCTCTCTCTCTCTCTGCGAGATTATTCGACAACAAAATTACATTTATAGCTATATATTTTTTATGATAAATTAGAACTATTGTGAACAAAAATATTAACCCATATAATAGCCTAGCGTCCTTTTTGAGACATGGGCAAGCAGTGCAAAGAGCGGCGTCTGATCAGGTTCTCCACTGTCTGCTTACAGACGTTACTTTTAAAATTTGAATAAAAATGAATACACCAACAACCCTAAAATTGCAAATAGATTTAATTGTAAAGGATGGGAAAATACGTTCGGCATAAATGGGTTAAGTTATACTTGTTATGGGTGCCACGGTTATACCTGTCTTTATCTGTAATAACATTCTTACCAGTTCCTATATAAATGATATATAATGCCTTCAATGTTTACTGTCGTGAGTTGGCTCCCGGTACCGTTATTTTAACAGGTGACAGGGCCCAGGGCGACGACAGTAAACATTGGGCTTACAGTAGTCATATTAATATGCAGCTTTGAAATACAGTACTAAAAACAAATAAATAAGCATGACCTTAAGATCGATATTTGGGATTAAATAATTTATGATATACATTATGGGCTTAAGTTTTGTGCAGTTTTGGTGAAACGTTTTTGAACACCTGCTTAAATGACAACTTAGGAATTCACCAAAATGAATGACTTATCGCTGCCAAAACCTTAAAATAATTAGATAGACTGTGAAGTTTACGTCTAATAAAATTTCTGTTCTTTTCTGTTCTATGCCTTATTCGTAAGTTTGTCTTGCACTTTTATCAACAGATAATTGTTAGCTACTCGTTGTGACTGTTTATAATGGAAAGTATATACAATGTACCTTGTTTCCAATGGACCTATAGTATAAATAGAGGATCTTACATGAGTGCTCATGTTTTATTGAATTTATTAAACGAGTTGGGAAAAAGAGATAAAATGCGAGGCTTGCCGAGCATTTTATCTCTTTTTCGCAACGAGTTTAATAAATTCAATAATACAAGAGCACGAATGTTAGCTTCTATTTATCATATGACAAATACTTTGAAATCTCATTTCTGGCATAAAACGTTATAATGTTGTCATTATGTACGCAACGTTGTTATGGACGTCATAACGTTTCCCGTAAATCGATAAACCACTAGTGGTTTAAAGATTTTATTGCATGGCGTTATTTCTCTCCTAGACGCGACGTCATATGATAAATGCATTTAAAACGGTATAGGTGGGGTAGACCTATTTCGACAGGCAAGGTGTAAATCATTAGAGCATTTACAACATTCGAAAAAATTCAAAACGATGCCATAAAATAAACGAATATCGCTTTAACAAGGCAACAAAATATATGTTATTAATTATGAATTGAATGCAATATTTTATCTACATACCCTCAGGACGGTTTATGCATATAATATGATTGTAACTGTATTTGTCATTTAGAAAATTAATTTCATGGTGTATTTCTGCTTTTTCATCCACAGATGCAAACCTTAGTCTACTATACCTATTCCCGTGTGTAAATGTGATTTATGGTTGACAAAAGTGCATTTGCAATGCGAATGGCATCATATCGAAGAGTGCGTTAAATGGTGGTACGTTTACGTTGTGCAAAGGACCTTTGACACGTTGATAGTGTTTCTACCTATTTTTCAGATTGTTCCCAAAACTTATGCTTAAGATATATCTGGTATCCTCATGAATAAGACGTATCATGTATTAGAAAAAAATATTGTTTATAACAGACAGATACCTATGATAATTCATTAGACTCTACCAAAGGGGGTATTGTGTGCAAAGTTGACTTCCCAAAACATTTAGTAATCTATTATTTTCACGTGAAAGGTTTTTATAAGATATATACTTGATAACAAAGTCGCATTAAACTTAAAAGTCTTTTGGAGTCCTAAATCATGAAAATTAAAATGATCGGTTGTCTTTAACGTTGTTATTTTTTCATCTTAATTTATTTCAAAGATATGGTGTAGTGCAACTGTAGTTAATTCGCCCTTGAGACATATTTTAACTGCGCCCAAAATTAGAACGCCTCCATAAAGTTAAGGAAAATTTAAGTTAAGTATTGATTTTAGGATGCTAACTCGGACCCAAAATAACATTACTGGGTCCGAGATGCTAATAATAACGTTTCAAACTTATAAAAATCAAAACAAATTCATTTTTCTGTAGATTACAATGATACCATTGACCATAAGTACAGCATTGACCCAGACAAATTAAACATTTAATGCAACATGTGGAATGTTCAATACTTAACTTAAGTTATCCTTAACTTTAAAGAAGCATTGCAATTTGGGACCTTGTCCATACAATATACTATAATCATTCATCCATGCTAAAAGTACACTATATATATACACCTATTCAGGCACCGTTGTGTAACTCGTAACTATATTGAGTAGATACAGACAAGACGATTTTCACAATCTAAAGAAAATGTGTTTAAAAAGCTGCTCTCATTTATGCGATAAAAATAATACAAGTACATGTAACTTAGCAATAAAGAAGGTTTGTACTGAAGAATTTAATTGATGTCAGTGCTTCCTTATTTGATAGAAAATGCATTTTAATGGGTTTGGGCCTTAATGCTTTGGTATACAGAATATAATCTCACCCTTTGAACCAACACACCGCTTTCATATATTGTGTATTATATTGTTAGGTATGTACAGACAAAAGCTTTCGCTGGTTCAGACGGGGGAACAATATGATATAAAACATTTTCTAATTGCTATATATTTCAATAAAAAACTAATTATTTATGCCCAAAACGTTACACAGTAGAGCATTAGATATGGAAAACTTATTCCAAAAACATAAAGGAAAAGCTAACTTGTGCATAAAAAGACAGTAGACAAACTGAAAATCATAGGCATTTACCAACAGCAGGTATCAATGATCCTTTTCATTTGATGATGGAATTCATTATGTACTTTCAGGTATATCAGTCATATTAACCCGAGGGAAAGACAGCTGACCTCAACGTTATAAGAAGAATTCATGCTCAACTCAACTGTTTTATAAATGTTAAGATGTCAAAAACTGTTGGCAATCTAAGAGTTTTAAAGCAACAACAAACACTCCTTTTATATTTCACCATTTTACCTCTGATGAACATATGAAGTATCATACTCAGTTGAGTTGAACATAAAAAGTTTATAACCTAATTCACGCTCTGGGTGGCATGTATATATCCCATCCTCTTGTACTGTACATTGCTCTGTTGTTTTATAAGAAAAAAAATAAAATGTTATTATGCGTAGTGTATCTAAGAACTGCGATGTAGGTGTACACTGTATTACCTAATACTGATCAATAAAATTAACTTTTGGTGCTTTTTTCATAGATATATATGTGCATAGTCCTAAAATGAGTAAATGTTATAGCGTATTAATTTCAGAGTTACGTTAGATTAAAAATGATAAGACTAAAAATTGCTAATAATTGGTAAATCTCTAATTAGTGTTGTCACTTAAACAATTAGTGATTATCACAAGACACTAATCCTTAATCGTTCAACCTCTAACCAAACGACTGTAGAAACTGTCCATAACTGCTATTGCATTTCACAGACCTTTTGTAATCCTTTGTAGAAAGTTGCAATAGAACTGTTACATGCTAAAGAATTATTGCTAATGTACACTTTATATTCAAGATAGAAAGCAGTTGTTTCCTAACAAGGACACCATAGTCATCATCAATCTTATCATATCGCTTTACACAATGTTTGAGTGAGGTCACGACGGTCAGCTAACATATACAAACATACATTGTGTTTTGGTAGGCTTCTCATACGCAGTTAGAACTTGGTGTATGTATACTTTTGTTAGCAACTCAGCCCGCCCGACTTGAATCAATAGAAAGAGGAATCTCTACGAATACGAAAATATGTAACTAGAAGATGGTTCGAATGCACTTACCCACTTTAGCATTCCATAGAAGTAAAGAAGAAGGCAAAGATCAGGAATTGATCCATCAAGTGCCACACCTGAGTGACCAGGCCCGAAACACCACATGGGAAAGTGACAAAAACACAAGGAAACGCCACACACAGTAAGAGAGCCAAGATGACTAACCCGACTCATACCTGTTGAATGCAGTGGTAACGGGTATAAGGAAATCTTGATATAGACATGTGGCAAAAATGTACTAAAATGTGTGAAGGGGGTATCCCGTAACATGAAAATTTCCCACTAGATTGTCCAGTTCTGAATAAGGTTTCATTCTAGCATTTGGCAGAACAGAGGTCAGGTCAGTTTTCTCTTTGTGATATAGACAACTAGTTTTCCTTCATAATGTTTATAGCCTTATCATGGGCTGATCCAGAGAGGGGAGTCTAGACCACCTAAAAAATCATAAGTGGCTATTGTTTTGCTCCTTAGAAATACTGGTACGCTCCCACTCGAGAGAGGTTTGTACGGCCCTCTGTGAAATACGTTGATTACTAATGAAAAAAACGCTGTCATATCCTCCTGATAAGCCCATGCCAAGTTGCTTTCTACCTAGCAAGGACTATGGATAACACCGTCTCCATTGTGGAGCTCTGTGCTGTTCCCCATAATTAGCATTAAATAAAACTTTAAAACGGCTAACTGAAATAAAGGTGAAAAACCTTTGATTTATAGAAAGTTGCCCTAAAGTAGCTGATTCACATCAACCAGAAGGTGCCCAACAATCACATGACGTCAAATCAACGTCAAATCAACGTCGATACGAGGCCATGACGTCGCACCGACGTTGATGCAGCGTTGTTTGAAGGTTGTGTGCCTGCTGGGATGGCTGATATGATGAAAATGGTATATTTTGAACATTTAATATATTGCGGGGTTGGCGCAGTGTGGAAAAAAACAGCAACATTCTCATCTACTTAATGCATGTTTTTTATTATTATTTTTAGGGAGATTCATAATAAAGGTTATTGTTCGATTTTATTAACCTGACACAGGTGCATAATTTCACGGTTAGTGCACAAGATATTTTTACCTTCCGTCGACTTTCGGTATTTACCGTAAGTTTTACAGGAATTGTGCTATTACTTATGCAGATATTGAAACGTTTTGTACCGTCCTACTGACTAGTCAAGTGGTTATGATACAGAGTTTACAACCAAAAGGTCGTGAGTTCGAGTCCACGTGTGTGTGTGTGTGTGTGTGTGTGTGTGTGTGTGTGTGTGTTTTACCTTTATTCGATTCGTTTAATTTAATTTATTATCGATGTACCACGACCTCTGAGGAATGAAATTTTGGATCATTCTATTTCAAAAGGTTGATTCGTAACGCGTAAAATGAGCAAGTCTGTCCGAAACATCTTCAGAGATTATAAGAAAATATTGATCCATATTATAGCCAAAACAAATGGTTAAAATGTATTTACTATACAAGTTGTTTCAACTTAAGTTCAGTGGGAAAACGTCTGAAGAAAAGTATGCAGCAAGTCTTGGCACTAAGGCAAAACAGATTTTTTTTAAAATATCTGCGATTACTTAAAAAAAAATTGTCAAACGCACAGAGATTCAACTTCACATATCGAGCGTGCGGTAAACGTTCTCGGTGAGGGTCCTACAATAATAACAATAACAAATGCAAGTATAGATAAACAAATAACTTTGAAGCGTGACTATATTTACAAAATTGAAAATACGGATCTAGAAATAGGGGTTTCGTGCGTTTTATTACGTATACTATTCTATTTTGAAGCACGTAGATGTTCCAGACAGACTGGCTCAGTGTATGCGTTACGCATCAACATTTTGAATATAATGATCCTAAAGACATTACTCAGAGGTCGTGGTACATCTATAATAATGAAGTTAAACGAATCAAATAAAGAGGTAAAATACAAAAAAAAAGAATTTACGTGGACTCGAACTCTGGACCTTTTGGTCGTTAACTCTGTACCAAAACCACTTGACTAGTCAGGAGTACAGTGCAAATGTTTCATAATCTGCATTAGTACTTGCAAAATTCTCGTAAAACTTACGGTAAATACCGAAAGTCGAGGGAAGGTAAAATTATCTTGTGCACTAACCGTGAAATTATGCACCTGTGTCAGGTTAATAAAATCGGACAATACGTTTAAGGTATACTTAAATTTAAGGAACGATTGTAATCCTCGGCTCTTGTCGCGCTCGAACCACGGAAGCAGGGATTCTCTAGGTGCGGTCTGAATATAAGTTCTCTTTTCTCCTCACACAACAGTGTTTAATCGACTAAGAGACAGTACAAAGCTGAATGGAGCAAGGTGCTATCGGCAATACTCTGATAGAAGCTGCAGGAGACGCTAGTTCTTCAACAAGGGAGTCATTTCATTTAGCTTAACAGATCATCACAGAACTTACTTTTTCAATAAATAAGGTAAGAATTGTTGTAACTTAGATAGATATGTGCATATGTTTTTAAACAATGGTTGGAATAACGGTTATAACCGTTATAACCGTTATTCCAACCATTGTTTAAAAATATATATTAGCAAACACCTTTCGATCTTATCAATTCATTTTTCATTTTTCAATTATTCAATTTCAATAATAAATATCTAATAATCTTCAACAAGGGATTCATTTCATTTAGCTTAACAGATCATCACAGAACTTACTTTTACAATAAATAAGGTAAGAATTGTTGTAACTTAGTTAGATATGTGCATTATAACCGTGATTCCAACCATTCAAAGATAAACAAACAAAAAATTCAGCTAAAATGCAAATATTTTCTTACCGATCAATTTTAACAAATGTTTTGGGTGCTCAAAAGAACCGTCTCATTGAGACGATTCTTTGGAGTACCCACAACATATGTTTTGGTTCAGAAATAAGAAAACTAAATTTTCTTTACACACTCTTAACTTAAGTCCTGCCGTTGTTTAAAAACATGTTTTAGCAAACATTTTTCGATCTTATCAATTCATTTTTCATGTTTTTAATTATTAAATTTCATAAAAAAAAGATATTTTATATTCTTCAACAAGGGCGTCGTCATTCTGCTAGAACATAGTATCAAAGAACTTACTTTTTCCATACAAAAGGTAAGAATAGTTAAAACTTAGTGAGATATCCGCATTAAATGTAAAACGTTGCTTCCAATCACTACGCAAACACCTTTCGCACTTATCATTTTTTCGAGTATTTTAATAAAAACTGTTCAACTATTGAGTAATTTCATTTTGCTCAAACAGATTAGCACAGAAATTACTCTATCAATATATCAGGTAAGCTTTTAACTTAGTGAGTTTGTGCATTTATAATACCTCTTCCAGCATAATTTAGCATACATTTGTGCATAGGTCAAGTGAAACAAAATAATTTTGAGCGTTAATCGAGAATGTTTTCTTCTCCATAAATTTTAACATTTATCCATAAATTTTAACATTTATATTAGGTGTTCAATGCTAAAACAGTCTCGTTAAGACGTTCGTTTAATACCCACAACATATGTTTTGTTTGGAAAATAAGTAAATTATTTTTAGTTACACGCTCATTGCTAGAGTTGTGACTCTCTCGATCATCGTTTCGATTCATACATATTAAAATACTCTATATTTAGTTTACTTATATCAGTCATATTTTTCCATTTTAACATTGTCGATTAAAAGTTTATTATTCATATTGTATGAATCGCAGGTACCGGTAATGTGTCTGACTACAGATACCTGTCCGCCTGCAGATCCAGAGGCCGCGAGTTAGATCCCGGTCCGGTCCCATATTTTCGTGGAGATCGGTCATGAAATGGTTTCTACCGTTATTTTCCTTCCTTCAACTGATTCGAGAAGGTTGTTGTCAGTTACAAGCGACAGTATGTGCAGGAAGAACTGGTTTACCGCTCAGTCAAAAAGTGTGGTCAGGTGAACTGACCGTCCCGACATGACCATAGCTGTTGACTAGGACGTTAAGCGTCTTACCAAAAACCAAAAACGACCCGCAGGTGCGCACTATTGTCACTGTCTGTCTGGGCGTCCGTCCGTCCGTTAGCAGCTAGTGAAAATGCGCATAAATGTAATAACAGCATTTTTGATACACAAGGCTTTACAGAGTAGTGGTCAGTTAGTGGAAATGCGCATAACCCTTGAACCACATGGTATATTTGGATCAAATTTTGCATACTAATTTATTTTAACATTGTCCCGCCACTGGTATGCAAAACGGCGATGAGGCTTCATCGAGCATCATTTGAGACGGTCGAGGTCTTTTAGTGAAAAAGTTCATAATTCGTGAACCGAGTGATATCTAATTCTAATGTAGGCTACATGTACTTGCCTTTGTAAAGTAACATCTGATTGTTTTTCATCAAACAATAATAATTTGCGAGAGTATATCCTGTGATATTCTTTCGGAAATAGTTTAACGTCATTATATGCGTCACATTTCCTTAGTTTGCATGCGGCTTTATGCAGCTTACAACGCTCCAATTTTAAACAAAGCTCGCGCGTCGCCGTAAAACTAAATTACCGACCGTATGCACCGACGATATATTACTTGACTTTTCGCTTTCTGTAAAGGCGGCGCCTCATGAATGCGAAATTAGGACTGGTCTACTTTAGGCATAGGTAAAAGCTGAAAATGAGCCGTGGTTTTATTCAAAAGTAACTGTATCATCTTGTGCCACAATCTCAGTCATTATTTAGTCCTTAAAACGCCAACGCAATAACTGCATCTAAAAATGTCTATTTAACATAAGCAGGGAGGCAAACATTGTGGACACAGATCAGACTGCTGCTCCTATAGGAGCAGTCTTATCTGGGTTCACACTGTTTATCTAGGAGGCTTCAAATAGTTTAGTGGACGACAAAAACATACATTTTGTGATTATGCGCTATAAGGGTTAAAAAATGTGAGTTCAGTGTGTATACGGTTAGGATTTTCATGAAATGCACGCACGTTTGCGCGGCTCAAAAAGCTTATTTACTCTTTACCAAATTATAAATAAAACCTGATTTCCCTTCCTTAGCAGATGAAATAGCCGAACCACACCCAGATATGAATATTAAAGTTGCCGCCTTTACAGTAAGCGAAAAGTCAAGTAATACCTCCCTAATGAAAGTTTGAAAACAGTTATCCACTCATAGGACTAGGGTATGTGATGTTTATAGAACTCCATTAGGCTGCTATGAAAACCTGATCAAATCTGATTCATTTATTTACCTAAATCGCAGGAGTGTATCTCCTAATCAAAATCAGGAAACTGTTGCCTCCCTGCCCCTCAAACACGAAGGGCTGGTAATTTCTTATAAACGATAAATAATTTGGTTTGCTGGTATGTCGTTCCTTTAACTCTTCTATAATCCGAGAGTGGTTGGGAAGAATGACTAAATCAGATCAAATCAGCTCAGCCGTACACAGGGGATACCCAGTAAGCACGATAGTGTCCCGAGATTGGATGCAGGCTGGGTAGTTACTCTTTTGAAGAGTAAAGACTATTAGAATTCATCATTCATAGAGTGTCCATGTAGGATGGAGAAAAATCTCACCAGAGGGTCTGGAATTTAACCAGAAACAAGGCTCATGATGGATTACTTTCCTTTTTTCCCGCATTTTATATATTTATTATTATTATTATTATTATTATTATTATTATTATTATTATTATTATTATTATTATTATTATAAAAATTCCATAAACAGGTCAATTTAAAAATTTAGTCGTTGATTTGGTGTTTCATTTTTTCTGAGCTCATAAGTGTATTTATTCAGTTAAAATGAATTTAGATAAGGGATGCAATTAAAATCAGATGATGATGATGCTGATGCCAACACCTTATGCTAGTTTGGTGTTGTCATTTACTTCTAGTGACAGCAGCAAGTGATGCAAAATATTACATTAGAGACTTTGACTTGCTTAGACGCAATATTTTGGATCTTTGGCATCCATTTCTAGGGAAAAAAAGAGTATTCTGTCATGTAAGAAACATGTCACATGATCATGTAATAAAGAAATTTCTCACATGAGGTGAGCTTATATTGAAAGTTGGGGACACTTCTTTCTCGCACACCAGATCAGGATTTCCGTTTTTTTTTTACTCGTGTGAGATAGAATTATCTCACATACCCGTACCAGCCCGTGGGAAAGATAAAAACCAACAGCCGCATGTCGGCCGCACGCTGGCCGCACGTCGATCCATGTTAAAATTACGTCACCATGTCGCATCTCAGCGTTTTCAGGATTTTCTGGAAGTCTTTTTCACGTGTTCTCAAAATAAATTGTGACACTAAGTGATGATCAAGAAAAAGAATCCACTATTTATATAAGGGTGGGATAGAAAAATCTGTCCCTCGTGTTCAACGTTTGTCATCACTTTGTAAGCCTCATGATGCCAATCGGTAATCGTCGCGACAGATTTTTCTGTCCCACCCTCACGCACATGATAGATTCTTATTGTCTTCTGTGTTCAGCTTTATGAACTATATCCAATGCAAAATTAGTATTGCGTTTTAAATTGAACGTAGTAATTACTATGGCTATTGAACTGAACCATCAGTTGTGTACTAAATATTGTAATCCACATATTAGTTCAAATGGCTTATATGTTGATTTCCTCATTCAAAATATTCATGTGGTGAGTAAGCATGTTGAAAAATGACGACAGAAGTGGCATCTGCTAATATTGTAGTTATACCAAGCAAGTCATCTTCAATGTTAGTAGTAATAGATGCCACTATGGGTACCCATAGTGGCATCCATTACTACTAATGTTATTTGTAAATATTACAAACAAAGGCGGTGCCATTGCGTTTCCCCGTGGCACCCTGACATAAAAAAAGCTTCACAAGATAAAACCTTTCACAAAAACGACTTTTGTTTCCTTTCATAAAAGGTTGCCTAACAAGTTTAGTAAAATGTCACATATTCCAAAACCTTTTCATTTAAAAAAATAAGTTGATACCAATGACGAATAAATGCTTTGAATATACCACAGATATTATGACAATATGTTTCATGATTTTCAAAGTGATCATGGTATCTTTATTGTGTAAGGCTAGATAAAAAGTGATAAAACGTTTGAATGACCAGAAATAAAAACAGATTGAAGTAATTGCATAAGTGGTTATGATTTATCCTTTCGATGTTTAACAAAATTAATCTATTTAAGGCACTTGTCAAATATCACTCACTTAAGACTTATTTCCTCTCTTGAAAAAGAAATCATGGCGTATGCTAGTAAGTACATAGTACTCGCGCCTGTCCATTTGCTATTCCGCCTACCACTCTGTCCCTCCATCCATCAGTCCATCTGAAATCATATTTTTATTGTACAGTGGTCGGATTGGATGCATCCTTAGTATAAATAATAGTTTTTACGGAGAGTCAATGTTCTATAAGTTCCGTCAAACTAAACTTTTCAACACCTGAGTTACTTTCGAAATGTCTTAATTAAATTAGGCAATTATAGTGCAAATGCTATATTCAATTTGGCCACGTGTAGTGAACGTCACATTTCCCTAAAGCTATTAAATATAACATCCATAGTTGGGCCAGTGAGTGCAGATAAGCACAACAGTGTCAAGCATTTTACCCCACCCCTTGACTTCATAGGGGGGTCCAATTTCAAACATTTAAACACCATCGCTAAGCTTGGAAGAAAAGATGGCTGTGTCATAAAAGCTAGATGCATGTATCTGGGCCTTTCAAGTACATTATTTGCATGAAATTAAATGCAGACTCTAAAGAGATTGTACGTGCATTAAGAGGCTATTTTGCCCCCCTATGAGGCCAAAAAATGAAAATTGCTTTTCACAAGTTTCTTCTTATTAGTTTATTAGAACAATAGCCCAAGTGTAAAAGTCTGGGATTGATTCTATTTTTACCGTTGCTATGGTAACAAAATGGCTGCCAAAATAGGCTGAAAATAGGAAAGTGACCATTTTGGAACAAATTTAAGACATTCGACAAAGAAATTAACATAGAGCACAAGCAAATACCAAAAAGATATGTAACAGAGGGTGAGAATTATCAGGGCACACCATATACTAAAAGGTTGTTTTTTTTGGCATTCGCTTGTGCTGATATCTGATTCTTAAAAAACAGGTCTGAAAAAAATACCTTAAATTTGGCTCAAAATGACAATTTCTCTATTTTAAGACTTATTTTGTCAGCCATTTGTGTTACCATAGCAACGGAAAAAGTAAAATAAATGCCAGAATTATACATTTGGACCATTCTTCTAATAAACCAATTGGGTGAAATCGGTAAAAAGCAACTTTCAGTTTTTGGCTCCAAAGGGGGCAAAATTTGCCCCTTAATGTACGTACCTCTTTAAGTGATACCACATACTAATTCCTTTATGACTCTACCTAGTTGCTATGCAAGGCAGATCAAGTGCCCGAGTATGATTTCACTACATTTGGTAATAAAGAGGTCCCTATAAATTGACAATCATGGATGGTTAGTTTTATAACATTTCTACAGGTTTCTGCATCAATGCGCTATTTATTTAGGTCGAAATGTACAAAAAGTATCGTGCTGAAAATCAAAGGATAAATGTATTAATATGATAAAAGATGAAAATCTCTTTTTACAGGATCATTGTCTCTTCTTGCGTTATCATGGGCTGCTCAGCCATGCTAATATCTGTTCGTTTGTCCGATAAACGAAGCCCAGCATTTCCTCTTACGATAACCCTAGGCGTTATGTTCTTCAGCAGATATTTGACTGGCCTATAAATCTGACCTCTCTATTTCACAGATGCCACACCGCCCATTTGCGGTACTACTCGTATATCATAATCATTATCATCATCATCAACATCGTCGCCATCATTAGTCTCTATGCTTCATTATATGAGTAAGGCCAACCGCGTTATGTTGGTTTTGTTGACATTCTGTTTATCAATAACAAAATTATTTTAACTCACCATTTTTAGAACGATCCATGCATTTTTATAGGAAATAACTGTCGTCCGTGTAGTTTATTTCTAAAATTCAGGCTCGATCATCGCCGCTAAAAATTTTGTGACAGAGTCTGTAGTCAATGTAGAAGCTTTATGAGGGATGTCCTGGTATCGTTAGATCGGGAAAAATGTGGGCTGGAAAATGGTGTATAACTTTCTGTGTAATGAAGAAAAAAACAAGTAGAATTCTCTACTTACTTTCGCTTAAAACATCATTGTGGAAAAGAAGACGAACATTTTTTTCGTGCAGTGTATCCAAACAAAAACCACATGACTACATGTACCCACCCTGGAAAAGAACTTAGGCGAGCTATAATATCAAAAAGTAACATGTCGTGTCAAAGCTGTGCTTTGGTTCCCTGTTCCGTTAACTTAACATTTCAGGTAAACGGGACAATGCAGGTGACGTTAAGATGACAATTGGCACACAGTACGGTTGATTCGTTTCTATTTAAACCTTAGTTACCATCATATCATCCGGCTGCTTTTATTACATGATTTTGCTCTCGAAACTCAATGTATACCTACAACTGTGTCTCTAGGTTACTTTATGAAAACAAAGACGATTTTAATTAGATAGTAACTATTTTAATGTAAGTTGAACGTCCGTGGTAGAGCTTTTCTCTCACTAAAGTGGCACTTAACCATTCATTAGTGTATCTGGAATCGTGAATTATGCATTATCGTCTATGTATTCGCTGCTCTTCTATTCGACAAAAACCGAAAAACCTCAAGATAACTTTTCTTTCCAAATTGATTGATTTTACCTATTTCACGTGTGCATGCGCTCTCTTGCTCTGTCTCTCTGTCTCTCTCTCTCTCTCTCTCACACACACACTCACACACACACACCATGTACGCGTGTACGGCTGTTCTTTTGATTTGATTCTTTACGTCCCATCAACAATCGCGTGCTCCATGCAACAACCCATCTCTGCAAACTGGTAGCAATAGCTTGTAATGCCGCCTCTTTCAAAGGTGCAAACATGAAAACCTGAAACCGCGGTTAATGAATACTTATTGATGTTTTTAAATTAAATGGATAGAAAACGTGCTATCTTTTTCAAGCTACAGACTGCGAAAATTAGAGCTTTTGCCAAATTTATTATTCATTGTCGCTTCAGGAAAATGCTTGCAAGACATCCGGACCGTGAAGAAGCATTAAATATTTAAACATTCGAACAAACGAGAATAGTTTTCGTGTATATTTCAATTCACAACAAATTAAAACCTATCCTGGACCACACCTTGTCACGATATCATGGGTATTGATGTTTGCGGCGACCCAAGGTCGATGTTCACACCCGACGCGAAGTTTACGGAGGGTATTACAAAAGTAAAAACGTGATTTAAAAAAAAAAGATATGAATTCACACACTTGTTTTAACTGGAATACGCGATGGCTGTTATGACTTGCTATTATATTAACCCTTTACTCCATAGGTTATTTGTAGATCATGATATCATTTTCTATTTTTAGACAGCATAAAGTTAGATATTTTTTTGCTTTATTATACATACATTATCACTATCGTGATAGCCACGTACGTGTTGTAACGGTGCATTCGTTAGAATCGTCAGAGCTTCGTTTCCGCTCTCTCATGCATAACTAATGACACACATGAGCTTCAGCGATTCCTTTCTACGTATTAAGCCCTTTGTCGTTTTTATACATAATTAAGCAGCATTGTGGAACATTGCTTTTATAATATTATTTATTAATCATGAATATAACCACAGGCAAACTGAAAGTATCGCTCCTAAGAAAGATGCTTGAAGCTGTAGTTTTGAAATATGCTCCATGATCAAGTTTTTGATTTAAATTTTTTAACGAATTTTCCCGACATGTAGCGAAATATACCAGAACCAAAATAAGGAAACGCTTTCATTTTGGGGTAAGTTTTATCTAACACATAAAAGATGTGGAGCAAGTCAATAACGGGTGTGACTTCCATGAACATGTATCATCTCCAGTAAGTCGGACATATGATGTGCACATGTTGCGGCACGTTTAGCTCACAACCGATATTGACTAAGATTGGGTTCCCTTATTTTGGGTTCTGCGTATATATCGATTTAGGCTTATTGTAGCTAGTTTTAATCATACGACATTAAGTGTGATATGTGGCGCTTTGAGATCTGACTGATATATATCTTGAACTTTGTTGTCAGTAAACGGCATTAGTGCCGACAATACTCTTATGCACATTAATAATGCATGGATGTGACCGTTCAATCCGTTATTGCCTAGTTATAGTGTCTTAAGGCGAGCAAACCTGAATATCAAAGAGGCTTGTTTATTACATATCAGAATAGGTGAGTATGAGATGTTGGTACTTCTCGCATATGCATAAGAGCCTTCTTCAACCGCCCACCCAGGCGTAGACTGGCTCCATTCCTTAAAACAATTTTTCATCAATGTGTCATATCATATACTTGTAGTCAGTCTAACTATGATGGCTCTGTTTTAAAACGATCTTCATTGAAAGGAGAAAATAATTAATTAGCGACACATTGTCTCCATATACCCCATGTCACACACAGTTAGAATGACATTTTATCTAAAATAGAAACATATTTCGTGTATTCATAGTATCAAGAAATAGATCATAATTATTTCATCATTTACTATCGCCACCACGCGAGGAAATGTTTGAATATTGACCAGCGCATCATCACAAAGCGTAGAATATTCATTGTCATTCATAATATAACACGCCTTTCTTGAAGTCCTTTATTTCTTTCCATGATTGATTGATTGGTTGATTGCTATTTATTCGGTAAAATTACCACATACATACATGTACAACGTGAAATTAAAAATAGAACACATTTAATAACATTAATTTAGCACTTTAAAAATATGAAACATTTTGTTTAAAATTTAAATAAATCACTTTGATGCTTTAAAACCTGTTAATGAATTGGGATGAATCTGGCACAAATATGACTCAAATATCACAATAAGATTATCACACTAAGATTATGAGGCGGTGTTTCTGTTGTTGTTGACTTGCTGTTAATTGTTACTCCAATTGTGGGAGTCTGTAATTGTTCTATGTTTTGTTGTACGTTACCTTATGTCAATTCTAGTTTTGCAATCATCTTGATAGGGAAGAGAGAGCTGGTTGCTTTGCTTAGATTGTCTTCCTGGTGTCTCGTGATTGTTGTGTGGCTCTTCCTCGCATTGCCATGTGTTTGTCTGCAGGTTATGATTGTGGTATTTTTCTGATCATACTCATTTACTATTTTTATCACATAATCGTCACCTGACGCATCTGTTATTTTAAGAGCTCACTTTTTGACTAGACACGAAATTTTAAGGTGATGAAAAATTACTTATATCACTACATCCATATCTCACACGCTTGGACCTTAAAAAGGATACAAGAGTGTGAGAGATTAATGCAAACAAAATCAATGAAAGATGGTGTATGGGCAAAATGTATGAGTGGGCGCGGATAGACTGATAAGGGGCAGATTAAATCAACTTCAGTATCTCGCTGGATTAAAGGGGCCTCAAGAGGGGACTTACCTGTATGGACTTACCTGTTTAAAACAAAATTTCATTCACAAAGATATATATCAATGTTATATTGGAAAATACCTCAACTCTTCATGGGACCACATTATTACCCCCTGTAAGGTAGTCATAATCAACTCATAAAGATAAGCCTTTGATCTGCCAGAAATAGCCCGCAGGCAGTGGTACCACTTTTATAGTCACTGTTAAAATTTAGGTAATTAAGATATTTAATTTTATAATCTAAAGGCCCTGTCACACTATAACGTTTTAGCCAACGTATGCCGACGTATGAAATATATATCTAGTACGCTGGCATACGCTGAAATTTAATTAAAAAATCAGAGGAAGCCTCTCTCTGAACTTATGCAAAGTGTACGCGAAACGAACATAGAACGTATGTCTAACTTATGAGTAACTTATTCATGCACAGTGTATCACTAGCGTTCTTAACGTATGAGAAACTTATGCACAACGAACGTCTTACGTATGCCGAATTGGTACGTTAACGTATGCATAACTTACATGTAGCGTACATCTGACTTATGTCAAACGTATAAAACAGTACAAAATTTTCGGACCACTTTGTCATATGACAACGTATACCAACGTACTGTAGCGTGTTCGTAACGTATTGAAAACGTATCTCTAACTTATTCAGCGTACACCAACACACTTGGTGAATTTCCATACGTCCTCATACGTTGGGGCTTGCGTATCTTAACGTATGTAAAACTTAGCCGTTGCATACATCTAACATATGCCTAACGTATAAGCAGTACGTCGGCATACGCTGAAGATTTGTTTATGCAAGTACAAAAATCGCCGTATGACAACGTATACCAACGTACAGTAGCGCGTTCGTAACGTGTTTAAAACTTCAGCGTACACCAACGTACTTGCTTAATTTCTCATACGTCCGCATACGTTGGTGCTAACGTACCTTAACCTATGCATAACTTACCTGCTGCGTACATCTAGCGTATGTCTAACGTACAGAAGCAGTACGTTCGCATACGCTGTAATATTTCTATGGATGCACAAAGTGCTGGACCTCTTGGTCGTATGCCAACGTATACCAGCGTACTGCAGCGTGTTCGTAACGTGTTTAAAACTTATTTCTAACGTACTCAGCATATACCAACGCACTTGCTGAATTTTTCATACGTCGGCATACGTTGGTGCTATACGTCGTAGTGTGACAGGGCCCTAACATAACATAAATTTTATTAGACTTTAGCATATACAGCTCATCGTCATATAACATATATACAATGCGTGAGTTACATGCTCTCGTGAGAGGAGCGTTATGTTTATACTCTCAACCCCATAAATACACAAAGGTTTCCGTTAGATAATATAATACATGCACTCTGTATGTGCTAATCTCGTAATTATCATCGTACAAAGAACATCGTTATAATTGGTTGTAAAAGTGACCTGAATTGTTATGAATGAATTCCGCCTAACTTTAGCTTGTTGGATTAATAATAGGTCGGCTGTTGTTTTCAATTTCAGACCCACTTTGAAAAGCTTGGACATTTTTTTGGTTCATCCATTTTACAAACACGTATTCATTTTACTTTTCTTCAGTGTTATGTTTAAAATTGTATCTCAATGGTACATCTGATCTAATTTCTTTGCAAAATTTGTTGATGTCAAATTGTTTTAGATCATTTTATTTGAAACCTAAATTTGTGTCAAGTGCAATAAAAATTCAATGTCATCAGGTGCTCTAGTGGCCGTCTCAAAGGTATTAACGACAAGTCCATTCTTAATATGCCTTAGAACACGGCGTGATCCTGCAAGACTTTATTGCATATGTCTTGATGGGTGACATGGTTGTCTTGTGGGACAACATCACAATACTCGCTCCCTCTGGGAGAAAATTGTATTCTTTAATTTTGAAAAGTGACGCAGATGTGTAGAATCACTGCTTGTTTCAATATTCTCCCTTTGATTTATATAAATGGCTACCCCCGTGTATGCCGGGCCGCGTAACACAGTAGGTATCATGTCTGGCTGCAGATATGTGTCAGACTGTAGATCCAGGGATCGCAGGTTCGATCCCGGACTACTCCCATACTTTCGCCGAGATCGCAGATCATGAAATAATTTCTACGGCCATTCTCCTTACTTCAGCTGATTCAAGAAGGTTTGTTGTCACTTACAAGCGAAAGTATGTGCCCGAAGCACTGGTTTACCGCCTAGTAAAGCTTTCCCAGGAAATAAGTGAGGTTGGGTGGACTGAACATCCCGACATGACCATACCTATTGACTAGGATTTATACCATCAAATCAACCAAACAAACGTCCGTTTGTAGCTATTACTATGCAGATCGTGTGGTCAGAATTAAGCCAAAATGCCATCAAGTTGCAAATTCCCTACAAAAAGTATGCCCAATTGAGCTACTGGCGGGAAATGTATATGTACCTTACTATGTATGGCAAAGGATGGTTTTTAGAAAGAAAGAAAATGTATATATGTGGTATTGTTAAATCGTTTTCTTTTTATTATTGCCCAAGTCTGCTTGCATTCTCATTGCTCGTAAGTATTGTCTTTCTTAGTAGTAATATGTTACTACATATGTAACTACGTGTACAAGTACCCTACCAAATATATCATTTGATTTTACGTTTTCCACTTTTAAGTGTTCATCATTTGTGTAGCCATCTAAGTACGAGTATAGTGTTAATATATCGAAACCTTTGTCATCTTTGTTTATATTTTGATTACTGGGATTCGAGCATATGTGAATTGAAAATCACTTTAAAATTAAATAATCGCCTAAACGGGTATACTTTATTAATCATTAGCTGTTTACTCTGATGTTTGATCTTTATTGTATCACTAGATGGCTGACCAGCTTTATACCACTCCACACCAGTGGCGTCCCTTAGCGGTCAACCTTCCCTGAGGAAAGGATGACCGCTAGGGGACGCCACTGTTATGAGATGTAGTTCTCTGTGTCCATTTTAGTTCAACAATCATCTTACTGAGGAACTGAATGCTGATTGTTTTACTTTCATTGTTTTTGCTATTTTGGGATATGTCTCTGTTTGTCTGTGTTATGTGTCTTTGTTTTAGTTTAAACATATTTTATTTCACTGAACGATAACAAGTACATTATAGGCAAAAAATGTATAACATATCAAGGATTAGAATGGAAGCTAATAGTTGATAGAGTTATTTTCTTTATAGGTTTAAACAGTATCATATACACAATCCTAGGAAGTTTTAATATGTTTTCGTGAAATACACATAGCTATAAAATTTATCAAAATAAAATAAAATCAGTTTCCTTAAGCATAGGAAGATCTGAATGATGCTTATAAGAGAAGGGAGCCTGGCGAATCAAAAAAGTAAGCAGTAATTGCAAAAAAGCTATTAATTAGTGAAACGTTTTGTATTTATAATAAAATGTTTGAAAGTTTCAAAAGCAGATGAATTGCACTCTTGGGAAAGTGGCGTGTCAACAAATAGAAAACGTCTTAAGGATGGTACTATTAGAGCTGAATCAGCATTGAGGAGGATATTTCGTTGAACTGTAGAGTGTCCACAATGAAAAAGAAGTGTTGGGCGTCCTCAATGCTTTCACAGCGACAAAGTGTTGAGTCTACTATGTTTTTGGCCTTTGTTTTTGTGTCTGTAATCTATGATTGTTGAATTTCCTGGTCGTATCCACCTGCTTTTGATTTGCATACTAATGTGCGTACAGGAATTCAGTGAACAACGCTTTTTTGCGTTTATTTCGTTATGTGCGGACTGATCGCAAAATGACCATCAAAATTTAATGCATCTATACACCGCCTAATTGGTGATATTTTTTTCGTTACAAAATGTATTGTCAAATGGGCTGTGATATGATGGAATTTGTTCTCATTTGAGCATCTGCATTTTTTAATTTACCCTAAATGCACCTTAGTACGGATCACTGCCTTTAGTTTATGGTAGAGCAAAAACTAGCGAAAATTGACCGATAACCCCTCCCCATCAGTTAAATGGAAAATGATTGTATGAATGATGTGACAAGATGTTGAAGTTTCTTGGATCGCCGGAATTACTTTTGCAAAGAGGGGCAGTGGTTTTAAAAATTGGCAAAAACTTCATTTTTAGAAGTGTAATTGCGAATTTCTGAAATCCATTTGCAGCAGCAGATACATGACACCAGTAAAGAATGACTGAAAAACGATTATTGAGTCTTATATAAGTCCACTCTGATTTTATTATGGCGTCAAAACCGGAATTTTAATGTCTTGGATTTTGGGTGAAAATCGGTGTTTTTGTAAATTTAAACACGAATTTTTGTAATCTGGCTGATAAAGTTTTAAAATTTAGGGCTGTTATTTAACTTGTTTCAAATTTGATGCTGAATTATTCAACTTACATATATCTCTGTCGTGTATACTTAAAAACCCACCAAAATATTTTCGTTCTGACCTCAAAATCTGGCATTTTAAGATTCAGGTATATTTTGTGAAACTCATGTATTGCTGTTACGTGTATATCTGGACATTGTCATATTAAAAAAATGACGTACATATAGTAAACATTTCAAATGGAAACAGCATTTATGATGTTCTATGATATCATATCAAGTATTGACATAATAAAAAGAGGACCCAGTGACCCTGGATCTCTCACCTGAGTTTTGTTTTAAACGTCTTATCTATACGTATCTATTGGAAACTGGCCACGCTCTTGATGACCTGCGTTGTGGTCCATGTTCGGTCCCAGAGTCATAATTGGAACATATTTAAATTTTGTCTACCAGCTGATGCTGCATACCAAATACCAGGGCTCTAGGCCTGGTGGTTTCAGACAAAATTATGTTTTTATGTTTTCACCATATGTAAGTCAATGTAAGAAAGAATGTATGACCAGGGAATGCCACACTCACAAACTGCATACAAACCCACGGCACTGAGAGGAAGAGTCAAATAACAATAACAACCTCATAAACTTTGTGACCTCCAGGACAATGCCATTTTGACCACAGAACCATAATTTGAACAAACTTGGTAGAGTACCATTGGTGATGCTACATATCAAATATCAAGCCTTTTAGTACCTGACAAGAATGTGTTTTAATATGTTCTCTATATAAGCTAAATATAAAACCTTGATCCCCAAGGCGGCCTCATTTCCCGCCACAGGTCCATAATTCTCAACAAACTTAGCAAGTCTACTAGATGTTGATACATGCCAAATATAGACTCTAGGTTCTGTGGTTTCAGACAAGACTATATTTTAAGTGTTCCATATATAAGCCTATGTAAAACATGTGACCCCAGGGTGGGGCAAGTTTTGGCACAAGGGCCATTATGTGAGCAAACTTAGTAAAGGTATACTAGGTGATACTACATAACTAATAGCAATGTTCTTAGCCTTGTGATGTCAGACAAGAAGATTTTCCCAATAATTCCTATAGTGAATGTGTAAGCTCGCAGACGGGTCCACTTAATAGTCCCTGTGCCCCAAATTGAATAAAATGGGTAGAGGCGTACTAGGTGATGTTGCATACCAAATATCAAGGTACTAGGCATTGTCGTTTCAGACAAGAAGATTTGGTTTGTTTTCCCAATATAAAATTTAAAGCAGAGGACAAAAATCAGAAATCGATACAGTCAAGAACCACAACTGACCCGAGACACCATATGGGAAAGTGACAAAATACAAGAAAACACCACACACAAGAGATCCAAGAGATCAGCCCTTTCCCAGTATGTGATCACATGCCTATGTCAAAATATGCCACCTCCAAGAATGTTACATTTAAACCACAGGGCTATAATTTGAACAAACTTGGTGGAGGTCTACTAGGTTATGCTACATGCCAAACATTAAGACTCTAGGCATTGTGGTTTCAAACAAGAAGATTTTCATTTTGAAATTCTATTTTAGCCCATGTGACCTAGATATGCAATGGACTTAACTATTTGAACAATTATTTAAGTGGGTCATATAAGAATCATTCCTTCAAAGTTTAGTTAAAATCTAGATAGTAATTTAAGAGGAGACTGTGCCATCATAAAACCATAGACAGCCAGTGTCCCAAACATGATCATTTATACATCTCTTCCAAAACAGAATGCATTACATGCCATATATGCAAAGTTTAAAGGTCTACATTTTGGTTTGTGAGTGGTCATCAGCAGATTAACTGCTAAGGTAAAGATTATTTCATGTCTTAGTGTATTTCAATATCTCACCAGATTAAGGGGGCTCCAAGAGGGGACTTACCGCCTATATAGGCTTACTAAGATTAATATTAATGTTTTATCAGAAAAAAGATAAACCCTTTAAGAACCTATTTATTACCCCATGCAGGGAATTTATAATCCAATATTCGGTCTGCCTTGCAAAGAACCTAGGAGAGTCATAAACACATTTATGATCAGCACCACTTTGAGGGTTCAAAATGCAGGTTTTTAAGCAGTTTGGCATTGAACTTTGATACAAAGGTCATATCAGCAGTAAGAAGCTATTATTGACAACAGAACACCTAAGACAATCAGTGTGCAAAATATGAACAATTTGCAACAAAACATGTTAGAGATATTGCTTTACAATCCATACAACTGGCTTCAAATTATTTTGAAAATTAAGGCTCAAATGTCATATTGGCAATTATTCTACAAATTATGAAGCATCTCTGTCAAAAACATGCCACTGTAAAATTGATTCTAATTAACCTTTGTTTTCAGGGCCGTAGCGGTGATATGTAACGAACTTTGTAATTTACACATCATAAGCAATAATTGTGCTAAGTATGAACACCCTTGGTCAAACAATGAAGGAGGAGTTGGCGTAACAAGCAATAAACTGATTGTAATTATATGGCCTTGTCTTTTGACACACATGGCAAAGCGGTGAAAAGAAACCTATGTTGTATTCTACACCCTATAGACAATCATTGTGCCATATATGAACACCCTCGGTTGTAGAAATGAAAGAAGAGTTCATGTTATGAGTCGTATTACAAATTTTGTCTAAATTTGACCTTGACCTTTAACTCCAAGATTAAATTTATAATTTGAAATTAACACAAAATATGAACATCGAGGCATAAAGATAAATGGCAAGTTCTAATATAACACTTACTTAGTTACTCTTTAAAACAGATTTAGGAGGGCAATTTGTGAGGCACAAACTCCATGCTGCTACTAATACCAAAAGGCAAAACCTATATTTTTTTTTAATTATATGACGTATAAAAGACCATACTTGATTTGGAATGAGTTAAAATCGAATGCACTGACAATATGTGTAAAACAAAGACAGTAGATTGAAATAAATGAAATCATGGTACTAAATAATGATGTCAAAATGATAAATCAGGTACTTCCATTCTGCATATATATGGGCCAGGATATAGGGAAAGGTGCCTTATGATCGCGATAATCAAAATCAGGTTAATGTTTCTTCTGCAAAGTATTACATGTTAAGAGCATTCCCTGAACATTTCTTCGAAACTGATAATTATACAGATGTTTGAAACAGCAAATGAAACAGCAAATGTAATCAGGAATGTGACGTCAATAATGACCTTAACCGTATGATGACGTCAGAGTGTTGGTCTAGTTTGGTATGTTGATTATTGCATGCTCAGCATAAGAATCTAGCAAATATAAAGTTTTCTGTGTCTTATACATGTGATAATGGGAATGCAGATGAAGTTACATGAATTTATATCTTCTAGATAGTATTATAGACATTCAGAATGACCCGCTTGTAGGTGTTGTGATCTGAGTGTTCACATGGCAACAACCCTTATAGAAAACTTTTAAAAAAGTATAATCAGAAACTTTTATTACTTTGATGGTATCAAAGTTTAAAAGCATTTTCATGGAAATATAAAGGTATGTAATTTTATGTTATTTTAAGTAGTTTTCAAATGTCTCTTACGTAATAATTACTTGCATTCCTTAAGGTCCCTTTTGTCAGATCCGCGTTCTTATTTATTACATTAAAATAGGCCTAACTGTTTTAATGCAGGGCTTATATGGTTAAATAATACACCCCTAATACTTTAAAATTTTGAATCTATTTGCATTTTTGTATTTCTTTTCACCCAGCCAACTTATTTTAGATGCTAAATGAGGGTGCTCTTCTTCGAAGCCTAATAAAGAGCCACTGCCCCTGTGTTGAAAAGTAATTCTAGTGGTTTCATAATGTACAGTAACTGTTATAAAACTTTCCTTTGATATATCACAATCCTATTTTACAAGTAGGGAGAGATTCCACTTCAACTGAGCGACTTATAATGTGCCACACTTTTCCGCGATGAATAGGTTATTTAGAGAAAACATTAAAACATATTCTTGCCAGAGAACAAAATGCCCCAAAGTTTTGATATTTGGTATGTAACATCACCTTGTGGTACTCTACTGAGTTTCCTCAAATTGTAGTTATGTGGTCAAAATGGCCTCATCCTGGATGTCACAGAGTTTACATTGACTTATAAATTGAAACATACAAAATCTCCTGGTTTGAAACCAATAGGTCTAGATCCCTAAGATCAGCCAGTGGATGGACCATATTTAAATTTGCTCCAAATAGAGCTCTGGGGACAAAATGACACCACCAAGGGTTCACCAGAGCATGGTCAGTTTTTAATAGATACATGTAGATTAAGTGTTTTAAACAAAAACTCAGGTGAGCGATCCAGGGTCACTTGGTCCTCTTTTAGTATGTGCCAATACTTGATATGATATCACAGAACTTGATAAATGCTGTTTCCATTTGATAATTTTACTATATGTACGTCATTTTCATAATATTACAATGCCCTGATAGCTATGAAACAGCAAAACATGCATTTCCCAAAATATACCTGAATATAAAAATGTCAGTTTTCGAGGCAAAAAAAGAACTATTTTAGCAGGTTCTATAAGTAAACTCGACAGGATATATGTAAGTTGAATAAGGCATCATCAAATTTAAAACAAGATAAATAAAAACTATAAATTTTAAAAACTTTACCTGTCCGGTTACAAAAAAATGGATTATTTTTTATAAAAATACTGATTTTCACCCAAAAATAAAGACATTTCATTTCTGACTTTGACTTCATAATAAAGCCAGGTAAGAATTATGTAAAACTTAATGATCAATTTTCAGTCTTTCTTCGCCGGTGTCGTGTATCTGTTGCTGCAAATGGATTTCAGAAATTCGCAATTTCACTTCTAAAAATGAAGTTTTTGCCAAATTTTTACACCATTGCCCCTCTTTGAAAAAGTAATTCCGGCGATCCAAGAAACTTCAACATCTTACCATATCATTCATACAATCATTTTCCATTTTACAGATGGGGAGGGGTTCCGCCTTAAATAAGCGACTTTTTGCCAGTTTTTTGCTCGACCATTACTATCGATGAATAATTATACAGTTTTATAAGACGAAGTTACGTGTCTTATCATATCAAAATAGTTGCATCAAATGCGATTTATGTCAATAGTTTGGGCTCACAGAATTTTGGCATACGAGAAAATATTGAGGCCTTAATCCAAGTGGGTACCCGTCATTTGTTCCTATAAAATGAATCTCTGTGTTCCCCTGTTTCTGAATTTAAAATCTTGATTTTCTGTGTTCCCTTCTTCTCTGATCATCAGATTTTAAACATTTTCCAACTTGTTTTATTAAATAAATTGAACTTTCTATTTGTTTATTCCAAATACCGATTTGTTGACACCAGACAATGAAAATATGCATGCCCAAACGTAATTCCGGGTAATTATAAATGATAAGAGAAACTAATCACAGGGCTCACCCGTTAGGTGTGATTCAAGTGAAAAAGACTCATCCAATAAAAATAATGCTGAGGTGCGAGGGAGAAACTAGTGATGGGGTGGGAATGTGCTTGGATATAGTTTGAACAATATATCAGCGGATGCCATATTTTGTGTTTGGGGTCAATATAGTTTTGGGGGTGGTTGAGAACTAAATTTTCATGCGAAGTGCATTATAGGCTATAAATAATGCACCAGTCATTTGTAACCACTGCTTCACACCAGCCCCTGAGCAGGACGGGGATATCCATGGCCTGGTAAATGCGTTGTGTTTTTACTTTTACATTGTCTCCACAATGCGGAGGAAATGTAGGGGTTTGATAGACCTAGACAAACATGACAGTGCAGTATAATAACAGACTCCGGGGGAGAACTGTCATGGTTTTGCCAGCTAGCTGTCCCCACAGTGTGGTGGTTACTATGGGGAACTGCAGACACAAAGTCAATGTCCTCGACATTCCTCTGGGCTGGTGCGTGGTAACAAATGACTAGTGCATAAAGGCGAAAATATTATGCGCATCAGTCACTTGAAACCAGGCCCCAGCCCGGCAAATGCGCTGTTAGTACAGGGTCATACCAGGGACCCGCAGTCAGGAAATCAAAGTCCCCACCATTCCCTGGCTCTCTGGGCCGTAGTTACGAATGACTTGTGTATTAGACGATGCAGAGCACAATCAAATAATGTGACTCCCGTTAATATATCTGATGAACAGCCTCCTCATTATTTTTTTAATATTATTATCTGTTGCACTTGTAATATGTGTCCCAGAGCTGTCGAGCAAGCAACACAGGCCACGACGCGAGAAAACCTGTCTTCTGGGTTTCCGACAAAGCGAGTTTTAAACCAGTCTCTTCGGCTAAACAGGCTAGCTAGAAATCGAAATTTCTCTCGTAGCAAGTGTAGATATGATTCATCTACGAAAGCAGACAACAACGTTGATGATGAGACTGCGCGGATGCCCAGGCTGGTCTGCGCCTTTATTGTTACAAATCATCGAAGACAGTATTTCGCAGTCGCGGTCCAATTGCTATCCATGAACGCTTAGAAAACACGGGAAATATGACAATTCAGACATAATTGTAATTTGCGCAGTCTCTTCAAAGCATTTGCAGTTTGAATGTAGACACACCAAGAGTTATTCTGCTGGTGACTGTTTCTATACAATATGGGTTGTATCAGGTGTATTTCTTTGCAGGTATATTATAAAACCTGATATACGAAAGTAAACACGGTATTCATTGAACTGTATAAACCACGTGTTACCCATATGAAATACATTGAGGGAAAATAAGGAATTTTCTAAATCGAAAACGACTAAGTTATTTAATTTCACAAGAGATTCCAGACTTATTTTCCTATCATATATATTCAAATATGCAATTGTATATTAGGCGGTGTTTCATTATATGTATGTGCAAAATTTCAGTCCAAAATTTTATCATTAAAGACATTTTAAAAAAGAAAAACGTTGTTCACTGAATTTCTGTACGGACTATAATAATAAAATCGTTCAAGTGTTTCTCTGAAAACTATACTGTTACACCATGCGTTGTATGGGGGGTAAGAGAAATTTCCCCTTTCTAGCCGCGTGTGTGTTTTATGTGTTGTTGTTGTTTTTGTTTTAGAAGATAGATGTCTTTATTTCCTTTTGTTATGTGAGTGTCTTAATTTTAAGCGCTAAAAAGTAAAAATACAGGTACCTATCATTGGTGTTATCTAGCCTGTATGGGACACGTATTGCACCCGTAACAAGCGATGAACTTTTCTCAGCACAGCTATACCGGTTCACTAATAAAGCGTATGGAATTCGCAAGAACTGAAACCAATTTTTAAATGCAATACACTAATTATACGGCCATCCCTCCCACACACCCATACATATCGATACCACCAACATTGATTGCCCAAAATGAATACATTTAATGGTCAAAGCTCACTGTCATAACCCAGCAATCAACTTATATCGGTACAACGTCGTATCTTCGTCGATGCGACGTCGCATCGACGACGATACGACGTTTTTTCTGATATAAGCCGAGATGCGACGCTGTTGGAACGCCATGAGTCTATTGGGAATTAAGTGCCATTTTATTCGAACTCACTCTTCTGTTCTCGCAGATACACCAGTCAACAACCTCCCGTAATTTCCGTTATATAATTATAGCTTTGTGTTTTATCTGATCAAACAAGAGGAATGGATTTCTATTCTATGGTCAATTAGTGTAACCGAAGACACTGCGATGCCATTTACTGGTGCAATACGTATCCATGTACCCTTATGGAAATTGTTCCGTAGATACACGTGTTAAACCGACAATCCTCTTAAATCCATAATAAAACACTGGGTAGGCTAACGTAGCAGTTGCTAATATGTCAATCTGCAGTTCTTAATTTAAATGTCACCGAAATTGTTAAAGCTGCTGGCATTTGCGGCAAGGGCTAAAAGACATGTCCTATGATGATAAGGGTAATAGTACTGTCTGTTGGCTAATATATTTGATAAAGAATAAGGGATTAACTTTTGGTATGTTACATAAAAGGTATATTTTTAACTTAAAATAATGTCAAAGACAAAATTCTGCTCAACTTCGAATTAACTAGATTAACCCTAGTTCGAATTACGGCTTGCGTCTAAAAACTGAGAAATTGCTTAAATGGCAGTGGTAGTATGTTAATTATTATCAGTCCCTATCCTTAGCCAAACACAGTTACGTGATCAATATGTCGCTCCAGTTTTAAGATATATCTTTATATGTCAGGTTTCTAAAAAGCGTATCTTTTAAAAACGACCTCACTATTAATAGTTCCAGAACCATGATTAGAACTTAATCGAATGCTTATCTAAATGATAAATAATTAAGGTGGCTTCACTCAGTCGATCTACCTCTGATAATGGCGGATGAACCTAAAAGGAGAATCTGTGTTACTAGAACAACTTTAAAACTAGGTTCCATGAAAAATATTTTCGCTGTCTACTTAGCTATTCTTATGGCGTTTCGCTAATGGGCCGATGCTGTTCCAAGACTACATGCTGGCTGGTAAGCATCTTATGGCATACAAATGGTGTTACACATCGTAGAAGTATACTGTTTGTCGTATATGTGGATCTATGCTGTAACGAAAGCGCTCTAAATATTAAAGGCACATTCCTTCTATTAGTGTCGAGTATTCAGGGCCTTCGGCTCAAATGAAATAAATAAGATGTTTTGCGTCTTATGTCAATTCTAAAACACAAATTTTAACCAAAGTGTGCATTTGTACATTGTAAATACAGGCACCCTTTTGGCATTGCTACCCACACTTTTCTCCTGCCATTTAACACTGATGCACAGTACTGTTCGTTTCCACCTAAATTCCTACTGACCTGTCTTTTGTTATTTGTGTTCCGTATTTATCTTTGTCATACTGTCATATCTGCTCCTTGTGGCCTTGTGGTCACCTGCTTGGAAAGGGCTGACCTGTTGGCTCTCTTGTGTGTGATGTTCTCTTTTGTTTTTGTCACTTTCCCATATGGTTTCCTGGGTCAGGTGTGTTACTTTATTTTATTGATTCCTAATATTTGCCTTCTACCTTAAATTGATATATACCTGTTGTTAGACTCGCCCCTAACGTCATTGTTTCTGTTTCTCCTTAAAACGCATGTTTGCATCTTAAGTGGCTCTTTAATACAAGCTCATCCGCTAAGCATGGATCAACAATAACTATATTTTCAGCCAGGAAACTTAAGCCTGTAAAATAGTTTTAGCTCTTCAATATGTCCAAAATGCAAAAACGAAAAGCTAGGGTCTTGTACCAGACTAGAGTGTACAATTTTATGCCACGACATGCGATTTCCAAAAATGTGGCATTTTGACAAGTGTAGACTCTGACGAGCCTGTGCAGCCTCCTTTTAAGCTTAGAAACTCCAAATGCTGTTTTGTCAGTAGCTTAACAGCCCTAGAATATTCAAGCGACAAGCAAATGCTCTAATCAGACTGCGCGTATGCGCAGGCTGGTCTTAGTCTTTGCTGGTCGCACATACCACATTGTTGGAATCCTCATGTCGCGACTCATAGGTATTGCCCTGATAATTGTCTTGGTCAGCCCGTGAGATAATGTCACTTGTTATATGACTGGAGAGAATCCTGTTTCCTGATTGGCTTAGTGTGTCTTTATAAATCTCTATGTCTACATGAAAACCGGTCTACACTGGCCTACAAGTTAATATTGCATGAAAACCAGCTCAAACTAGTTTCCAGAAGTTAAAAGTTTGACACTTTTCACTTAACACCCTCCAGAGAGCTAAAATAGCATGATTGGTACACAACTAGCATGTGCTGCATGGAATTTACATGATTTGCTGTTTCACATCCCAACAGGTAAACTAAAAACTTTCATGAATTTTAACAACTGTTTGGGTTTGTTTTGTTTGTTCGTTTATCTTTGTTTAATGAGCAAAGTGTAAAAAAAGTTTTATGATTAAATTTTACGTTCCAAATTCAGAGAATTAATATACGTTTCAATGCAAAACACTACATTAAAATATTTTGATAACAGTTGATAAAACTTGTGAGAAAGTCCTTAGGTTGAAGGAAACAACAAAAGTGAAAGTAGAAAATTTTCATTCTTAGTTGAAAATTCATATAACAAAGCACTTCTTGACTTCAATTTCGGTAGACATGAGGATTTATCTACCCTAAAAAGTGATATTCACCTCGGTGAATTATCACTTTTTCGGGTAGATAAAGTCTCTTTTTTACCTCATTGAAGTCATTATTTGTATATTATTGCATAAGCGTAAAGGGACTGGAAAACTATTCTTGTTCGTTTCTCCATCTTCTCCTGTCCTTTTCTGTATCATCTCAGGCCAGAATTTTTTTATTAGTTGATTTACGATTCCTCCTACTGTAATTTTCCGGAAAGTAGGAAACAAATAAAATTTAATTTCTATTTTTTTTTATTTTATCCGCCGACTCTTAATATTATTTGTTTGGTTGAAAAAAATTTTTTTTTTGAGGTTCTGTCTGTGCATTTTTGAGAATGACATTGTTTAAAGTGATTGTCCCGTCCAGATTTTTAGGAAAATGATAAAATATTTAAAGATTTAATACAGATTGTTGGTTTACCTATTACTATTTTTACTGTTTCTGGAGATAAAAAAAAAGAAAATAAACAAAAAAAAGCTCTGAAAATGACCAGTTAACTGGTCATTTTCAGAGCTTTTTTATTTTTTTTTTTCGTCCCCCCGACCCTAAATCTGAAAAAAAAATCCCGTAAATCAACTAATAAAAAAAATCTGGCCTGACTATGACTATGCAAACGCATACACACTTTTATAATAGTAACTTAATATGGCGTACTGTATCACGTCGAGTGGATGAGGCTATACCATCGGATCACCCGAGACGCGGAGTGTTGAGGGTGATCCATTGGTATAGCCTCATCCATGAGACGAGATACTGTACGACAGATCGAGTTACTATTAACATTATGTGTTTATTATATACCTTTTTTCTGACATTATTCTGATTTTATAGATCGTTTTGGTCTTTAATTCATAAAAATTGCGGGAACTTTAACCTTAAAAAGTTTACGTTTCGTTTCTTGACGTTACGTCATCATGTTTTCCGTCTCTGGTTCCATGCTTGAAATTTTTTTACGAAACGTCGCCGCAAAAACAGGTAACCAATGTTAGCCTCGTTTTAACGGATAGTGATATGGATTCTAAAAACCTCAGTACGTTGATCCTGCTTTCTGTATCAGATGGCCAGAAAACAGACAGTTCAAAATTTGTATCATTTATAGGTATATAATAAAGCAGGTTATCATATACCTGTGCATGTTGTATTATTATGCAGTTCTCAGATGCCATGTCGCCGGATGTGTGGGCGAGAAACATTTTTTGTTTATTCCTAAATACGTGCTACTTTACTTGACTTGACTTTTTGTATGCAAGCAGCGATGGCGCATGCGAGATTGCGCATATTCGCTAGAGCCTTCGCTGCTTGTGATAAGCACCACAGACACGCGAGCTGTCTCGTTGTCGACGAGAAATGGTATGAGTAGGGTGAAATAACGAATACCAGCACACTGACTAATTAGATCACGGAAGCATAAGCCAGTGCACCAATTAAATGCAAGAATAATCAAATTTAGACGAATATGTCAAGGAATCTGTCAAGGAACCAAAAATAGTTTTCGTCTGGAACATTTGTTACTTGTGTCAACTTCTATGCACAAACTTACATCAAACCAGAGAATGTAAATTTGCAAAATATGAGGGCACATTAAATTTTCGCGGTCAATCACGGACCCTAGGTAATTTAGGATCCCAGGTCAAACCTAGAGAAAAAAATCTACAAAACAAAATTTGTTTGACATACTAATAAGATACAGTGTCTTATACTGCAGTAGGTTCAGTTAAAAGTGACAACAGAGCATATAAGTGGGCATCGTACATTCTTTAAACGGAAACTTTTAGAATTTGTTTTGTTAATAGTGTACATAGTGTTCTTTCATCATTACCGCATTGGAATAAATTGAAGTTTTGACGTCACTTTCATTCTATCTTCAGGCTGCAGTAGTTTTATTTACCAAATAATAACTATCTTCTATGCTTACATTGAAAGATGATACAGGCAGATGATAACCTGCTGTGTCCACATAGGCGGATGATACAGGCAGATGATAACTTACTGTGATCACATACATGTATGCAGATGATACAAGCAGATGATATCCTGCTATGTTCACATAGGCAGATGATACAGACATATGATAAACTGTTGCGTTTACATATACAGATGCAATAGTAATGAGTAATATGAATCTGTACAATGGGCAACAAAGAAATTTAGACATTCTATCAAATACCATCATTCAAAAAGTATGAACGTTGTGATTTTGTAAAACACAAGGTGAGGTTTCTCCTTCGTTTTCCAAGTTTGATAAGTGTGCTATAGATTTAATACTTTGTATAATGGTGACTCATAAATGAGTACATAGGTAAACAGTGAATACCCAGATGAAATGCCAAATTTATGTGGCGTTACATCAGAGTTTACACAAACAAAAACGATATTCAGAGAAAGAAATACAGTTTGATTTGGAAATTATAGCTTTTACCCCTTGATATTTTAATGGACCATCATTATTGCAACAAGCCAGAAGGAAGAATCCTTAAGTATTCTAAGGGTTAAGAAAGGCGGAGAATACTGATGATGACCCACAGTCGTGTTTCCTAAACTCTGCGACCTTTGACCACCAAAATTGAGATAATTCACCGCATGAAAATATAATTGACGAGTTAAAATCAATGTGAGCCGCGACATGAGATTTCCAACAATGTGGTATGTGCGACCAGCAATGCCCCAGATCAGCCTGCGCATACGAGCAGCCTGATTAGAGCCTTTGCTAGTCGCTTGAATATTCTATGAGTGTTAAGCTACTGACTGAACATCATTTGGAGTTCCTAAGCTTAAAGGGAGGCTGCACAGGCTCGTATGAGTCTACACTTGTCAAAATGCCACATTGTTGGGAATCTCATGTCGTGGCTCATATTGTGATGAGGTCATGGGTATCAGTGGTCCCAGTCAGCATGCCATCTCGAACCACTATCGGCCCACCAGCGAATGGCCCACTTCTTGTTAACTTACTGGGCTGCCTCTGTCCATCCATTCTGTGGATGAGCGAATTCCTACATGTACCACCCACATGTAAACGTGTGAGTAATAATTAATTGAGGGAAATAAAGTTTAACCATTCTTTGAGTAGTAAAACAAAACCAATCACATTCCAAACAGAACTATGAGAAAATTAATTAAATTCTTTAAAAGCTTTCACACATAACAGTCAGAAAAAGAAAAATGATTTTTGATACATGACTCAAAGTTGTCACTAAAGAAAATTAGGCTTACAATGTTATCATTGTTACTAGAAAGAGAAAATCTCAGATTGCGATCGAAAGAGTTTGAATCAAGGAATCATATTTATTTCCTTTCTGGGGAAAATTACCTTTTTCAAACTAATAAAATTTGAGCATTCAAAGGTTAACAGCATTGTAAATATCAAGTGGCATGTGTTGTGTGATTATAAGATGGCATTTGGTTAATTTCCTATCGGTTTAACTAAAGGGGCTATATGTTGACTCTGCATCGTTCCGATCATGCGACGACAGAAATTCGGAACCTGCGATGACTCAAAACGCAAACAAGCTAGGTTTGTGAAACTTGATGTTTGGCAACAGAAACTTTAAAAGCTTTTTACTGGCTTATTAAAGTCGTTTTCAACAAACATATATACTGTAACAATAAAGTTATGTCCGCTTGACGTTTTTGTCCGCCAGTTCTAAATGTATGAACGCAATTCATTCAAATTTTTACATTACAAACTGTTATAATTTAGAAACGTTATGCAACTTAACAAAAACATTTGATAACCAGAAGAGCCGCTGACAACTCAGAGAGCACGACTACCCTTAATATCAAAAGTCACAACATCAATAGCTTGGGTGTCCATTATAATTCCGAACCGTTCAAACACATTTAAACATCACTGAGCAATTTCTCTAGTAAGGTGTTATGCATGTTAGTAATTTCTCTAGTAAGGTGTTATGCAATGCTTTTATGGCCACAACCATTAAATTGAAACATACTTTGACATCACAAAACATCGATCAAGAGCGTGTGTGAAGAGACACAGAACATTCATTGCTGGTCCAGCATTTTGATAATCAACAGAGTCGGTCAAATTTGATTTTTTTTCGTCATCACAAGCATTTTAACATTATATAAGTCAAATCATCACCAAATCAATTGATACTGGAAATTCACTTGTGTTTTTTCAGTAAGAGGTTGGGTATAAAACAGAGAATTAGTGAACATGTAATGGCCGACATCAGCCATAAATTTTATTTTTATCTTTTCTGCAATCGTTGTCATACACAAGCGCAAAAAAATAAAACAAAAAAATATGTTAGGTTAAGGAGAATCGGAGGTTCTTCGATTGTTATTTGTTCAATTCAAAGGGAGATGATTTCAGTTAATTTCGTAAAATAACGGTTTTGAATTGCAATTTCGCTCGATTAATAAGCGCATTTGAGATTTTAGATGCTTTAAAATTGTCATCTTCGGACGTTCCTGGTTGCCATTTAACGTAAAATGTGTCACGTTTTGATGATCAACTTGCTGATGATAGTGGAATAAGCTGTTTTCACGTTAGGTTAGATAACTCTTCCAGATAAGAAGATAGAATCAACTAATTACCATTTCTTGTGTGTCGGACGTTTGATAAACAGTTTGGTTTAATTAATGCTGCGAAATCTTAACTGGATCGAAAGATACAGTACCATGAAAATCGGACGTTTCTTTTTTGTTTGAGTATAGTTATATGAAAGTGTTACAAGTGGTTTACAAGTTTAACTATTTCGTTTGTTTATAATGATGTTAAATAGGGCCAATTCAACAATTGAATTCTATCAGTTACCTTTCATATCAACTACATTGCTGCACGTTGCTTGATAAACATTGTCTATCTCATGGCATGTGCCTTTATCAGGTCATGATGACGTTACACTTTTTAAATGACGTCGCAACACAAAAATCGAAAATTACGTCATGATCGCTAATTTGAAGAGTGTAACAAGGGGTAAACTGATAAATAGAACACCAGGTTTGCGGGGTTTTTATATCAAGTTTGAGAATGCATGCAAACCTCGCGATGTCAAGAAGCATTCTCAAAGCCTTGCCTGGTGAACTTGATATCAAAAGATACTCACCTAGTATTCTCTATATGCAGTCATGTGAGGGCGTATCTTGGGTTGAACCAGTACTACATGTATATGCAAGCAGATGATATACTGCTCAAGGACATACATTTAACATAGTACCTCAGGAAAGGCTCGAACCAGCAATCTCTCGATCCCTTGATCACAGGGCGAGTACTCTATTACTGAGCCATGACGATCAACAAGTTCTACTAAAGCACGTGAGTTGACCATGCTTTGATATTATTATGACCCCAATCAAAATTCAAAGAAGTAAGGAAAATGTTCCAATCTGACAAGTTTGGGATTATTGGTGTCGTGCATAAACATCGCGGTAAACAGGCTAACGCCGTTTCACTCACCTGCGCAGCACATTGTTGCTTCATAAAAATGTTAAGCTACAGATTATTTACCGATCAGACAACATTCATTCATCTTATATACTTCTCTAACTACTGAACTGTCCAAGAGTTGCTTCTGAAAACAGCTTCTATAACAGTTTAATCTTACAAGATCAGGTTTAATCAAAATAAATTCATCCCCAGAATTCAATTACCAGGCAAATGGAAATTCTCGTATGTTATAGAGTGTCGTTGCCGTAATGGGATAAAGGCGTTGATGAGTTTATTGTGAAGCAACACCTACATAAAAGAATTAACCCAGATGTGATAAATGGAATAATCCATTCAGTTTAGATACATTGGGTTTGTGTTTTCATAAGTCATTTTACAGGGTTGCACTGCAGTCGGTCCTAGCTGTCTAACAATGTACTATAAAATAGTAGGCTCACCTGATAGAATTCACAATGTTGTGAATTCACCAGTGGTGATTTTCAATATTTGTGAATAATTGTTTAAGCTTAACTGCAAGTGTGCCTTAAAGGTGACATATTGACACCTATGATTGGCATGTTTATGTTAATTTATAGAATTGACATCACCTTCTTACTATGTCTAAACAGTCATGTTGATAAAAGTGAGTATGATCAGGAAAGACCACAATCACAAACTGCAGACTAACCCATGACATCACGAGGAAGAGCCACACAACAATCACGAGACACCAGGAAGACAAACTAAGCTAAGCAACCAGCTTTCTCTTCCCCATCAAGATGATTGCAAAACTAGAAGGCACGTAAAAACGTATAACAAAACATAGAACAATTACAGTATCCCATATTGGGAGTAACAATAAACAACAAGTCAACAACAACAGAACCACCGCCTTAGAACGGACAGCAGCGCGGGGGGGGGGGGGGCTTAAATGCATTTTACTGGTACCAAATCTTTGCCCTAGATTCTGCTGTTGTTGAAGTACAAAATCTGTTCAGCTCGCATGGAAGCCTTCTAACTATTGCAGTGTATCACTATTGAGAAACACTCTAATCAAATTAACACACTATGATGAAACAAAGAAAAGGGCTCACGACTCACAGATAGTCAGAGCTAAAGAAAACCTCAAGTTGAACCACGGTGGGTCCAGCTACAGATAAGCATCAGGCACCAATTCACCGATTGAAGCTTAACGTCAGAGCCGTCATAGAGTCTGAGGCCTGACCCATCGTCGTGCAATTAAAGAGGAAACCATAGCTATAAACCGTGATTGGGTTTAAAACCAGGCATGCAGACTGTCGCATGAAATTCAAATTATATCCAACCTACATATAACGTTTGATAATCTTTTTGAATTGATCATTAAAATTAGGTTTTCTAACTGTTTGTTTGATTTTATAAACTAAATCACCATAAAATATAGGTTCCAATACGCTTTGTTGCAGAAGAGGTTTTAAACCCAATGTTGTATTTAACAATGAACTCTTCGAATCTTATAATATCTATAACCTAGTTTTAATAACTTAGCAGATAAAAATAAGTTTCTGTTATTGAAGTCATCAACATTAGAACACAGTCTTGCAAAACGAATAAGCTGAGAAATATATACGCCATAGGAAAGATAGCGCGGAACATCTCCATCAAGAAATGGGAAATTTCAAAATTAAAATCATCCCGTTTATCATAAATTTTAGAAGAAACTATTCCATTTGTTATGGACAAGTTCAAGTTTAAAAATGGAGCTTCAGTATCAGAAGAAGTCGCCTAATTTAACTGAAGTTCAGTAGGATATATCTGACCTACCATATAATCAAAATAAGGATATCAATATTAAGTAAGTCATATAAATTTCTGGAGGTGGAGTTAAAAGCTTCAAAAATGTCAGTTTGATTATTGTTTGACAGAGACAATATGAAGTCTCTCTCATAACAAAACAAAAACAAATCTGCAACAAGACCAGCACAATAAGTACCCATTGGAATATCTACAATTTGTCTATATAATTTCGAGTCAAAATCTTATAAATATATTGTCCAAAAAAAATGGAGAGCATCACACATTTTCTGACATGGCCACAATTTATATCGTTTAGGTTGTTCAGAAGTAAAAAAAAGGCATTTTTATTATTACAAGCCAAATAAAGTGAGCCCTGTCTGTTAAAAGTTTGTTCAATTAATTCTGTTATTTTTTCTTTGATTAGATTATGATGCAATGTAGTATAGAGAGTAGAAAAATCATATGTAGACAAATTAGATGCTAGAAAACCTCTAGACTTTAATTTATTAAGAATTTCACCTGAATTTTTAATAGAGCAAAATAGATTTTTACCATTCCTTTCATAAACTGAAACTTTTGGGCAATATTTTATGACATGGTTTTTAATCGCAGTGAGACAAGAAGTCAAAAGAATAGACAACTGGGTAGTTGTACATGAACTAGAATTAGCAATAAAACGTGACATATAGGGCCGTTTATGGAGTTTAGGTAACCAGTACATGTATACTATTGCCATAAAGTTAAGCATATTTTATACGATCCCGATTTTTGAAGTAATGAAAAATAATTTGAGTTTTGGGTTTTGTTTGACATGTACACTTGTATTTTGGCTACCAAATTTGGATAAGTTCGATAAGGTTCATTCACTACTGTCCATGAACAGGAAGCTTTCGACACAGTACTGTTCAGGAGTTGATATGCAAGCACTAAATACTTTTGCTGTTGAGTCATGAAATAGTCTTAGAACGCGTATTTTGAATAAATATACAAAGAAGAAAGGGGACATAATGTGTAAAATTGCCATTAGGAACGCTGGTATGAAACAATATGACATTGCAAGAGTATTAAACGTGCCTCAGAGTGCTGTAAGAAGACCTTTGAAAGAACATAGAGAGAGTGGCAGTATTACAAAAAGGAAACGGTCTACATTGATTCTTGAGTGCAAGGAATTGTTACTGAAGCATTATGGTACGTGGTGCATTATCTGACGACCACCTGATACAGTTAAAGGTAGTTACTGGGACTTTGAACGCTCAAAAGTACCAGGGCGAAATCCTGAAATCTTGTGTTAGGTCACCCTTGGGCTCGCTAGATGGCCATAGCATGGTGCTTCGAGTTGACAATGCAAGGCCTAACTGTACTTGCATCGTCGAGGTATACAAAAATCAACAGAACATCGATAGTCTTCCACGGCCGAGCTTGTTGCCGGACTTGAACCCTATCGTACACGTGTGGTACAAGCTCGGCTGACGTTTTTTTAACCGGGAACCAGCCATAGCAAAACCATTGTGAATTTTGCTAGGCTCTACTATATGAGTGGGACAGGATTCCATGTCTTTAACGCATGTACCCAGTGAATTTATTGATGAAAATGTGCCAAGTTGTTATTCGACAGTGTGAAGGCTATACACAACATAAACCGGAAGTAGTGGATTATTATGAGCCATTTCTTGACTTTTTGCACCAGATCCTGAAAGTGACTGCTCCAAAGAGAAAGTTTTGAAGAAATTACAACTATCGCGTGCAGATTGTAAAAGTTTTGCTGACTCTTGGCCTCCATACTGTTTTCATTGAATTTTGTAAAATTTATGGGTAATTTTTGTAAGGTGTTTGCAGTCAATAAACAACTCAAAGATTCCACGGCTTTTCTTTATCAAATCGCCGGTATTCTACTTTTGTTGTCTACCACTATAAATTTTTGATATCTCTCAAAAGTTTCCGTTCTTACGGTTTCTAAAACTTAAATGGTGTTATCAAATGGAATATGCTTAAATTTAGGGCAATAGTATATATTGTTGGAAGCTTGCTAGGGTTCTCATCAGCAAAAACCCCAAACTTTGCTGCCATATGTCATCGATGTCTAATAACGATAGACGTCTCATCAAGCCGGTTATGCTCATATGTTTTTGCAGTGCTAAGTTCTTGCTTTAAGGTGCCAATATAGTACCTTTTCAAACGATCACAACATTGTCAGCAGCCTTATCTGCGGGTGCCAAAACAAACCTCCTATCGAATTCCTGGATCCCTTTCTTCCCATGTCTAAAAGAGAATTTAGGTTTAGGTTTATCAAATGAAATTCTACCATCAATAATCTTAAAAATATATAGTTTCCAACTATTTAAGGCATTACACTCAACATGCTCTCGTTTACACCAGCGATTACAAAATTCTGTTAGGATTTTTAAATCCCCTGTGTGACTATATGACCAGCGGGGGGGGGGGGGGCTTAAATGCATTTTACTGTTATCAAATTTTCGCCCTAGATTCTGCTGTTGTTGAAGTACAAAAACTGTTCAGCTCAAGTGGAAGCCTTCGAATTATTGCAGTGTATCACCATGTAATACTTAGAGTCTTTACAATCTCAAGAGTCAGGAATAGAATTTTCAATATCAAGTTCTATTACTTATTTGTTATAATTAAAAAAAGTACTACGAATAGGTTTATTGTACTTGTAACAAATGATATGGGGTTCCTTATTTTCCAAAGAAGTAGGAATAGAAGAGATAACAGATTTATCTTGAAATATACTGGGTAAGTTAATGAATTTAATCCCCTTGTTAAAAAACTCAATTTTGATAAAATGTCTAATATGATTAATTTCGGAGTCTATATATGGCAGAAGACCATGTTGTGTGTAACACCTGAATGAATGACCATATGAAAGAAGTGCTGCATCATAAAGTCAATGAGCTCTATCATATAATTTATTAGCCTCAATATCCAAATTAGGAAGTGAAGAGATAGAAAGAGTAACTAAGCGTGAAAGGGTCATATGTCAGCCTGAATGTTTTAAGGTGATACTTAAATCTAAAAGAGATAAAACATGTTTATTTTTGGGTTTTAAATTTCCATTTTTGCGTTTACCATGTTATCGCTTATTGCGTTTACGGATATCTAAAAGAGAAAAAAAACATCAAAATCAGGTGATATAGAAATATTACCTTCATGGTTAATATTATCATTAAAACCAAGTGGATGTGGCGTTTGTAATAATTTTATCCACTTTAATTCTAATTCATGCCTAAGAATATTTATATATCTTTTAGAGGAATTATCATCATAAGTAATCTTTTCAACAGGCTGGATAGAAATACTGCTAGTAGAGTGATTAGTTTTTATGAAATGCTAATAAAGAAAATAATCAATTTTGCGAGGATTTTTTATTTGAGGATAATGCTCAGAAAATCTAGTTTTTAGAAATCTACAAGTTTGGCCAACATATTGCATGCCACAATCCTTCTTTTCTCAAGATAATATATAAATAACATCAGTTGATCTTCAATCAAGATCAGAATTAGCAATTGCAGAAAATTTCTTCCATTAACGTTAGATTTAATAGTTGATTCACAACATAAATGTTTGCAACAGCTACACCTCTTGGCATTGCACTTAGAAATAGAGGGATATACTGCACTTCTTCTATACTCAAGTTCTCCTAGAGTTCCTAAGTACAGGTGACTTAAGGGGAGAAAGACGAACTATTAAATGGTTTCTAAATAGGGCTGAGTCAGAAACTTCATGTTAATCAATTTTAGTGGCCGAATGAAGTTTCAGAGGTGAAACATAAACAGATGATAACATAGAATTATATCTATTGGTGGACTGCGGAATCTATATGGAAGAGGCAGAAAGTAACCTGTCAATTATAATTGGATAGTTTACACACTTGAAAATATGTTTTGATAACACTTTCTTATTCTAGTGATATTGCACTAAACCAATACACAGATCATGTCAAATTTGACGTTTATTGGTAGGATTAAGTAAACATCAAAACATCTGACCTTTGGGAAAACTGCACAATTTTTATGACTATGAGTCACGTTTGTACTTGTCCATCAGTTGATAAAAAGGGAAGCTTACATCAGCAAATGGTGCTTACTTGATGATTCCAAATATGATTGCCTAATGTTGTTGACATTAGATAGCGCTGAGGTCGGCTTCTATCACGTGACCTTACTGTAATGTATAGCCAAGATTAATTTGAGAACTAAAAGCATCAGTGTGGTAGAGATTAGATTCGGGTTTATATATTTTTATTTTTTGTTTGTTTGTTTTTACTAAAATGTTTTAATGAATTTAAAAAAAATGTTGCTGAAATTTAAAGCTATGTATTTAAAAAGAGACCTGGAAAACACAATGCGAGAAGAATAATTAAACACAGACATTCAATTATGTTACAGTACAGTAAACAAAAATGATAATTCGAACTCCGTTCATTCCAGGTACCCGCAAACTCAAATTTAATATGAGATACATTTGATTCAGACAATATGGCATATTTATAAACAATCTTTACAGTTCGTATGAACACATGTGTTTTTAATGTATAACTTCCTTTAATACGATCTAGCGATAATTCGAAAAAAAAATGTCCAGAGGATATCAAATTAACAAGATTCGAGTGTATGTGATGATATTGTAATAAACGGCATATAACCTGCATCTCCGTCAGTAACCTTTATTGTTTGTATGGATCAACCTTTTATGTGCTAATAATTTTTTCCTACTGGCCTGACACCTATACACTTATGATGGTCCATTGTATATATCGAGGAGTTTCAGGTTATACTTTTTAATTTATAATTTCTCTCTCTGAAGATCGCTTGTCTTAGCATACAGTGTAGAACCGTATGCAGCTTTCCATTAAGGTATTCAATGTTTGTCAAAAAAATCCATTCGGACATCAAAAGTATACATACCGTTGGTTAATTATTCCATTTGTGGGCTAAAGGTAATAGGGTAACACTTGCAGTTATCAAATCAACAGTTCTTAATTTTGGCATGCAACAACTAAACACAAGGTCTGATAACTTGATAACTTATTTAAGAATACATGTTGTGTAGCGATGATCTCTTAAATCAGAGCTGTTCAAATGGGACAGAAAGGGTGACATAATGAAAACAATTGGTGATGTTCGATTATGAGTTCAATCGTCTATATTTCTAAGCAAAACCCCAGAGAAAGCAGAAGAGATACAATTTACTCTTGTACTGCAGAACCCGGATTTATCCTTTTCTGAAAACAATGTATATCCAGATCATCTGGCTTCTGGTGAAGCCAGCTGATCAGGATTCACATTGCTTTCCAGTTTGCTTTGCAATACATACATGATTAAAACTTGAACAATGCAGGTTAACAGGATTCAAACAATGAAGTGGAGTGTAGTATTTATAGTATTCAGCATGACAAGTGTTAAAATGCACGACATCATTTCTGCTTTTACACCTTAATTCGGTCATGTTGACATGATTTGCGTTTAATGTGTCACAAGGGATTCGATTAATGCAATTAGGGAACAATTAGCTTAACTTACTGTAAAAGAATCCGACATTTACTTCCAAAAATTAAATTAGATCACTTTTGCTCTGGGCTGTTTCTTAGAAGTATTTGGTTGTTACATCCTGCAATGTTAGTTAAATTTAATACCAAAAAAAAACTTGTGCATTCAGTGTCCATAAATGAACCTTGAAATATTAGCGTATGTACTAACAAAATAAATGTTAAGCTTTAACAAATTCAAATGTTGCAATAATAGAATTCTTTTTACAAGATCAGTATACCTTGTTGTGTTCTTTTAGTTGACGTCAGTGGTGTTTAAGTAGACGTCAGTGGTGTAGTCACTTCAAAGGTATACATGAAGAGACAACAGTAAACTGTTTGTTTACTTCTTCAAAGAGCCGAAAACAAAGGTCGTTCAATCGAGTTTGTTCAGTTATAGTTAAATTAATGTTACCGTTACGCATGTGTCATAAAAATCGTTGCCATTTGAGCTCGGTCAGCTGGACAAATGAGCCAGCAAACCACATTTAGATAAGCCAGCAGATAAGAATATTTGGTACTTATCGCAAATATGAGCACCCAAGGCTGAGACGAACCTGCGCAGAAGCGCAATTTCGCCAGCTGGGCATTCGTTGCTTACATAGATAAAGTATGGAAATAGACAAAGGTTTAAATATACTGGAGGTCTCTCTTTGCTTGGATTAAGCAATCATTAGAGACTGAAATTTAGAATCTGTCCGCCACTTTATCTGCCTCATACATTCAGTAGCTAGAACGACTATAGATATGATACAGATGCTACCAAATACAACCCTAACCCTAATCAATGGCGCAGCCAGAACGCTGAAAAAGTTACGCACATCAAAAAGAGACTACTGGCTCAAGCAATGATCCTCTTCAATTACGTCTCATTTCAAAATGAGAACAAAATGAGAACTTCTCTTAAAGGTAAGAATTTGCTCCCAGAGGGAGCAGATTCTTTCCTTCAAGAGCAGTTCCTCATGGTATGTAAAATCAGTTTTACCACATCGGTTGACCTCCCTTGAATGTTACTTTTTTATTACGCACGTGCGTTACTGCGTAATGCCAATCTAACCCTAGACCACTTTCACAGAAGTCCAATTATATGCATTACTTCTCAAGCACATTCACCCAACAAACAGTGATGGTGGCAATGGCTTGTAATACTGGTTTTACTTTGGTGCGATAAGTGCAATAATTATTACCTCATGGACTGAACCCATGGCAGAAATTCGTACATACGTATGAGTAAGGATGTAGCTCGTTTAGCATAGTAAATGTTTCCATATTTTCAGTACAGCCTAGCCTACTATGATATATTATGACACTTGTTGTTGAATAATAGATGACTAGTCTTAGTGACGGTAAATTTGTTTTATGTATTCCCCATGCAAATGACGCAAATTATTTGCTTTGCCACTATTGTCACATCCAGTAGGAGAAAGACTTACCTGTTTAGCTACAGAGAAAAGCTAGAATATTGAAATTTTAACTGAATCCAGTTTAAATATTATTTTTTTCAATACGTGAATAACAAAGGCGTTGACCAGACTGCGCAGATGCATGTAACAACGTCAGTTTTTCTCGAGACGAGGCCCCAGTGTAATGTAAGATTATAAAATGATACAACAATCATTTCATATGTAAAAAATCGTCGTCTTTTTTCGAAAATTTGAAAGTATAATGGTCGTGCAAGATTAAAGACACTGGGTGCGTTTCTTTGGCTTCGCCGGGCGTAAGCCGGTTGCAGTCTATAACGGCGGGGCACTCGATTGATTTGGATCACGTGGCGGTTCACCCAATAGGCGCACTACCAGCGTACGCCGATCTCGCCGAATTTCAACCAAGGCGTGGACGCGGCGAGCCTGTTTCGCCTCTTAACGGTTTGTACCACTAAGTAAGTACTCTTGTGCCGTTTTCGCTCGATGGCAGCGGCTTACTACCCATCCCCAGTCGTATAATCGGCGTAAGCAGGAGGCGCAGGCAAGGCAGCGGCGTACGCCGTTTTGGTGCCAAAGAAACACAGCCATAGTGTTTCTCTCCTCCTCTGTGCAAGATTTTATGTGAGTCCTCTAGTAGGTGGATTCACATGGAATTCCAACCCTTATGTGTTTTTTGAATAATTGATAAAATTTGCAAAGTCTGTCTATTGTATCCTTACTGTCGTTAATCATACTACAGGTGTAGCCGATGTTTGTCATCATTTACTTTTGACAGTGACAACATGCACGCATCATTTATTGATACGCATGCAAGCCTATCCTTGTTTACCATTTTCTGCTTAGAATTTAAGGACCGATGTGAGTAATCTATCCCAATGGCAATACATTTCCGTTATGCAATTTTAATATCCCATAGAGACTGTATTTTACGGTACATTAGATAAAACTATATGTGCTATACCCAACACTAATAACAGTACAATAATCGTGACACAAAAGTGTCACAGCTCATTATTTGTCAAGCTTGTATAACTAAGTTTTAGCACAGACTGTCGTGGCCATAAGTTTTGCATAAACTCAAGGCCATAGCTAATGCAGCACTTACTATATGTCAGATAGTTTGAGAAATGTATGGACGGATTTCAAAGAATAATCAAACATTTGATGCATACCCGCCGATTTTTTTTCAATCTATTGACTTATTAATTCAAAATTTTAGCAAATAAGAATATCACACCATAAGCCACATAAAAGTCACAAAATCCCGTTATGGCGAATATCACGGCAGACGGAGAATAAAATCACATGATGGCGACAATTTATCATATGTAACCTAAATGTAAAATTGGTTCGGCTACAATACATCCAGCTTGTACCTAGTTTGACCACCTTTAGCTCCAATGACTTGCTGGCACCTCTGTCTCATTGAAAACACGTAGTTCTGTATGAATGCCTTTGGGATGCTTCTCCATTCCTGAACCAGAGACTGCTGCAGCTCTTGAAGTTTATGTGGAGCTACTGGCTCCTTCTCACATTTTAGCTTATCACATAAATGTACAATGACATTAAGGTACAGGGACTTTGAAGCCTATGGTACGTGTAGCTGGCAGATATACTCTGCTGCTGTATCAGTACCTGGGCTGCTGTGTTGTAATATTCTTTGAAATGTGGCACCATTACGTGATTTTGTGACTCAAACTTATGGTGTGATATTTTTATTTGCTATGATTTTGAATTTATTATTCTGTAAATTGTAAAGAATTCTCTCTTCTGTCAGGTATGTCTCATGTGTTGAATTATTCTTATGCCAAATGTGAATGCAATCTGTCCAAATGTGAATGCAATCTGTCCACACATTCTCAAATTAATAACAAATTAAAGTGTTGCGTTAGCTGTTACCTTGGGTGTATATGTATAGACTCCCTATCTCTAGCTATATTTATCTGCTTATACCTGGGCTTATACCTACTCTCCTGCAAAACTTCCCAGACAAAACAATCAGGGGCACTCGCTCTTATCAAAATTTGGTGTGCCAAGTCAATTAACCTCATTAAGATACAGATGAAAAGGGTAACATTTATCTAAGTTAGAATGCAAAAGTATTGCAAGAATTATGGTTATTGGTGTCGGAAGTGACCTGTATGATTGTTTTGTTAAAGTAACCCCGGGGAACGCAATATATAAGTGGGTGTAGGGACGTGCCAATCAAATTAAGTCTTTTGGATTGGGATGTGTTTCATTGCCAAACATCTGGAAAGGAATTCATGCCTATCTGGAAAGGATGTATTTAACATTTAAGAGAACGTAATTAACCCGTATATGACATTGGTAATGAGTAAAGTCATGAGAAAAGACTTAGAAAGCAATTAAACGCTCTTGGGCGTAGTAAAATAACTTTAAATGCAGTAAGTTGTTAGTTATTAATATGATAGCTGCTTATAATAATGCAGGCTGATCCAATTCTTGGCTGGCTACGAGTATTGTGTAGGAATGAACTAAAAAATCAATCAACATAATATTATGAAGACAGTGGGTGGAGCTAAAATTTCATGTAGAGGTCTATATAACATCATGAAGGTTGATAAATAAGATGGAGTTGCAAGTGTTATATAATATACTACTTATGCATAAAAGTTCATGTTATTTGCCTTAGTCCAGATGCCTGATAAAATTTTGGGCATATATTGGTGTTCTACAACGGGTTTAAACGTTCACTTCACCTATGTCTTATAAGGGGTCTCAATCGTGTCGCAAATGGGTAGGGTCCTGGGTTCCTGCTGACCTCCCTTCTTGTTTTGATAGTAAGTTCCCCCTTGAGAGAAAACGGCATCTCAATACTAAACCATACAACACTGATAAACACATGTGACGAATCCATTTTGAATCTAATGGTTGTTGAGTTGTAATTTACAATTTCAATTGATTTTTGAAAGTACAGCCTGTAAGCAAATAGTGCAGAACCTGATCAGACGCCGCGTTTTGCTTAAAAAGGACGCTAGGCTCAGATGGGTTAAAGGCATTTATTCATGTCTATTTAATTACATAATAAACATTGAAGCTCACGGCTCCTAGAACTAGAAAAGGTTGTCAATATCTCGTTTAGATAAGGGACTACCAAGAACATAACAAGTAAAATAAATTAACGTTTTTATTTCATAACACTGAGTAATCAAATTAGTATATAATTGCATCAAATTATACGTTAGCATTTTTATGTTTGTTCAGGTTTCCATTTTTGATTTCCCTTCTAAGAAGTTATATTTATTTCCAAAAAACGAACGATATTCACACTTTTTAAAATCAATGTATATTTATTTCTACACCCAGCTTACTTTTAAACACAGGAACTACTATTTTACTTGCCATGAATGTGTTCATTACTGAAAAAAAATACCTGAAAGTATAACTACAACACAATTTTAAAGATATCTATTCAATGGTGAAAAAAGGATAGATAAAGTTAGTCAAAGGTGTAAAAATATCTATAAGTCCCTATGCTAAAAGAACATAATCAGGGATTTTGCTGATCTACTTAATTATTGATAAATGTCAAATAGATTTTAATTAATCAATTTTATATTTGTGATCAGCTAAGTCAATTATGAGCAGCATAAACAGGGACTTTGGCTCTTGTTGGTGATGTTTATTTTATTTTTGCTACTTTCCCATGTGATACTTTCCCATGTGATATCCTGTGTCAGGTGTTGTACTTGACCATATCGTTTCCTGATCTTTTCCATCTTTCTAACTTAGCTAATCTACCAAATTGTTGTTAATAACCTGGTCACACTAATTTATAGAAATCTGCACAATTAAGTTAAAGCTTATCATTACACTTTAGAAAAACAGCATTATTTATAATAAGTTTTCTTCTTATTATTATTATTATAATTATTATTATTATTATTATTATTATTGAGAAGAACAAGAAGAAGAAATATCACCTCAAACTTACTACACACGATTTTGTGACTCAGAATACAAGTAAAATAAAATAATAAACAAAATTGTAAATATGTTTTATGATGCATATTGATTTCTCTTAAAAAAGTGTATTTTTCTCTCGTACAGTAGCACAACTAACGTTATTAGGAAACGTCTGAAATCCAAAATATAAAATATAAAAATACATGATCAATGCACCTAGGTATTTCCCCTTTAGTGCCTCAATCAGTCGACCAAGGACAATGCCTTATCTGGTCATTAGTGTTGGCATTTGATGTACAATAGAGAATGCACCACAGAGACACTATCCGTGCTACTTTTGCAGGAATAAATGCCTTTAAAAGAACAAGATGATTACGTAACGGCAATTCAAAAAGCGATAAAGCAGGCGAACACATTTTGACACATTTAATGAAACATGTCTGTATAGTTTAAAAGCGGAAACAATCTGCTACTTGTCACGATGATGCCAATTAACAGTTAGGCATTAGAATGACACGTTCCTTATTTCTGGGCTAAAAATGGATTCAAATGGACAACTCCAGTAATCAAATTTGACAGTTTTATTACTAAATTCCGCAAACGGCTGCATATATAGCTATAGATACAGTAGACACATGAGACAGTTCATGGGAATTTGGTACTTTTGCAGTGTCTAGCATAGAACGCTCTGCTCTGGTGATGTTGCGCAGCTGCAGCCTTAGCTGCTTGTTAGCACAAGATATGTAAATAAGAAAAGTTTCAAACTATATTCTAGACGTCCTACTTTATATAATAGCCAAGTATGTGCGTTTAAAAATGATATTTTACATACTCACGAAAAGTCCTGTTGTGTCTGACAGATGTCTGTGTCTGTTTAGAAGAAATAGTAACATGCTTTAAGACAGACCAAATATTGAATGATAATCCTGATGCTTATTGCTGGACAATGACAAGCTGATACTTGACGCGCAGTCACTCGCCTCAGATATATGAGGTATATGGAAAAAATGGTAAATGACCTCAATCGAGAAACCTAGCCTTACTTGAAGAGAAGCAATCTTACGAAATGAACATGTGTTTAAGAAAATTCCGTTTGCATATTAGCTGGTTAAAGTGAACATTAGTGACATTGGACTTTTGAAATAAAAGCTTGACAAAAACTAAAGGAGCTGCATGCAAATTAACATTTCTTCTCGCTAAAGCAACGGCTGTGGACTTAGCAAACGAAAGTGTTTATTTTATAATAACTTATTGTGTCATATCCTTTCAAATAAAGAGGAGATTATGTTATATAGTTCCAGCCTCAGACTCAGATCTTTTATCGGTTGGTTTGTGTCTAATAGTCTAATCTTGAAGGGCCCAATATGGTTTAGCTTGTGGTTTGATTTTAACCGTTGATTCAAAAAAATCGAGAGAATTTTATTTTCGCGAACAACGTTAAAAGACACATTAGCAACGTTAAATATTCTCAAATGGAGCATGATTTACCAACATCGGTAAACGGCAGAGTGATTTATCATTTCGCGAGGATTTATATTTGTGAAAGTTTGCATCTACAAAAATAGTAAGAGAGTATGATCAGGAAATACCACAATCACGAACTGCAGACAAACCCATGGCACCGCAAGGGACAGCCACACAAGAATCACCAGACATCAGGAAGACAAACTAAGCAAAGCAACCAGCTCTCTCTCTTACCCATCAAGATGATTGCAAAACCAGAATGGACATAAAGTAACTCATAACAAACCATAGAACAATTACAGAATCCAACAATGGGAGTAACAATCAACAACAAATCAACAACAACAGAACCATCGCCTTAGAACGGACAGTAGCCTAAGTCACTGGGTGGCTTAAATGTATTTTACTGGTACCGAAACTTCGCCCTAATTTCTGTTGTTGTTGTTGAAGCACAAAAAATGTTACGCTCGCACGGAGGCTTCCTAACTATTGCAATGTATAAAAGTTTCGCTAAAATTAAAGCCTCTTGAAAATTTCCATATTTACAGGAGCTTTGGCTATCAGCGATTCACTTGGAATGATAATAATACTTTGAGCCCCTTTATATGTTTCATGACTTACCAATCGGTGTCGATCAAATGGTGATGACTTTGCATGAATTTTTGAATGGCGTTTCGGTGATTGGCAGATAGTGATCCACGTTAATATGTCTGGTGGCTAATTCTTTGTTATATGTTACTCTCCTTGTTTGTGTGGAAGTCGTCATTAGTTCTACTTTTGTGATGATGTGTGTCTCTTCTAATTTGCAAACATATCACTAAGGACGAAAAACATTGTAGTTCTTACTTGCAGATAGCACTCAATAATTTAAGCGTTTACAATGCCTTTTTCATTGTTGACGATATGCGACTCTCACACAAACATCATATATGAGCCGTGACATGTGATTTCCAACAATGTGACATTTTGACATGTGTAGGCTCAAATGAGCCCGTGTAGCCTCCCTTTAATGCTTAGACCCTCTAAATGGTGTTCAGGCAGTTGGTTAACTCATAGAATATTCAAGAGACTACCAACGCCTCTGATCAGACTGCGCATATGCGCAGGCTGATCTGAGGCTTTGCTGGTCGCACAAACTACATTGTTGGAAATCTCATGTTGCAGCTCATATTGTTCTATTTTTTGTTTATTGTTGCTTCTCTTGCTTATCTTTCGCTGTTGTTGTTTTGTTTTTGCTTGTTGTTCTTTACTTTCTTTACTCGAAACAGTGATGCACCCAGTTAATAACAAATATTGAATAAAAATGAAAAACTAAGGGTGAAATTGGTACCGTGAAACTAGTTTAAGCCCTCCAGTAAAACTATTTTTACTGACTGTTCCAAGGCGGTGCTTCTTTTGTGGATCATTTTAGTTATTTATGTTTGTGTTTGTCATGCTTTCTTGTCTATTTATTGCAGCCTTGTGATGACCTGTAGTGACTAGTTGGCATCTTGGCTCTCTTGTATTTTGTCACTTTCCCATGTGGTGTCTTGGGTCTGGTGTGGTACTTGACTGTATCGATTCCTGATCTTTGCCTCCTTGCTTACTTTGTTTCCTATTCTTCTGAGATGGATGGCACTGTTTTCATTTCCATTTTCCTCATTTATTCATTTTCTCCATTTCTATTCCTTCCCAACTAAAGGTTCTTCAACCTATGAAAACTGCATTAAAATTGCCAATAAAATTGACATAAACCCTTGTCCAATCCTACATAACCTACTTTTGTAATGATGTTTTCGGTATTATATTTTTATGTTCTGAATGTAGGTTTATATCCTCATGCTTTCTGTCATGATTTTATTTGGCTTTTTGTACAATAAAACTAATCATAAAATAAACTCGTGAAAAAGAAAAATGGGTTATTCTATCCAACCCATCTATTCTATTTGTGAATAAGAATAAATTTATTTTGTGAATTACATTGATTCGTAAGCCACCACGCATAATTCACAAATTAAATGCAGGCATTGCTACTTCATGTCAAATTTGTTAGAAGTTGTTCAGTCTTACAAACATAAATTCCACAAAACTAATAGTTCATTCTTCCTTCAAGGTTTTAATTTTGTAGACATCATCGCAAATGGATTGAAACTAGGTCCTACATTCCCGCACGTGTGTGTGTGTGTGTGTGTGTGTGTGTGTGTGTGTGTGTGTGTGTGTGTGTGTGTGTGTGTGTGTGTGTGTTAACTTATTCTTCTTAGAGGGATTCTTGTGATATGTAAATATATGAACCCTGTGCAATTTTGCGAGGAAACGTACAAAAAGAAAATTCATATGCTAGTGAAATGTTAATGATTCAAAAATGTTGCCAGCATAACAATGAACGTATTGGCAAATTGTAGCTAGAATACCACTCCACAATAAATGAGTAGGGCAACTCTTCCAAGAAAACAGATATCATAGCTATTATGCAACAGCTTTTAAACATTGTATGTTCATTTAAGAGAAAATCACAATTTTGGCAAGAAACGGTCCTTGTTTATATCCGTGTAACCCTTTGTATGCTGGAAATCCCTAAACAGATACTTAGGCAAACAGTGAAGCACCATATGAGATGCTGCAGAATGCATCATTTTATCGGGATCTTCACTATTCGCTAGGATAATAACAATCCTCATGGAATGAAGTACATATATGCTAGGGATTAGAGTCTAGTCTGTGACCCCTTCATACATACAATGAATCATTCCAAGAAGATCCAGTACATAGGGTTTAGATGTAATCAACTTTATCGAGAATGACAGGTTTTAGAATTCGTGTTTAAAATACGCTGCGTATTACCTGCGTTTTCAACGCGTTTTCGATACGAATTTAACAAGTAAAAAGAAATAGGCGGTAGTGTATAAAATCATATTGAGGCAGGTCCCTTATCTCTTTGTTAAAATGAGTGCTAAACCATCAAATGGGGTCAACCATCAAAACCCTTGCAAAAATTGGATATAGACAGATTTATGTTACTTTTCTGCTCACGTTTTGTAGAAACCATCAAAACTGACAAAGAAGCATAGAAAAGATTAACTTCAAGGCAAATATCAGGAATCGATACAATTAAGTACCACACCTGACCCAGGACACCACATGGAAAAGTGACAAAACACACAAAAACATCACATACAAGAGAGTCAAGAGGTTAGCCCTTTCCCAGCAGGTGGCCATAAGGCTGCAATGATTAGACAAGACAGCCTGACAGACCCACAACATAAATAACAAAAAGGATCCACAAAAGAAGTACTGCCTTGGAACCGTCAGTATTTTTATACTGGAGGGCTTAAACTAGTTCATAGTACCAACCTCACCCTTATTTCTGATGTTGATCAAGACAAATAGATGTTTGGTTCGCATGAAATATCCCTGGTACTGACCCCCTGGAGAAGCAATTTGGTCCTCTGTAAAATACATTCATGACTTTAAAAATTGTCAGGATCCTTACATCCCCAACCCCCACTGACCAAATATCCTGGATCCGCCCATGCATTTAGTTTCGAGATTGAAAAAAAAACACTTATGGATCATACGATTTTGTGGTGAATAAAGATTCGAATGCTCACCCATATGAGTACATGTTCTGCAGAACAATTTGTTTCTTCCAGTTGCTGGCACAACCGGATACTGATTAACATAAAACGGAAGTGCAAGGTGAGAGACATAAAAGTGGCAAACAGCTTCAATGATTCTTTACTTACTAAAGTCCTCTTCATTCCAATGCAAGCCATGGGTATTAAGTCCACCTCGTATGGATCGAACTGGCTGCGAAGATTAATTGAATATTGCGACATGTGTCTATTTTCCGTTGTTATGCTATTTAGCTGATAAATTGTAACTGTTTCTAAATATGAATTATTTCTAAGTCAGCCTTGCGTTGATGCACACACATTTATAGCTCAAAAATTAAAATTTAATTTGACGCTTCAAACACGTATATACAGAAGACAAAAGATGAAACGACAATGCTTTCTGTTTTGCAGCAATTATTCATAGAATAGGCATGCGTGAATCGATTTCTCGCAGAGTTGATGAATCTATATATTTTAATCTAAAATGCATTACATTTATCAATAAAGACATAAAATGCATGTAAACACATTAAAAGTATAAACATACAAAGTATTAGATTACATTCCCAAAGAGTATGTCTCTTAGCCGCAACAATTACTACCCATTGTGTAATGAAGTACATCTTTGTTTTTAATGTAAGTTATTGTATAGTTTAGCTATCTGTATTGGCAGGTGTTCCACGGAGTGGATTATCTAAAGCCCACGGACGATCTCCCATACAGACTCACAAGCCATACAATAACTTTTTTATTGCACCAGCCTGCATTTGCACTTTGTGCATTGTGAGATAGTTGATGTAAAACATTAGAATATCGATGAAAGGTGCAATAATAGCATTCATTGCACCTTTGAGTAATATTTCAATGTTTTACGTCACTCATCTCACAATGTACAAAGTGCTCATGCATGATGGTGCAATAAGAAAGGTATTGTATAAATGTGCGTATGTGCGAGCAATAATCCACTAGTTACAGCACGTGGATTATCTTCTCGTACATATGCAGAAACCATACAATGACTTACACTTATTCATTGCTTTAATATCATAAACTTTAATTTGTTTTGTCAAAACATATTATGGAGTTTTTAAAGATACACATCATGAATATATAATTTTCTCAGAATAGCAAATAAACTTGCTAAAAATTAGAACTAGATTATCTAATTCAATTTAATCTAATACCCATGAAGACACCTGTCAGCAAAGCTGTTAAAATTGCTAAACTATTCTTACCCTAATGTTAATATCTATTAAGTAAATGTTTTTGTCGAGAAGTGAAATGGTCCAGCAATTATCAACCTACATTGTCATCGAAAGGATTGACGACAAAGAGAGACTATGACAAGGAAATGCCAAAGTCATAGATCAAAACCACCTTGGCACCAAGAAGCGAAACAGACACTAGGGAAACTCAAAACAAACAAACACGAATACAAGCAAGAGGATCGTGTTATACGGCTCTTCAGAGAGATGATTGCAAAACAGAAAGGAGACAATTGCTTTGACCATTCATTAAACCCCAAGACAAGGGGAGCAAAAACACACAAAGAACTAAAACCAGGTAAAACCGCCAGGACCATACAAGGGTTGGTTAGATCTTCACCCCAATTTCAGACATAATTTAAACAATACATAAATTGTAGAACAATATCAAGCGAGTAAATTTGTTTAGATGTAACATGTAAGAAGGACACACCTAAACCAATGAGCCGTTTCGTAGTGTGGCACCTGTATGATAAAGGATCCTGCTGAATTTTAAATGTTCTTTTATAGCTATAAATATTAGATTATTAACAATTGCAGATAAAAGCCACGAACCGTTGGTATCAACCAATAATAGCACAATTGCAATGCACATCGGATATTCACAAAACTATATTATTTTGCATGTTCGGACTAGCACATCATAAAGATCACTTTTGGTTTTTAAAAAGCGGGAAACATTTCTGACTGTTTTGAGAAGGGTTGTTGCACTGGTGTTGGTGACCCTCGATACGATATTGAAGCAATCATTGAAACTACGCCACATTCATCATCCCTATGACCAACATTATTACGTAATGTAAATCGATATAAACTTATCATCTTTTATGGGTTGAAGACATAGACCAGACACCGCAGAATACAGCGTCTTATCAGGGCCTTCAATGTTTGCTTATGGAATTTCCATCAGATATGAAAAATACCACCATACCACCTAAAATTGGAAATGGATCGCCCAATTGTTAAGATAGGAATATCTGGACTAATGGCACATACTGGAAAGTAACACATTTTGTATAATCGCCAAAAGTTCGAGCGAGTCAAGACAAATGAGCAGCTGTATGATACATGCAATAAAATGATCGGATTCCCAGCAAAAAAATATTGCGCCAGCTTGGGCATCCACCTAGACTTATCAGAGTCTTTGCGGTGATATGAATAAAGAAATAGCAAAGAATCTGACCAGACTGTGTTGTTGCCAAGGCGGGTTAGTTTTCTCTAGGAGCTCAGTTTGTCATGCATTTGCACATACTGAGGATTGCAGAAATTAATGATTTATGTATTTACTTTAATTGGCTGTAATATTTAATGTGTGGTAACTGATACAAACTATTTATATTACAGGCTTTGCATTTTCAAATTTAGCATCTTTTCTGTGGTTTAATACGTAAGGAATTATTTAGCTTCTGATACATATTAGAACAGTTTGATAACCGTATGGTTATTAGGTAATGGGGTTTCAAGCTGCTCGCATACACAAATTATGGGTGCAAATAAAGACGCAGACCAAGATTTAGAACTCTTCACCAACTAGACACATTAGCATGTGAGTTTATCATTGTCAATAAGTATGAAATTATTTTATGCTGTTCCATCCATGATACTTGAAATTTATAATGATGTAAACAGGCAGATTAGCAAAGGTTTGGCGCCTACCTAGAAAGAGTGATCAATTTCACTTCGCATTTGTTGTTTTCAAAGCTGCAGACCAAGGAACGTCAAACGGTGCTCTATAAACTATCTTTAACATAATAACTATTCGATTTAATTTATAATAAAATATCTGTTTTGTATAAAACCGCTTTTATTTACCCTTGGAACTAAAATTTCTTTAATTAAAATCCCTCAAGACCTGATATAAATTGCTGTGCGCTTTATGGCATATTAATGGAATTATCATTTGGATCTCTGCCAGGTAATGCACGCGTGCAGCCTTTTATTTTCTCACAGAGCCGTAATAACAGTGACCAATGACACTAGAATAATATTTGTCGCAGTATCACAAATAACCATTGGCGTAGACAGCTCCTCAAGCATTCATATTTATGGCGTGTACTGGCCATACGATAACAAGAGAACTATTTTTCATGTAACACAACTTAGAGAAGAGTAAATAGAGGTTTGAGTATAGGTATTACACATGCATCTTCATGCTTTTATATTTGCCAGGCCCCGAGGAAGCTGTTTGAACACGAGGTCAGTAGGCCGAGTCTGCAAATATCTCACGAGGGACCTGGCAAGTGTTAATGCAATGAAACAAACACGTGGGATCGTTATTCTTGCATAATTCACTTTATTACAAGCAAATTCACACTGAAAACGCTGCTAAGACACAATAGTATCCCTTTTGTAAGAAAATGGCTTCCCAAAACAAAATGGCGTAAATTTTCGAACGCCATAACGTCGTTACAACGTCATAGCTGTACGCAACGTTTTCGCTAACAAAACCATCGGCGAAATAATCAGTATTGTCCACAACGCTTTCCGCATATTACGGCATGCAAATAACTCCGTGATCATGTTAAGTAATTTCAATCTTAAACCAATGTTCAAGCAGCACGTGAATCTCCTGATTTGAAAATGGACTTGTGTACATTTCACAATGGATTAAAACAGCTATACGAACAGGTATTTATGCGAAAATACCTGTTTAGCGAAAATAAGGCTTGAAATTTGTTCCCAACTGATATTAAACTTTATTCTATACAAACTAAGATGAATAAATAAACCAAAGCATCATGTAACTTTCTGTATAAAGATTCACTTGATAATTGTCATTAGACTTGTTCAGGACTAGTTGTTGAACTATTTTGAACAATATGGGTATATGTATGGATACTTTACGATAATTATGAGCTTCATTGTGTCATTTAAAAATAACTATCATGTAAACTTCTAAATGTTAGGATTCAATACATGATCTTGGAATATGCTTTTCCCAATTGTGATGAGTCTCGTTATTTCGAGTTCATGTATAATACTGGCATGTCATAGACTCCTCTAATTTAGAATTACGGTATATATAGAAGACTACTTCCAGTATTGGAACTAATATACAATCTTAATACGTATTCTCTTGTATAACATTAATATGCTGTTGTATTATATCATTCAAAGTAAGACAAAATACTTAAATAAACAATCAATGTCATGATAAAGATTTGAAGAAAAACATATGAGCTGTGTCATGTGATTTCCAACAATTAGGCATTTTGACAAGTATAGACTCAGACGGGCCTGTGTAGCCTCCTTTTAAGCTTAGAAACTCCAAATGATGTTCAGTCAGTAGCTTAACAACCATAAAATACTCAAGCGACTAGCAAATGCTCTGATCAGACTGCGCGAATGCGCAGGCTGATCTGAGGCTTTGCTGGTCGCGCATACCACATAGTTGGAAATCCCATGCACTGGATCATATGTGAAATGCTGAAGCTTCGAAGGATAATGACGATATATATGGTATACTATTATTATGTGTTATAATTACAAAGGGACTTATATTTATGGCACATTTGGATTGCCTCATTACTAATTCAGCAAATGCTTCACAAGATTTCAAAACAAATAATTTGAGCGATATTTTGTTTCATTTCTTGCCTGCTTCATTTAAGAGAGCCAACTTAGAGAAAGAAACAAGCGGTGTTGTCGTATGTTATGCGGCACATACATTTGAAAAACTGCTGTTGCTGGAAAGGTATTACAAATATAATGTTTATGTAAAACATATAAAAACAATTTTACTACAGAGACATCTCCATTCTCGCATGGATACCATCAGCAAACAATGTTAGATGAATTCCTACACACTCCTTTAGAACCGCCTTTAGAACCTGACTGACTAAGTATGACATGCAATAATTGATAAACAGTATGTAAACAATCACTAGCAAACTATAACCTCAAAATCTGACTACAGCCAAATATAGTTTTGTTCTGTATATAAAGATTAAAGATCATTTAAGCTTGTAATTGTCAATATCTTGTTGGGATACTGCAAGTTTTGTGATAACAGAAATAGTAAGTGAGTATGATCAGGAAATACACAATCACAAACCGCAGACAACCCCGTGGCACCGTGAGGAAGAGCCGCTCCACCATCACGAGACACCAGGAAGACAAATAAAGCAAAACAAAGGAATGTGAAAGAGTTGAAGTTTCACCAATGTGATTAATGTTCCTATGTCATCATAGGCTTACATAGGAAAGCATTAAACCCCTTCTTGCCACACCTTCTTGTCTGAAATGACAATGTCTAGAATTTTGCGTTTTGGTATGTAAAACCACCTAGAAATCCTCTAAGTTTACTTAAATTATGGCCCTGAGTCCAAAATAATCCTGTCCATGGGATCACTTGTTTAACGTAGGCTTATATTGAAAAGCATATGGCAAATTTTGTTGCCCAAAACCAAAAGGCATAGAGCCTTGATCTTTGGCCTGTAGCATCACCTAGTGATCCTTTACTTACTTTGTTTAAATTATGTCCATGTATCCACAAATGGTCTTGTCCTGTGTAACATAGGCTAAGATAAGGTCAATTAATATCCCAGGTTTGTGTTTTCTTGTATGTGTATGAAATACTGTTTAAATGCTTATTCAAGCTTGCCCCCATGAAAAAGTGAGGTTAGGTGAACTGACCGTCCCGCCATGACCATAGCGGTTGACTTGGGACTTAAGCAACAAAACAAACAAACAAACTATATACCATAAAGTCACATGGTATAACCTGACATCAGCGCCATCTTATAATATCATCACTAGCCAATTATATTTCGAGTTATTTATAAATCGCCATCCAGATGCAACCTTCAATTGATATCCACCAGTAGAAAGATATAAAAGTAGCTCATAGTCATGCTAACTGTGCAATTTCCCAAAGGTCAGTGATTTGGATGTTTATTAATCCGGACATAAATGTCGAAAATGAAATTATTTATTTATTTGGTCGACGCAATGATACTAAACAAAGTAACATTTACCAAACGTTTCAAAGGACTTAATTTATCCCATCAGAATTGACAGGCTTATCACAATTACAGCTAAAAACCAATAATAAGTTGGTGCAAGATTTCCTGAACTGAACTTAAACGTGTCGATCATAAGTGTCAAGACCACCACACCTTTTACTCACATCTAATATATCAGAGTTAAAAAACTAAAACAGCATTTGCAAATATTGCAAATCCTCACATGTGAATTCACAAACATTTTGAATCCTTACATGTAAAACAGACATTTTCCCCAGGAGTCTTAGAATTTCAGAATCTATTTGAAACTGTTTAGGCTCCATTCCTAAATCATACGTCATATTATTCCTTATCACAATACGCATGCTTAGGTATTGACATTGTGTGTGCCCTGTGTGGACTAAGTCCCTCGTCTTCATATAAGGCTTAATGTCATATCTTTGTTGTCGTTCTTTTACTCTTCCTCGAGGTGTCAAAGGTTGGTCTGTAGTATGTGGGCCTCCGCGCGAGAAAACCTGTCTTTGGGGTTTGCAAACAAAAAAGACGCAGACCAGCATGTGTTATTTGCTGATTGGAAAGTACCATATATAGACTTGCTACAAGCATTTTTTTAATTTTCTAGCTAGTCTTTGTAGCTGAGGAGACTGGTTTGAATCTCACTTTGTCGGAAACACTAAAGACAGGTTTTCTCGCGTCGTGGCCCATGCGTTTGTGGCATTTCCTGGTCATGCTTAATATCAATAAATCATTCAGGTCCCTAGTATTACTGCTGTTTTGTAAAACGCATTCGCTTACATTGACAACAGGCGCTTACTTCATCTTCATATGTGATAGGCCACGGTGTGAATATACCAGCGTAAAATCAACATGTACTTCATAACTGGTTTTAACAAAAACGCAATGCATAAATTAAAAAAAATAAAAACAACTATTCATATTGATTTTAGAAGCAAAAATGGTTTGAAATATATTATGAATCGTCGGCAGATAGTTCACATGAAATATCAAATCCAATTGCTGGCTGCTTTTTAAAGATTCCACTGGGACGAAAATAATGCGCATTATTCAGTAGCTTATGAAGAAACACTGGTTATGTCATAAATAAGAATTTATCATTTGTTGTTGTAAAACAAAAACATATTTCACCATTAACGACACATTTGGCATTCGAGCATTGTCAGCAAAATATGTTTTCATTATGCGCAAAACAAAGAAGCAGACCAGCCTGCGCGGATGCGCAGTCTGGTCAGCTTCTTTGTTTTTCGCTGTTTAGATAGCAGGATAGCTGCACTTGATTTATTCAAACTTTCATGATCCTTGCTAGTTCGTGTTGCTGAGCAGACTAAGTCTAGTACAGCCTGTTCGGAAATCTCAAATACAGGTTTCTCGCGACGTGGCCTGTACATACTGTTAAATCAGTATCCCCAGACAGTTGCTCTGTTTGTCATCTGTCTTTTCAATGAAGCAAGTGCCACGTGAGCGACGAGACTTATAGATGACATTGTCTGATAAAGATAGATGCCCTCGGGGGTTAGTAAAGAGAAGCAGAACGTAGGGAAACGTCCCTACAAGCATCTACAGCATCTAAATTGATAGGGATATGCTACGGCATGCACTGTTAAATTCAACATACAACTTCATTCACATGTTTTAGTATGAAAAGTCATCGTATACTGTTATTTATGTAAAGGGGATTAAGCAGACTGAGCAAAAAAGCTGAAATCTTTTTCTTTTTAGCCATTTATTTACTTGCGGATTCATCCACCATTTGGTTGATGGTAGATTTATTGTCATGGTTCAAAACTTACACATTATGTTTTGGGCTTTGAATTTTTAATTCATATCAACAAACGGCTCATATCCTTGTACGATCAGATGTGTCGTTGCCATAGTAGCAGATGATGACCGAATGTAATCAGTGTGCTTCTATTATTACTTCTGAAAGGGGCATCAACTATTTAGTGTCATCAGATTATGCAAACTATAGTATCCTCATGGGCTTTTTAACCTTTTTAAACTTCAAATAAACCTATCTTTCTATCTTTTTTTCAGAATGGAATTGAAAACATCAACAGTTTTAGCAGCGATTGCATCAGTAATGATGATTGTTCAGGTATTCTCATCACCTATAGGAGACGGAAGTCAGGTACGTACTTGCACGGTTTAATATAAATAGAGAATACTAGGTAAATTTCTTTTGATATCAAGTTTACCAGGCAAAGCTTTGAGAATGAGTGTTGACATCGCGAGGCTTGCCAAGATATAGAGAATACTAGGTGAGTGTCTTATGATTTCAAGTTTACCAGGCAAGACTTTGAGAATGAGTGTTGACATCGCGAGGCTTGCCAAGATATAGAGAATACTAGGTGAGTGTCTTTTGATATCAAGTTTACCAGGCAAGACTTTGAGAATGAGTGTTGACATCGCGAGGCTTGCCAAGATAAAGATAATACTAGGTGAGTTGTCTTTTGATATCAAGTTTACCAGGCAAGGCTTTGAGAACGGTTGTTGACATCGCGAGGCTTGCCGAGATATAGAGAATACTAGGTGAGTTGTCTTTTGATATCAAGTTTACCAGGCAAGGCTTTGAGAACGGTTGTTGACATCGCGAGGCTTGCCGAGATATAGAGAATACTAGGTGAGTGTCTTTTGATATCAAGTTTACCAGGCAAATTTTTGGGAACGCTTGTTGACATCGCGAGGCTTGACGAGCGATTCGACTTGCGTTCTCAAAGCCGAGTCTGGTAAACTTGATATCAAAAGACGCGAACCTGGTATTCTATTTATCAGTTTACCCATTGTTGAAACTCTCTTCAAACTAGCGATTTTGTCGTAATTTTTGATTTTGTGTTGATTCAGCGTCATTAGCGACGACATTCAAAAAAGTGCAACGTCATCATGACCTGATAAAGGTAACATGCCGTGAGATAGGACACGTTTATTAGATTATGTTGAAACAATTCAGTTAATATTAGGGGTGACTGATAAGAAAATTACCGATGCAATCGCTCCGTACACGTGTGTAAACAACTACGTAGTGGAGCGGTACATCGTAGCCTTTATTGATGTTCTTGCACAGGCTCGTATCGCCCATGTATTTGGTACTAAATTCCCATACGTGTTGTATCGTTATTGAACTTGCATGGATGAGTTTTCATAGGCCAATGTATGAGATATGTGTACTTATCGCGTGTAAGCAAAATTTTCATTTAAACATCCAAGCTGATGTATCCTGGTTTGGTAAAGGATTATTTGCTCTGCGATTTCATCTTTGTCAAAACAATTTTTGATACAGATTAAATCTCAGACCAAAATTTAGACCTCAAGTTATGATAAGATTAAATCTCAGACAAAAATTTAAACCTCTACCCTGACTGGATACGTCAGCTTGGATTATTGCACACGCTTACAAAGCGATTTTACTCATATGCAATAATAACCACCTTGTCCATCGGCGGAAGTGTCTCTAGAGCATCGTAATTGATAACCAGGTTAATGAGCTTAGGTATGCGTATAACACTATACTCTTTATATATGCCTAGATACCGCCTTTAAACGACCAAGCTAGCCCGGCGGGAATAGAGGTCTAACTTTTGATCTGCAGTTTATGCGGTGTCTCGGATCAGGTGTGGTACTTGATTGTATCGATGCCTGATCTTACCTTTATAGACATCCGAACTTTGTACACGCAAGTGGTAAAGGCTCTAGCATATCTGTGCATTTGCCTAGGCTCGCCTTAGCATTCGTTCGAGCTGCATTAAGCTGCCATCTGTCTTTAAGGATTTTGTTTTGTCTATTTTTGAGTGGCTGCTCAAGACAGGTCTCTTGCGCCGTCAACTGGCAGGGTCAACTTCAACCCAACGTCACAGAAATTCTTCTTTGGTATCTACAAAATTTACTAAACACATTTGATCGGTCAAAACATTGTGGTGGATTTTTTTCCTCTGAAAGTGCTGCTTAAGATCCAGTATGATGTGGCGGAATTGGTCAGAAACTGACATTTTACAAAATAGCTAGAGCAAATTCGATCCGCCGAAAAAAATATTGCTGTCAGGGGAGTTGTTTCTTCTCCTATATACCTTTATAGTATGAATTTTTAAACATTTTCTCATCTTAACCCAATAATTATAATGGCCTCTATACCAGATTAAAACAAATGCCGGCTAAAGCACATGGTTTATTGTGGTCAATTTAAGCCAACAAAAATATGGTCTCTAAGGGGAATGGCTGGAATTTAACTTTAGATAATTTCTGTTCTAAAAAGTCCAGATATGATCCTTTCCTTGTAAGCTAATAACAAAGGCGATGATCAGACTGCGCGAATGCTTTGTTTTTCGCAAACACCGAAGACAGGTTTTCTCGCGTCGAGGCCCAAAACAACCTTGCAGAAATTAACACTTGATGACTTCCTGCTAAAACAGTTTAAAAAAATCGAGTCTTCGAAAAAAAATATGGCTACTAGAGGTTCATTTACTCTATGTGCCAAAATGTATTAGATTGCTGGACATGGCATGCTTAAAGAGTAATTGAACCAAATTTGCATAGGCTAGCATATTGGATCAAAGAAACTCATGGTGGATAAATAATTGCAGTCTAGGACAAATCTTAAAAACTCTTCTGAATTTAAACTAAATCCACAGAAATGATCACCAGGAGACCTAGTAAAACGACTAAAATACGTTCTACCATCCAAATAATATGCCCTATTGTTATTGGGATTCTGAGGTTCTTTATATGCAAATATTCAAAACCCTTAGAAATGTGATCTTTGAGACGATTTTTTCAGAATTGAAAACAAATAAGCAAAGAGGAAAACTGAAGTACATCTGTAAACATTCAAATCTTTTGACATGACTTAGCGCCTGATACATAAGTAAACACATAGACAGTACAGTTCAAGTGAGCGTGACAAGGCAATCTAGACTGTCTTGTTTACTGTGTTTAAAGCTACAAACTTCGATTCAACTTTGTTCACTAAGCATCGCTTCTGATCTGCCAGCCATCTCTCTATCAGATCTCGTTACACATGATCAAGAACTTTCATGCTATTGATGCAACGGCTTTCACGCTCTCTACGACGGCGACTTAACCTATTTTTGCATTTTGCTGAATGGACTTTCCGATTATTATTTATTTGTCTAGCCTGTTTCTAGTTCTAGGGGTACCGTGCAATACACTTAAAACATCGAATTCATTCGCCAGAAGTGACACTGGTGTTGGGATCGACAGCGAGCCACACCTGAGTCGCACTTGCAAAACAAACCTCTTGTTTGCTCCAGTGGCTGTCCATGTTCACACTGGCTATTCCGCTATTCCGTTTTACACCCAAACACAACCGTTATTACGGTTACATATTTACTACATTTTTTTCTCTTAATTATAAATAGTTTCTATATTTTAGATAGTTATAATAAAATGTAAATATAAGCAATAAATTCAATATTTGGTCTGTTCATGAAATCATGAATGATTCCATGACCATTTATTTCTTAAATGTGTCAAGCGATAGTTTTCATTGTTTTCATTCAGTTGCTAGACCCATATAGTATGTGTTTGCCTATGTCCTTAATACTAGAAGCTATGCATAGATGGGTTAAATGGTAGTCTTAACCGTGTGCGGATCAAGAGGGGGACAGGGGGTCCTGGCCGCTCCACCCCCCCCCCCCCCCTGAAAAATCACAAAAATATAGGCTTTCCTAGCAATATTGGTCCGGATCCCCTAAAAAGCACAAAGCTTCTAAGCCAGCATTAAATATTGGGCCATCATCGGCACGCCAGCGAAACGCCATTTAAATTTCAATGGTATTTGGATCCTCCCTCCCCAAATCATCTATAAAGAAAATCGTTGTCAAAATTGGACCCTCTCTGACAAAACTTTCTAGATCCGCCCATGTTAACTCAGATACTAGGGCCTTAAGTCCAAGGACATATGGTGTTTGAGACACATAGAACAGACGATTATTAAGCTCACATAATTCTTCTTTGAATTGCCACGATTCTAAGCAAGAAGTATATAAAAGTAAGATTTGATTAAAGGTCACAGATAGATTCATTCTTAATTTCATCATATCCTTCTATATTGGTTCATCTATATTAGACACTTAGTACAATAACAGTTTCAAGGACGCACTATTATCATGATCCAAAGGGTAGGGCGGAAAAAGGGGACAAAAGAAAAAGCTTTGTCTGGAACCCCCTCGAAAATCACAAGTTCTATACGTTTCCATAGGAATTAGCAATAGTACCCCCACTCCCTCCTGAAAAAATTGGATGCCTTGGAAAGTGTTGGACCCCCTGGAACCTTGGAGAAGTATTGTATTCCTTGAAATAAACCATACGACCCCTCTGTAAAATAAGATGAGGGCTGAAAAACAACAAAAAAGATAAAAACGTTGTCAGGACTATTTCTGTCAGTCGAGTATGGACCCCCCCCCCCCCCCGACGAAAAATCCTGGATCCGATCCGCGCATGATTGTTCCACCCAAAGTATAAATGAGCTATCTCGTATTGCACATAAGCAAAACCCCTTCTTTACGCGCACATTCCTGGCGTATCCAGAGGGGTCTGGGCTGAGTCTTTCTCTACTTTTATTCTTTGTGTATGCGAGATGCGAAGGTTCTGGCGATCGCTACCCGCCGATGTGATAAGTACCTAAAATCTCGCATGCTTGCCAAATGAAAAGTATTAAAGAACACGTTTCATGTACATCTAGGACAATTGCAACGTCACATATGAAACCCCATCTCTCTCCATCCCTTTATAGCTCAACCGTGTCTATTGCAGTAGCCATTGCCTCTGTGAGAGTTGGCTTTGGTTTCCGTTTTGGCTAAAGTATTTTGCGTGTGTATTGTGTGTTTAAGCTGGGAGACTGGATCGGACAAGTTAAAACTGGCCTGAATGTAATATGCTGGTCTGCAGTTTTGAACCATAACTTCTGATTACTAGTATCCTCATCAAACCACTGTGTGCCTGTCCTGTTGTTGTATACTTGTTTGACGGTTTATGCTGTGCTATCATGTCCAAGATCACATACTTATTTGATTGAAGCTTTCAGTGATAAAATATCTTCTGAACTGAACCATGCATTTTGCTCAAATGTATCCTAATACAAGAAGATGTATTACCAACTGACCTAATGTATGTGTCTGTCTGTACCAACCACAGTCAGGTAAATGACGTGCGGCCAAGGTCATGGATCTGATAGTTGATGATTGGCGGGGCCCATTCAAATATTAATGTAGAGAGCAAAGCGCGATTCAGGCAAGCTAAACTGCCCTGTGACAGCTCTTAATCAACTTGAATCTATGAAATTACAAAAACAACCTACAAGTTCCAACGAGAGAATGCACACTTTCTAAGGAGCAGGGGCCGTTTACCATAGCGCCAAACACGCATGATTATCTTGGTACGCTTTATTTCAAATTAAACACTCAGACAGATTGCTAGGAAAATAATTGCTAATAAAATTAGGGTAATCTTTTTTTCTGTAATTAAAAGTAAGAATAAATAAAAACAGAAGCAACTAACACGATCAATTAAAGTTTCAAGGAAAATTGTGTGAAGATTTCCAGGTCTCTAGGTTAGAGGGTAATCATTGAGTCTTTTTTATTGCACAACCAAACCATATATTGTGGGTGTTCAAAAGATGCGTCTCAATGAGACGGATCTTTTGAACGTCCACAACATATATTTCAAGTTGTAGATATGAAAGCAAATCAGTCATACGCTCAAAATGTGTGCTTACCTAGACCCGAGACTAACGTCTACGTACTTACCAAAGTTAATAATGTTTAACTTGCTTGCACTGATACAGGAGGCGAACATCAAGTAGGGCTCGAGTAAGTTTATTGGGAAATTGCATTAGACAGGAAGCCCATTGGGATACATGGTTATGTAGTAAAGGACATTGTAGTATACTATAGTGTACGTTTTCAAATGGCAAAACATAAAAAGGTGCACAACAAAATCAAATTTTAAATTGAAATACAAGGACCCTATTTCGATCCCCGAGTTTCCCAGTCTATCGCCATAGCTTAGTCTTATGGCTAAAATATAACTTAAATATCAACGTAACCCGTATTTTTGCGATTCAACTGTTTTTATTTGGGGGGGGGGGGGGGGGGGGGGGGGCGGGGTGAGGCATATTTTCATTGTCAAAAATGATCACGTCACATTTGTCACTGATAAAATAAGGTTCTTACTTCGATCAAACCGACTCCGTATAGATATCTTTAAAAAAACTGGCATTCATATAGCAAATTAAAAGAACAGAACAGAACCTCCAATCATGTTTTTGGCCGTCTTTCCCTGCCAACAACTCGTTGGTTGGTTTGTTGGTTGCTATGAACACATAGGAGCAGTGGGATCGGGGTCCATAGTGTTTGCATCCATGAACAATTTGTTCTGAGTACGTCTTCCTTTTTATCTTTTTTCCGTCATTGACAAATAAGAACATATACAAGATATGGTTACATGTAACATAATATTGTACGAGTAACGAAACTACATATATATTCAGTATGGAGTGAGAGAGAGAGAGAGACAGAGAACTCTGTTAGTGTAACATAAAGGAAATGAATGAGAATGAATATGAAGATGTATTGTAATTGTTTGTTCTTCAATACAAAGACAAATGCAATTAAGCATATATGCTTGTATTAGTCTACCTCTCAAGGTAATTTTGCTCATACAAACATACAGTACAAAGGAAAACTTGTACCATCACAAGAACTCCGAAAGCAGTTCCTGACAGATAGCACTTTGCTATGAGCCAGTGCATGAGATTTCCAACAATGTGGTATGTGCGACCAGCAATCCCTAAAGCATTAAGCTACTGACTGAACACCATTTGAAGTTTCTAAGTTTAAAAGGAGGCTGAAGAGGCTCGTCCGAGTCTACACAACTCAAATTACCACATTGCACTGGTTCCTATCTAAATTTGACCAACATGAAGCGCTCAAAACTGCCTTGACAAACGTATCAGCATCTAATGCCATTAGACCATTCAAATAAGTAAATGCAGCATATGAATAAACAGGCAACATTTTCTATACAAATGAGCCAGTACTCGAGATTTCCAACAATGTGGCATTTTGACTCCTTTTAAGCTTAGAAACTCCAAATGATGTACAGTCAGTAGCTTAAAGCTGCATAAGCTGTAACTTTTGATCTTCTAATATTAGATTTTTTTTTTTTTTTTTTTTTCAAGAATACAGTAAAAACCCTCACATTCAGGTAAATATTTTACCATTTTCGTAAACCTGAACAAATTATCACTATACAAACAACAGCATTTATGTTAAAAATCAACTATCTAGAATTATTGGAGGGACGTAAATAATTACTAACAATGGAAAAACGCCTGTTTTTATAAGATAATTCACTTTTCCATGCAGTTTTCAGCTGTACTGAACAAATTTATTGTGAAAACATAACTTAATTCTATTTTTACAAATGATTTTAAAAAAAAAATTGCGAAAAATGATCATAGTAACAGACCTAGCCTCTTTAATAGTCATAGAATACTCAAGCGACTAGCAAAGGCTCTGATCAGACTGCGCATATGCGCAGGCTGATCATATGCGCAGTCTGATCTGAGGCTTTGCTGGTCGCACATACCACATTGCTGGAAATCTCAAGCACTGACTAAAATATGATGGTTAATCTCTGATTTGATTTTTATTCTAGGCAGCCATACAAGAGGAAAAACGACCCAAATATATGGACACAAGAGACATAGATTATTTCAAAGACTTGCTCATGTACGCTTTAGATGAGGTAAGATTTACGGTAACACATTAAAGCAATCCCATATTAGCACACGTTTTGTGAGTTGGCTTTCTTTTGCTCCGGTATTCAGTTTTATTTACTGTTTGGTCCTAATCTTTGCTTTATTTCCTTGTTATATCTTGATTTATATGTTTTAGGAGATGATGCATTGATAAGTTTGGGGTCTTTCATGCAAACCAAATATCTATGTGTCTTGATCCACATCTGAATTAAGGGTGAGGTTGGCCTCGTTAAACCGGTTTAAGCCCTTCAGTAAAATATTTTACTGATCGTTCCAAGGCGGTACTTCTTTTGTGGATCTTTTATTTTTTCGTTCTGTCTTGTGTTTGCTATGTCTTTGTGCGCGTCTGTTTAATTGTGCTCTGTGGTCACCTGCTGGGAAAGGGCTGACCTCTTGACTCTCGTTTGTGGCGTCTAACTGTGAGTTTGTCACTTTCCCATTGGTATCCCGGGTCAGGTGTGGTACTTAATTGTATCGATTCCTGATCTTTGCACCCTTACTTACTTTTATGACCAGACAACACTCAAAGATACATTTAGATATCTCCAAAACTCGCTTTAGATGAAGTAAGAGAGACGGTAACGCTTTAGAATCAGTGCACAAGATTTTATACTATTCACATTGATGGCTCCTTTGAATCCTCTCACCAGAGCGAGTTTGGTTGTCAACCTAATCACGGTTTAAATACTTGAAGACTTTGAAAACGCATCATCAACATTAAATCCTTATTCGCCCAAACACTGAGATCGTCCGCGAGATAATTGTTATTGTATATCATAGCTTGACCAGCTTTTAATGTGCCCTAGACAATGCATGGTAACTTTGTAAATTTAATTCAAAATATTGAAAGAGTATCCGTTTAAAGACAACGGTGGTCGATTTTGAAGGACACCAATTCAGCTGCAAGTTAACCTACTTTAGTTTTAATTCTTGACTTAACAGATATGTGTTCTAGGCAACTTATACGATCGCAAATTTATCACTGAACTATTTGAAATGTATTGACAGTATCGAATGCTCAAATTAGGACCTCTTTAAAGATGCTGCCATACCCCACCATTCTGAATACTACAGTCTAGCAATAAATGCATCATCTATGGCCATTCAAAGTTTTGAGTTTTTTCGTTTGGGTTTGTTGGGAGAGGCTAAGAGAATATTCAAATGACAGAATATGTATAAACTGCGCTTATATCACGTTTCTTTTGTATTGTGCAAGTGACGTTAATATAACATTTGAAGACATTCGATCCCCTAACAATATATTTTCTGCAATGAATTGCATCAAAGCATATTCCCCAAATGATTGCCAATATACAAAGTCACTGTCAGTAATGAAAGTGTACATAAATGTAGCTTATGGAGATGTTTCTGAAAAGGAGCTGTAAACTGATTTTTGAATTTGACGTTTATTTTCGAAATGTTAAAGACGTCAATTACTATTGATTAGAAAAATACTATGAACTGTGTTACTGGTTTTGGTATCATACATGCTACGATACAAACACAAAAATAACTGTATTTGCAGAATTGTGCTGGATACTTCATGCACTCATTTGACGTCATCAGCAACGTTGCGCTATGATACAGTCGAAATAACTACTGATTCATACCAATTCTGGGTTGCGCATTAAAACCTGCGAGTACCTTTTCAATCGCATATACCGTTTGAGAGAAAAGTACAAAAATATGGTGATGCGTTGTCAAAGTCCTCAAGTATAGCTATTATCCCCTTTATTTGCACAACGGTGGGTGAGGCCTCATACTCATTGACGACCCTGGCACAAAACTTCCATCGGTTTCTTATCTTTGTCCATTTTCTTTGTTTCGTCGTTGTAAGTAAATTGATTCTATTTTTTCCCTGTGGCGACAAATTGTATACAATAGGAAGTCTCTATGTGAGCTATTGTTTGTGTTTTATCAACAACAGAATCTTGGCCGAAGATTAGGTGACTGATCCTGTTCTTAGGCGCTGATTCTGTTGTTTATTTATTGTTCGTCGTTGCTGCCATTGTGAGTGTTTTTGTGTGTTAGGTGCTTGTTTTGTAATGTAGTTCTTAACGTCGTTTCTAATCTTAGCAATTACCTTGCTGAGGAAGAGAGAGCTGGTTGATTTTCTGTAATTGTTCTATTGCCATCGTGTGGATGTTTGTGTTTTCTGTTTGTTTGCGGTGCCGTGGGTTGATATGTACAATGACTGGAGTCTCCTGATTGGCTCCATTTGTCCTCATAAATCTCTATGTCTACCTATCTCTCCTAGTCAAGTATTGAATAATGTACGTGTAATATGTGATTGTGGTATTTTCATGTCATACTCGCTTGTTTTTTTCGTTGTATGATCCGGAAATTTATCGGAAAGTTTAGGCGAGTCTGCTTTCCCTGCTCACATACACATACAAAAGGGAGAGATGAAGCCTCATCTCAAAATTTAAGCATCTGGGCCCGCTGGATACGTCATAATGTGCGTTTATATGAGTTTTTTTGCGCATATGCGATGTGTACGGTGACCCTGACCTATAGTTAAGAGTGCGTTACAAAACTATTTTCTCTTATTTCTCAACCAAAACATATGTTGTGGGTACTCAAAAGAACCGTCTCAATGAGACGGTTCTTTTGAGCACCGACAACATATGTTAACACTGATGGATAAGAAAATATTTTCAATTTTATGCTCAATTTGTTTTTGTATATTTAAACCTATGAAGTATACCAAAATCTTTCAGATGTGCTGGCTAATATTAGTAATATTGCAAGTTCATCCTCTTAGAAATACTGGCAATGATAACGTTTTCTGTGATTTGATTCTTATTGCCTTTGAATTCTGTAAGGAATAATAATCTCAAAGAAAAAGCTTTGAAGCTCATGCGTGTTTTAATTATTTGCTACAAAACAATTTGAAAATTAGTCCCTGATGTCGTTTATGACAGAAGAAATCAGTTTTCATAATGGCTAGAAACTGCCGTGCTCCCTGGATACAAATAATTACGTATGCATGTATATTTTTAACCTGCTATTCTTTGGTTGAAATTGAGATTTATATGTGTCACGTACAACATTTGCTGGCGGCGACTTTATAGTTTGCCGATATCCTTGAAATGAATTGTTTGGTGTTCTGACACCGTTTCAGCTTCATTATGAATGGATCTTCACTGACTGTTGTATGATGTTTCTATAGTCCTTCTTTCGCCAATAATATCTATGGGAGGCGAAGATAGAAAGAATATGCTTAGACTGGTGTATGGACTCGTTTTTAAGTGAAATATACACCCATCGTTCGAAAGGATGAAGTGGTCTCAAAGCTTAGCTAAGCATATCTTCTTTCAATATCCGGGTGTTGACACTTCGAAAAAGTGTAGCGTCATAGTCATTGGCAGATAACTCTATACCATTTCATGTCAGAAAGTAGCCAGATAATCATTTAAAAGATAAATTCGACATGTTTTCATACATTTTGAACTCAAAATTTTAATACTTTTTTAAATGAAACCAATTCTAGGGAACCTCATATTTTTTAAATCACTGAAGTGGTGTTGATGTTAATGACGTCACGTTACGTAATTCAACCCTCCAAATCTCTAAAATAAACTTTTTCACATTGATTCCTGAGCTGTTTATTAAAAATTCAAATACATCTATTCATAATCGAACCTCAAAATGTCTTAGCTTTGTAGATAAGTAAACGGTTGAGATTCCTACTATTTATACAGCTTTAAGGATATCAACCCCTTGGCGAGCAATCCGCCATATCTGGCGTGGTTTATAATAAACAGTTTTGTGTATGGCATTCAAAAAGGCCCTAAATTAGAAGAAAAATACACCAATCATTTAAAAGTTTAGAAACTGGCCTCAAATTAAAGCTTAACATATCTACATTAAATATACAGGTGATAACACTTCGATAAAGTGTAGCACCATAGTGTAAAATGGGAAGATGACTCTATAATATGATTTTCGAAAATTCATGAAATCTGGCATACCCATTAAAGAACTTTTGTTGTGTTGTGTGTGTGTGTTGTTTTTTTTCGTATATACAATTTAAATTTTAAAATAAGAGCAAAAACTATACTGGCTTACCTTGCCTTAATCCACCTTTCAAAATATTAAAGGGGTTAAGTTCAAAGATCTAAAATTTTATTGGTTTATAAATTCTTAAAAACTATAACCTTAGAGTTCCTTGTAGAATAGACTGGGGCTTTTCCCTCAGGACACTTTTTTATGGTGCCAAATTGTTATTAAGGACCCTCTAAATGCAAGACAAAGTTGTCCTACTTGGGCTATGTGAAAATGCATGGTTTCCATGTCAATCCATAAAGAATTACAGAATAGGATGTGTCTTCAAAATTACTCACATTTCAGCTGCTACTTAACCCACAAAGCGTCACCTACAATAAGCAGCAGACGACAATTTCAAATTTTGCTGCTTTTTCAAAAATAACAAATAAGGCATGCTATTTCATGAGAATCGTCTGCTGGCAGATGATTCTCATGAAATATCTTTCCTTATTTTTTTCGAAAATTAAGAAAGGTGTCGCAAAAATTGTTGTCTGCTGAAGTCGTGATTGGCGCTTTAAGGGCTTATTATCATAGACAACTGAACTTGATTAAACAAATACCGTTTATCTAATTTGAATCGTTATCACATATCTATAAATATAAAAATGTGATTCGAGAATGGGAATGTGCCTAAAACATCAATAATATCTAAGCTACTACTTACTATAGACTACTAAAAATAAGTACCAAACAAAAGCTAAGACACATGGCTTTTACTTTATGGTCAGATATACAAATTATCTTATTTGCATAGTATTCATGAATATTATCAAAACGTTAAAAGGTAAGGAACATTATTAAAAGCGTAAACAAACTGATTTCACCCCATATTATCATTGTTTCAAAGAGGATCTTACATGAGTGCTCATAAAACAAGAGCACGAATGTTAGATTCTATCTATCATATGACATTACAATAACTTTGAAATCTCATTTCTGGCGCAAAAAAGCAATATTTTATCATTATGTACGCAACGTTGTTATGGGCGTCATAATGTTTCCCAAAAATCTGTAAACCACTAGTGGTTTATCGATTGTATTGCATGGCGTTATTTCACTCCCAGACGCGACGCCATATGATAAATGTTGTTATGTCATCAGTGATACAATTTGACAAGTCCATCTATCCAGTGCTCCGGATCCTATATGAACATTGTCGTATGTGCATATTCATGAATATATACGCAATCTTCAAAAAGAATTAAATCATGTAAAAAATATAAGCCTGTAGGTAGGGGTGAAGTGATTTTAATAAGACCTACCTCACACCCCAGGGCATTTTCTCATGCATGCCAAATTGTTAAGTGTGACCCTTAAAAAGTTGTAACAAAAATAAACATGTTTGTGTTTTGTAAAAATGCATAGTTTCCATGGCTACTCATAACGCGATTCTCAAGAGATGACGTGTACTTACAAAATTATTCATATCTCAGCAGTATCTTATCCTAGATACAATGTATGCTATACAGGGCACCAAATTGAAGCTTAGATAGGTTTCTTTCACTCATTGGTCAGATATGCAATAGAAATTAGAGGAAAAAACTAAGAAAATTAAGGGAGTATACCTACAAAATTACCTTTATCTCAGCTGCATATTATTCAAACTTGGTACTGAATCAGTGATGCGACATGTCACTTTTACATAGTGGTTCGATATGCGAGTTATCTAATTTGCTTATTCGTGAATATTAACGGAGACATTAGAAATAAGAGGAAAAAACGTAGAAAATTGAAAGGGTGTGCTAACAAAATTAGCAATATCTCAGTGATCTTGTTAGAAAACTCTTATTAATTTGACTTCAAATATTTCTTATTTTCTTACGGTTTCATTAACATACATGGATATTTAAATGAGATAATTTGCATTTCAAATAAATGAATAAAGGATCAGTTTATTGGCATAGATTAAGTACCAAGTTTTGAAGTTTATGATAAATGGTAGCTGAGATATGAGTAGTTTGATAGGTACTCCCTCATTAGTTTTCCATGATTTTCTCTCATTTATAATGTTTTCATAAACATGATAATTAGACATTTTTCATATTTTATAATGAGGTAAAATATTCTATCTTAGCATGTGTTTGGTACCAAGTTTGCTACTCTAGGACAATTAGCGACTAATATAGAAGAAATATTTTAGGTATACCCCATATTCTATTTCTTCAATTTTTCTCGAATTTTTCATGTTTTCATTAATAATTATCAATATAAGAATTAGATCTTTTCCATATAGGTCCCTTTGTTAAATGGACTGTGCCCTAGCATTAATATGAGGTCAGGTTTAGCTCTCTAAGGCAATACGCAAGTGAGATAATGGTAATTTTGTTGGTGCACCCCCTATTTTTTATCTGCAATTTTTGCTCTCATTTCTAATATTTTTCATTAACATGCATGCCTTTGTTAATGGGATAATTTGATTATCAAATAACAGAATGAAACAAAATTACCTCGGCTATGACTAGGAACCGAAATTAATGGCAGCTGAGATATGAGTAGATTTGTAAGTATATCCCATTAATGGTTCTGATATTTTCTCTCATTTCTAATGTTTTCATAATACGATAATAAGATAATCTTTGCAGCCTTACTTACTTGTATATCTTATCATTAGGTAAAATTGTTGTATCGTAGCATTTTTATCTGGTACAAAGTTTGGTACTCTATGGCAATGGGAAGCTGAAATATTAGATTTTTTTTATATATTTTTTCTCTGAAATCTCATGTGTTCATGAATATTCATTAATATAAGAATTAGATCATTGCATATTAGACCACTGGACAAACCTTCTGTAGCCTAGTATCAATTTGGTGTCGGGTTTATTCTGAACCTGTCCAGTTCTTAGAAAATGTATCAGATGTGTATAATTGTTTTCTAGTGTTTTAATACCACTTCAAGATGCGTCGATATGTTATAAACAAGACAGTGGATAGCTCGATAGCTCGTAACATTCCAAAGGCCTGCACAGTGTTATAGATGCTCCATTTGGTCATTTTAAGGGTACAAAAGCCGCTACGGCTGTCTTCTCTCTATCATGAAGTTATCTTGTAGATTTGTGACAGTATGAACTTGTTTAAAAGATCAAGTTTGTGATGCACGCGCAGTACGCTATTTTGAATTTTGTGTCCTGTATGCTAGTACAGTAGTCACTCTGTTAGAGTATAGTGACGTAGTTAGTCCCGCTGTGCTGCTTGCACAGAAGCTGGTATTTTTTCATATTTTGGAATGTAATTCTTTCCGAGTGTGGAGTATCAATACAAATCATTGGGCTTTGTTTGATTATGTCGGCTACAAAAAGAAAAGAATTCATGAGAATACCGTGTATGATTAGAATACAGCAAAACCCTTATTGCTTTTATGTTTCGGCTGTTATTTTATCTCAGAGCATTAGTTTTTCGACTGTCACATTTCCTCTGCCTCGAAGATTTCAACAGCTATTGGAGTATTAAAGTTTAAAAATAAATCATGTTATGACTAATAATTCATTTTGATTGCTGTGAACTAATTCAAATTATTGGACAATTAAAGAAAATAACACTACACGTGTAATCTTATCAAGAGAGAATTGCTCTAAATTTTGAAAATAGCTTTTAATTACTCTGTGAAAAGTTTCAACATTGTATCATTTAACTCATAATGATTATGCCCAGCGTCCTCTTTATGGAGCACTGGTGAAACAGTGCAGACCTTTATCAGACGCCGCAAATTGCGGCATCTGATCAGGTTCTTCTCTATATGTACACAGACTGTTATATCAATTTTTGAATTAAAATGAAAAACACTATCTTAGAATTGCAAATGGACATATCAACTTGATTATGCTTGGATTGTTCATTGAGTTAAGTAAACCATGTTGTTATTTGTTTTAGCTCACCTCAGCAGAAGGCCCAATGTTACCAGTTGTGATATGTCTTCGTCTGTTGTCTGTAAACTTTTTCTTTAAACAACATCTCCTCCTGCCTGAGCCAATGGTCTAAATTTAAAGTAATTCAACATGAATGTTCCCCATAATTGCCTCTAAATAAGTTGCTCAAACCGTTTGCTCCGCTTAACAAAATGGCCACCAGATCTAAAAAATAGAAATGTCTTTAAATTACGTTAACCGCAGGTCCAATTTCAAAATAATTTCATAGAAATGTTCTACATCATGTCTTCTGCCACGATTGCACATACAGTTTTACTCCACTGAAAAAATGGCTACCAAAGCTTAAAACAACATCTCCAGGACCTCCAGAAACACCGACCAAAATTAAGATTATTGTCACTGGAATGTTCCTTAGAATCCCCTTTACGAAAATTGCACAAGCCGTTCTGCGTCGCTGAAAACTGGTCACTAGAGTTAAAATTAGAAATATCTTAAAACGATATCTCATTCTGAACTTCTGAACGGCTGATTCAATATTAAAATAATTTCTTAGAAATTGTTCTCGAAATCTCTTTACCAAAATTACACAAACTGTTCTGCTCCAGTGAACGAAATTGCCGATAGAGCTAAAAATAGAAATATCTTCAAACGACATGTAATCCAGAGTAAAAAAAATATTTATATTTGTATTTGTATTCTCCTACTAAACCACTGACCCGAATTCAAAATAATTACACAGAAATGTTCTTTATAAGGCCCTCTAAAAAGATTGCACAAACAAATCCGCTCTACTGAACAAAATGGCCACTAGAGCTTAAATTCAGGTATCTGTAAACGACATCTCTTCCTGAACCGCTGACCGAAATCAAACATATTTTTACAGAAATTTCGCTCATAATGCCCTCTACAAAACTTGCACAAACCCTTTTGCTCTACTGAACAAAAATAGGCTGCCAGAGCTGAAAAGAGATATATTCTAAACAACTCCTCCCCCTGAACAGCTGATCTAATTTCAAAATGAGCCAGTGCATGAGATTTCCAACAATGTGGTTTGTGCGATCAGCAAAGCCTCAGATCAGCCTGCGCATAGGCGCAGTCTGATCAGAGCCTTTGCCTCTATGATTGTTAAACTACTGACCGAACATCATTTTGAGTTTCTAAGCTTAAGAGGAGTTGCAGAGGCTCGTCTGAGTCTACACTTGTCAAAATGCCACATTGTTGGAAATCACATGCCACAGCTCAAAATAATCATTCACAGAAATGTTCCTCATAGTGCTTTCTGTCAAACTTGTACAAATGGTTCTGCTCTGCTGAAACCAAATGGCTATCAGGGCTAAACTATAAAAATTTACAAAGGTATATCCTTAACTAAAAATAATATGAGCCGCGGTATGAAATTTCCAACAACGTGGTATTTTGACATGTGTAGACTCGGACGAGCCTCTGCAGCCTGCTTTTTAGCTAAGAAACTCCAAATGGTGTTCAGTCGGTAGCTTTCAATCATAGAATACTCAAGCGGCTAGCAAAGGCTCTGATCAGATTGCGCGTATGTGCAGGCTTATCTGAGCCTTTGCTGGTCGCACATACCACATTGTTGGAATCTCATGATGCGGCTCAATTATCTCATCCTTAACCACTGGTCCAAACTCAAAAAAATATCAAAGAAATGTTCCTCTAAATGCCCTCTACCATAAATGCATAAACCATTCTTCTGTGCGGATCAAAATGGCCACCTCAGCATAAAATAGACATATATTTAGACGACATCTCCTGAACCACTAGTCCAAATTAAAAACAATTTCACAGAATTGTTCCTCAAACTGCCCTAATACCAAAATTGCACATAAAATTAAGCTCAGATGAACGAAATGAATACCAGAGCTCTAAAATATGAGCCTGGATTCGGGTGAGTGATCCAGTGTTCCAGGGCCCTATCGTTTTTATGTTGGCCGCCTGGCATATTGAGATACATGACCGAGGTGTGATCAAAATAGTTATCGGTCCGATATGCTTTGGTGAGATTCATTGAATTAAAATCTTTGTCAGTCGGTCGGTCATTTGATCTAATTGAAGGACATTGGGGGCATGCGGTCATGCCTGGTTGCTTATGTAAAGCACTTTTTAAGAGAGGAGGGTATGACACTTTGCAAAATGGAGAAATTTGAAATCAGGGCGGTTATCAAGCTCTTCTGTAAGAAAGGAGTGCGTCCCTAGGAAATTCATGAAGACTTCATGGAAACCCTTTGGGAAAGAGTCTCCTTCTTATAGCACAGTAAAAAAATGAGCAGCAGAGTTAAAGAAGGGGGCAGAGCGCGTTGAGGATGATGGACGGTCTGGCTGCTCAAAAGATGTCACCGCTGATGAAAATATCAAGGTCGTGCATACCCTGGCTATGTGTGATAGGAGGTGAAACCTGCAAAGCATAGTTAGCGAAGTGGGCACAAGTTTTGGGGCAGTACAATCAATCATAACCAACATCTTAGGTATGTCAAAGGTTTTGGCAAGATGGGTGCTGGGAATGTTGACCGATGATCAGAAAGGATTCGGCTCAATATTTCTAGGTATCTCCTGTCTCGCTACGAAGAAGATCCCAACGATTTTATAAAGTGAGTTGTAACCCATGATGAGACATGGGTTCACCACTTTGACCCAGAGTCAAATATGCAGAGCAAACAATGGAAGCACCGTGGCTCACCACTCCTAAGAAATTTAAGGATCATTCAGCAGGGAAATTGATGGCCTCAATCTTTTGGGCTAGTCAAGGGGTGATCATGATTAATTATCTTGATCAAGGTCGCATGATAAGCGGTGCATATTATGCAGGTGAATTGAGGCGAACACGCCAGGAAATCGCAAAAAAGAGGCGAGAAAAACTGACTTGCAGTGTTCTGCTCTTGCAGGACAACGCCCCTGCCCACACGTCACAAGTTGCCATGACTGCTGCGACTGAATGTGGATTTAAAATCATTTCTCATCCCCCATATTCTCCTGATATGGCTCCTTTTGACTATCTGCTCCCAAAACTGAAAATCATCTTCGTGGTACACAGTATGGAAGCAAGGAAGGCGTTATAGAGGCAGTAAACGAGTACTTGGGGGACAGGGAAAAGGTCTTCTATTTTGAAGGGATCAGAAAGCTCGAACAGAGATGGGCTAAAAACATTGCATTGAAGGGCGATTATATTGATAATCAATGATCAAATCAAATATCCATTCCATGGGATGTATTTATAGACATTGACCAAAAACGAAAACCCTGCCCCAGTGGGTGGCCTAGCATGCGACTTTAATAAGTGTACGCATATGCGATGAGTACCCTTATTTCAAGGGTCAGCTCATATTTAGTATCATTCTCATGACGGCCACGACGTGTGAAAACCTGTATTCAGGGTTTCCGATCAGGTCATACCCAAATCAGCATGCTCAGATACAAAGTCTACCCTGAACATTGAAATCTCGCTTGTAGCAAGTAAAGACCTAATATTTTTCGATAGGCGAATAACAAAGGCGCTGATCAGACTTATAGAAACACTATCAGAATGTCAAACGGTTGGAAACGTTCCGTCAGCTCTGATCTCGGTCCAAACACCTTGCAAGGTAATCAACAGATGACAACTAACGCCGCTTGCAAGTAAAGGGCTAAAGTAGTACAAACGAACTGCACTATTTGGCCTGCGCATTTCCATTTAGCATTGTATATATTCTTCGTTTTCTTCATGTTAAAAAAAGTCATGTAAGCAAAGACGTCATAATTGTTCAATATGACACCTGCGCATTAATTTGCCTGTAATAACAGTTAGCTCCCGCGAGGCAATTACTTACCCGATACGTTAATTAAATAGTGCTGGGAATGGAAACGCTTAGATCTCATTTTGGTATCTGGAAGCAGCAGCTATTGTCTGGTATCAGAACTAGTGAAATATAATCTAGCGTAGAATTAAGAGTGACAACGCCGCATGAATGGAAAGTGATTTCAAAAATATGAACCGTCGTTAATGACTTGCATTTCTGTTGTTGTTACTCAGAAGCTTATAATGCTGACAAACAGCTGCGTCTGTTATTATTCAACAAACAGTATATGGCAGTGAAGTAAGGTAAATCCCAAAACCGTTATAACTTTCTACAAATGTATAAGATCTACTGAATACTTAAATTTAGTTCCAAAACATATTATGACCTCACTGCTGGAATCTCCTTGTTTAATTATAATCCATTGTTTGTTGTTGCTCTTATTGTGTGTTGGGGGGGGGTGGGGGTTGCCGGACCTTTTTGCTAAACAATCATTTCTCACCGATTTACTTTAATACTTTTTATAGTGTTGCTTGTAAAAGAATGCCACTGTGTGTCGTCTAATGCTTATTTTCTCACGCTTCCCTGGGTGGGTCTGTTATATACGATACAGTAAAACCTGTGTAAAACGGCAACTCTCAAAAAGACAAAAAAATGCTTTCAAGACCAATAATCCGTTTAATGCAGATCAAAAATATTAAAGGGGAACATTCTGCAATATTTTCGACCTTATTAAGCTACCATTTGTCATTAAGATCTTTGTTTGTCTATTTTTTGGTTTTGAGTGGCCGTTTTACACAGGTTTTACTGTACTGACATTTTTTGTTTTGGTAGCTCTGTAAAGCATGTAATCATCTGTTTCTTCACTGTAGCCGTATATGCCGTTTCCGCTATTTTGATGGCTCCGCGCAATTCTGTTCAAATATTACTGGTGTCGATTTTTGTCGTCCGTTGATAAGCTTTGCAAACAGGTTGGATCCAAACCAATTTGACATCCTGACAGTGTTCCTGGAAGAATTTTTTGAAAAAGTTTATTTTGAAAACAGCCACAGACGACAACAAAATCATGAAAAATTACCCAGCATGCGAAGAGTTAAAGTTATCAAGAGCGCGGTTCATGACAATAAATGATAAAAAATATCTTTTTTCAAGATCATCAAATTTGTTTACCGAGTTAAACTTTTTAATCATGAAATTAGCCTAAGTTTTATCAGATTAAAGTGGCATTATCCGAATAACGTTTTAATCAGCTCGAATTTTCATTCCATGCTTTCAGTTAATTTCCGTTCAAACAGCAAGAAAAGAACCTTTTGTACTTGTGCTTAACGGTTTAGTGAACTTATGTGGTCCCCATGTTATCCGATACTTTGCAATCCATATGTGTGGTCCATACTGTGGCGATCTGCAAAATTTTTGGGAAATGTTGTTTTCCTATTATTCTTTTTCAAAAAGCTATAACGTGTTTGAGTTATCATATGGCTGTGGTCATAATGGTTTTAGAATGCCATTATTTAATAGATGGTGACAGTCAGTATTTGTGACCGCATGTATGCGTATAATTACAAGTAGGTAGACTTTGAAATGAACAACAACATTTTTAAGTAGACCCACATGTCAAAGGGAATGATTTCTCTTCCTTCTTATCGGATCTGACAGGGGAATTCGATTAGATTCAAAGACTATTTGGGAAAAAGAGACGATCTTTCTAATTGAAAAGTATCGAAATGCTCCACAAAAGAGATCTGATCAGATTTTGCGCTCTTAATTTTCTTCGTACGCCTAAATTCGGCTGGTAACCATCTTTTCATTAATGGGTTGGTCTGTGGAAAAACGTAACTTTTTTATACCAATAAAGTTTAGTACGGAAACCCATCCTGTAAGTTTGGTAAACATTGCATAAAGCAACACTTTTTATTGTAAGAGTATTCGGCCAAATACACTTCAATCCTGGCCTCGCGGTTATAAAACATTTGTTTATGCTCAACTAAACCGAGCATGAACTATCAACTGTTTTTAAAACTGAAATGCTGATAAACATATTTTTGCTTTAAAACTCTCTTTATCTTTTATGAGCAGGATAAGTTTCATGCTCACTTGATTTGAGCATGAAAACTATTTTATATGTAGCTGGAATTTCATGCTCAGTTGAGTTGAGCATTAAAATAGTTTTATTACCTCAAGGCCATGATATAATATGTACGTTACATGTTACATTGTTGCTTACCTCAAACGACAAGGTTTATCTAGACACGGGCATTTCTAGAATTATACATATATTGGCATATTTTAGTCATACATTGTTGCAACCCCAAAACAGGGGTATTTTGAAGAATATATAAATATTCAGAAAAACAATTGAAGGATATTTAGATTCAATTCCATCTATAGCATTCAATAAAATAAAAATTAATCTAAATATACATGCAGTTCATACATGGAAATATCTGCGATCAAGGCTGAGGTTTAATTTATAGTTACGCTTCAATGGTTGAAATACAGAACAGTTGCAAATGGTTTAAACATCTTTACTGAAAGTCACAAACATTCAAAAATGTATTAAACCCATTTTTATCGTTTGTACTCCATGACGATTGGCTCTAAAACATTGCTTGCTATCCGCACCTAATTTTGTAGTCGTTATCAATGTTTTACTGCCATTATGCTGCCGTATTGGATAGGGTATGCCATATCTGTACATTTTTTGCGAAAAAATTGTCGTGTTATTAGGTCCAGTAACTGATAAATTGGTGATAAAACTTTTCTGTGGTCGGAATTTAGAAAACAAGCAATGACCAGAGTAAGTAAGGATGTAAAGATCAGGAATCGATACACTCAAGTACCACACCTGACCCAGGATGCAATGGGAAAGTGACAAACTCACAGTAGACACAACAAACGAGAGCCAAGAGTTCAGCCCTTTCCCAGCAGGTGACAACAAGGCACATATAAACAGATGCGCAAAAAGGCATAGCAAACACAAGATTGAAAAACATAAAATATCCACAAAAGAAGTACCGCCTTGGAACGGTCAGCAAAATATTTGAGGTTTTAAACCGGCTTCACGGCGCCAACCTCATCCTCAGGTCAAGTTTGCAGCAAAAATATCAAAGCAAATCTTATTGTTTATTGTTGCTCTAGGAGATGATGCATGGATACGTTAAAGGTCTTTCGTGCAAAACAAACATTTATGTGTCTTGATCCACATCTAAACTAAGGATGAGGTTGGTGCTGTGAAACCGGTTTAAGTTCTCCAGTAAAATATTTTACTGACCGTTCCAAGGCGGTACTTCTTTTGTGGTTCATTTGTGTTAGTTATGTCTTGTGTTTGTCATGCTTTCACGTCTGTTCATTGCTGCCTTGTGGTCACCTGCCGGGAAAGGGCTGACCTCTTGGTTCTTGTTTGTGATGTTTGTGTCTTGTCACTTCCCCGTATCGATCTCTGATCGTTGTCGCCTTTTTTACTTTGTTACAGTGACATGCTACTGTATCGTTACCAATGACAGGTAAATTTCATTTTGCATTTTGCTGAATTGCAAGTTGTTGGTTCTTTCAAATACAAAAATTCTTTGTTTCGACATTATTATCTCTAATGTAATGAAGTCAAAATAATTCTAATATCCTTCAGTTTGCTTTTCTGAGTATACATGTAGCAAACATTGGACTTTTTGGTGAGAAGTTTAAGTTCTGATTTAGGTCTTGATAATATTTTTTAAGCATAAAATTCCAAATATTTTCCTAGAGAACAGTGAAAGCTCTAACGAGAAGATACAGATGGTAGATTCCATTATTGATCGTTAATGTTTAAATATTTACATTTTCAAAGCAAGCCTTTAATGAATCTTTAAATTTTTGCAATCGTTTATAGCCTCATTAACGACACTAAATTTTATTGGCAGCTGCTAAGCTCACATACCCGTAAAATTCGCTTCGATTATCGTATTCATTCGCCATATGTGACACTGGCGTTGTAATTGACAGCGAACCACACGTGAGTCGCACGTGCAAAACAAGCTTCTTGTTTGCTCCATCACACTGGCTGTTCCGCTTTTCCGTTTTACACTCCAACAAAACTGTTAATACGTTTAAATATTAAAAACAAAAATATTTTATCTCCTTATTTATAATTACTTTCTATACATTAGTTATTTATCATAAAATGTAAATATAAGTAATAAATTCAATTTTAGGAAGGTTCATGGAATCATGAATGCTTCGGGTCTCTTTCATGGAATCATGAATACTTCGGGTCTCTTCTTTGAACCTTCCAAAAATCTAATTTATTTCTTCAATCATGATGAAACATGGGCCTACCCAGCAGAATAAATACTCAAGATAGAAGATTTTATTCCGTAAAAATGGACAAAGCAGCATAACTTTGATAGTTTGCACTTGTTACGCAGAGCATAGCGTTTACAGAGTTACGAAAAGATGAGAAATTAAACGAGAGCAGTTGATAAATTCAATTTTACATGAAGTTAATTTCAAATAACTTTAGATGAATAGAATCGTTAAAGCACGTTAGCATTGCATAATTTCTCCTATCTCTCATAAATATGAATAGAATAATTATGGGAGCGCAGTGCAATTTCAATCTCTTTAACAATAAACTAAATATGAATTATAATCTTGAACATTAGGTGCATCGTTTGTTGCTTAAGTCGTTTTATAGAATTTGTCAGCTACAATCCCATTGCATGTACATGTATGAACCAGGCCCAAGCTTACAATGCCTCCTTAAAGTTAAGGACGTAAGGTCGTCCTTTACTTTAAGGAGGCATTGAAATTTGGCCCTGGGCCCGAAATAACATCGCCGCCTTAAAGTTAAGGACGACTTAAGTTAAGCATTGAAATTTCATCAAGTTACATTAAATGTTCAATAAATTGCATGTATGGTAATAGACATCATTGTGATCTACAGAAAAGGTGAAACTATTTTGATCTTAATAAGTTCGAAACGTTATTTTTAGCATCCATATAAATCAATACTTAACTTAAGTCTATCTTAACTTTAAGGAGGCATTGTAATTTTGGGCCGTGATCATGAAATCTTGTCACTTTTTGCAAATGTGACAAGAAAAGAAAACAAAACCTGAATTTCCAATCCTCCTAAATCATGCTACAAAAACCAACGTTTTCTGATTTCCTTAAAAATACAGATGAGACACGAAATGAGAAACCCAACAATGTGGTTGTGCGTCACGAGACTTGTGCGTAAACTCAGATCAACCTACGTATCAGCTCTGATCAGAGACATCGCTGTCTGCATGAAGAAAACTTGAATCCTTGTTATTCACTGAGCGTACAGCAAAGACTCTGATTAGACTGGGAGAAAACTCAGATCAACCTAGGTATCAGCTCAGTCTGATCAGAGTCGTCGCTGTCTGCACGAAGAAAACTTGAATCCTTGTTATTCACTGAGCGTACAGCGCAGACTCTGATGATCAGACTGGGTGAAAACTCAGATCAACCTAGGTATCAGCTCAGTCTGATCAGAGTCGTCGCTGTCTGCACGAAGAAAACTTGAATCCTTGCTATTCACTGAGCGTACAGCGAAGACTCTGATCAGACTGGGAGAAAACTCAGATCAAACCTAGGTATCAGCTCAGTCTGATCAGAGTCATCGCTGTCTGCATGAAGAAACTTGAATCCTTTGCTATTTACTGAGGGCACAGCGAAGACTCTGATGAGACTGAGCGGAAGTCCAGGCTGACCAGAGTTTTCGCTATGCCTAAACTCGTTTTGTTGATGCTCATATGTTAAAGTGGTCATTAGAAACATCTCGCATATATAGGTAGAGAGAGAGAGAGAGAGAGAGAGAGAGAGGAAGCGTGATTTTAAGAGATTTCGCATCTTCGGGTTAGGTTCTTAATAAATAATTACCAAAGAGCTTATTTATACTTTTACAATATGAGAAGATTATCATTGTGCAGCGTACAGCCTGTAATGGCGTTGAAAGAAACTGAAGACATGTTATAGCGCCGAGGAGTTACAAATGCATTCTTTGCATCCTGCCAACTGGAACATATTGATAGCTTGTCTTAAAATATTGAAATGGCCTAAACTGCTAAATTAGTGCTTTCTCGGTCGTAAGTTTCTGTTATTTTTTAGCAATGTGGTTCTAGCCGATCTTTCTTCGGACAATGTCTATCATTAGGAACAGAAAGAGACAAATTGATGGCAAACGCGATATAATGGTACTTTTATGACATATGCTTTTGATGAATATCAAAGCGTGCGTTAGCAGCCATTCAATAGAACTAGAGGACTACTCTTCGGACTGATGTTTCGTCTGGTATCATGCTTTGTGTATGTGAGCAGCGGAGACTCTGGCGAGACTGTGTTACAACGCAGTCCCGCCAGATTCTTCGATCCCCGCTGGCGTGATAAGAACCATTTTCGTTTTAGTGGATTCGTCTGATGACAATACGTGGTCTTATTACCATGTTGCTTTGAAATTGGCCACGAAATTGGCACTTTGACAGATAAACAAACTAATAAGGCGCAAGATCGGTCGTTAGTCTTTCTTTTATCTATAAGGATGAGCGATCGGAGACAGTTGATAAATGGTGCTGAGAGAGAGAGAGAGAGAGAGAGAGATTGACAGTTAAACAGATAAACAAACTAATAAGGCAAAAAATAGGTCGTTCTTTTATATATAAGGACAGTTGATAATGGTGCTGAGAGAGAGAGAGAGAGAGAGAGAGAGAGAGAGAGAGAGAGAGATTGGCACTTTAACAGACAAACAAACTAATATACGAAATATCGATCTTTGGTCCTTATTTTTTATATATAAGTACAGTTGATAATGGTGCTGAGAGAGAGAGAGAGAGAGAGAGAGAGAGAGAGAGAGACAGACAGACAGACAGACAGACAGACAGACAGACAGAGAGATTTGCACTTTAAAAGACAAACTAATGGTGCGAAATATCGGTCGTTAGTCTTTCTTAATATATATTTAGGTATAAGGACAGTTGATAAATGGTGCAGAGAGAGAGAGAGAGAGAGAGAGAGAGAGAGAGAGAGGCAATCACCTAGCTTTTATGATGCAAAAAATCTGATTATTTTTTTTCTTTTTATCTTCTACATGGGTGTGTTTATCTTCTACATGGGCGTGGCCTTGCTTAGTTGACTCATCACAATTATAACTTATGCTTTACATTTTTGGATTGTTGAGCGATCCTACCAAAGTTTTTGATTGACTATAAAGTCATGATGATAGCCTCCAGTTAAATTTGTGGAAAGCTCTGTCAATATAGGTCATAACAGTGGTTTACATTAAGTTTCTAATTTATTAGTTGGTGATTGCAGATCAATAAAATAAAAAAAAATCTAAAAAAAACGAATCTGTCCTTTTCACAGGTAAACAGCGGGGCTCAACACCTCGAAAATTCATACTATTAATAATCTCATTGTAAAGTGGGATTGATTACGAGCATGTACTTATACTGGCTTTGGTTATTTATTAAGAAAGAATTAAGTGTCCCCGTGTGTGTTATAGTTTATTGTTTCTAGAAATGTTACAAAATGTAAACATTTTCTTAGCGAGTAATTTCTGACCAGTTTACGAAAGCACATTACCTAAAACAACATAGATGCCTGGGAGTGACATGTTACAATGTTATCGTAAATATTTGGAGCAACTCCATCCTCATGACGTCTTCAAACCCCTTCGGGGTCTTATAAATGGAACATTGTCAAGACTCAGATATATTGCTGTCCACTGTTTGCAAATCGAAAAGCTGTTTACGCAGCAGCATTTCTTATGAAAACTAGATCACGATAAGATAATAGAGAAGTTGATAAAATGAACGTGTAAGTAAGTAAGTAAGTAAGTAAGTAAGTATCGTTTATTTTCGTCTCACCAGTGTATACAGAAAACATATCTTACAAATAAAACACATGCGTATACATACTACTATCATTTTAAAAGAATTGTGAGAGATTAAGAGTATCCTTCATATGTATTGTTGTGGGACAAGGAAATCCCACCCGAGGACCAGAATAATTCGTCAGAAACGAGGCTCTGCCGAGTTTCTAACGAAATTATTCAGGTCTGAGGGTGGGATTTCCTTGTCCCACAACAATACATCATGATGGATACTTTTTCTCGACCACTATGTGACTTTTTAAGGTTTTATATGAATTCTGTCAGTTCTGCATATTTTTTTATATTTTTTGCGTTTGTTCCAATCTAAAAAATAAGTTCACCAACGAATTTTCCAGATGCAGAAATGGGTGTAAACTTGGTTTATCACCTAAAAACGGAAGCGAAACAGCATTTCAAGCGTTGGTTTTTATTTAAGAAATAGATTCGCGCTCGCAGTGATTTGTTGCTTAATAAATCACTGGCTGGAGGTCAGTCGTTAAAGTGGATAAATCATGAGCGCGAAGCGCGAATGATTTATAAACTTACGACTGACCGACAGACAGTGATATATTGAGCATAAATCACTGCCAGCACGAATCTATTTCGATTCTAACACACAAAAAGATTGAAAGAATGAACGATTCCTTCAGATTCTATACAGATTCCGCCATCTTGAAAAGGGCAATATAATTTCCCGGAAAAACTTTCTTTGACTGAAACACGTATTTTTACGTACGTTTTTGATGCCCATTAGTTGTAAATACGACGTTACGCCGTCTAAGTATGATGTACGTGATAGATTACGTCATTGAAAACCAAACTGGCGGCTGAATGACGTCACGTCAGTACGTGCAGTGATTTATCAACCAATAAATCACTGAGTTTAACCATTAGCTATATAGGCGAGGTGTGTTAGAATGGGGTTTAAAACTTACGTGGGTGTCAGTATCTTTTGACAAAGAAGTCGTGGCGCCAAACTGTCTCAATAACGTGCGTCACAATTTTGTTGCATTTTAGTGACGTCAGAAATGTTTTTGACGTCATTCAACAATGCGCAAATGGCGGACGCACTAGATATTGCCGTTTTGTTATTTCTACAAAATAGTTAGGCGTGAATTGCTCTGAAAACAGCCTAAATTGTTATCAATAAGTCACGTGGATGGGATAAGCAGGTCATGTGGACGGGATAAGCAGGTCACGTGGATGGGATAAATAGAATCCATCATTGGTGTTCAGTGGGGACAGAAAAATCCCAACCCGAGGGCCCACCGTTCCAGTGGGAAACGAGGCTTGCCGAGTTTCCCACTGAACAGTGGACCCGAGGGTTGGGATTTTTTGTGGAACCACTGAACACCAATGATCGATTCTTTTTCTCATATACCACGACCGTAGTAATATTTGTTGGTGACGTCACTGAGATCGATGTTAACATCGTCAATGACGCGCGCTGTACAAATCGACTTGAAACAGCGAATAAACAGTGCATTAAACAATGAAAAAATGGTTATTTCATCAAAATGGATTTACAAGAACTAGCTTATCAGCCACAGTAACTCTAGTAAGTAATTTTGTTGAGGAAAATGTCTGTGTGTGGTGTGTTTTTACATCGTCAAGGCTCCCTGTCCCGGTGGATTCAGTCAGTCAATGCCCAACACAACAGGTTAAATATGTCAATCGCAATGCACTCAGCATGTTCAAAGCATTGAATAAAGGTTGTAAGTAAAAATGCGCAGCTTTACTTTTAAACCAAGTTGAAGGCCGACTTAAATCGCTGAAAATTCAACATAGAATTTTTTCCTGACTGACAACAATTCAACTTTCGTTTTCGAAGGAAAACAGTCATGCGCCAAAAATGTTATCGGCCGCGTGTGGCTTATCTCCTATTAGTTACGCTTATCTCACATGGGTAGCGATGTGGGACAGATTTTTTCGACAGCGATCTTACATAGGGATCACTAGATCTCGAATGCGTTGGTATGTGAGAAAAGGAAATTCCGCACTTCGTTTTGCCTATGGAACAGCTTGTCTTGGGCGATAAGTGGGCGAGAAATTAAGATTAAGTTCTTTATATATATTTACAATTCTAAAACTATTTTTAAAACATATACATGAAAAATAGTAAGTGAGTATGATACCCTGCTATAAGAAAAACTGTCACAGAGCTGAGGTTAGCCTTATATTTAAACTATAAAGGTGTCAAATTTAAATGTGCGTTCCACATGAACCAGCATCGACCACTTGTACAGCCTGATTTTCTCAAGACATACTTAATGAACCCCTAATATACACAAACACCATATACACAAACCCACACACGTGTGCAGACCTATGAACACCTGTTTAGGTATTTAACATGCGAAATGATGAATGACTCGCGTTGTGTTTCTACTCAATCTTTATTAAACAATATATAAACAAGTAATTACGGATATGACGTCTGCTCAACCGTTTCCCGCTGTCATAACGTAACGTCGACGTTGGCGCCTTGTGTGCAACGTCGTGGTTCGCGCCAAGTACGGTCGTCGTCGTCGTCTCGACATCCTCCCGGCCACGAAGAAAATGGGTAGAGCTACACTATGGGCCTTGATGTGGTGAGACAGCTGCTCGTCCGTAACGTCGCTGCTCGTGTGAGACCGTCGTTTCCTGTAAGCAGCTCCACGATAGTTCCAAGCTTCCACTGGGTCCTTGAAGACTCGTCGTAGATATCTCGCGGAGGTGTGATTATATTCATTATGCAGTCTGTTGCCGTATCAGTTGTAGATGTTGGAAGGGGTCCGGAAAGATTGCACTGCCGTCGGTCCGTCTCCTCAAACGACTCTGTTGCCCACGATGTCCCAGTACTTGTCTGCTCCAATCAGAACAGATATGCTAAAAATGTCTTCTCCAGTCAGCGGATGTGCAAGGCTGAGCCCACGTAGATACGGTAGTAAAGTAACGTCACGTTGGCGGTTTCCTAATGGAACTGCAATCATCATATTATGTATGGTAGGTACTATCAGCACATCTATGGCTATCTTCTCTCTGCTATCTGTCAGTAGATACATAGTTGCGGTATCTATGTGGATGACCTTCTTGGAAGAGGAACCAAAAGCAGCTAACTGGACTTCTTCTGTGCCTGACGTCTGAAGTTGGAGTTTGTTAGCAAGATCTCTTGTGACGAACGACCTTTGTGCCCCTTCATCAAACAAGATGTTAGCATCAACCGTGTAGATTCCGGATGTAACCTTGGCAACGGCTGTCTTCAGCAAAACTCCAGATCTGGGCTGCGTAGTAGAATGAAAAACCTGAAGTGTGGCATCGCTGGAACCGGGTGAGGAGCCTCAAGGCGCATGAGCTGGTACAAAATTCGAAGCTTTGGATTCCATGTTGGTACCCGATGCTGGCACAACTTCCTGTTGGTCACATATACGTGTCCTCTCCGGATTCGAACCTGTACTTGTGAATAAAGAAGCTGAAGCTGGATGCATCTCTGATATAAGCGTCGGCAGCCCTGACTCAAGAATATCAATTTCTTTTTTCAATGCCTGTCTTAGATCTTGTAGTTGCCATTTAATGTTGCCATGGTCACGGGTCATGTTACGCTTAACGTCTGCGGGTAGCTTCCCTAGTATTACAGATACCAGTAGATTACCAAATGATTCTTGACCTTGACCTAGTGACTGCAACCCTCTAATATAAGATTCCATCTTTTCTTGAAACATTCTAAGACTTACTTTGGTAGATGGGAGCGCAGTGGCTCAGTGGTAGAGTGCTTGACTCGAGACCGAAGGGCCGCGGGTTCGAGCCTCACCGGCGTCACTGCGTTGTTGTCCTTGAGCAAGACACATTTATCCTAGCTTAGTACTGGTTCAACCCAGGAAGACCCGTCCCGCATAACTGGAAGATTGTTGAGTGGACGTAAAGAATCAAATCAAACAAACAAAAACAAAACTTTGGTAGACGTTGGGCGAGGTAACTCTAGCAAACCTTGCATATAGGCGTACACGATTTGATGTTCTTGTCCAAAACGCTCCTTGAGCAACTCCACGGCATGTATGTAGTTTGTATGCGTCAACGGAAAGCCTTCGATCACTCTGGCAGCATCATCTTGCAGCAACAACCTCAGTAAACCTCTGAATATCTGATAGGGAGTCGTTATGATGTACACTTGATTCAAAAGAATCCCAGAAGTTTTGCCACTCTAGAATATTGCCAGTGAAGATAGAAAGCGATAACTTCGGAAGCTTGTGGAACTGACTGGACTGGCTAGAATTTACAGAAGAGTTACTCACATATGTGCGGTCTCTGGAGGTGGCGGAACTATCGTCTGACGCACTGTTGCTGTGATCTCTGGGTGGCTGCTGTCCTAGCGGGGGTTCTTCAGGATGAAGCAGTGGAGGCGGTATGTTGGCGTTGGCAGACATCTTCTTTTGAAAATCTTGTAACTTCAATTTCCGATCCAGCATAAAGTCTTCAGTATCCACCATCTCGGTCTCGTAGTCATCTTCGTCCGTCAGTGCAAGAATATTTTCATTTAAGTCTACCAGGGCAGCATACTTGGTCTGCAGCGATTTCATAATTGTCTGGAAATGGTCCATGTCCTCTGTTTCTCCAAGTTTTGTGATCTGCCTTGTGATGACGGATTTCTGGGCACTTCTTCTCTTCTTTAACTTTAGTAGTTCCATTATCGTTTCGATCACGGCACCAAAATTTAGGTACTTAAAATGCGAAATGATGAATGACTCACGTTCTGTTTCTACTCAATCTTTATTCAACAATATATAAACAAGTAATTACGGATATGACGCCTGCTCAACCGTTTTCCGCTGTCATAACGTAACGTCGACGTTGGCGCCTTGTGTGCAACGTCGTGGTTCGCGCCAAGTACGGTCGTCGTCGTCGTCTCGACAACCTGTATCTGTGCTGGTGGGTATGAAACTCACACACAACATGCTCAAAATACAGCCGTAGCATTGTTGTATACAGTATATAGTAAAATCACAGCAGTGTTTGGGTGTCAAAGGATTTTGGCAAATAACGATCAAGTCTCCATAATGGAGTGCGTATTTTACAAAAAAGTAAGTAAGGGTGCAAAGATCAGGAACCGATACATCAAGTTTTCCTATGCCACTTCCAAAACACATGTTGTGGACACTCAAGAGAACGTGCGTTTATTTGTGTACACATAGAGCCCGTTTTGTTAAGCTATTAACATGATACTTTTAGCATAATATTTTACCAATTTGGGTATTGATTAAGCTGTGGTAATGAATAATCCATTTACGAAAATTCATTGCTATTTGTGCCGTTATGGTAAGATATTACCTTGATAATTCTTTATGAAGCAAGATAATATCTGTATAAGCTGGTGTGTATGCTAATTATGGCAAGATTTCACGTTCATTTATAAAACAGGCTATAAAGGAACATTTCACGTTTAGTTATTCTTAAAATATTCGGATCACGTCGCTTCATGTTGACATTAAGATGTTGTATTTGATCATCTCTTGAGAACAGAATGCAAGTTACAGCAAAGATAAGCCATTACAATAGAAAATGGCATTTCAAGCATATGATAACTATCAAGGCGAAAATCAAAAGCAGTATATTTAGATTCTTTGGAATTGTGATCAAAACTGACAAGAGACGAAGAAAATCCAAATCTACTAAAACAACGATCAAAGAGAATGATTGCCTGGTATATCGGCATTGTCAATAGATAATCCTTTCAAAAGCATATCAATTCAATGGGCCTACTGGTGTCTTTATCTTTGAACCCCTCCCGAATGGCAATAAGCAAGGATAAGATTTTCAAAATTGAAACTGTTGGATATATCGCAATTTTGACAGTTTAATATATATGTATAGAAAAAGACATTTTGACTTCATATCCCAAAGAAAAGATTTGTGATCTTAAGAAAAAGCAGCCACCTTTTCAAAGAAACAACAACAAAATTGTTGATGGGACGTACAGAATCAATCAAACAAACAACAACAAAATATATCTTTAAGAAAATAATCGGCTCAGATTAAATGGAAGTGGGCTAAATCACCATTATTTAATTTTTTTACTGACCATTCCAAGGCGGTGCTTCTTTTATGGATCCTTTATGTCATTTGTGTTTCGTGTTTGTCTTTGTCTTACTGTCTATTCTGTTCCTTGCAACCTTATAGTCACCTGCTGGGAAAGGGCTAACCTTTTGCCTCTGTTGAGTGTGATGTTTTTCCGGGTAGGTTTCTTGTGTTTTTGTCACTTTCCCATATGGTGTCCTGGGTTAGGTCAGGAACTTGATTGTTTAGATGTCTAATCTTTGCATTCTTCCTTACTTTTGCTTATATAGCGTTGGTTATTACTTAACATTTTTAAAAAGAAATATTATATAGATCAGCTATGACCACACACCATCCTAGAAAAAATCGAATGTTGCAATAAATACATGTACATGTAGACTACAGCAGAAGTACTGGCCTAGATACATGTATCAGTCTGGAGCTCATGTTTATAAAATTAAGGGCAGGTAATTAAGTGTTAATTCATTAATACATTTGTGAAATAAACCGGTCTGCACAGGGGCGATATCTTGTTTGAGATCAACGTCAGTATGCTGCCTATGCCATACGTGAAACACTACTTGTGACGTCACAAGCTAAATTATGACCTATTCTAGACTATTCGCATGAAACAGCCACGAAAACATGAATAGGTTCACTTGAGTATGGATACTGTTTCAATGAGACAGTTCAGTCGTCTGAGCTTTAAGTTTTCCATTCTTGATCAATTTTTTAGCAAACTCTAACTATAGTTTTGACATGTAAGTATTTGTAACACTTTGCGTCAAGTTCACCACAATATGATCACCTGATAATATGCATATTTTCAGGGAGTTATCATAAGCGACAAAAATAGCTTTCTCGGGCTGGAAATCGTGAAAACAGAACTTTTTAATCAAACATTTCATAAACAAAACCCAATTAAGTTCTGGATTTATAATTATCGGAGTTCGTATTAATTATGAAGGCAATACATTGTGTTAATTATCATGATCTTGTATTAATTACTCCAGTCAGAAACGAATGCACGTTTCACTGCGTTTGAAGGCATTTTTATAATCGCGCCGTCTGTTTAGGTGGATTTCATCATAATTTGAACAATCAAATTATTTATCCAATGAAACAGTATCATGCCAATAAATATTTTATATAAATAGGACATTACCCAGTATAGATCCATCTGAGCATCGCTCCGCTGGAAAAAATCTACAATTAAAAGCAATTTTCCAAATGCCTTGTAACAGCTAGTATTCGTTATACCCCTATTCCACACAGGCCCCGAATCCCACGAATTGACACGAATTGACAAATATTTGGATTCCTGGCTGAATCGTACTCAGTTCGTGATGGTCTTAATTGATTCGCATAGTCCGTAGTGAGTTCTTGCAATTCGTAGGTCTATCTGGAATTCGGCTCAAAAGGTTTGAACTGTTCAAAACTTTGGCCACGAATTCCCCGATTCGAAAAATCGTGCGTGATTCGTACCAAATTCCTAATGCATTCTTGGATATCGTAACTGAATCGTAAATTATTCGGGGCGTTTTTGCATTGTTTTGGGCATTCGTAGCTACTCTTAGCTCATTCGTGGGGAATCGGGAGATTAAGCCAAGCAATAAAACCAAGGAAGAGACAGCAGAAGGATTTCCCCTAAGGTTAATTACCCCGTCTCGCGCATGTGAGCAGTCCTAGAAGTTGAAACGGATTTGGCAGATTCTGGAGCACAATCAGGATCAGTCAGTAGCTCCTGGCTGGCGATTTTGCCAATGGCGAAATGCCATATGTTTCCCAGTCAAAGAGTCTGGGTCAGAACCTCTCGACTTTAACGTAGTTGTTTTCTTCTAGCTATATAAGAAGCCGTTTTCAACACTCAAGTTGCAGGATCAATTCTACTGCTGCTTTACGAGGAACATTCATTTTGGAACTGATGCCCCGAAGTAAGTACAGGCCTATTTCAATAGCTATCGTGAGAGAAAATCTCGCGAATCGTGTCGAATCGTCGCGGATTTCTGTTAATTCATGACCAATTCGTGCTGCATTCCGCATATTCTTAACTGATTCGTAATAGATTCCTTAACTTTCGTGCCGCATGTTCTAATGTAATTTTCTAATCTTAATGAATTCTTGCGCGATTCCAGCCGAATTGAGCCGTTTCCCCCGAATATTCGTAACGACATCGTATCTGAATCGGGAATGACTCGTAGCTCATCACGATTGGAGAAAAAAAATTAATGAAACCTCACGAATTCCCCCGAATAAGAAAAAAAACAATTCGTGGCGATTCGGGCGATTCGTGGCCTGTGTGGAATAGGGGTATTAGATGGATGGGTTTGCATTCTCTATGTAAACTGCGACGAGAAAAATCATATGCGCTTTACCAATACATTAAATGACGATTTACGATTTTTTCTAAAGAAAGGGTTGTGCTAAAATGCCTGTGATTTGTCTATTTTGTTGTTTCAACCATTGGAATTGTACAAAATATGAAACCTGTGCTATTTTGCACAGGGTTCATATTTTGTACATTTTACGCGGTTACACCTTTAAGTAAACGTTCAAGCAATTCTACATTTAAGATTTGGCTGCTCGTGACGAGATTGTCTTTGTATTTTTCAGTTAGTAGACGAAGGCAAAGTTAGTGCAGAAGTTTTTGCTGTTCCTGAATCAGTAGGTGAGAGTAAACCCAAGAGAGGACGCCATCTTGGATTCTGTCTCACGCGGACAGCCTCAGGTTTCAGCGCAAAACCATGCTGGAAGAGTGAGGGTAGGTTAATTTAATGTTTTTACATGTCATAATGATATAACCCATTTACTATATGGGACAGTCTATAAGATAAGGGTGCTTATCGCATATGGCATATTAAGTTATTAGTTTATGCTTTGTATACTATGGACTCTGAATGCGTCAGATACATGGGCATATCTGAGTCATAGCTGCTTATATATGCGATGAGTACCAACGTCTTATGATCTGGTTTAAAATGATTGTGAATATAAACCATTGTCTGGCTAATAAAGAGCTACGTGCATTAAGGGGCTAATTGGGCCCACTTTCTAGCCAAACACTGAAAGTTGCTTTTGCTTTTCACCAATTTTCTCTGATTGGTTCATTAGAAGAATAACCCAAGTGTGGAATTCTGGCATTTATATAGCTTTTACCAATGCTATGGTAACAAAAGTGGCTTACAAAATAGACTTTGCAATTTTGGACCAATTTCAAGGCTTTAGGAGACCGCTTTTTTAAGAATTAGATATTTGCACAGCTAAATACCGAAATAACCTTTTAATATGTTGTTTGCCTTGAGAATTCTAATATCTGCTAAAATACATTTTTGGTGTTTGCTTGTGCTCTATGTTAATTTCGCTTTCAAATGTCACAAATTTGCTACAATATGGTCACTTTTCTATTCAGCCTCTTTTGTTACCATAGCAATGGCTTTATTAAAATCAATACCAGACTTTACACTTGGGCTATTGTTCTAATAAACTAATATGAAGAAATTGGAGAAAAATGATACATTTTTTTTTCTTTTTTAGCCTCATGCGGGGGGGGGGGGGGGGCAAAATAGCCCCCAAATGCACGTAGCTCTTTGTATTCAAAGTGTTATTCTAGTTTTAGCTGTTCCTTGACGACTGAAAAGCAGTGTGTTGTATCCAGTACAAACGTTAAGTGGAAATAGAAAACATGAATAAAATAATCTTTATTTTCAGCCCATCTCTAATGTGACATTGGGGAACTGGAGAGCTATGGCATTTGTTTCAGGCGAACATGGATAGAAATATCAATTTTAGACGAATATAGAACAATCGGCATTTTCAGAACTAAGGGACAAATTAAATGAAGGTCATGATCAGCAAAGACATTAATATATTGGAGAGGGGACAAATTAATTCCTCCTCGCCAATGAGTCATGCAAGTTACTTTGAAATTTGTATAAACATATTAAAATACAGTATATAAATATATATACTATATGTTCTAAAAATTCTAATTTTGGCGTGATATCTCTGTAACCAGTAATGCAACATGCCTGAAAATTGTACCAAATAAAATATATATTCTTTGTCTATACACAGCTCTTACAAGTTTTATATAACTTGAAGGAGCGATCAAAATCTACCACACCCTCAATGCACTGACCTATCAAGCAGATTGTGCATATAATAGAAATCGCAAACCAGACAAGACCATTCTCAGCAAAGCGTTTTCATGGCTGCTTAATGTTCATCCGTGAGCCAATATGTACTGTACATATGGCGAACTTACTATATGATATGGGTTTCCTAGGCCCTGTAATGTAAGACTATGCAACTGTTAGCTATAAGCAAATTCTGGGCCACTTGAAGTTTTGACCAGCCAATACTTTCGTAACAACAGCTGTATTAAAGGTAAAAGAAATTGAGGTAAATGCTAGATAAACTGACTTTAGTCTGATGCAATTATGATTAGTTTTATCAGAGACTAATAGTTACCCATATAAGAAAATTAAAACGAGTCCACAAATAAGGTCAATATTCGGAGGTACACACATTTTCATGTGTATATCTACAATAAAATCCAAACAGTTGTCCAAAGGTGCACTATATCGTAAAATGATGTACTATGGGATTAAATTGAGCACAAGGCATGCGCCTGAAACAAATAATAATTTTAAAAAGTATCATTTAAAATTAATCATTGTTTGTAAAAATAAAACCTTTTTACAATATTCCATTTTGCTGATATTAAGATTGGCATGTTTTTATTCCAACCTGATTGACAAAAAAGAATATTCTTGGAAATTAAAATTCTGCAATATTGTCAAAATGACGAAGTTGTCAATTTCAATGACGTCATAAGAATTACGCATTTAGCTTTAGATATTGATTCGATACAACCTGTCGCCATTCTAACATTTGAATGGACATTATAAGAAACAAAAAGCAGTTTTATTATGTGGTTTTAAAGATGCACGGCTTAAAAGATTCAGATTCAAATATCATTATAATACTATACATGCAAACAGGTCAGTCGTCTGGAGTGGGCGATATATAACATGCTGCAATTTATGAACTAAACAGTACATCGAGAAATAATAAGCATCATCATAGGGTAAAAGATAGTTCGTTTGAATGGTGCATAGAATGCTTCTCAAAACTGTTTCCTGGACAAAGCTACAACGTAAAGATCAGAACTATTCGAACACCCCTCGTACATTATTCATCAACCCACCTATACCTACATTTAAGATTATTTAGCATAGCGCATGTAAAGCATTGTCAGAATTGTATGTTTCTGTCTGCTACATCTGAAGAGCAAAGCCAAATAATTTATTGTACTAAAGACATCTCATATAAAATGATGTTTCGCTGGACGAATCCAGTAGTCTATTCGTGTCCTTATCATTCTATTTTAATCAACGTGAGGCCAAATTACTTTTTATAAAAGTTAAGATAGCACTGGATTGCAGTTAAATGTGCAGTAATACTTTTCATGTGCAACGGTATCTGTGATACTAATTTTCGTAGCATCCATTATTTAACATGGCTTGTTTCAACTACATTGCTCTGGGATTTAAATAAACGTTGTTTACGTAAAAGATATTTTACTTCGTAAACAAAAGCATTTGGGAGAACGTGTGATTAAACATCCAAAGCTATAGAGGCAACTTGCTTCCCTTCTTATTGTTTTGTTTCAAGCTGTATATACCATGTACAAAATTAATTTGAATCAAATATGTTTGAACCAAAGCTTTAGAAATGAACTGAAAAAACTCTTAATTTATTTGGATTTCAGAGAGTTATCAGTATTTTGAATTCTTATTATTAAGCATTGTTACTATTTTTACAAGAAACGCGTTTGTGTGTAAAGTGATATTTCATTTGAGGCAATTGTGGTGAGCCCCTAAAATGCTCAGAATTTTAATTAAAACTTTGATTTATCCTTTATAAGATTCTGTTACCGCCATTTTGAAATATGTAGCAGAATGTCTAGTAACGTGGGTACCTTATTTTTATTTTATACACTTTGACGTTGTATTAAGTGACTAGAGGTTTTAGACTTAAAAAACGGCTATTCCAGTTTGTGAAAATGGCTAAGTTGATTAATGATTTATAGTTAATTCGGTTTAAAGCTTTAATGATTAGCGAATATGGCAACCAGAATGGTCAGTCAGACCCTCAGCGTATATAGATACCCATAGAGGCATTTTTTGAACATACATACATGTAATGTTATTTTACCACTTGAACTATTTTTTTTTTCATCCTATGTATTCATTGAGTGTATGAAAAGTAAGACGGGATTGATTCTGAGTTTAACAATAAACACACTTTGGTAATAGTGTATCAAAAGATGCGTTAACTTGATATGGACTCATGGGCGCATTTTAGTTTTGTTGCCAGCTAAACTGCTGGTAAATTTCCCCAGTGTCCGTTTCAAGAAATATAACATAAGGCATCAGAACTAACCTGAATGAATAACGCTAAGTTTTAAGAAAAGGTTCACAGATTATAGTATTAGTTAACAGTTCGAATGGCCAAAGCATATTACAATTCTATTCGCATAAGGCAATAAGTTAATCATATCTATGAACACCAACTGCTAAGAAAATAACGCAATGAAAGGACTGTAAATCTCAGTTCATCATTATTTAACAGTGCTTTCATAGTCTTCTTTTATTTTAAAAGTCTTTTTTGCGTGTCATTTCAGAATATTTTTCTCTCCCTCAGCAATTAAGGTGTTAATTGACAGTATTTGTTCTATTTGATCATGTCTAAGTAAGTCGGTCGTATATCTTGTGGAATAATTGATCTGTGATTGGTCAATTACCGTGGGGATGAGTATTTCAACCCTCGTTGTAGGAAAGTAATTAACGTCAGGTCATTAACGACTGGCCTTACTGAAAACAGACTTCATCACACATATACACAGATGCGGGAGGAAAATATTACGGTAAATACGGCAATTTTCGCGAGGATTCCATATGCGAAGTTTCGCGAAAATAAAACATCGTGAGGTGGCGGCAATCACTGTCGTTTACTGATATAGGTAAATTATGCCCTAGTCTCGATTTTTGACGTCGCAAATGTGACTTTTAACGCTATTCGCGAAAAAAAATCTCGCGAAAATCTGAATTTACAGTAGCTTACTAAGCGACTTGTCTTGTCACAAGCTTCGACGCCAACACTTAACCTGTGGTCACACTTGATTTCCTCAAGACATTAACCTGAAAGGCAACGGCCGCCGAAGTGTCTCCGTACAAAAGAATTCCAATTTTGCATTTTTAAGAGCTCTCTCTGTTTTAGAAGGATCCATTTTTGACCGATTAGTAACAGACCAAGCCAGATATAAACTCGACAACAATTGAACATTTTACATGGACCCTATTTTTGCTGATTTGAATCAGGTAAAAAAAGTAATAGAAAGTAATGAATTAATTGGTCTGCAGTGTGTGATTGTGATATTTCCTGACCATACTCACTTTTTGTAACATTTATATGCCGTTTCCCGGTAAATAGATACATTTTCAAGCAAAGAAGCCACACTTTATTCTAAAGTATTAGTACATACAGTGGGTAATGTCACCAAGTAAATGGCTTTGCATAAATTCTCAGCCTTGCTTTCAAAGCTAATTATATGCATGATAGATATAATCATTGTAAAGTAGTAAGCGCTGATTTCTTTTCTCAGTTACGGATTTCTAACGTTAGGTCAGTGACATGTACAGTAAAACCTGTGTAAAACGGCCACTCAAAACTAACAAAACTAAGGTCTTAATGACAAATGGTAGCTTAATGAAGGTCGACAGTATTGCAGAATGCTCCTATTCTGCAATACTTTTGACCTGCATTAAAAGCGATAATTGGTCTTGAAAACCAATTTTTGGTCTTTTTGAGAGTGGTCATTTTACACTGGTTTTACTGTATAGTGTTCAAGGCATGAAATGCAGAACAGGAATAATGGCCTGAGAAATGTTTTATGTTTAAGTTAGTATTAAATAAACAATCACTCTTAACTTCCTAAAATAGACACACAAAACACATAGAAACCTAGGTCCTAGCTCCACCTATTTCCTTTTGCTCGCACAATAACACATACAGGAACGAGAAGCTGTTTCATAAATACATTGTTTTCAAATGGAATTTAGAGAAAACGCCAGATTTTGTTTCTTTTGGTATCCCTAAAGTTTGCAATAATTCTATCTATCTGCGTTTGTTGTTTTAGTAAGGCTCGTCAAGGCACTATAAAGCACAATACAACACAATATCATCCAATCAGGTTCTCTGCTTATAAAACGTGAGAAGCTGAAATCCACTCTGTTCGTCTCTCAGATTTTAAACAGGATGGTACCGCACTTTCCAATTGCGCATTATATGAGCCAGTGCATGAGATTTCCAACAATGTGACATTTTGACATGTGTAGACTTGGACGAGCCTCTGCAGCCTCCTTTTAAGCTTAGTAACCCCAAATGGTCAGTAGCTTAACAATCATAGAATACTCAAGCGACTTGCAAAGGCTCTGATCAGACTGCGCTTATGCGCAGGCTGATCTGAGGCTTTGCTGGTCGCACATACCCCATTGTTGCAAATCCCATGCACTGGCTCATATCCCATAGTTTATCATACTGTAACTACATTGACCTTCATACTGCTTGCGTTCGCAAGTTATTTACTGTCGAAATCAAATATAAAAAAAAAACATTCTAAATCCCTGTGTACATAGACTGATTAAATAGTAAGCGAGTATGATCAGGAAATACCACAATCACAAACTGCAGTCAAACCCATTGCACCGCAAGGAAGAGCCACACAGCAATGACCAGACACTAGAAAGACAAACTAAGCAAAGCAACCAGCTCTCTCTTCCCCATCAAGATGATTGCAAAGCTAGAATGGACATAAAGTAACGCATAGCAAAACATACAACAATTACAGAATCCCACATTGGGAGTTACGCTCAACAACGAATCAACAACAACAGAACCACCACCTTAGAACGGACAGTAGCCCTAGCCACTGGGGGCTTAAATGCACTTCGCCCTAGATTCTACTGTTGTTGATAAGGCATAAAATACGTGTTTGCCTATTAACATGTCAAAAAGAACAGGGTCCAGGAGTAGGAAAACTTCCATTAGCTGAAAATGCTAAATTCCATCAAGTGTGCCAACAAACGTACAATAATTATATAAATCACAGAAGTTATATATTGTGATTATAAGCATTATTTTTTCCATGTTGGCGTTTTGTGGGTTGTTCGTCTATGGTCGTTTTATGACTTTCTTTAGAGTAAAGCAAAGCAAACAAACCAATAACAACACAAGCCATAAAATTGAGACAAGCTAAAGTCTCTTTGGGGACTTAAATTATTTGTTCTGGCCAATAGCCGACTCAGAAAAAGTGAAAGTAAGTAAAACCGAAATGCACCGTTCAAAGGCGCGTAAGGTTAGTAGACAAATTCCACTCCATAACACAACATTAACAGATATCAGCAATTCAACGCCTATGTTCTCAAAACGTCTACTATTTATCCTGTGGGTGTCTTATCATTTGAATGACAAGCTCACTACCATACGTGAGCAGCATGATACAAAAATGGCACTGGACTCAATAATCAAAATAACATCTGAGCAGACATGTCTGATCAAATGATCTTTGATTACTGGATTCGCTTTGCGAACATGAATACTAAACAAAGGGATGGTCGTCTTTGAAAATCTGAAGACTTGCGCCTGCTGAATTCTGTTTGATGGTCACTGACATCTTGTATTGTGGGTTCTATTCTGTCACGTGTCACATAATGTTTACATTGCTCTCTCTATCTACTTAATGCATTTGACAGATTCAGAACACATTCAAGGTTCAGTAACTTTAAGTGTCTTTTTGATAAGAGATAGCCATCACTTGAAGAAAATAACTATAATTTAATACCCAGAGTTAAAAGCTTTGACTTCGTAATTTGTCGGTATTTTCTCGGTAAACATCGGGGGAAATGGTATGACGCAGCATTTATTCCACAGATGAGCGCTTGTCCATATAAACCGCCCTTAGTGAATAATGATATAGACCTGAAGGTCAGACTAGTGGCATGTATATTGTCATTAGAGTTGGACCTTGCTATATTTCACAATAAGGATATATTGCTTAAGTTATTCCTCATTACCCTTCACTGCCCTTGCATTTCGTTCTGATAAGAATAAAAAAAACTACAATATGCATGTATGTTCAAACTTGCCTTACCACTGGCATCCTTTTTAATGCGGTTTTGCCATTCTATACAATTGCGCTGTGAAAATCCAGATGCACTTTACAAATGGTTTCAAGAATGAGCTGACAACATTTTAAAAAAACTTCTTAAATGCATGTAATAGCTATGTTATTCTGGTAGACTAGTAAGAACTGTATAAAATAAGAAATACAGTAAAACCTGTGTAAAACGGCCACTCAAAAGTAGACAAAACAATGATCTTAATGACAAATGGTAGCTTAATGAAGGTCGAAAGTATAGCAGAATGCTTTTGACCTACATTAAGCGATAACTGATCTTGAAAACCATTGTTCGGTCTTTTTGAAAGTGGCCATTTTACACAGGAATTACTGTATGTGCAAAATTCCCCAGATTTCATATTCTAATGCACTTGCTTTCGTAACGCGCGACGCCTGATTGGATAACGTCAAAATTCGCGTCAGTATATCCTGCGATATACTACAGGAAATAGTTTGACATCATCAATTTAGTTGGATGACGTGCGGCTTAATGCGGCTTTCAGCGCTCCGTTTTGAGACGAAACTGCAGAAGTGCGTGAGAATGGGGATAATCAAACTCAAAAGTTTTATCTGGGGAGGTATATCGTCGGATATACGTTTGGAAATCACGTTTTACGGCTTCGCTCGCGCGTCGCCGTAAAACTACATCTCTGACCATATATCCGACGATAAACCTTAAAATTTGAAATGCAGTTATCCCCTTATTTTATACAGTACTTGCATTGTAAGTTTTACATTTTACGCGGTTATTGACCTTAAAGATGGGACCAAATCTTATGAGCGGGATCAGATTATTAGCCAGTTTCAAGTGTCATACAGAAGCGTTGAAGAGCCACTTGACGTTTGAATAATGATAGCCATGACCGTCTAGACAATATATAAACTTAATAGAAGGGCAGAGAAAATAAATACAATTATGGCCATGTGTCTGCATTGAAGTTTATCAGAACACACTATGTCCTTAAGGTGCATATTGAGACAGCAAAGTATAGACAATACATTGACAAATTTCATTTAAAAGTGGAAGACAATATACAGTACCACAACAACGGACAGTTTCAGGTAATGAGTAGAAAGGGCATAAATTTATGAATCATGGAACCATGTTTATTTGTTTCATGCATAATTATTTGTCAGGCTCTAAGGTCTGGAGGAAGCTATTAGACCACGAGGCCACTTGCTCTTATTCAAACACCGTGGCACAATGACAGCAGTTGCGATGTCTAATTAATCTGAAAAATAGACATCTAGTGGGTATGCCTACAAAAATGTAACAACAAGTGAAATCAGCAAACATTGAAAAATTAAGTGAGGGGTGGTTGGGGGAGTTGTACATACATGTATAACGATTGACCTATTGGTGGCGGTTTCCATGAATGGTACTTGATTGTATCGATTCCTGATATTTGCATTCTTCCTTACTTTGTATTGGCATTTAAAACATAGCACTGTATTGATATGTAATAATATGTTATTTTTACAAGAACTGCATGTATCTCATTTATGTGTTCATGTAAATTAATTTAGTATACTAACTTGCAGAAGTCTACCAATAATGTATTGATAGTCTTTGTTATACATTTATTGATATTGATAGAAGAGCTTGTGCATTTGTTAGATGTGTTCATAACCTTAGTTAGCTGTACGTTTCATATATTTAATCCATTGATAGAATGATTTCTTTTTCAGCAGACATTTATCGTATAAGAAATGCTGACCTTCTATGATTTGTGATCCTGATATCTCAATTTCACAAACAAGGGTTTCGTTTATCATGTTCATGGTTGTTTTAATCGACACTCCTTACTAATACTTTTTTAACATTTTATTTTTCAATATTCTCAACTATACATTTCTAAAGAGTACATGATACATATCGGTTAAACTTTCTAATAATTTATGCTGAGTCATGTTGATGTTGTTGTTTTTCAAATGCAAGCTGCTAGATTTACCCAATCGACATGAAAGTCTTATTACAGCCAGGGTCAGTAATTCCATGCAACGTCATAAATCTCATAGACTTCAATGTGATTTCACGTTTGCAAGAACATTTACTACGCTATAGTTAGCCAGCATATTAGTATGCTTTATGTGTCATTTAAAAGTTAAATCTATAGTGTACTATTATTTTTACTTTCGTCAAATTCCATCCGCGTATTTTAAAGCTGCAGCGATTTAAATAGTTTGCAATATATTTTGACAATTTTTGGACGTTTCAATTGACGTCAATGTAAAAGTGGCAATTTCAAAATTGTGTAAAGTCTAAACTGTTGTATTTGAGAATGCGAAGTCGAATTTTCATCTAAATTGAACAGTGCATGCAATAAATTACGAGTATTTAGCTTTACAACAGCTATTTAATCTTTGTATCACACAATATAGGGATTCTTGCATTACAGTCATTTGGGGAATAAATTTTGTGGAATTACTGTTGGCCATTGGCTGTAGATAGTGTTCTTTCAAAAACCCATTTCCTTTCTAATAAAGTACTTACTACTGTATCCGCTAGTTAAATCGGATGGTTCTAATTTCACAGGCTAAATGGCTTAATATGTGGATACTGGATCATCTGGTTTCTTTAAAAGCCAGCCAATAAAAAGACCAATGAGCTGCCTCCACACTGCTATAAAAAAGTATTTTTATCAATGATCAGAAGATCTAGCTTTAAATGAAGTATTTCATTTCCTTCTTCAAAGAGATAAAGCGCAAGTACTTTAAAGAAAGTAATATGTATCGTATCAAAGACGTAAACTATTATTTTGTTTTCTGATAATTAAATTAAAACGGATGTACAGTGAAACCTGTGTAAAACGGCCACTCTCAAAAAGACCACAAATCGGTTTCCAATGCCAATTATATGATATACAATTTGTCATTAAGATCTTGGTTTTGTCTATTTTTCAGTGGTCTTTTGACACAGGTTTGACTGTATATAATTTCCTTCGCGCAAGTACTTTAAAGAAAGTAATATGTATCGTATCAAAGACGTACGCTATTATTTTGTTTTCTGAGAATTAAATTAAAATGACTGTATGTGAATTGCGTCACAAAATAAACATTTTAGTTGATGAAATCGGACTGAAGCCTCTTGTTGAGATTAATGTCACATGACCCTGTGTTTTCAGAAGAAATAAATCCAATACTCTTCTTGCGTGCTTCAGATTTCTATAAGGTACTCGAGAGAAGAATATTTTAATCAAATTTATTTGTTTAACAGCTCAATAATCGAGAGACTGATGTCATTTGTATCTCTCTAAGGTATACTAAACTCAGACGTGGGAAAAGAGTGTGCAGCATCTTTAAAGCTATTTGTGCATCAGATCCTTAACCCTTTGTATGCTAATACATTAGTTCAGCTGGTTTGATTCAATGAGCATCGGGTGGTCAGTTGTACATGACAATGGTTCGCTGGTTAAAATTTCCAAATTAACCCATTTCAGCCGAATGAACTTTCGTATCTCCATCGGTAGGACGAGTCTATTTCAAATTTAGGGATGTTGGGTGGTATTTTTCATTCTTATTCAAATTCGAATAGAATATACTCCGAGCAAACACTTTAAACCTGATCAGACGCCGCGTTCTGCGGCGCCTGAGCTGGGTCTGCGCATTTTGCCTATGTCCCACAAAAACGACGCTAGGCTCATATGGGTTAACATGTTCTTCAGTCTCTTAAGATTGGTTTAAACTTAGCAAACAGTGTAGACCCTGATTAAATGTTACAGCCTGTGGCATTACATCTAGGTATTCACTGTTAAGTTTGCCACAGTGTCCATTTAGTGATTTTAGTATACAGAGAGTTAAAATTAAAAACTTCATCAAGTGTTACAATGCCCATAATACATAGCAATATACCCCATTTGTGTTTAATGTTTTCACGTCGATTTTAAAAGTAAGTAAGGGTGCAATGATCAGGAATCGATACAATCAAGTACCACACCTGACCCAGGATACCAATGGGAAAGTGACAAACTCACAGTTAGACACCACAAACGCGAGCCAAGAGATCAGCCCTTTCCCAGCAGGTGACCACAAAGCACATATAAACAGACGCGCACAAAGACATAGCGAACACAAGACAGAACAAAAAACATAAAAGATCCTTTAACCCTTTGCATTCGGAAACCCCTAAACGAGTACCTTTACAAACAGTGTAAACCCAGATGAAATACAGCATTATGCTACATTTCGTCAGGGTCTACACTGCTTGTAAAGGTAAAAAAGATCTTAAGACAAAAGATTACAATATTTTTTTAATAATAACTTGACATCCCTAGATATGTACATGGACTATCCTAAGTTTATTGTATCAACCAAAAGGACGAATCCATTAGTATACAGAGGGTTAATAAGGCTTATAAAATGCAATATCTTCCACACTTGTGAACACAATTATAATTGCTATTAGTGACGCAAAAGTGGAAAGCTTTCTGAACTGGTTTATAGAGAATTAAAGCAACATTTGGCATTATTTTAGACCGAATCATGTTCTTGGTCGTAAATCAAATCAAATATTGTTCCATTGTCTGGTCAGAATTCGGTATGCATCGGATATACGGTCGGATATTTAGTTTTACGGCGACGCGCACGCGGAGCCGTAAAACGTGATTTCCGAACGTATGTCCGACGATATACCTCCCCAAATGAAAAGTTTGAATATGGTTTTCCCTATTCTAATGCACTTCTGCAATTTCCCCTCAAATTTAAGTGTTGCAAGTGCATAAAGCCGCACATTATCCAACGAAATGTGGCGTAATTAATGACGTCAAACTATTCCCGACAGTATATCGCAGCACATATTGTGTCAAGTTTCTGACGTTATCTAATCAATCGAACGTCGCGTTACAAAAGCAAGTGCATTAGAATAATAAGTGAGTTGCGCCACTTTTGTGTAAATTTAACCATTCTCACATTGAGCGTCACGAATATCAATTGTTAATTTCATACTTTGTAAAAGTGTTGGTGTTGTTTTTCACATCAAAGTGGTCATTTTTACGGATCTGATGCCATAATCGTGTATTTACGTTAAGCCCTTAATGTGCGCCTTCAGGCTTTCCAATTAGTCTGTGATACACGGATGAAGATCAAAGCATTTTGCTAGCTCTTTTCCTATAGTCAGGTTAATTATATTATTAGTATGTCACATATTGCACGATTCACACAGATACGCATGCTTTCAAAGTCGTCTGAAAGTTTTGCTCGTTGCACAAAACTCTGGACCAACTTTAAGCAACGGCAGCAAGAGACTTCTTTGCAACTGCTTATTGGAAGCCCAGTGTTTTGCCACGAGGACTAATTTGAGCATGGAATTGAGTTTGTCTTTCCAAATCTAACATGATGTCTTTAGCTAAGTTTGAAAACCAGGGCCTTTACTAATACAGCAATAGTTATATTAAGGAGCAAACTATTAGAGTTCAGAATTGATGTCAATCATTAAGATATTCTGGATATATCTTGTTTTGAAAACAATATTAGTCAAGAACACTTGGCTTCTTAGAAGGCATCTGATCAGAAGCTACATGGCTTCCAGTCTGCTTGTAAAACAGGCTGAAAACCGAATCCTGAAATCAATTCACTAAAAAGTGAAGTACAATAAAATAAAAGCAAGTTAAGGTCTAAGTGCAAATTATATATCTTAATGCCAACCACATATTGCTGAGGTCAGAGTTCTGACTCTGCCATTTCAATCAGGTGTCTGGTATTGATGGAGATTGTGTAAACTTATTAATTAGGTTTTCTAATTTTGTTAATGACATATGTTAATTTGATTCTGTGGCATCTCAATTCATATTTCTTATTATTTGAGTTCTTTTTACACAGGATTACAGTAGATGGTGTTTGGGAAATTTACTTACAGACTTATCAATATGTAAAGGCTGTGATTGGCCTTCAAAGTGACTGCATTATTTTAGCACTACCTACGCAATAAGCATATTACATGTATATTATAAATAGCATCATGAAATAGTATATTGACCAATAATCCAAATAGCTCCAATGAGAATGTACATCTAATTGTTTTATTACTAAGTTATGTTGACAACATATCTTAGCAAAAACGGATAAATGTATGATTTTGTAGCATCAATATACTAATCAATCAAATATTTATGATAAAATATGTTTGTTTGCTGAACACTATATTGGTAGTAAATACCAACATCACTTAGCCAAATGATAAACCGTAATCCGACACATTTATGAACAAAAAGACGCATAACAATCATATCATGTGATACGTTTGTGTTAAATTGTCTTAGTGTGTAGCGTTTTCATTTTTGTTTAGTATAGAATATAGAACAGATTAGAAGACTTTAAATCCACAATTTTCTTTAAATAAAATGTTTTAGAACACTCTACTCACCATAGAACTGAATAGACGATGTCAATTACAATATCATTTAAGATTACTGTATATTCTTTTTTGTAAAAAGATTGTCATTTTTATGCATGACGGTAAGCTTCTGGTACATTTTCATTACGTTCAATTATATCAAATTTATTCATATTTATGTAACTCATTTCAGTTTTATAGTATGGTGAATTTGTTTTATTAATAGTTTATTCTACAAAACACCAATTTATATAGTTATCAATGTTTGGCTGTCTAAACAAAATTTGGAGAAATATACTGCAGCTTATCCTTTGGACGTCGACATGTCACATTTTTTATTTCATATTAATGTTCATGCTTTCTTAAATAGATAAAAGTTTTGGCCTTAATGGGAATAAGCAACTATGTACCCTCGTTTACTCCCAAATGTGGACGACTAGGTCTGACCAAACATTGTAAACCCAAATCAAAGTGTGTATTTGTCAGGGTCACTCATTTTGAAATGTTAAATTGATTTGTTAGAACTTTTACATAACAAAGTATGGCATGCACTCCCAAATACATTGAACTATCAATTGCTTTAACATCGATGGCTCCTTTATCATGGCAAATTCAAACCTTGTTCTTGAGTTTCTTGAAAACTATTTACATAGCTACAGACACCCAGGTCATCTCCACACGTACGGTGTATGCATTAATACGAATTGTCTCATTGGGATTATTCTAATGACTACAAACATACACATGTAATACCTTTATTTAATGGAAGACAGAAATATCATCCCATTGACCCTGCACTGCTGGCGCCATTATCAGCTCGCACAATCTACCGATATTTTGAACACATTTACATTGTTACAAAGGTGTTCTTGCTAATGAAGTAAGACTTTTATGGTGTAAATAATGGTTTATTTCTGCATAACAATGGTAAAACCCCATAATTTATCTATTTTATGCCCTCGTTGCAGCTTAAAGTACATGTACGATATGTTTTACATCAAACCATGCGCGAATCCAGAGTGTGGGATGGGGCAGGGTGTCCGACTTCCACCAACCCCCGCTGAAAAATCACAAAAATATAAAGTATCTTAGCAATACTGGTCCGGATCCCCTCAAAAATCACACAGCTACCAAGCCAGCATTCAATGTTGGACCATCATCGGCCCGCCAGCGAAACGTGTTTCGCTTGTGGGCTGGTGATGGCTCGCTTTTAGTTGTATTCGGATCATCTCTCCCCTCGTCAACTAAAAAAAACATTATCAGAGTTGAACCCCCTCTCACAAAACTTTTCTTTCATTTTCTGGATCCGCGCATGTTAAAATATCCTTAATTTGAATTTACAGAAGTAAAGACTATTGTATAATTATATACTCTATAAAGAATATAAAAAGGGGGAAAAGTATACTTCTTTCAAAATATTTGCTGTTTGTCCTTAAACATTTATCTGGTTCATTTAAGTAAAAACATTGAATAAGATAGACATTTCAGACATCTGGATGTCTCCAGTGTAATGCAAAAGCAGGTTCTTCGAGTTCTACTACCAGCATGAATATGCCAATTGGGTTGTAAATTAAGATCGTGCATGACTTTTTTTGGCTAAGAAAGTTGTTTTAGCAGCGGGCGTCTGTCAGGGAAGACTCATAAGGAAGAAGTAATTATGAACTTTGCTGAACTAGAGACATAAAATATTTAACAGTTTGGCTATTCTCTCAACCATTCAAGGCTAATTAACCAGTTATTAGTTTTGCGGCTTCAGAAGTCACCGAAATGAGATTCAATGTTGGAAAAAAGAAACTTCTAGTATGATTCGACAACTGTATATAAAGCGCAAGCTTTTATGTCAAGTTGTGCATGTTTATGGAGCATTTTTATACATATATTCACCATGCAGCCAACATGATATTTACAGGTAAAAAGGCATTTACAGACCCACGTGAATGTTCAGGCTAGCATTTGTCTACAACAATATGCTCTAAAATGATTTTCCCCGTTGATGCCCATTTATACATAGGCATATCTGCTGTAGGCGTAAAAGTCATCTGGTTTCCTAACTTATAACATTTAACTTTTAACTCTTTGCCGCCTGGGAAATTTTTCATGCTTTTTTGTTGTCTGCTAATATTTTTCAAAATCAACTTATTCGACAAATTCTTTCAGGATATCATCTGAGTGTCAAACAGATTGAATCCAGATCAGGTCCCTGGTCTGGGCCCAAACTGTTTACAAAGGTTATCAGCAGATGAGTTAAGCGGCCATTTAAACTACTTGCATGAAAATGCCAAATTTGGAAATTGGGATTAAACAATGCAATTAGGCATTTTTTTAATCTTTAAGTTGTGCTTGAACTGTTTACAATTCGTATAAACCGCTGAAAATAATGTGTTATTGTAGTCCCTGATTAAATTTGTATGGCTAGAATAAGTTTACATTTATTCATATGATAGTGTTTACTTGTGATGAGAGTTAAACCACGAGAAAAAATGCGGAAATGACGTATTTTTCTTGTTGTGGAAATGACGTTACGGAAATGACAGTTAGATTAACCTCCATATAATTGGCCTAGGGCAATAAACAACAACGGATTGATAGAATAAGTCTAGTGTGCACCATACATCGAAGTTCTTGAAGAAAAAATGAAATAATTATATTATTACTTGGCTCTATGACATTACCACAACCAACACCATTTCGGTAATGACAGTTGTGGAAATGAAATTCTATCTTTTTTCCCTTATTTCATTCTTAAATTAAATTTATAACACCCAGTGATGTACAGTTTAAGTATGTGCACTTGTTATACAACTGCATGTTCAACAACTAGACACCTTCAAGTGAAGATTAGCTTCGAGCAATATGTGCGGTAATGACATACAAAAAGTACACTTATGTAAAACGACAGCTTCATGTCTTTCTGACACACTTTCATCATCACCTAGCCTAATTTAATACTGGATAATATATTCCAAACATCGTGTACTTGTGGGCTCCTTTAAAGTGTCTTCTGTTGGGAAAAAGATTATGGAATTTTCGTTCATTTGTAAGCGTTGTGGAAATGACAAAAAATGAGAGACAAAAATTTAAGCACCAAACGAACATTCAAAATCGTGTTTCTGTACACAATCTTTGAAGCATGTATTACTCAAATAAATTATTTCCTAAAGTAATTAAAGGTGCTTCAAATATGGGCACAATATTGAGATTAATTTTTGACTGATGTCATTAAACTCGTTGTTTACAATGTCCATTGAGAAAGGTTGTTAACCCGAAACTAGTTGGGAAATAAATAATAAAAAGAATAATTTGAAGTTTGCTCTCTTTACCTATTTGTGTTCATTAACTTGCATGTAAGGAATAAGTAGTTTGTCTTAAAAATGAAACAATAATTTTCTTTATTTTTAGAATTACATGCATACGTTACGTTCAAAGTACGCTGCTTTTTTTAGAAACTGAATATTTCAGGATAACCATGAAAATATTAACATGAACTATAGAGTATTTATTTCTCCAAAAATCAAGCAAAACATATAAAAAGATTGTCGCCTGCTGCATACTTGTTCGGTGCGTTATCACTTATTAGGCCTACATATCAGTGGGCATTCCCTAATGGCGTACATAATCATTTTAGAATCTGTCTAGTCGGCCATTTGAGGTAACCTTTTCATGCCAGGAATACAAATTTGTCAGGACAGTTACATAGCAAGTACATTAATGGTGACCGATTTGTGTGCCATTAACACATAACTCGGACAGGATAAGAATGTGCAAACAAAATAGTCCCAGATCAGTGATCTGGGACTTCTTGTTTGCTTTCTTCAGAAAAGTACTTAGTGGTTGCTTGGACGAATAAGTCCGGATCATAAACTGTCTGGATGTTCAGTACTTTTAAAAAGAGTACATGAAACTGTCAAGCAACAACGTGCCATCACGCATTCGTTGGAATGGCATACATTACGCTGATAAATAATGGGCGGTTCCAGAGTTGGGAGACAGGGGGGTCCGGACCCCTACCCCCTGGAAAATCGCAAGTGGCTATAATTATGTTTCCTTAGAAATACTGCTATGTACCACTTCTCCAACGGCCTTCTGTCGAATATGTTGATGACTAAAAAAAATGTTTCAATTTGGGATTGTCTTGAATATGCAACGTTTCATCTGGGATTTGTCAGTTTCTCAGCGATTTTGAGGCTGTTGCTGAATTGATCATTTTAATGCAGTTACATTTTTGTACCCCCTAACTTAGTTCATTGCATCATTCTTTAGCGGCAATGTAGACCCATATATTAATTACTCCAGGGTATGTACATGTACGTTTTGCTACCCCTTGCCCTACTGACCCCGAATGTATCCTCTTTAGAAAACAATGTATATACAGAACAGCTGGCTTCGATCTAGATCTGCACTATTTTACATGCAGTTTCAGACTCGGATGTATCTGGATGGCTGGAAAACAGAGGTGAATGTGCCATTTTAAATTCTTTAGCAGGACAAGGGCCAAGATAAACAAGAAATAGTATGCTTTAACATGTTGTATCAACAGTTTCTTGAATTTTCCATCAGTATTGAAAAAGTTAACACAAGTCCTGCTGAATAAATAGATATGATACACAGATTAAGATAAATAGAGAATACTGGGTGAGTGTCTTTTGATATCAAGTTTACAAGGCAAGGCTTTGAGAACGCTTGTTGACACCGCAAGCCTCGCGATGTCAACAAGCGTTCTCAAAGCCGAGCCTGGTAAACTTGATATCAAAAGACGCGAACCTGGTATTCTATTTATCAGTTTACCCATTGTTGAACACTTCCAAACTAGCGATTATGACGTATTTTTTTATATTTTTGTGTTGATTCCGCGTCATTAGCGACATAATCAAAAAGTGCGACGTCATCATTACCTGATAAAGGTAACATGCCTTGAGGTAGGAAACGTTTATCAGGTTATGTTGAAACAATTCAGTTAATATCAGGAGTGACTGATAAACTAAATTTTAGAGCTTTTCTAACATATGTTTTGGTTGAGTAATAAGAAAAATATTTTTTGTTACGCACTCTTAACTAAAGGCCTAAACTTTTGATGCATTTACTTCTGTTTTCCAGCCAGTCTGCTACAAGATTTCATTTACAAACATTGCTTCAGTAGCAGAATGTAAAACAGTGTTGATCCAGATCAGATGGCTTCGTCAGAAGCCAGCTGATCTGGATCTACAGTGTTTTTCAAAAACGGATAATTCCGGGGTTCAGCAGCGCAATGGTTAAAAATAAAATTATGAAATATTTCCTTCTTTTCCTTCCAGTCAGAAGATAAAGACCCGGCGATAAAGGACAAGATGAGAAGTTATGAGATTTGAAAGAAAGAGAGATTGTGTGTTTATATATTTTTATCATTTTCTCGGAACTAAAAGGATATTATTTTCCATTGACATGCTATGTAACGTAACCTCTGCCTTACTTGCACTTTAGATTAGTTGCACAATCGTATCGCTTGACCTGAGGCTTTCCCAGGGGTAGCACGCTCTTATTACACTGAAATAATTTGCTTTAGAACTTGCCACTCGGTTTAAATACATGTATACTATACTCAGAATAACAATTGAAGGATATTAAAAATCTTTTGACTATATAACATTTTTAGAAAATAGTTTCCAGCAAAAAATTTTCGTATTTGATAGAACTACAAATATGCAATTCAGCTAAATGAAAAATAAAATGTACGGGTCATTGGTTACGATACAGTACTACACCAAATGTACCAACCATCGTTACTCAAAGTTCACAAGCAAAACAATAGCGTTTATATTTTTTGCTGCAACCTTTACATGTACCTGGTCATTCCTTATGTTCTAATTCTGACCACAGACAAGTGTTCACACCCTCTTATCAGGAATTGCACCTAATAACAAGACAACTTCTTCAACAAAAATGCACAGATATGGCATATCCAAGCCAATATGACAACAAATTGGAAGTAAAACACTGGCAACAACTAGAAAATGAGTTGGCATACTTTTGATAGAGAGCCAGCAATGATTTTGGAGCCAGTCATTGTGGAATACAAACGATTAAAATGGATTTCAATCATTTTTGAATGTTTGTGACTTTTCAGTTTAGAGGGTTACACTATTTGGACATGTACTGTACTTTAATCATTGAAACGTGAAGCAAACATTCATTTTGATTGTTGATATCTGGAACTATGTAATGCATTCATAATTAGTTTAATCTTTATTGTATTGAATGTTAGAGATGGAGTTGGATCTAAATATCCATCAATTGTTTTTCTGAGTATACATAAAGTTTGCTAAGCATCAAAATATCCCTGCGTACGGAAACTCTGATATTTCATTAAGGGTAGATGTTGGTCAAACATTGGTCGTGTCGTGAGAAAACCTGACTTTGTTGCATGTGATCAGTAATACAAAGCCGCGGCCCTGCCTGCGCATCCGTGTAGTCTGGTCAGAGTTTTTTTTATTCGCTATCTGCATTACTTTAAGCCAAATTGCATTATTCTATCTAGTCCCTGTAGCTGGGCAGCTCGGATTGAGCTAAACTGCAAGATGAATTTAATTATAATTACTTCAACCGATATTGGACTTATTTAGGGCTGATGCTTATCAAATTTTAGTAGTATATGTATATATTAGTATAATTTCACTCTAAACTGGTTTGAGTTCGTGTGTCCCCAGTAATATGATGAATATAGTACCACATTAAAAATCGATGTATGTGTCTGTCTCCCCACAGTCTCTGGGAGGGCCTCCTTAGTTATAAAGTTTTGACAATTTAGGAAACTCGAGAATAGTTCTGCAATGATGACGAGCAATGCTCGTAATTTGTATCTTGGTATAAAATAGCATTAAAAGATAATTAAGCCAGTCCATATGCTTAATGTATTGCAATAAAGCTGTACACCTTATGCGATAAGTATCATACAAAATCTCACGAGCAGTAAAACTAGTAGCTAGTGTATTAAATATATAGTAAAACATGTCTTAAGCGGCCACTCAAACATAGACAAAACAAAGATGATAATGACAAATGGTAGCTTAATGAAGGTCGAAAGTATTGCAGAATGCTCCCTTTGGAGCATTCTGCAATACTTTTGACCTGCATTAGGCGATAGTCGGTCTTGACAAACACTTTGGTCTTCCTTTTGAGTGGCCGCTTAAGACAGGTTTTACTGTACATATTTTGATAAGCTTACCATTGACGTCAATGGAAAGGCATTGTTTTGAAAGTTCATATTTCTACTTATGTCACTGTATTTAATTGGGTAATTTAGTCAATTAATCAGGCATGTAATTCATCCGTGCAGTCTCAGCAGGTCTCCAACTGAATACAGAAGTAGATGTAGTAGATTTAGACCAAAATATAAAAACGTGCATGTTGATTTAAAGTAGTGTATTTACATTTATGCGTTAAGGAGCATTAATTTTATTAGAAGTAAGCCTTAGGAGCCAGCTCAAAATATTTTGAAACTTATCACAAATGCGAGCAGCGAAGACTCAGGTGAACATGTGCATACGCGCAGACTCGTTGGTGCATTAGCTATCCCACACTCACAAGGCGGTGACAAAATTTCGTAAAGGCTCAACTAAAATGTAGACCTCTAACACTATTAGATAGCTAGCTATATATGCATGTTTAAAGAGTACAGAAAAAAAACGATATGGCTTACATGAGCAACGTATTAACTGGTCAATTTCGACCGCAGACGAGTCAAAGATTGGACCAGTTTACGCATAGTACATGACAGGTTACTCAGGCTATAACAGTTATTTCTAAATCAAATATCTTCTGTTCACGTTGAACTGAAAACAAGTACGACATAACAATTATCTCATCCGGATTCCATATCTCGTGCTACACCATTGACTAGCCTAAGCTTTGATCCGTCTAAAGTCGAAATTTACCTGTATATGGACTGGTCTTAACCCTTAACATTTGTCAGGATCAGTAATATATATAAGACACACATGGATGTGTATTTGTCGCCATTTTGACAAGTTCTAAATTTGGTTCAAAGAAGTAGCATGAAGTTGTTTATTATGTTTAATCATCCGTTTTGCCATTATCACAGTCAGTTTGGAATAGTGATTTGCAGCAATAAAGAACTCTAAGCAAATTAGGTTTTGTGTTTGCTTTTTTTCCCATTTCCCAATTGGACCCATAGCATCAATATGTAGTTCGATCCCAGCCCGGTCCCATACTTTCATGGAGATTGACCGTGAAATAATTTCTACAGTCATTCTTCTCCCTTCCGAAGAGTTGTTGTCAGTTACAAGCGAAAGTATGTGCACGAATAACTGGTTAACTAATTGTTCAAGCTTGCCCTGGAAAAACTATGGTTAGGTGAACTGACCATCCCGCCATGACCATAGCTGTTGATTGGGACGTAAAGCAACAAAATAAACAAAACGAAACTAACCTATCTCAACCAATAGTGGTACTATCTCTTTTATATAGCACTTGAACTGCTGAATGAATACAGAAAAAACAAGTGAGTATGACCAGGACATGCCACAATCACATATCACAGACTACAGATATCCATACGAGAGCACGAAAACAACAGAGTAAAGCAACAAGCTTTCTCGTCTTCAGCTAAATAAGTGATTAATTATAAAAGACACGAAGAACTACATCACCAAACAAGTACCTAAAAACATCCCCCAGACGCAATGGGACAAGCAACAAATTCACTACCTTAGAACGGACAACAGCCTAGACCCCATTGAGCTTGGATACATTTTTGCAATGTTATATCACAATGAATAATCAAATTACCTTTCTGCGGGCACTTTACTCACAAAATCCTAGTTAAGCCATGATCTACACAGCAAAAGACAAACATCAGTCACCAACTCGTCGATGAAAGTTTAGGGTCAGGGTCGCCATCAAAGTAAGTAAGGGTGCAATACAATCAAGTACCACACCTGACACGGATACCAATGGGAAAGTGACAAACTCACAGTAAGACACCACAAACAAGAGGCAAGAGGTCAGCCCTTTCCCAGCAGGTGAACACAAGGCACAAATAAGCCGACGCACACAAAGGAATAACAAACACAAGACAGAAAAACATCAAAGAGCCAAGAAAGAAGTACCACCTTGGAATAGTCAGTAAAATATTTTACCAGTGGGCTTAACGCGGTTTCACCCTTAAATTAAATGTGGATCAAGACACATAGATATTTGGTTTGCATGTAAGACCCCTTACTTATCAATGCATCATCTCCTAGAGCATATAAATCAAGATATGAAAAGGAGATAAGCAAATATAAGGACTCAACAGTAAATAAAACTGAATACCAGAGCAAAAGAAATCCAACAGGTAAAACCTGGTGGGTCGGACAAACAGCCAAAGCATAAGTCTGGGGCATGACCCACTCCCAAGTAATTAAAAGGAATCTATACCTACAAACAATGATTGGGTTTACATCAGGCATTAAGAGGGCGCTCTATTCAGTACAGTCTTTATCACCAAATGACAGACTTACGTGCACTGTTTGGAAAGTGTGCATAAAATGACCGAAAGTATGTGCGTATCTTATTTACCATGTTATTTCAATCATCTCCAAATGAAATCATATTTCTTATGATACTGAAGCTTTATTTTAGATTTGACTTTGTTCATAACAATTGGCATAGTTTCATCTACATATTATGATAAACAACATGATACTTATTTTGAAATAGTAACTTCCTATTTCTGGTCTTGGCTAGTTCTTCGCTCCCCTTCTTATGGTGTATATGCGTATTCTCAGCTTATTCGTTTTGTGCCAGTATGTTCTAATATTAGTGCCATAACAGTAGGAATTATTATTGACTGGACTGACGATTTTCCCTATTATGGAATTTCAGTCAAATAAAAACTCCAATTATGAGTTGATATGCGATTTAATAATCTGCAATTCTGAGCCCTTCCGATAATGGTGTCGTGCTCGATTCTTCTTCAATTAGCAACTGACGTTGCGTTCAACGTTATAACGACGTTACGTAACAGACGTTACACCCCATACTAATAGTATAATTAAAGTATATATAGATTCCTTCTTTCCATTTTCCCCTCCTCAAAATTTCCATTTTGATAAAGCTATAATATTTGTTCTTGACAACAGTAAACCTAAATCTCAGTTCACACACTTGTTCAATAAAATATCCCAATTATAAATCAACTTGTTAGTCATTAACCTGCACGTAATCCCCGCGAGGGGTGATGCAGTATGAATAGATGGATTAAAACTTGCTGAGAAACTGATTCCTAAACCTTAATATGTATTTCGAACGTTAATCAAACCTTAAATGGTTTCGCTCTCGTATGAACTAATGTATTTAACAAATGCTGAATTTGTGTTACAACTCCGTACACATTTCAATTCAAAATTTTATGAGCAGAAATGGGTAAAATATTTAAGTACATGATTGACTATACTCCAAACACACAAAACACATCCAATGGACTATGCAGTGTAGTTCCCCTCCGTAGGAATATGTGGCACTACTTATTCTTTAGCGCTTATTCGATCTGCCAATTCTTCTCCACAATGCAGAATGCTATTGCTTCCATAAATTGTCTTCTCCAATTGACATTGGTGTCCATTCCCCTCCATGCCAGAAACGTCTCGGTCTACAAAGAGGCGACGCCGTACATACTGATTGCTATTTTTACTGTTTGCATTCTCCTGGCTATTCGAAATTCCCCACAGTGATACCAAAAGGGAAGTTAATGCAATGAACTTTGGTATCGGGTTCCCGTGATATCTTAGTGAAAATGTTTCTTTCTTTCCATAGTATGATTCTGACACTTCAGTAATGCCCATACTTTGTAACCGACCCGACGACTTGACATTGGAATTTTTATTATATTGCGAATTCATGTAGTACCGCACTGTCTCATATACAGAACAGTATTCTGCATCAAGCTGATCCATTTGACGAACAATTTACATACCTTTTTCGACTTGCTGATTATCTAAATAAAAATCCGCCAGCTGATCCAGTACGTCTATCGGTGTCTATAAGCTCTAAAACTTGATATCAAACGACAGTCGCCTAGTATTCTTTATTTTCATGTTGAGGCTTTATAACTTACTCAATGTATCATCACAGACGATCAGTCAAATCAAATAAATAACCAAAGAATCAAAGAAAATGGTGCATAACCCACAGACAGGCAGAGCTCAAGAAACCGTCAGATAAGCCATGGGGGGCCAACCAGAGTTAAGCATCAGACGTCAACCTACCAATAAAAGAAGGTAAGTCAAATATACCCTTCAGAGCTCCAACTTAATAAAGCCAATACCTCTGATACCAAAGCCCCTTTTGTAGACTTGCATTTGACAATTCTAATGATATTGTTTCTACCAAAATTTATGATAAACGTGACAACTTTGATTTTGAAATTGTCAATTTCCCATTTTTAGATGGTGATGTTCCTCGTTCTACATCCTATGGAGTATATATCTCTCCCTAGAGCATCTAGCTATGTTACTGACTTCAACACCCGCAATAAATTGTTAACTCAGAAACTTCTTAAACAAGGCTATCAGTATCATAAATTTCGCAAAACCTTTCTTAATTTGATACCGATATTATAATTTGATATCTAAATTCAAAAAGGGGCTTAAATTTCTCTTGCACCAAGGACTTTTGGAACCTGAATTCTATGGTGACTTGGTTTATAAATTGAAGAAGATTGTTGGCTCTAATAATTCTTCAGCGCAGTTCATTAAAATAATTTCCCATTATAAAAAGATTGGCTATAACATTAGACTTTTGCAACAGACTGCATGCTTGGTGGTCAACCCAATCATGGTTGGCAACTTTGCTTTCCTCTTTGATTGCACGCCGGTGGGCCAGACTCCAGACTCTATGACGGTTCCGACTTAAAGACTTGTCTATTGATGAGATGGTAGGGGCCTGATGCTTTGGCTGTTTGTCGGGCCCACCAGGTTTACCTGTTGGATTTATTTTGCTCCAGTATTCAGTTTTATTTACTGTTGAGTCCTTATCTTTGCTTTATCTCCTTGTTATATTTTGATTTATATGTTCTAGGAGATGATGCATTGATAAGTTACGGGTCTTTCAAGCAAACCTAATATCTATGTGTCTTGATCCACATCTAAATTAAGGGTGAGGTTGGCGCCGTAAAACCAGTTTAAGCCCTCCAGTAAAATATTTTACTAACCCTTCCAAGGCGGCACTTCTTTTGTGGATCTTTTATGTTTTTTCTGTCTTGTGGTTGCTATGCCTTTGTGTGCGTCTGTTTATATGTGCCTTGGGGTCACGTGCTTGCAAAGGGCTGACCTCTTGGCTCTCGTTTTTGGTGTCTAACTGTGAGTTTGTCACTTTCCTATTGGTATCCTAGGTCATATGTGGTACTTGATTGTATCGATTCCTGATCTTTGCACCCTTACTTACTATGAATGTCAGTTTCGTCATCGAGGCTTAGGCTTACATACTAGTATCGTCTCGGTCAGATTAACAAGGAATTAACAGCTACAAACTCTGATTGGATTTTATATCTACACATCCAGTCTATGGCTTAATAGCCTTGATATATACTACTCTTTATTAATGTATAGTTATCTTTTTAGAATTGAAATAAAACAAACAAAGGAGATACTAACTGTTTATGACCATAAACTAAAATCAGCATAAAATACCGGCGTTTACATACTCTGTTGTAGAATAAACAAATAGTATGTTGTAAGATAAACACAATATAGTATTCAGTTGTATGAACAATTACTCCTGCCTTAATCAATGGTTATGTTGCCTTTTATATTTTATTTAAACAGCATTGAAAGGTACTCTTGTGTACTAGGAATCAAAATACACGTTCTTCTAACCAATTTAAATTCCATTCACTGTTCTTATTTTTTGCATATTTTATATTGACAGTTGCATGTTATAATTGTTTAAATGTGATTTCATTCCTTGTCTCTGGTATTTCATCTGTAGAAATGTCAATTTAAGCAATACAATTTAATTTGATAACAAATACAAGACATAAACGACGTTTCACTGTAAAAAAGCTTGCAACATTTTAACATAGCCAAAATATAAGAAAAGAGTCCTGGTATTATATTAATCATTTTATGGTCAAATATAGTTAACTATCCAATTCAAGCTATCATCCTTTTTATGGGACATCAGCAAACGAGATATAACCAAATCAGACGCCGCTGAACACAGATTCTGATCAGGTTCTGCTCTGCTTGCTTACATAATGTACTTTTAAAATTCGAAGGAAGTTGAAACTTACTACCCAACAACCCTTAATTTAGAAATGGCTCTTCTGATTGATAATGGTGGGAAATTCCATTAGGCATAAATGGATGAAAGACCACAGGGCCAGATTTTTCAATTTATTGAGTTAAGATCAGAAGTTGGAGTTTTAAAAATAGTTGGTCTTCACAGAAAACAGAACATTTAATAACGGATTTTTGCTCATGGTTTTCCTTTCCCAAGGGAAAACAGTTAACAACAATTGATTTATGCCGCGACATGTGATTTCAAACAATGTGGCATTTTGACAAGTGTAGACTCTGACAGGCCAGTGCAATCCATTTGTAAGCTTAGCCACTCCAAATGATGCCCATAAATACACACTCGCCCCTCCTTAAATGATTTGAAGAGCCAAAATGGGTATTAAAGTGTGCCATTTTCTTTCAAGTTTAGTCATTAAATTGAACACAAGCTTCTGTGCGCCTGTTTTTGCTTCACAACTGGAAAGTATAAGTTTTACCCAACAAGTGTCAAAATGGGTATTCTATGAATAAAATCTGTCCTGGAAGAATGTGAAAGGCAAATTCCCCAAATCGTCCGCCTACTCAAGTTCTTAGACATGATAAGTAAAATCACTGATAAGACTATCAGCAAATATTGCATTAATGTATTTCCATGCCATTTAGTGTTGCCTTGACATCTGTAAACCCTAAATATGATGTTCATGTTGCTTGCAGAAAGTAAATATCCTACTGAAATGATTTTTTTTCTAATAGAACACACATGTATCATTTATCTAAAATTTATAAGAAATTTCAAGAAAAAAACTTCATTTCTTCAAGTGAACATTCGAGACAGATTCAAAACACTATGTTTCTGACAGTATTTTCAAACGATTAAAACTTGACTACTTATCCTTAGAGACTTTTTCATACCAGCAAATAACGTTGAGAACTATTTTCTGGATGATTGCCTATTGCTGAAGATCAGACACGCTTATGTAAATTAATTATTACAAAATATAATGAGAATTTGAATTATAACCATCATTTCAAATTTGTTCAAATAAACATGAAACACCTCTTGTAATTTTACTTGTACATGTATATACAAGGCAAACGAAAAAGTAAGTGAGTATGACCAGGAAATACCACAATCACACACTGCAGACCAACCCACGACACAGTTAGGAAGCGGCAAAGAACAATCACATGACATCAAGAAGACAATAAAAGCAAAGCAACCATCTCTCTCTTACCCAACGTGATGATTGCAAAAATAGAATGGATACAAAATACTGCATAACAAAACAAGAACCCAACACAAACAATGGGAACAACAATACACAATGATTTGTTTGTTTGTTTGTTTGTTTGTTTGATTTGATTCTTTACGTCCCATCAACAATCTTTCAGTTATAAAGGGACGGGTCTTCCTGGGTTGAACCAGTACTAAGCTAGGATTAATGTTCTTGCTCAAGGACACAACGCAGTGACGCCGGTGAGGCTCAAACCCGCCGCCCTTCGGTCTCGAGTCAAGCACTCTACCACTGAGCCACTGCGCTCCCTCAATAAACAATGAATCCACCACCACCTTAGAATGTACAGCAGCCGAAGCCACTGGGGAGGGGGCTTAAACTAATGTTCAAGACTGGCAAAATCTTCGCCCTCGATTCTGCTATTGTAAAACAATAAGAAGTTCTACTGATGAGGCGTCCACATAAAATTTTCAAAATTGCCCTAATGCTTTTAAAATTGGCGTGGTTGGGCAGTAAAATAAAAAAACTACACATCACAATTCTATCTACTGGGAATGATTTCATTTGTTTATCTCCTCCTAGTAAGTTTGAATTCGCTGTGCTTTTCTGTTCTAATTTCTACAAAAAAAAAAAAAAAAAAAAAAACATATATATATAGTGTTCTAAATGAGTTACACCCAATGGCCGATGAATATTTATGTCACGTGACCAAGTGAGTCAAGTGCCAAACTGTTCTAACTGCCTTGGCGAAATTAGTAAAATTCGCAGTTATCTCCCTTACACAAGTTTTAACGGCCTAACTGCTGTTATTACAAAGTAATATTTATTGTTTATATTCTCCGACTTTAAATAAAATTTGTCTTATGTCTTATGTAATGGCTAAATATGTTATATTTAGGTCCAAATAATCAGTTCAATCTAAAATATCATACAAATTGACTCCATGTGCGTAATAATAAGCTGAAGAAAAAGATTACCTTTCTAACACAAATGTTTATTTCTTAAATCAAAGCGGTTTCTTGGTTAAATGTCAAAATATTGGCTAAATCTAATACTTTGAGGTCCAAATAACAGGTTCAGTTCAAAATATTATAGAAATTGACTCGATGGGCAGCATAATAAACTATAGAAAAACATTACCTCCCTTGCGCAATTTTTACGGCTTAAATCCAAGCCGTTTGTTCCTGTGATGCCCCACTTATGAAAAATGTGTTACTTGCGCCGTGAAACGGGTTTAAGCCCTCCAGTAAAATATTTTTACTGGCCGTTCCACGGCGGTGTTTCTTTTGTGAATCATTTATTTTATTTCTGTCTTGTATTTGTTATGCTTTCGTGCGCGTCTGTTTACAGATGCCTTGTGGTCACCTGCTGGGAAAGGACTGACCTCTTGGCTCTCGTTTGTGATGTCTAATAGTGAAGTTGTCACTTTCGCATTGGTTTCCTGGGTGCTGGATTGTATCGATTCCTGATCTTTGCCCTCTTTTTTTCTTTTATAAATAATCAGTTCAGTCCAAAATGTTATACAAATTGACCCAAGAATAATAAACTATAGAAAAATAGAACACTAGAGAACTGAACTCAGAAGGCTATTTTAGAGCATAATGTTCTATCTGAACACTGAAAAATGCTCTCCGTTTTTATTTTACTGCGAAATATACTTTAAATCAATGTCGTTTATACTGTATGGACATATGGTCACCCTCTGGAATGATTCTTAGGTTTCAAAAATCAGGATACCAAATTTTCTCAAAATGTATGCAATTATAGAACACAATAGTACTGCCTGTGCAATTATAGAACACTATAGTTCTGAAGCGACGGCTAGCAGTGTTGAGGACATGGACGATGAGTGGCAATGGCATCTCTTGAGGCCTGGATGGAGAGAAAATGTAAGAGAGTATGATCAGGAAATCCACAATCACACACTGCAGACCAACCCATGGTACACAGAACTAACAGTCACAAGACATCAGGAAGACAATTTAAGTAAAGCAACCAGGTCTCTCTCTCTCTCTCTCTTCCCCATCAAGATGATTGCAAAACTAGAAGGACAGAAAGTACCAAATGACAAAAAACAAGGACCTCTCTACTTCTCTTCCACAAGATTCATTCAGGTCATCACATAATTCCCAGTTCTAAAACCCCCAGACATATAGTGATGTCCTGACGCAGCTGAGTTCACAAAGGAGTTCATGGCCTTTATGACCAGATATTGATCGCCTGAATAAAAGAAAAACCTCCCCATTATTATTGTTGTATGAGAGCTCCAGCCTGGTTAAACTCAACAGCTTTCTTAAAAGCTGAGTTTGTAATGGGCTTAAAACCACGTTGAAATAATAAGCATATTAAAATGTAAGTGAGTATGACCAGGAAATACGACAATCACAAACTGCAGACCAACCCATGGCACCGCAAGTAAGAGCTACAGGACATTTACAGTAGCAAGACATCCAAAAGACAATAAAAGCAAAGCAAAGTGAATATAAAGTAGCCATATAAAAGTTATTATAAAAGTTCACAAACATTCACAGTTAAAATTTCTCTACTGGTAATAGTAATTCTTCTCCACTGGAATATAGGTCACATCCACTGTGCGATTGAATCTTGCTCACATGCTGGGTATGAATTTCTCGTGTCAACCAATATATAGTTACACAAGGTTAGCTTTTAAAAAAAAAAAAAAAAAAAAAAAAAAAAAAAAGCTTAAAACCATCGCATAGCGTATAATAGTTACTAGAAAACACTTTTAGTGTTTTAGTTTTCAATTTGCTGAGACCACTCTTTTTCATTTTTTCATGCATTTCAAACTCTGAGTATTTATTTTGTTTTAGTTAAGTTCTGAGTAGGTGATCCATTGGGAGCAGAAAAGGGGCGAATCATGCACATTCCAATAAAACTCTAATCGTGTAAACACTGAATATTGGTAGAGTTCATCCCCGCCTCCCCAAGCAGGCATTTTAGCAGTACATGTATTGTACCCCTATTCCTCAATCTAAATCTAATTAACGAGGAATGTGCCTAAAAAACTTGGGGCATATTGAAACTGATCCATCTAAGTCTGAGAATTACGTCACACTTAGCGGAGAATATCCAATGGCCCCATGTCTCCAGGGTTAGATGTTGTAAATAACAAAAACAAACTTAGAACTATCGCATAGCGCATTATTGTTACAAGACAACACTTTAAATAGTTTTAATTCTGCATTTTCTATAGCCACTATTTCTTCAGTTTTATATTGCATTTTAAGCTCAATTGTTTTTGTTTTAGTACTTGTATGTGTATACTAAATTCTGAATCGATGATCAAGCAAACGTAACAGGAAATGTGAATCTATTAGGCTGGGTTTATTGACTATTTGTGGCACACTGAAAAGTGCAAGCATTCATTAACACACCTTCTCACACCTCCTTTTCAACTTGTATCTGAAAGAATATGATCAGGCTTCTGACGATTTCATCAGTAAATAATTGAAGACGTTTTGACCTGTTCGGGGACATTTAGATTTTGGGGTACTTTGACTTGGGGACGTTTTAAAGTACACAGAGATTGAAGGCCGAAACGGAAGTACACCGCTTTGGAGAGTTTTATTTCCTCACGCCAAGAATATCCGAATTTGCTCAATTGGGGAATTTGGGTTCCGGCTCAGAGAAGTAGATCTCTTTACGACCTTTCATTTTCAGAAGCGAAAGAGTACTGACGTACATCACCAACGTACATCACCATCGCTGACGCGATGGTGAGTAACAGCACTAAGTGCGCTTACAAGTTAACTATCATTTTAGGCGAGCATTCGCATGTCAAGAGGTATCTTAAACAAGTTAATCATTAATGATAAGTTGGTCGCAGTAACACAAATACACCATGCAGGGATGCTATTTACACAATTTGCCATACCCAATACAATTCTATCTGATCAGTCTATAACATCATCATTCATATAATCTAAGCTTTGCCCAGCCTCCCAGGGTTGACTATCAAAGCCAAACACAGTTATCTCTTAGATATGGCATGTGCTTAGGCTCCTCAAAGGAACCGCCTCAATAAGACAGCCACCACAAACATCCAGAACACTCATCTCAATCAACGGACAGGAGGATCCTTGCCATGGCTACTCAAAAGAAGCACCCAAGGCATACATACACCCCGGCCCTCGGTGACCAAAGCAATATTCCTCCATCCAGACTTATGATTACCTTCAAATGGCTGCACCAAGAGTTTCGCTCCACTACTGGCACAGTGTAAGAAGCCTTGAACTATCACATTAAAGACATTTAATTTATTCTTCTATCAGATATGTGGATCAAGATGCTCTATTGGCCCAGAAAATTTGCACACTCTGGTTTCAGTTCTTTGGTGCATTCTTTACTTCCAAGGGATAAACTTTTTAAGAACATATTTGACTTCACTACAGCTGGTGAGTGCATGTGCGGATCCAGAGGGGGTAAGATAAGGGGTCCAGACCCCCTCCCCCCTGGAAAATCACGTTATATGGGTTTCTATAGAAATTAGCATTTGGACCCCCCCCCCCCCCCCTGGAAAAAGTTGGACCCCCTGTAAATGTTGGACCCCCCCCCCCCCTGGAAAATTATAGTTTTCTCTGTAATAAAACTATTGGACCCCCTCTGTAAACTGTAAAATAAGTTGAGGACTAAAAAAAACGTTGTCCAGGCTGTTTTCTGGCCGTCGGACCTGGACCCCCTTGACAATTGACAAAGCTTCCAGGATCCGCGCGTGGAGTGGGACTGCGTGGCGTCGATAGAACGTCTCCCTACCCCTCACAATAGTGTAGATTATATTTCTTGTTCGTTGGAATCATTTGTTTCTTTGTGGAACTTTGAAACTATCTGAGCGTCACTGATGATGCCTAAATGGCCGAAACTGGCTAGTCTGGCCCAGAAAATTTGCACACTCTGGTTTCAGTTCTTTGGTGCATTCTTTGCTTCCAAAGGATAACTTTTTAAGAACATTTGCCATGCCAAGGGTAAACACAACTCATCTAAACTGAACGACAGGGATACCTTCCATTGCTACCTAGTAGAACCATCTCAAAGGTTCGGCCCTTACGAGCACCCAAAGCATACGAGCACCCAAAGCATACATGCAGACTTCGGACAAGGAAACTCCCCCATTTAGACTTTGAATTATGCCTACATTCTAATAACCAATGATTTCGCTCTGCTCCGGGTGTAGCACGAAATATACATTTCGAGACCATTTCTCAAGTAACCCCAACATGGCTTCATCCATTTCTACCAAACCAGAGTCAGCCAAGACTGAACAATCCAGGATAATCTGTGTCAAGTACGGGGTGTCCCTAATCACATTTCTTATCTTGGTTTCTGGGTTTTTAATGCTCAGCATTGAAGCCAGTGGGTCCATAAATCCCTGTCTGCTCTCTGCAAGCCTAGGGCACACTGCAAGAAAGTGCACTGGTCATCAGTCCCCGTGAAAAGGAGAGGATAGCACGAATTGACCATATACTGAATAAAGTGGCCCCTATTCTTCTGAAAGATGTAAGTGCCAGTTAAAAGCCGCATTTTGTGGTAAAATCGTTTAACACTTTCGCTGCCAAACGCGACTGTAGTCGAATTTACCGTTCACTGCCAAACGCGACTACAGTCGAAATTTTAAGGCACATTTGATAGCTGTCTATTTTTAACCGTTATAAGGGACGCAAATCGTTGTTCTTTATTTAAAAATGTTTAGTGGACATAATAATATCATATATGGAAGTCTGCGCAATTTTCTGTACAAGAATTGACTTTACATCAATATTTGTAATGTCATTAGATTTCGCGGACGTCAACAACAATGAAAACATGTCCAAGGGAATGATATACAGAACGCATTAAGTCCTTCAACTGCTACATTTTGATTTATTTCTGACGAAACAATATATCAGAATAAATCCTGATGTTTGATACTTGGTGTAGATGGATGTTTTATCCTTTTTTTGTGCATAAAATAGTTGTTTATAGGCATTTTTCTTATTTTCAGTATGACTTCCAAAAAGGCCACCAACGGTCACGTTACTATTTTTATTGGTTCAAATGAAAGTTTTATATATTAGCAACATTCTGTGAAAGTTTCACAGCAATAGGTTGAATGGTTATGGAGATACTCTGTGTTGAACCCATATACCCTCAATATTCAGGAGTCCTTGAAACATGCTTGGCACTGAGGTGTTGGTTTTGAGGTGCTTGGCGGCGAAAGTGTTAACTGCCCGCGCATCATTTGGAACTGATAGCCAAGAATGGTGGCCTTTCCCTACTTCCAATGACCTAACATTCAAGAATCTTAAGGAGCTTCCATTCATTTTCAAAAAAGAAAGGAATCAATATGGGTTTTTTTTCAACTGGGTTATCCAGCTTTCTACAGATTTAATTTGACAATCAAGAATATAGATATTTGGCATGCCAAACTTATGAAGTAGACGTTGGTAGCTCGAAAACCAGCTGTCGCTGTCTATGTCTTTGACAGGTAAGTAAGGGTGCAAAGATCAGGAATCGATACAATCAAGTACCACACCTGACCCAGGATACCAATGGGAAAGTGACAAACTCACAGAAGACACCACAAACGAGAGCCAAGAGGTCAGCCCTTTCCCAGCAGGTGACCACAAAGCACATATAAACAGACGCGCACAAAACATAGCAAACACAAGACAGAACAAATATATAAAAGATCCACAAGAGAAGTACCGCCTTGGAACGATCAGTAAAATATTTTACTGGAGGGCTTAAACCAGTTTTACGGCGCCAACCTCGCCCTTAATTCTAATGTGGACCAGGATATTTTTGGGAAAGTGACAAAACACAACAAACACGACAGCCTAGAGGTCAGCTCTTTCCCAGCAGGTGACCAAAACGCTACAAGGATAAAAAACGAAAGACCAACACACACCAACATGAAGCATAAGTATAATGTGACCAGGTAACGGACGTTGGGCGTGTCAGAAAGAACACTGCCATTCACTGTCAATTTAGACTGGTCTACAGTAAATTGGGTAAAACAGCAGAGGTATGCTTTAATCGTGCAAAACAACTGAACCGCAGACGACAAAGGCGACCAGCTTTATACTGTTAGTATGCCTGGTAAACGTTCGCAAGCAAATCTAAACAGAAAACCTAAGTCTTACTTGCTTACAGACACATTGGTATATACTGTTGCTCACTGGCCAGTGCTTCCTAGTACGTATGTGTATTTTAGTCAAGATCGGCAAGGCAGACTGGTCCATGGTAGAGCGGTTGTTGCTGCTACATGTATAAAGATATAGAGTCAGGTTGCACAGCGTAATGAAGATCTGATTGCATGTAGCGTGCTTTATCTGTAATTTCCTTTGATGATGTATTTGCTATACAGCCATGTCTCAAGTAACCATATAAAACGCAAAGCTGCATACACTGGTAGGGAGGTCGAAATGTTTATACATGATATACGGATATAAATGGCGTACATTTAATATAGGTTTAGTGATTACATATCATTGAACTAATCCAACAAACAGGCTGACATGAATGACGCCTTCGAAAACAGTAGTTATTAATTGGCTTTGGGGTCACTGTCTAGCCATGCCTACAACTGGTTCCTATCTCCGTTAGATTTAAATGAGACCTGGACATCGCATATCACGTAGCGATACAGTGACCAAATAGCTGTATAATACCTGTAGAGCAAACCAGTGGTAGAGTGCTCGACTTGAGATAAAGGGGTCGTTGGTTTGAGTTTCTCTGGAGGCACCATATGGTGTGTCCTTGTGCAAGACATGCTATGCTCTATTTAGTACTGGTTCAACCCAGGAAACGAATAATCGAGGTCCACAATTGCTCAGTGCTAAGCTGTCAGAACTGTGATTAAAGGATTGCTATTTTGAGAATGTTCACTGGAAGCACTTTGTAATGTCCTAAATAAGACACTTTATTCTCTGCTAAGTACTGGTTCAACCTAGGTGGACAGGGAAACGTCGCGTCATGACTGCAAAAATGTTTGCAGCGACGCAAAACATCAATGCAAACAAAATCAACTCAAAATAACAAAAGAGACACTCATCTATAAACTTTGCTGCAGTTGTGTGCGTCTACTGGTACACAGGTTTATCTTTAGAATGCAACTTGGAAATATTCGCGTTATATATGATGTTGATGAAAATACTCTTCCAAATTATGTTTGTTTGGCAAGAAAATTTTTTGGTGTTTAGCTCTGAATTAAAAAAATAGCATTACACACACACACACACACACACACACACACACACACACACACACACACACACACACATTAAAATTCTGCATGATAAGGTTTCAATATCTGACAGGGAAAGGTTACACAGATCTTTTATAAAACAGTAAAATGTTGTGTGATTTTAAATTCCATTGTCGAAGATTGATGCTTTGCTTGTATAGTTTAAGATACACGTGCGTGTTTAAGATACATGTACGTACATATTTCAAACAAAGTATCTGGATTAATCAGATTTATGTGAAATGATTCGAAACGCTTATTTTTCATGATATGGCAACTATAAGACTACAGGTATATAATTTTGGTGTGGAGAGTTTCACATATGGGTGAATACGCAAACAATGCAACCTGACTAACCGATTTCCAAATGTGTTTGTCCAGGGGTTAAACTTAGCTAAGAACCGCCCAACGTCTCTTATCTGGACGGACTATAACAAAAACGATCCACAAAAGAAGCACCGCCTTGGAACGGTCAGTAAAAAAGTACTTTTACTGGAGGGCTTAAACCAGTTTAACGGCACCAACCTCACCCTTAATTCAGATGTGGATCAAGACACATAGATATTTGGTTTGCATGAAAGACCCCTAACTTATCAATGCATCATCTCTTTAAACATATAAATCATGCAATGGCATATTCAAGAGTAAATTTCTGGGATAGTATATTACTAAGGATTATCAATTTCTTTAGGTCATAATATTCCTGCGCAACTGGCCTTACACCCAGGAGGCCAACTATTGTCAAGGCTGTATTTGGTGGAATATTTTGTATATACCTAAGAATGGTTCGCTGCAATTTTTTCATTAATTGGATAGATTTGTTAGTAAGTGTGAACACTTCAGTGCCATAGGTCATTCGGGGCAGGGCATATATTTTCCAAAGGTATGCTATCAATGGGGCAGGGACCCCAGTACATCCGTTAGTAAAGAAAGAATTTCGCCAGTAGGGCGACATCATCGGCACAAGCTGGACAGCTACAGGCTATGTGGCAATATGCATACCAACTTTGAGGGCTTCTATTGATGAGACGGTAGGGGCCTGATGCTTTGGCTGTTTGTCATGCCCAACAGGGTTTACCTGTTGGATTTCTATTGCTCCGGCATTCAGTTTTATTTACTGTTAAGTACTTGTCTTTGCTTTATCTCCTTTTCTAGGAGATGATGCATTTATAAGTTAGGGGTCTTTCATGCACTATGTGTCTTGATCCACATCTCAATTAAGTGTGAGGTTAGCGCCGTGAAACTGGTTTAAGCCCTCTAGTAAAATATTTTTACTGACCAATCCAAGGCAGTACTTCTTTTGTGGACCATATGTGTTATTTATGTTTTGCGTTTGTGTCTTGATCCACATCTGAACTAAGGGTGAGGTTGGTGCGCTGTAAAGTCAGTTTAAGCCCTCCAGTAAAATATTTTACTGACCTTTCCGAGGCGGTACTTCTTTGTGGATCATTTGTTTATTTCTGTCGTGTGTTTTTTATGCCTTTGTGTGCGTCTGTTTATTTGTGCATTCAGGTCACCTGCTGGGAAAGGGCTGACCTCTTGGCTCTCGTTCGTGGTGTCTAACTGTGAGTTTGTCACTTTCCTATTGGTATCCTGGGTCAGGTGTGGTTCTTGATTGAATCGATTCCTGATCTTTGCACCCTTACTTACTTCTAGTAAGTACAATTGGTCATCATTGAACAATTTGTAATGCAGGGTAGAATGAATCTCTCCCTGTCTTACTCCCTGTCTAATCTCAAACATATCTGATACCTGACCATGCCATTTAACAGCAGAAAATTCCTCTTGTACAAGTTATTTATACAGACCCATAAACTACCCTGAACACCTACGTTAAAACTCTTGCGCAGTAGTGATTCTTACCAAGCTACATCAAAAGCAGAGTCACCAATCTAAGGGGCTCACCTAAATCTTTGGCCTCGTTCTACATTTCTGAAACAATAAGGGCAGTGTTGACTGCTGAGGAGTTGGTAGTAAATCCTCTTTGTATCTTTGATTGCTTTGACTCTATCTGATCCTTCAAGCAGTTTTGCAGAACCCGCTCAAGAATTTTGCCCAGAATGGATAGGACTGTTATACCTCGGTAGTTGGTAGGCTGCGTTGCGTCTTTTTTTTTCTTTTTTAGGACCGGGGTCAAGATGCCCTGTTTGAGCTGCATGGGTACAAAGCCTGTGTGAAGAATACAGTCCATTAGGGAGGACAAGATGAGACACAGACATACTGGGGCAAATTTAAGGTGTTCAGAGGACAATCAAAAGACATCCTGAGCCTGGGTTATCATGATGGAGTGGACGATGTTCTAAATTTCCTTGGGTGTGACCAGTTTAAAACAGCAATGTTGCTGCTGAGTTATTAGTTTTTCCAACAAAATACAAGATCTCAGCTAATGTATTTCACTAGCTTGCAGAAGGTTTTGGTATCACTCTCACTGGCCTTGAATATTCTATGGTATTTGTCCTGCTTATGAGTGTAAGTCTGCTGCTGAATCATTTTCCGCATAAGACGCTGGCCCTCCTTTCTGTTTTTTACTATAGGGATCAAACACACTTTTCCATGCATTAACGTTCGCCAGGTCCCAAGGCCGCGGTTTTCAACACTTCCCGATGGACCTGACGAACGTTAATGCATTGAAAAGATGTGTTTGATCGCTACTATTGCATAAAACATCTTACTTCGGCTAAATTTTGCATCGATTTTTGGACTATTTTGTTTTGATTTTTAATGGAAGTCATGCCATGAATTTAACTTACAATATTCTTGATCCAGGGCCAAATAGTTTGTTGACCAACATGTCTGGTGCATGGTGTGGTGGCTCACACAATTTTCCGATTTGCTTAGATAATTTGGTATTTAGTGAAGTTTTGCTGTCGACATTATGATTTATCCAATCATATATCAGCTGTCTGTGACCGATACTCTACTGATTCTCTATGTAAGTAGAACTAGTTCTGATTCATCTTTCCTCCATCGCAACTCCATCGCAACCAGCGACATATTTCAGTGTGTATGCAGCAATGATTGCTTTTATCTGGACATAATAATGGAGATACCGTGGGCATAGAATTACGCTCAGCATTTCCTCATCGGTAGCTAAAGCTTCTTTTCCTATTAGGTAAACCTGTAGTTTTCTAAAAAAAACGGCAGATTGATTCGGTGGCCCTGGTAAGACATAGTCAAAGTCACAAAACCATGTTTCAACAGCATGTGAATTTCATTGTTAATAATAATGAATGAATTGCTCCGGTTAAAAAATGATATAAAAATGGCGGATTGAGTGGACAGAGAATTCTTGCCACCGTGATTTTTGGAAATAATGATGGATGCTCTGCCCAATATTATCCCAAAGTCAATTAAAGTTCTGAACAGGCTGGAGAATGATGAGGATAACCAATACTCGTGGAAACTCGTGAACGCGGAATCAGGATTCATTGTCATTAACCATCAGCTTCAAACTTCCCGCAAAATAACTCCAAACAAAGCCAAGGACAACAGCGAGGTCGCCGGATGCACTACTGTGAAACCAGTGAGACGTCGACGGAAGATGAGAAACTCTCCCTCTGCATTGGCTCGTTCTAGGAGGAGACACAGGCGTTTCCTGGAGAAGAAGTTAGCTGGAAAACCAGATTTGCCTTTGCCAGAAGCCCAGCAGGATTCTGTGTGTGTAAAGGAAGTGGAAAATACCAGTCTTGTTTGTGGTAGTGTAATACATACGGTATTTAGTAACCTTTAGAATTAGCATACACCCACTGAAGCTGGCATCTATTTATAATAGGCGGAGCTTATATTCTTTTAACTCAATGTACTTTAATAACAAGTCAGTTACCCACGTTTACACAATAAATACAGATGTGTTTAAATCGCTCTTGCTCTCTCTGTTGTCTTAATCCATTCGAACATTACATTGGCGACGAGAATTGGGATTACATTGGATTAAATTCCGAATTGTACTAAGAACCTGTGAGGGCTTAATTCCGGACACTAAACGTATTGTTAAACTGATGTTGGGTGGAAAAACAATTTTGTTTGTAGTTTTAATACTGAATTAACAAAACAATGGCTTTGAAGTTGGATATTGTTTCTCCAGCTCCATTTAAAGTGCTAGGAGCACAGACGAGTTTAGCACAGAAATGGGACCAATATGTCAAAAGATTTGACTATTATATCAAAGCATCAGGGGTGACTCGAGATGAGCAGAAGAGAGCGCTGTTACTGCACGTGTCAGGGGAAGAAGTTCAGGACCTCTTCGAAACATTATCACTGGCACAAGTTATGCGCATGCCATTGACAAACTAAATGAATATTTTGCGCCTAAGAAAAATATTGCGTTCGAACGTCACGTTTTCAGACAATCAAAACAAGAAGAAGACGAAACAGTGGACAATTTTATAGTCAGATGTCAAAGCTGAGCATTTCGTGTGACTTCAGTGAGCTTCAAAAGGAGAACATGATCCGTGACCAAGTTGTAGACTGTTGTAGATCAACAGATCTCAGAAAGAAACTATTAGCAGAGTCAGATTTAACGTTTGAGAAAGTTAGAACTATTTCAAGGACATATGAACTTTCTTCGACGCACGCTAAGAAAATCCCTGCAGACAACTAAACAAATCAGTCGCAGTCAAGTGAAATCAACAGAATCACTCGCCAGTCTACGAGAAACCAACACTCAAGATCTTCACCTCGTAGCAATGAAAATCAACAACGTAGGAAGTCATGTTTTGAGTCATTCAGAGGATCATACCAGGGACCCAGCCAACCCAGCAGACAACGGAATAGTCAACGTCGAGCATACACGAGAGAAACGGCAGAATGCTACAGATGTGGAGGAAGAAACCACTATGGGCGAGAGTGCATACGAGCAAAGAACGCCATATGCAGAGACTGTGGACGGAAGGGACACTTTGCTATCATGTGTAAAACAAAAGTGAAAAATGTAAATTCAATAAGTGATCAAACTGGATTAAATCAGGATTATGAATATGAGTGTAGTGATAACTTTCAGTATCAGGATAATATTGAGGAAATATTTGTGCTTGGAAATCAGGACGCCACTGTGACAGTAAATATTGCAGGTAAAAATTTGAGTATATTGGTAGATTCCGGTGCATCAGTAAATGCTATTGATCACACCCTTTTTTACCAGCTAAAATCTTCCAACACAATCCTAGAGAAATCAAATGCTAAAATATACCCTTATGGCAAAACAACCTCGTTAGATCTTGTTGGCAAAGCCACATTTCCAGTAAAGTTGGTTCAAAATCGCTTAATGTAGAATTTCACATAATTAAGGGCTCAGGAAAACCGTTGATAGGCCATAAAACTGCAACAGAACTAGGTATCCTACGCATTGGATAACCTGATGACAACATCGCGTCCGTCAGTAGCGAAACTGAAAGTATTTTAAGATCATTTCAGGACAGATTTGAGGGTCTTGGAAAACTGAAAGATTTCCAGTTAAAATTGTATGTTGATGAAAATGTTAAACCCGTAGCGCAACCTGCGAGAAAAATACCATTCAAAATGCGGGAGAAGGTTGAAAGCAAATTAAAGGAACTAAATGACATTGACGTGATCAAAAAGGTAGAAGGACCGACACCTTGGGTCAGTGCTCTAGTACCTATACCAAAATCAAACAATGATATCCGTTTATGCGTTGATATGTGATGCGCAAACAAAGCTATACAGCGTGAAAGGTTCCCTTTACCCAATATCGATGAAACACTCGAGCAAATGAATGGAGCCTCTGTATTTTCGAAGCTAGATTTAGCGCAAGCGTTTCACCAGGTCGAGTTAGAGTCAGATTCGAGATACATAACTATGTTTGCCACAAACAATGGTTATACCGCTACAAAAGATTATTTTTCGGTGTGAACTCTGCACCAGAAACGTACCAGCGTATCATCCAGCAGGTAATACAAAACATACCTGGCTGCAAAAACATAATTGATGACATCATCATCTATGCGTCAAATCAGCAAGAGCATGACAAAATCCTTAGAATGCTTCTCACAAGGTTGAGAGAGAAAGGCTTGACATTAAACAGAAATTAATGCGAATTCAACAAATCAGAATTGAAATTTATGGCTCACACACTTTCAAGTTCAGGCATAAAGATTTCTGATGACAAGGTCAAGGATGTAAAAGAAACACCCCTTGACATTAAACAGAAATAAATGCGAATTCAACAAATCAGAATTGAAATTTATGGCTCACACACTTTCAAGCTCAGGCATAAAGATTTCTGATGACAAGGTCAAGGCTGTAAAAGAAACACCCCCATCAACTAACCCCTCTGAGGTTAAATCATTTCTTGGATTGATAAATTTCTGTTCGAAATTCATTAAAACTCTGGCTACAATAGCTGAACCATTACGTAAATTGACTAGAAAAGACATAGCTTGGCATTGGGGACATGAACAGCAAAACGCGTTCGAAACATTAAAACAATGTTTGATTAGTTCAGAAGTCATAGCGTACTACAATCAAAATGCTGAGACACAGCTGATTGTAGACGGCAGTCCATATGGTCTTGGGGCCATATTGAACCAAAAACAAAGTACTGGGGAGTTCAAACCCGTTGCGTATGCATCAAGGACCTTAAACCTCGTGGAAAGACGTTATTCGCAAATTGAACGCGAAAGTCTAGCTATATTATGGGCAATACAAAGATTTAGTGTATATCTGTTTGGTATGAATTTCGTGATCTACACAGATCATAAACCGCTTGAGAGAATATTCACAAGTTCTCATGACGCGCCCGCTAGAATTCAGAAATGGATTTTAAAGTTACAACCTTACACGTTTTCTGTTAAATACATCAAAGGTGGTTGTTTTAACCCCTCTGATATTTTATCGCGAGCAACGACACGCAAATGTAATGAGTTTGATAACAAAATCAGTAGCAGAACAATATATCACTGATTTGACAGAGAGCACCCTACCAGTAGCTATTACATTACAAGAGATAAATACTGCGTCAGAGCAAGATAAATTGTTAACTCAGGTACGGAAATGCCTACATACAAACAGATGGCAGAAACAAGGAAATATGAAGCCGTATTTTCAAATTAGAAACGAGCTTTCGGTGAAAGATAGCTTAGTCTTAAAAGGATATAAACTTGTAATTCCCAAACAACTTCAAACTCGTATTTTGGACCTTGCACACGAATCGGATCGTGGTATAAAGAAAACAAGGTTTGGTTTCCAAACATCGACGCAAAAGTCGAAGACTTAATTAAGTCATGCCACACATGTCAGTTGACTTCAACACCAACACGCGCACCACCAGTAGTAATGAGTAATTTACCAGAGGGACCATGGAAAAAGATTGGTCTTGATTTGAGTGGTCCGTATGGCTCGAATAATGAATTTATTTTTGCTGCCATTGACTATTATTCGATATTTCCAATGGTTGAAATTATCAAATCAACCACAAGCACTACCATCATTAACAGACTGAGACAAATATTTGCAATGCACGGTTTCGTTGATGAAATTGTAACTGATAATGCTAGCTACTTCGTCTCATCAGAGTTCAAAGCATTTTTGCACGAAAATGGAATTAAACACTCGTATTTCGCCTTATTGGAGTCGAAACAATGGGCTTGTCGAAAATTTCAACAAAAGCATCAGAAAAGCCGTGAGAACCGCATAAGTTCAAAATAAGAACTGGAGAACTGAAATATACACGTTTCTATTACATTACATGGCCACAGAACACACTACCACAGGAAAATCGCCTGCTCAGTTACTTTACAACAGGCAGATTAAAACTAAATTGCCTCAGTTCGATAACAAAAAAGCGCCGTCTGATCTTAGAATTCGCGACGCACTGCAAAAGCAGAGAATCAAACATTACGCAGACAGGTCAAAAGCAAAGGGCTATAGACATTATAAAGTGGGACAAAAGGTTCTAATTCTCAAAATGGGGAAAAGCAAAATGTCTGCCAACTGGGAAAAACAAATCTATCAGGTTGTTAGTCAGAAGGGCACCGCTTTAAAATTGCTGTCAAATTATGGTGACTTGGTTTACAGGAACGTTACACATGTGAGACCATATTATGAACCACGACAAAGACAAATGGACTTGAGAGGAACTAATCGTAGTTCACATGAACTAGGGAAACGAATGACTGTGCTACCAAGACGATTCAGGGACTATCAGATGTGATCACACGTGTTTTGAGGAATATAAACTGAATAACTTGTTTCTCAAGAACTCATTCAAATTGCCTGATGAATCCAAAATTTTCTGTTATTTTTTTTCTCTCAACTTATCTGGAGTGTATTTAGTTGTTTAACGCTTGATGGAAAAGCTGAATGAAACATGTTTGCGTTTTATTTGATTTTGCCATAATGTGGTCGGAAGGTAATCAGACAATTTGATAAACCTTTGTGTTTTAATTTAAATGTCAGTTTCAGTGTTAACTATGTCATTCAAATGGCAACGTTGTTTCATAAACAAACTTTCCAAATATCAGATGTCAAGGAAATTGCTTTCAGCACCAAATGTTGGGTGGCCAATTAATTTCACTGGGACGTCTTATTTATTTGTTTGGGGAAGAGATGTAATACATACGGTATTTAGTAACATTAAGAATTATCATACACCCACTGAAGCTGGCATCTATTTATAATAGGCGGAGCTTATATTCTATTAACTCAATGTACTTTAATAACAAGTCAGTTACCCACGTTTACACAATTAATACAGATGTGTTTAGATCGCTCTCGCTCTCTCTGTTGTCTTAATCCATTCGAACATTACAGGTAGTAACAGGGACCTGGAGTCTTCGGATAATCCAACACCAGCCATAGCTGCTGAGCCTGACTTGTTACAGGAATGGACAGTCCTTTTTGATTTTCTGGCCTAAACAATTGATAGTGGCGAAAGTGAGGACAACGAGATAGTCTGTGTTTGTTATAACTGTAAACATCCACCCAAGGAAGAAGAGGAACTTAAACGTTGCTCAAACTGTCATTTAACCCGCTACTGCAGCGTCCAGTGCCTGAAGAAAGATTGGGACTTTCATAGATTTGCCTGTTCAGTTGTGGCCAAGAAGGTGGACTCTAAAGCTTAACTAATCTGCCATAAAGACCTGTAAATAAGTTCTGAATACGTTTTGGTATTAGGACCTTGGTGCCTGTGTTGTACAGTGTGCTTGTTACAGTTTTGTGAATAGACTTTGGATATATTGTACAGTACTTGTGTTGGGAGCTTGGTGACTGTATATTGTACAGTGTTTAGTTTTACATTAACACTTTTAGTTTAGTTCTGTCAGTTAACTTTGTTACACTCGATTCGAGGTGTCCCAATACTGGGAGAATTTATGACAACAACAGCAAAAACAACAATGCCTGTCGATACCGTGCGGCACCGATTTTTATGCAATAATGAGGGATCATCAGACCTATTCGGGGAAACCCGCTTCTCACCATTCTTTATGTGCCTGTTTACTTGTCTCGACAACCATAGCTATGTCTTCATTCCATTTAAGAAGATTATTCTTCGTTCTATTCACACCTACCTTTGGCACTGGGGCTTAAGCTGCGGATGAAAATGTGGAGTTTGGTGGGGACGGTTTGGTTGTTGCTAAAAGCTGTAACCGAACCGAATTCGGCCAAACATACGGCAAAAGCCGAATAGGCGCGGACCGAATCTACGGGAAATGACGGAAACGTACGGTTTTCTGATACCGGGATTTAGTACAGTAACCGAAATCAAATGTGCCAGTGATAAAATAATTATTGTATAGATCTTACTGGGTCCGAGATTTATTTAAATATTAAGTTAAATTGAAAGGTGCCTCATTCGCAGGGGTTAAATTATATTTTACAATTCAATGCAATAGTTCACAAATTTATTCGCACAGGTCTTTGTTTCACAGGCACCGCACTCATTGCCTAATGTGTGTAGGCTCAGTGTGTAGGCCTAGATGTGAACAACGGTTTAATGTTGCATTTATGCCAGCAATTAAGACCTTTGATTCAGATGTCAAAATTTGATTTCCGATGGCACATTGAATCTTATCTAAGAAATCGTTTTTGCCTGTTGTCTGTGAATGAGCCCAGAGTGTATGCCATTTTATTTCCGAGTTTGGTCGCGATGATACCAGCAGCAAAGGCTCTGGCGAGTCTGCGCATGAAATCTAATTTCAAGAAATATTTTTGGGGTATGCCTGATTTTCCAGATATTTATGGGAGGCTCGCTTTTCGTTGCTCGGTCAACAATAGCGAAGTTTAGTAATGTAGAAATAGAACCTGTTGGCTACTTCTCAAAGGAAACAAATGAGCCAGCATACAAGTGCAAGCGAGCAGCGAATGCTCATGTCCAAACATTCGCGATAAGTTCAGGCGATATGGACCAGACATGGAAAATTGCAAGGCTTCTGAAACAATACCGGTTCGATTACGATTCTTAAGCATGATGTGCCCCCATCACACTGGTAAATGTGACAGCATCGGGGGTTACATCAACGAAGTGGCGCAGGTATTGTGGAAACGACTAAGGTAAGCCTGTACAAATGAGCAGACTCGCCAGAGCCTTCGCTGTTCATTTAATGAAGTAAATTTTACGTCGCTTTTGTGTACAAGGGAAAGCAAATGGTGAGCTGTGAACGGTGATGGTGAGCGGTATATCCAGGCTCAAATGTAATAAATAAATGACAACACTGGAGACAGATATAAAGTTCCAATTTTCTTCTTCAACTTACGCTATCAAAACTCATCGTCCAAAATATTCAAGAATGTTCAAATGATATACAATTGTAACTGTTAAATCCAAATATAATATACTGGGTTCTTCCATCTACATGTAGCTTGTAATACAGAATGTATGTTTAAATGGCATTAATTTGCTGGAAAATTCCAAGCGTTCGTTTTACTTAGTTTCTCATTCATAAGCTTTAAATTTGGTAAAATTACCAAAACAGAATAAATGTCTTGGCAAATCCAAACTCTAGTATCTCTCAAGATGGTCCAGGATTGTGTTTTTGTTTAGAGTTCGGAGTTTCAGTTCGGAAATCTGATTTAGACCGAGTTAGCCCTGGTTGGGTGGTTCGAAGTTCAGAGAAAGGACCGGGTATAACCCTGGTTTGGCAGGTTCCGAATTAGGCAGGTTCCAAACGTGCCGAACCAGGGTTCGGCCCAGTCCCTTCACCGAGCTCCGAACCCAAACTTCGAACCAGGCTTCGACCATGTTCTTTCTCCGAACTCCGGACCTGCCGAGCAAGGGTTCGTCTGGGGAGGCTTGTATAGGGGGCTACCAGTATCCTATATCCCTGGAAGTAAACAGGAACATATCCCATATCCCTTTAAGTAAATTGGAAAATATCCCCTTAATTAAATTTCCTAAATATCCTATATAGTGTAGGGGCCAAACTGAGATATATGTGCTACTTTGCGAGTTTGTTGCACCCCCAGGAAGAAAAATTTAGATACTGTTTACAGCCAGGGACATGTCTGGGTGCCTTAGAAACCCATGTTTTACTAAGTTTTCTGTGGTCAATTTTCTGTAAATGGCCTGTGATCAACGTTACCCCACAAACATTGAAAAAAGCAGTACACAAAATAGTATCAATGACTTTATTTGAGGTGTAAATGTTTGATCTAGTCATAAACGCTAATTGCATACATCTGTGAGATGTATTGTCGCTCATCAGCGTTACGTATGTTACATTTTATACGAAATTGCAGAAAATGACTTTATAGATTGCATATAAGAATGAACCAAGTTCCCCAGCCACAGGAAGAGAAATTTGGTTTCTATTTTCAGTCTGGGACATGTCTTGGGGTTATAGAAGCATATGTTTTAGTAAGTTTTCTATGGTTAGTTTTCTGTAAGTGAACTGTTATCAATATTACCCTAATTTTGAAAATAGCAGTACACATAATACAATACTAGTAGGATAGTTTACAATAGTATTAATGTAATTATTTGAGTTTTTCATGTTTAAGCTAGACATAAACATCAATTGCAGACATCTGTAGTATGTATTTCTGCTCGTCAGAGTTACTTACGTTACATTGTTTTACGAAATTGCAGATAATAACTGAATAGATTGCATATTATAATAAACCCTGTTTCCAACCTTAAATGTGCGGTAAAGATCCCTATTCTAATGATGATTTCCATTTTCAATATTTGAATCTATTTATAATTTGTAATTTGAGATCATTTGTAGTAAGATAAATTTTAAATATGCTTATAAGCATATCATTTCTACTGGCATACAGATTTTTTATTTCAACCATATACATTGCATTGGAATTGACAGTGTCTTCTTTCATCTCTGACACAATGAAATGAAATAACAGAAATAAAAACAAGTTTTACTACCATGGGCATTTAATTTCTGTAAATATATAAATAAGGTAACGTAAGTAACAACAATGAAGTTTTGCATAAATTGATATACTAAAGATTGTGGAGAGTAGTCTCATATTTTTAACTAAGCCTGACGACACGCAGAGTCTACTCTCCACATATTTGAATAACTTCATTTATAGACAAAGTATCTAAAATAAACATTAATCTAAGAGAGTTTTGTAATTTTGTTTGATCCTGTTACTTTGATACATGTATGGTAATTTGCAGATTTTTTATCAATGGTTCATAGCAATAAACATTATATTTACTTTATGATTCAAATATTAGACTGAATATACCGTACCTCAATAAATAAATTTAAATAGGACAGCAATATTTCCTGCATCTGGTGGCAAGGCATGAGGATAGGGTGGGTGTTTTCCAGAGCAGGGGCTTTCTGTCTACTTTACACTGAGGACACATCTTAAAACTAGTAAAGATCCAACTGAGCCTTCTTTGAATGGGTAACAAATTGGTCAAATTTGACGATTCACTGTTTTACAAGATATTTACCCTTTACACTATATGCATATGTTTGTCAAGCCCAAATCACATGTAACAGCACACTGTCATTATTTTAGCTTAAATATTATGTTTTCTGCGACAACTTGCTCCTTTTTTGCCAGTAGAAGTATTATATCATGCCTTAAAAAACCATGTTTGCTAAAAAGTGAGAATGACCATGAAATGTCACAATCACAGACTGTAGATCAAACAAAGGTACCATGAGGAAGAAACACATAACATTTTAGGTCTTGGCTGCATTTTGCTATCATCTAAAATTCCTCTATCGTTTTAAAATTTACAAATATGATATCAATTAAAGTACTTATCCGTATAGAAATAGCACCAAAATGTACCGGATGCTTTGCAGATTTAGCATTTACTTTTTTTCTTGTATGCTTATTACGTTAATTTTTACTGTTGACAATTACATTTGAAAAAAAAAATCAATGTATCACTAGGCCTGTCACAATTGCAATCGTCTATTCTCTTGGTGAACACGATCTCATTATATCATATTGTAAAATGCTTATTATCTTATTATATTATACAGCAATTTCAAAAGAAAATATTTTGTTTGTTAACCAAGCAAGTTTGAGGTAAAGCAACCTGAGCTATACGCATAGACTTAAAGCATATTACGTGGTAACATTTATTACAAAAATAGTAAGTGAGTATGATCAGGAAATACCACAATCACAAACTGCAGACAACCCCGTGGCACCGGGAGGAAGAGCCACTCAACCATCACGAGACACCAGGAAGACAAATTAAGCAAAGCAATCAGCTCTCTCTTCCCCATCAAGATGATTGCAATACTAGAATGGACATAAAGTAACGTACAACAAAACATAGAACAATTACAGACTCCCACAATGGGAGTAACAATAAACAAAAAGTCAACAACAACAGAACCAACGCCTTAGAACGGACAGCAGCCTAAGCCACCGCGGGGCTTTAATGCATTTTACTGGTACCAAATCTTCGCCCTAGATTCTGCTGTTGTTGAAGTACAAGAAATGTTCAACTCGCACGGAGGCCATCTTACTAATGCAATGTATCATCATGGAAAACACTCTAATCAATTTAACACTTCATGATGAAACAAAGAAAAGGGCTCATGACTCACAGATAGTCAGAGCTAAAGAAAACCTCAAGTTGAGCCACGGTGGGTCCAGCTACAGATAAGCATCAGGCACCAACCCACCTATTAAAGCTTTACGTCAGAGCCGTCATAGAGTCTGAGGCCTGACCCACCGTCGTGAAATTAAAGAGGAAACCATAGCTATAAACCGTGATTGGGTTTAGAACTAGGCATGCAGACTGTCGCATGATATCCAAATTATATCCAACCCTTATATAACGTTTTACTATCTTTTTGAATTGATCACTAAACTTAGGTTTTCCAACAATTCGTTTGAATTTATAGACTAAATCACCATAAAATATAGGTTCTGTTATGTTTTGTTGCAGAAGAGTTTTTAACCCGATGTTGTATTTAACAATTAACTCTGAGTGTCTGTGGTAGAATTTAGAAAATGCTTTTCGAATTTTATGATATCTATAACCTTGTTTTAATAATTTAGCAGTTAAACATAAGTTTCTGTTGTTGAAGTCATCAACATTAGAGCACACTCTAGCAAAACCAATAAGCTGAGAAATATATACACCATAGAAAGGAGAGCGAGGAACATCTCCATCAAGAAATGGAAAATTTACTATTTCAAAATTAAAACCATCCCGTTTATCATAAATTTTAGAAGAAACTATGCCATTTGTTATTGACAAGTTCAAGTCCAAAAACGGAGCTTCAGTATCAGAAGAATTCGCCTTATTTAACTGAAGTTCAGTGGGATATATCTGACCTACCATTTGTTCAAAATAAGGATTATCAATATTAAGTAAGTCATCTAAATATCTGGAGGTAGAGTTAAAAGCTTCAATAATATCAGCTTGATTATTGTCTGACAGAGACAACATAAAGTCTCTCTCATAACAAAACAAAAACAAATCTGCAACAAGAGGAGCACAATTAGTACCCAATTGAATACCGACAATTTGTCTATATACTTTTGAGCCAAATCTTATAAATATATTGTCCAAAAGATAATGGAGCGCATCACACATTTTCTGACATGACCACAATTTATATCGTTTAGGTTGTTCAGAAGTAAAATAGGCACTTTTATCATTACAAGCCAAATAAAGTGAGCCCTCTCTGTTAAATGTTTGTTCAATTAATTCTGTTAGTTTTTCTTTTATTAGATTATGAGGCAATGTAGTATAGAGAGTAGAGAAATCATATGTAGACAAACCAGATGCTAGAAAACCTCTAGACTTCAATTTATTAATAATTTCGCCTGAATTTTTAATAGACCAAAATAAATTTTTACCATTTCTTTCATAAACTGGTTTGCAATATTTAATGACATGGTTTTTAATTGCAGCGAGGCAAGAAGTCAAAAGCTATTTCATGTTAACATTAATTTCACATGTTTTGTCTGTTAGTGAAGCTTTATTTTAAAGTCCATTATTAGGAGTTATTTTAAAGCTTTAATCATAAACATGACTCACTGTAATTCAACGACATGGTTTGAATTTCTGAAACTCACAGATATTCTACATATTGACATGTGCCATTGATTAAAACCTGTAAACTGTCATATCAAAGTAAAATAATCAATCAAAATTACAAATTCTCTTAAATAAGTGTTTGTTAAAAATAATTTGTCCATAATTGAAAATATTTAAATAATATGTGGAGATAAGACTCTAAAATATTCTGAGCCTGGCTTGTTGTCAGGCCCAAGTAAAATTTGAGTCTACTTTCTAAACTTTTTAAATCAGTACTTTATCCATTTATGCAAGGGACAATGTTGTTACCTACGTTACCGGATGTATATTAACAGCAACAAACTATCCATCGTAGTTGAATTTGTTTATAGCTATTATTTCGTTTCATTGTGAAAGTGATGAAGACGCCATTGCACATTCCAATCCAATGTAAATTGTCAGATAGACAATTTCTACGCCAATATTAGAGGTGACATGCTCATAAGCATACTTAAATATTTATTTTTCAACCTCTATTGCCAGTTACAAGTTGTAAATAGCTTAAAATATGTGAAAATGGAAATTCATCATTAGAATAGAGATCTTTAATACAGATTTAAGGTTTGGGGGATTGGTTTATTCTAATATGCAATCTATAAAGTCATTATCTGCAATTTAGTAAAAATGTAACATAAGTAACTCTGGCAAGCAGAAATACATCTCACATATGTATTTAATTGATGTTTATGACTAGCTTAAACATGTAAAGTTCAAAAATTTTCATTTATACTTTTTAAAATATTATATTAGTCTTGTATTTTGTGTACTGCTATTTTCAATGTTAAAAGGGTAACAATAATTACATGCCATTTACAGAATAAAAGACCAAAGGAAACATAGTGAAATATGGGTTTTGAATACCCCAAGACACGCCCCATACTGAAAATAGTAACCAAGTTTCTCTTCCTGTGGCTGGGGAACATGGTTCATTCTTATATGCAATCTATAAAGTCATTATCTGCAATTTCGTACAAACGGTAACATACGTTACGCTGACGAGCTGCAATACACCTCACAGATGTCTGCAATTAATGTTTATGACTATGTTAAACATTTTAACCTCAAATAAATTCATTGATACTATTAAAAATTATATAATTTGTCTTGTATTTTGTTTACTGCTATTTTTAATGTTTGTGGGGTAACGGTGATTACAGGCCATTTACAGAAAATTGACCACAGAAAACTTAGTAAAAACTTGGATTTCTGAGGCCCCCAGACATGGCCCTGACTGAAAATAGTAGCCAACTTTTTCTTCCTTGTGGTGCAACAGAACTCAAAATTTGAGATTTGGCCCCTAGACCAATATCCCTGGAAGTAAACAAAAATATCCCTGAAATTACCTACACAAAATAGACCTACGAGTACAGGAACATTTTGTCAAGCACATACTTCATGTAATGGTTTGTGTTCTATAACTTTGCATATTCTAATTGCTATTGAGTGCTCTATTTAATCGAATTAGCTTTTCCATATACATCTTCAAGTTAGCAAAACAGAAACTTCACATTGATCCTTTAAGGTCATCATTTATTTTTGCCTCAAAATGTCTTCCTCCAGTTGCAGTATATCACCTCCGATACCACCCTTACAGTTATAAGCTCATATGATCCGAAGGCTCAAGGGAGGCTATAGAATGGTATTGGTCCGGCCTCTTTGGTATGTATTGTCATCGTTGTTTCGTCATCCATTTAAATTTTGAATAAGTATATTTCTAATGTCAGTCTGCCAATTGTGATCAAACTACATGTGTATAATGGGAAGGGTTACACAAGTTTTATGTCCGATTGTATTGGACATATGGTTGCCATGTCAACATCAAGCTTCCATAGACTTATGATGGGAAAACTTTAAAATACATGCCATGATGGCAAACAACTCACATATACTTAACTACTAAAGAAACCTGACACTTTTTACTTGCTTCATATTCTTAAATAACAAATTTTAGTGCTAAGCCGATATGCTTATTTTAATATCAAGACATTAGAAAGTATTCTTCGAAAACATAATTATATTTATCAAATATAGAACATGGCGTCACGACGTCAAATATACTGTTTTTATCACTTTTGTCTCGGTAGTGTATGTCTAGATATTTTTTTGAAATCTTTTTTCATGTATGCAAGGCCAATACCAGTACAGAAAAAAGTGCATTTTAAAAATGTGAAATTAATTGCTGTGACGTCTGATATGGGGTTTTTAAGTTGTGCTTTCGGCGTTTTCTAAATGGCAGTGTTTTTTCTTTGTTTAAGCGATTTCTAGATACTGAAATGACTTTGAGTCAACCAGTCATTGTTAGAGAATGCATTTTCAAGAATCTGAGCTTATGTTTCGCGTCACGTTAAAGGGTAAAAGCGGAATGCACCAAATTTAACGTCAATTAAGAAACAACGTAAACTATGGATAATAACCGCGTTTTCTTTGTCAACGCATGTCGCTGTTTAGTGTGTGCTGTCTACTTAGTTATAGTGCCGATGGGCCACACTTTACATTAATCGCGTAAGAGTTTTACGCTTTGCAGTATACACATGTCGGCATGTAATTGTAACGCTTGACGTCGCTAAATGGACGTAGGCGGCAGCTATAAAGTTCAAAATGACTGAAACATTGTCAAAACGCATTCCAAACATCATACAAAGTGAAAAAAAGTTGAAAAAGTGCCAGTGCTATTTAAAAGCTCATAAAATGCTGATAACAGAATATTGACGTTAAGAAAGTGAAAATAGGCTTTTGGGTTGAACAATGCATGCATGCTTTATTTGAAAGCCCAGAAGATGTCAATAAAATAACAAAGAATCACACTTAGGCGATTTCTGGTGAATTTTGCGTGATTTCTTTGTTCTTGCAAAAATTGATTTTAGGGGTTACGTGACGTTTTGATAGCTGACGTCTGAAATTAGTTCATCTTTTCAAATAACTTCAGTGCATCTTTGTCTACCTTTGTTCAACTTTACGCAATGGAAAGACAAGTGTGCATCGTATTCATTTACTACCAAATATTTGACACACAGTACATGTATGTGTCAGGTTTCTTTAGTAGTTAAGTATATTTAGATTGTATCAAGATCGTGTGGTCTCCAATATAAATGGTGCCATCAAACCCATTTCAATAGCTCCTATATACTTTTTATTGAGACAACTTTAAAACATCTCTCAAACATTCATGCTTACAGCTTATATGCATGTATTACCAGGCCCTAAAGGGCAATCAGTACTGTGTCTGATTTTAGATCCAGAAGCCATGAGTTTAATCCTGGCCTGGTCCCATACTATGGGCCGAACTTGCCCCGACTTAAGTGGCCGAACTTGCCCCTGACAGACTATTTCCAAATATCACGTGACAGCACCTTTTAAGATGCAGGAGACGAAATTAACAATGTTTTATATCGAAGCACATAGTCCTTTCGTAATAAAAAAAATGAATTTAAATCAGAAACTTAACACATCTTTAGATAAATAAAAACTGCAATTACTCTGAGAAATTTACTAATCATGCAAGAAAACGAGTTTTCTGGTACAATGTCAATGTACCTTTCAACAATGCAACCATTGTGTACTCATGTAATTTCCAAATATGTTTCCCAGCCCCATATCTTAATTTACGTGCTAAATATAGCCACATGGCGAATATGCCCCGAGGCCGAACTAGCCCCGGTCTCCCCTATAATGTTGTTATATCTTGTGTCCAATTACATTGCTGTTTTATGCAATAAAATATATTTAATCTAAATAAATGAAAAAAATATTAACCGGTTACGGTACTAAATCCCGGTATCGGAAAACCGTACACTATCGTCATTTTCCGTAGATTCGGGCCGTGTCCATTCGGCTATTGTCGTATGTATGACCGAATTCGGTTCGGTTACAGCTTTTAGCCACAACCGGACGGTTTGGCTTGGGGACGTTTTTACTTTTTTTTAAACCAATACTTGTTGCATGTACCCTTGACATTTCGTCAAAATCATTGGGACCAGCGTGGATGTCGCACAAAAACCATATTACGGGTGAAATGGAAGAGAAAGATGGTATTCAGGTATATACAAAAAGACATTCCCATTTAAAACTCTGAAGTAAGTGCCAAACGCGCGTGTTTTTGTAAAACATTTAGCACACGTTTAAAGGGAAAATTACATAAATTCGGACGGATCACAATATTCGGTAGTCTAGTCATAATCCTATCAGTAACATTTCCAGATGACTGCATTTTAATATTTATAACAAAGATAAGTTTAAGTCATACAGAGCTCTGGGGAATGCAGAATTACCCATACTGGGACGCAAATTTTTCCCGGGAAAGCATAAATTTCACTTCTCACGAGTCAAGTCCTCCCATGTTTTTTAACATGCACATGCCATACCTATGGCATAAACCAAGTAGCTAACAGACAAATACACTACAGGAGATCAAAAGTGCTTTCATTCTGTCACCTAAATTTCAAGAGGAGATGCTATCTAAATGTGTACCTTTATTTGGTGATCTTCGGTAACTTTAAGTGTCTCGCCCAGTGGGATGAGAAAACAGCGATGTTTTAGGTATCTGGCTTGCGTATTTCCAGTTGCGACAAAAAATGACAATGTGGGGGAAATGGAACTTTTCTGTCAGTTTGCAAAAAAACAACTGGTCTCTTGTAAATGACAAAGTGGGAGAAATGTAATCCGAGCCTTCTCTGATGTTTAAGAGGCTTTTACATATTTTGATATTTGCGCAGGCGAGGCAGTGGCGTACGTGGTTTGGTGCCAAAGAAACACAGCCTTTGGATATAGCAGGTTTAGCTGTTATACTTTTCAAATAGCAATGGCGCTGGTCAGACTGCGTGGACGCGCAGGCTGATCTGGGCCGTTTGCTGTTCGCACACAAGAAATTCATGTTTTTTGGGGTTGATGCCCATTTTGTTCTAACTTCTTTTAATTTCAGCTGTCAGATGACTATAGAGGTTACCCACTGAACATGTTCTGTGTACCGAAGCACTATGAAAATGACTTGGAGAACATTCTCATACCATCAGGATTGATAAATGACAGGTAGCAGCTAGTTCAGGGATGGATCAGGTTTTCTGTAAAAGGGAGTTCATATGTCTAAAGTTGTGGGGGGTTCACTTTGCTGATTTTATCTCAGGGGGCCGGGAGGGGGGTTCGAACCAACCCCTGACCCCCTCTGGATCCCCCACTGTAGTTTTAACTCTGCTTTTTAAAATTACCTTTTTCTAAAAACTTTTTCTGGAACACTCTCAGAGACTGAGTGTCAAAGGGTTTAGATCCAGATAAGGCCTAACAATTTTGTCGGGCCTGATCTGGGTCTAAACTGTTTGCAAAGATTGTCAGCAGATGACAAAATTTGTTGCTGGCACTTCACAGATGGAACTTCCCATACATTTTGATACAAAAGTAATGGATCATCCATCCATTTGCCATTACATGTATGTATTTTTTTTATTCCAATTAATGGTGAATTTCTGTCCCAGAAGTTTTCTTTTTATCTTCGAAAATGGTTTAGACCCAGATTAAATGCTGTGCTCTGCTGCATTTCATCTTTGTCTACACTGTTTGCTCAAGTACCCCTTTAAGGTTTTCCATTATAAAAAGGGGTAATCCTTTCTTCACTGATGGAGCCTTCCATCCAATTTGGTACATTTAAAGATTTGGGAGGATCAATATATATATTTCAACCCATAATGCACCACCTATAATTTGCAGCAGATGACAATTTCAAATTTCACTTTTTTTTCAAAAAGAACAAATAAGGCATGATATTTCAGGAGAATCCTCTACTGGCAGCTGATTCTTGTGAAATATCTTACCTTTTTTTCGAAAATTAGGAAAGATGTTGCAAAATTTGTCATCTGCTGCAGTCGTGATTGGCGCTTTAAGGGTTAATGGGCCATCTATAGGTTTTAATATTCCAATTGCATTTTATACTCTGCAGTAGTACATGTAGTGTCGTCTGCTGATAAGATACAATGCATGTGCAAGACAAATCAGCCTGATCTTGATCCAAACTGTTTGACACTAGGATGGTGTTACTGAAAGAATTTTAAAAAGTTGGTTTTGAAAAAAATCGGCAGACGACAAAAGAACATGCAAAATCAAATCGACAAAGAGATGTCTGTGTAGGTCCTGTGGAGTCTCATCTGGTTTCATTTATTTGTCATTGCACTCATTTCTGAGTATCTTAACTATTATGCATGCTGGGTAATTTTTGATGCTTATGTGTCGTCTGCTGTCTATTTTCAAAATTACCTTTTTCAAGAAAATCTTTTAGAAAGACTCAGAATGTCATTGTCAAACAGTTTGGATCCAGATCAGGACCGACTTTCTGTCAGTCCTGATCTGGGTCCAAACTGAGCAGGCAACAAAAGTCTCTGCTAGCAAGGAAAGAGTTGACAAGAAAAGGAGGTGTGCAGCGGCTCAGTGGTAGAGTGCTTGGCTTGGGATCGAGGGGACCCAGGTTTGAGCTGCATCAGAGGCACTGTGTTGTGTCCTTGAGCAAGACACTCTATCCCCACTGCTTAGTACTAGTTCAACACAGGATTATGTCCCGGCATGACTGAAACTTGTTGACTGGGATATAATGTAGGGATTTTTTTGCAATTTTGAGAAAGGATCCTAGTACCTTTCAGATTGGGAAAATTAGCGTGGTAAACCCCTAAAATGGGAAATTTGTTATAGTGCACAATTACAGCATTTTTGGTCATTTAAAAAACATATTAGCTATTAGTAAATTACACATACCCGGTACTATTGCCATTAAATTGAAGGAGAAATAAGATTCAATGGTAGTAGAATGTGTGTGTTTTGACTGAGTGAAAATCCCAATCTTCAAAAATAAAAATGTTATGTGTTTTGAAGATTTGGATTTTTTCATAACCACCTAAATTCCATTGGGAATGGGGCCGAATTTCGGCCCCTGTGAACACAAAAAAAAATCCTGTAAAGCATCAACTAAAACAAACAATACAACAAGAAAAGGCTATAAGTTTCTTCCTTCTTTCACAGAATAGAGCGTTTAGCCAGGGACATTGTTCAGGACTTCCAGAATGAAGGAATTGTGGGACTGTGTGTATTAAAGGGAGGCTACAAATTCTTCACAGATTTACTAGACAGAATAAAACAGCTGAACAGAACCTCAGAGACATCAGTACCTTTGGCTGTAGATTTCATAAGAATTAAAAGCTATGTGGTAAGGACCTGTTTTTGTACAGCAGATATAGCATTTCCATGTCTCTAGATAAGAGTGTAATTTAAAATTATTTTTTCTTATTTCTCAACCAAAACATTTTGTTGTGGGTACTCCTAAGAACAGTCTCTCATTTAATACAGCATCAGTCGATAAATTAATAGCTATCATCATATTCATATCGCCATGATTTTTAAAAAATGTTTTTGTGTTGTTTTTTTATAATTTTTAATGCAAGAATAATAGTTCTATCCTATTGTATTAGGAAATACTGATTTTATTTGAAATTTCTATGTGTAACATATTGTATATGTACATAGTTCATGAACAAATTTGCCCCAAGTGGCGCACACACAGCTTGACTTCCAGTTTTTAGTCCAGGACTTCCAAATTCAAGTGGGTGAAAGTCAAGACTTCCTGATTCAAAATGTTAGTGCAAGCGCTGATAAAATGTTTCATATTCATCCAAAGCTGGATACAATATTAAAATCCATGCAGAACTTTTATTGAACAGTATATATAAGGGACCATCTTTTTCTTATTGTATCAATGTGTATGGATTAATCCATCAGTTTGAAATGGGTAAAATTTCAAGTTTGTTTACTTGCAGGATGATCAAGCGGGTAAAATTCAAGTTATGGGTATAGATAACCTTGAAACACTGAAGGGGAAAGTAAGTATAATCTGGTCCCAAGGTTATGTAACTCTTCATGCTCAACACAATGGAGCATGAAGTTGATCATGCTCATAAATGTTAAAATGCCAAAAATTGTTGGCATTTTAATATTTATGAGCATGATAAATACAACATGTGAGCATCTAAAAGCAAGAAAAGTCTTTATTTCTAAGCATTTTAGATTTTATCAGCATTTGAAATTTCAGTTGAGTTGAGCACGAAAAAAGTTTTATAACCTCAGGGCCTGGCTTGTATTTGTTGCAAACTTACCTTTTATAGCAGTACTCCAGATTAAATTAATAATGTTATAAAGCTGTAACTTTCAACTGATTCAAAATGTTGGTAAAAAGCCAAAAGACTATTGTGCTGATATCCCTTGTTATCTGCACCCTAGCTTGATGTCAGCAGGCTTTTTTTTACATGTCTGTGAATATTTCATGGCCAGCATGATGTTACTTTTGATGATGTCAGAAGACCATGTCATCACACACACAAAAAACTTGTTGTTCATCAGTAGAATCTGGTATGTACAACATAATAGCACTTTTATAGCCAGTTGGATGTTCTGTCATATTCTGGCATTCATCATGATGTCATTAGCATTATGCCTCAAGAATTTTTAAACATTTAAAAAATATTTAAGCCAGGTCCTTATTGTATAGCAGTCCTCCAGATAAGGGTGTATATTACATGTTTGATGGGAAAATACCATGATTTATCAAGCAAATAAAATTGGTAATTTTGTTTTTACCTAGAAAGATTTATTTCCTCTAGGGAAATAAATCCCTTTAGCCGGAACTCCTTTTTCCTGACCACAATTGACCCAAGGCATCAATGTGATGAAACACATGTCATCAGTGTTTCTGCAAGACCAGAATTTTTGGGGGTCATTGATGACCCCTTGTTTGAAAATTTGGGGGTCATTGGCAAATTTAGAGGGTCAGAACTTTTTTAATGTATAATTACTTTTTGTCTGAGCATGCGTCAATATTAAAGGTATTTGAAGAATGTCCCCTATAGTAAGATAAAAGTTCTCGAAATTCGGTGCACGTTTAACTATCAATAGGCTTGTGATCGACTACTTTCGTTACATTTTCTGTTTCATGGGAATTATTCAATGTTGTGTTGCTTGTAGTTAAAGCCCTATCCTCCAGGGGACAAGAAATAAAAGCGTCTGCTCACCAATTTCATAATGGGGCAGCCATTGTTGTTTAACAGTTGAGCGCTTTACCCATGCGCAGACGGTCAGTCTAAAAATAGACGTGATGCATTGGTTTCATTTCTTTTAAAATTGTTGTCTTATATATTTTGGTGTATTGGAGCAAAGAAAACTTTCTTTTCTAGACTACTTTTTTTAAATTTATGCTGCATAATGCCCCAAAATAGCAGCGAGAGCGAAACAAGCCAAAATTATTTGGAACGAAACCCCATCTGTGCGAATCGCAAATGACTTTTGACATGCGCAGTCGTCATTTTTTAAATAAATCAGATACGTCATGGAAATACCCAGCAAAGATATTTGTGCATAGGTCTATTTTCCACAGGCACACTATTTATAGAAGCGTTATGATCGAGGTAAATTGAAGTCTTCAGATCTCGGCACATAAAGAAGACGGAGTTTCGTTCTCGCTGCTGTTTTTGTGTGCGTCACGAAAAACGCACAGACAAACTGTCAGTGCGTCAGCAGTCAATTTATTGCGTCAAAAACGCAAGAAACGCACTCTCGCGGAAACACTGCTGTCATATTTAATTTCGTTTTATTATTTACAATTTTTAAACAAGCATAACGCTTCTCTGCACTTTTGACGTCACAAACATTAACAAATGACGTCATTTGCACATGCGATGACGTTGCATAACATTGAGGAGCAAAAAGGAAAAATTCTGGAAAATCACAATGAATTTAGTACCAAAATATTCGTTACGATCTAACTAAGAAAATGACTACCCACACTTTATGTTTTCGTTCACTAATAAAAAAAAGTTACAGACATTTGAAATTCCGAGGTGGACTCGATGAAGAAGATTTCCAAAATGGCGGACTTCTAGGGAACAGCTAGCTGATGTATTACTACTCGTGTTAGAATTAGACATACCATGATCCCGCTAGTTTTACCACTTCGCATACCGTAGTATTTTCTTGATTTGAGCAAGTAATTCAAGCAGGATACATGTAATATACAGTTTATGAAATCGTTCCATTTAAAATGTGGGATTTATAAACCTCGGGAGGTGGTAAATCCGATAAAGAAACTTGTGTGCAAGCGCACTCGTTTCTTTATCAGATTTACCACCATCCTCCGTTTATAAATCCCATATTTCAAATGGAAGGCTTAATAAACTCTATGTAATTTATCCTCCACCGGGAAGCAGATGGGGGTTATAGGAATGCTCGTCATCTGTCCGTCATTCCGTCCATAACACTTCCCTCCATAACTCATGAACCCTTTGAACGATTTTTATTAAACTTCACTTAAATGTTCCTCTCAGTCAGATGGTGTACAGAGCATGTGACCCAACTACCTAGACTCAGGGTCGCAGGTCAATGGATTTACCATTGAATTTCGTGTCCACTCCATATCTCCTAAACCCTAAACGAATGATTTTCATTTAACTTCACTCATATGTTCCTCTCAGTGAGACGGTGTGCAGAAACTATAATTCAGCTATGCAGACTCATGGTCAATGTCACACTTCAAGTCCATGTTATTTACCCTTAAATTTGTGTCCGCTACAATATCTCCCGAACCCTTTGAACGAGTTTCAATTAACTTAACCCAAATCTTCCTCTCAGTGAGACGGTGTGCAGAACCAATAACTTAGCTATGCAGACTCAATGTCAAGGTCAAACTTCAAGGTCATGGGATTTACTCGAGTTTTGTGTCCGTTCCATATCTCCTCAACAATTGTTTGATTTTCATTAAACATCACTCAAATGTTCCTCGCAGTGAGTTGGTGTGCAGGACCCATGACTCAGCTATGCAAAGTTAAGGTCATGGGATTCTGCGGCAGGGTATTGTTAATTTTGCTAACTTTGTAATGTCATGCTGTGACAACAGTATGGAATGGCAACATTGAATTTTTATTCCCCTACAGAATGTTCTAGTTGTTGAAGATATCATTGACACAGGGCGAACAATGAAGAAATTACTGGAATTGTTAGAAGAGGTTAAACCTAAATCTATCAGAGTTGTCAGGTAGGTACTAGTGTTGGGTATCAGACAGAAAAAATCCTATCAATTATCAAAATGTCCAAGTGGATCATAATTATCGATTATACAATCAAAATGTATATTAACATTACATAAATCAGTAATTCCCATAAAATAAACTTGTTTCATGTGCACATGGCCATGGTTTAGCCCCTTTGAGTATATTGCTGCCTTATTTTATGCTTAATGCATTATTTTTAGGCATGTTTGTTCTATTGCATGCGTGGTCTGGCATTTTAAATAGTTGAGGTTGAGGTCTTCTTATGAATGCGAATTATAAACCTTTATCAATGCAGACTTGGGCAAGAATGATTCTAGACATTCAAATGTTTTTATAAACATTTTATACAAGTGGTGCCCTAGACTTGCTTCCCTATGATAGAATTTTGATTTAATTGATTATGGAAAATTTCAATCGATATCTACGGATAGCAACTCTATTTAAAAATTAATCAATTATTTTGATTAATCATCACAACACTAGTAGGTACTGTGAAACTGGACCTCCATTATACATGTACCATAGATATTGCTATAACCCAGATGCATCCTGGATCCCGCAGCTCAGAGCAATCAGTCTTTACATACTAATTCACCTTTCCAAAAACCACACCTTTGTTTACTAGTGTTGTCTGTTGATAACTTTTGCAAGCAGTTTAGACCCAGATCAGGCCTGACATTTTGTTGAGTCTGATCTGGATCCAAACTCTTTGACACTCTGATGGTATTCTTTAAAATTATTTTCGAAAAAGATGGTTTTGAAAAAAATCAGCAGACGACAAAATACATGAAAAATTACCCAGCATGCAAAGAGTTAAATCCATTAACTGTAAAGTAAACCTTGGATTAATTGTTTGAGACTGAACATGTGTGATTTTGTGTGTAGGACAATGTCACATGCCGAGTTGCCACCCGGGAGTTGCCATTGCATTGGTCAGTTATGCACTATGAGGCATTCTGGGGTCTATTGCTAAACACAGTGATTAAACATCAGTTCAAATATTTTGGCTGCAAAGGAGTTAGATGTCAAAATTTACACTTACACAGGAGAAATTTAAACCTTATAATAGCATTGTTCATCTGCATAGGAGAATTTTGACACTATAAAGTAATCATCACAACTGCAAAAGACAACCAAACTTGTGATTTAACGTGATATACAGGACAAAATAAGGCTTGATTACTCATACAAATCATCTGCTGGCATATGATTTACATCACATATCAAGCCATAATTAGTTCTTTAACAAAGCTATAGAATTGAAAATGCTATCCATGTGGTACCATACTTTATGAGTTATTTTCTTTTGTGCGAGTGACTTTTTTGTCAACTGCTTGTAACCTTTGCAGAGAGTTTTTACCCTAATCAGGCCTCACAAAACTGGGCCTGATCTGGATTCAAACTGTTTAACTTGTCAGATGGTATTTATGAAAGAGTTGTTTTTTGAGAGTGAAAAAATGCAGATAACAAAAATGCTTTTTTTGTCATCTGCATTTCTGTATGCTAAGAGAAGTTGATTTATCATATGGGGTAACTGCTATTCAGTGGATAACATCACATCATAAATAATGGTATGGTTACATAACACTCTTGGCGGGAACAAGTAACTCATGGTGACGTCTGTTACAACAATTCAAATTTTCATTGAAATAAACAAACTTTGAAGGCGATGAAATCGCATTTAAAAGGTCATTTGATAAACAGAATCTTACACTCGTGATCATTTCATATTAAATTTATTAAACTCGTTGAAGGCTCGTTTAATAAATTTCATATGAAATGATCATTTATGTAAAATCCTCTATTTTCTATTGTTTCAGTTTATTGGTGAAAAGAACATCCAGAAGTATAGGATACAGACCAGACTGTAAGTTCTTACATAAGTCAAGCTAAACAAACATTTTGAGCGTAAAATTGTCAAGATTTTCTTACTCATAAGTTTTAGCATGTGTTTTGGGTGACCAAAAGAACCGTCTCATTGAGATGGTTCTTTTGAGTACCCACAACATATGTTTTGAATGAAAAATAAGAATTACACATTCTTATCTAAAGGCTTCAGTAATAAATTATAACATTTTTAAAGCAAGCCTTTAATGACTAGATTTTCAGAGGGAGCGCAGTGGCTCAGAGGTAATGTGCTTGACTCTAGACAGAGGGGCGGGGGTTTGAGCAGGGTTTTACAGGACGCAATATCCTGCGTCTTATACGCATAAATCATTAGGTAGGACCCCTCAATTTACCTTACCTGCGTCCGCTGGGATGCAGACGTGTTTGATGTGCCTTTCATTAAAATCCCAAATTCCAAAGTTATTTCGTAACGATTCGGTTTTTCCCATATTTACAGCCTATCTATAAATAAATAGGACAGGTGCTGTCGTTTAACCAATAATATCGGAAGGTGTGTCAAAACAGTCCAATCAAATTTGCGTTGCTATGGCGCTTTGAAATCTCATCATGTCTCGCACCCGCTCTGATTTATCGATCAACCTAGACGCTTGTCAACCTATTGGGTTTTCTTACGGTCAAGCGTGTAAATGACTAGAAAAAAACGGCTGCTAAAATGTCGAAACAGAGCGATAGAAACTTTTTTGGCAAAAGAAATGCAGAAACGGATCTAGAACCATCCTCTAGCGGCTGTTCAGAGTCAGATCAGTCCAAATCTTCTAAAAAAATAGCCCCCAAAAACGATCGAAAATTCCTATCTAGCTGGCTAGGTCGCTACAAATGGTTGAGATGCGAAAATGACCTGATGTTTTGCGACACCTGTTTGACAGCTAAGGCCTGTTCGAATCCCTTCACGGAAGGATGTACTACGTCCCAAAATTCTACACTTATATAAAAAGATGGGACCCCCATTTTCAATGATGGGACCCCCATCATAATCAAAGTTGAGTCCCAGGGACCCCCAAACATTCAACTTGGTGTAAAACCCTGTTTGAGCCTCACCGGCGTCACTGCGCTGTGTCGTTGAGCAATAACATTAATCCTAGCTTAGTACTCAGTGTTGTATATTCTGCATATAGACTCTGCAACATGATACGATCTTGATAAGGGCTTAGCCTGTAGTATAAAAGTACCTGGCTGCTTCTGCTGTCCGCTTATTCTCTTAGTTATCATCTCTCTTGTAGTTCGTATAGCTTTACTAATAAATATATTAGCAGCATGCAGGCGTGTTCATTTCTACCTGTCATTGGATAAAAAATGGTGTCAGAAGTGACTTACAGGAATATTGCTTAACTGAATTAAAAAGTGTGACAATTAACACATATTAGACTTGAAATTGTATTAGTGAAATTTAAATTAACAGAAAATGGCTAGCTTTCAAGTTACCCCTCCAGATCAGTTTGACTTTAAAAAACCAGCAGATTTCGAGAAATGGTTTGTGAGTTTTGAACGGTTCAAAACTGCAAGTGGTCTTTCAGAAAAATCCCAAGAACAGCAAGTTAACGCCTTGGTTTATTGTATGGGGAAAGAAGCAGATGACATTTTAAAATCCTTGATTATCAAGAAACCCCGTAATTCATTCATTGACTTTGGAGGAGGAGCAACATTCCTCAGACACCGAAAATTATGTTGACATGGTTATAAGACACTTGCAAGCCACAGATCTCAGACTTCAAGAGATAAGGGAAAAGCAAAGTCAAGATGTAATTTGTCAAACACTTGCCAATTACTGCAATAATGGGTGGCCTGAAACAAAACATAAGGCATCCGAGATAGGAAAAGTGTACTGGCATTTGAGGGGCGAGATAACAATAAATAAAGGCTTATTAATGAAAGCAGGCAGATTATTTATTCCTACAGAAATGAGAGCAGATATACTCACCAAAATTCATGGCGTGCATCAAGGAATAACAATATGTAAACTGAGAGCAAGAGAGTTGGTATGGTGGTTAGGCATCAACAGTGACATTGAAAAAGAAGTCAAAGCATGCGATGTTTGCGCAAAGCTTCAGAATGATCATGCCGAGCCGATGATCAGTACTAAGTTTGATGATCGGCCTTGGAAACATTTAGGATCATACCTTTTCTTTTGGAAAGGTCACACGTACCTACTGGTTGTGTGCTACTATTCAAGATTTATTGAATTAGCAAAATTGCGTTCTTTAACAACCGAAGAAGTTATTACCCATTTAAAGTCGATGTTTAGTCGGCATGGTGTCTGCGACATATTCACAAGTGACAACGGAGGTTGTTACTCAGGACAGGCTATGCAGAAATTCATGAAAGAATACGGTATAAAGCACATTACATCATCGCCTAGATATCCTTTAGGGAACGCGGAGGCTGAACGCGCTGTTCAAACATGCAAACGCTTGCTTGAGAAGTCTGACGACCCTTACATTGCACTCATGCATTATCGAGCCACACCGCTCAGTAATGGGTATAGCCCATCTCAGCTTCTCTACAGCAGACAAATCAAAACTATCCTTCCGCAAAATCCAGATCGATTGAAGCCAAAAGTAATCAATCAAACCTCACTGCTTAAAAAAGAAAATGCTGCACGTGCATACTCCAAAAAGCATTATGACGTCAGACATCGAGCGCGAAATATGACGCCATTACGTGCAGGCGATAACGTTCACGTGAAATCGTTCAATATAGACAATAGGCGCAATAGGCAACATTTGGTTAGGTTGAATAAAGAAGTCGAACTTAACGACCCAACTGACCTTCAGCCGATGGTATATGTGCAGGAAAGAAAAGTGCAGGGTGATTCAGCAAATTTACACAATTCAGCGATTACAGAATCTGATACACTCTTGTCCAACTCTTCTGGTCCTGAACAACTGTCTAGTGTACCGTTACACGTATCTCAAGAAACTAGTAATAAACCATTTGTGGTGACTCGATCTGGGCGAATTTCTAAACCGCCGAAAGATTACTGTATAATTAACTTGATAAGGAACCACAGAATAATCAGTGTTGCTTGTTTTATCTGTAACGAGAAACTGTGATGATAAACAGACAATTCAGTCGTGGGAATTAATGAATGAAAGATTGAACACTCAATGAACTGTTTTACAGTTACGATTTTATTAATGAACTGTTGCATACCGTAAACTCCAAAATATTGGGCTTTGAAAGGGGGGTGTTGTATATTCTGCATATAGACTCTGCAACATGATACGATCTTGATAAGGGCTCAGCCTGTAGTATAAAAGTACCTGGCTGCTTCTGCTGTCCGCTTATTTTCTTAGTTTTCATCTCTCTTGTAGTTCGTATAGCTTTACTAATAAATATATTAGCAGCATACAGGCGTGTTCATTTCTACCTGTCACTGGATAAAATACTCAGGGTTCGCACAGGCTTGAAAAGTACTTGAATTTAGAGGGCTTTCTTGAAAAGTCATTGAAAATTAAATCAGCCTTGAAAAGTACTGGAAAATCACTCAAAAGCCTTGAAAAGTCCTTGAATTCTACCATCTTCTGTAGTACTTAGCACTGTCCAGGGAGACCTAAATCAGTATAAATTGTTGTGCCTTTATTTGGTGCAGCATATGCTGCACCAAATATAGGCACAACATTTTTATACAAAGGGGGTCTTGCATCTGTGCACCCACGCATGGATTTTCTTTAAACTTTGCATAATAATGACTCGTTATATACAAACTACGAGAATGTATGTATTGAATGAGATAGTTAAGAATAAGGCTTAGGAAGCAACCCTGACGTACTCCACCTTTGAGGTGACACCTGTCTATAAATTTCCATGTCCTAAATCTATAGTTTTGTTTATTTCTATGATTTATTATCTAGATTAAATCAAAAATACCATAGGCATTATATTAATACCAGGAAACCATTTGGATATATTATGGTTTATGTTTTCTGAAGAAGTGATTATAAAATTTCAATATTTTTTTTCAAATATTTACAAAACATTCAACATTAAATTCCACAGATAGATATGTTCTAGTCTTTGTCAAGATATCATACTATCACAAAAACATGCCATATATATCCTACTGATCTGAGCCAAATTTCATGAAAATCCAAAACCGGTAACTTTGTCATTTCCTACCTCTTATGGGTATAGGTCAGTTTTAGCAAAAGTAATTATTTAGTTGAAATGAATCAATAACTCGACAGAAGGAGGTTGTTTTTAAAACTACTTCCACTTTTCTTAAAGAAAGACATGTTTAGACAATTTCAAATGATTCAATGGCCGGAAATGCCAAAGGTCACGGCCCCATGTCATGGCACTATGGGGCCAAGACAATGTGTATCACTTCCTCCAGTCCTGCATGATATTGTTAAAGAAACGTAATATCCTATCAATAAACATGTGAAAACAAGAAGACCAAATATTTCTATACATCCCAACTGAACTAGAGTAACCACATTTTGGTGCCGTGACCAGGATTAAGTGTAACAGAGTCATATCAAAGGTATCATAGAACAGTGTTCTACATGAATAAGTGAGGTCAAGAAAACGAAACTGTATACCTGGAATATACAGCCAGCTAAAGAATAAATGTTGCCATTTGATGGAAATCAGCATCAGTTTTACAAAATAGAATAAACAGAGAAGAGTTAAGCCTTAATTTAGCAATTCCTTTGAAGCCAAGAGTACTCTGTGATCAAAATAGTTAATTTTAACCAATAGGTTTGACAGAGGCTTATTCTTGTGAACCAGGTTTATTAATGAGGCTTACAATTATAAAACCATAGATATAAGGTTTTTCTCCAGTATGAACTGACTTGTCATAAGGTTTCTCTTCTGTATGAATTAAAATTCTTAATAATGTTACATATTAAGTGTAACATTGGTTAGATGTAGTTTTAACGTTAGAAACTAAATGTGCTAAGTCCAGTGTCACCATATTGTATCGTTTTGGGTAATATTATTATGTAAGCACTTCATTTAATAAGAATAATGGCACTTAATATCAAAGAATATTGTTTTTTTTTCTTTTTCCAATCAGTAATAGGGAAAAACACTGAACATATCAACTTCTACCAATAAACGTACTAGCATGGTGATTCAAACTAAGCAAGTATTCAAGTATGTTTTACAGTGAAACATAATTATTGTATTTTTTACATTTTGATGAATAAGGGCCATGTGTTTACATCAAGTTGAAAAATATGTTACCGGTCCTTGAATTTCATGAAATTTTGTCTACATATTCTTAACATATATGGAAAGTTTATATGTTAAATTGGTATCTTGACAAAGACCGCAACATGTAAAAATTTAAATTCCAAATTCGACTGAATACAAAATATACAGTTGAAAATTGGGGTACCATCTCATAAAAATGATTGCCCACCCGCTATCCTAATACATACAAAGCCATTTATAGTATCAACGAACTTATCAATGATATAGTTATTAAATAAAGCATTTCTGCGCCCGTTACATGATATGTCAATTACTTTAGAAATGATTATAACTGGATACCCTAAGGTATTGTAGTGATATCATACATGACGTCATAAATTAGCAATGGAATTGCATAAAAACTCAAATGCACCATAAATATAAAAGTCATACCCCAGACAATTAATAAACATAATATTATCAAATTCCAAGCGTGGGCAGACTCCAATGTTAATTTCCCATACCATGAAAGAGCCCCTTTTTCAGTACTGTTGTCTCCATTATCTCAGTCCAGCATTTCTGAAGTAGAATTTTAACACTTAGATCAGTATTTTTCATTACTTTTAAGTCCTTGAAATCTGTTGGAGAGACTCACAGAAGTCCTTGAAAAGTCCTTGAATTTTACTCATACATGCCTGTATGAACCCTGGTACTGGTTCAACCCAGGAAGACCCATCCCTTTATAACTGAAAGATTGTTGATGGGATGTAAAGAATCAAATAAAAAAAACTAGAATTTCTCAACCATTCTAAACCTCATGAATAACAAAAATGTGATTGATAGCTACATTTGTAACAAAACGTAGTATGCTTCAAACAACAAATTCATTAACTAGAAGTGACTATGCAGCTGTGATTGATGGCAAGCCACACCTGGTTTGCTCATACAAATCAAGCCTTTTGCTAGCTTAATTGGCTGTCTTCATTCATTGTGGCATCATCTGTCTGTCCTTCTCTTCATCAACATTTTCAAAATATTCCCCTCAGACACCACTAGGCAAATGGAACTCAAATTTTAAATGGAGACTCCTTAGGATGGAGAGACCAAAGTTTGTCAAATGGTCCTCGTTACATGAACAAGATGGTCACCACGCCCATATCTGATAAAAACCATTTTCAGATGTTCTCCATAATCATAATGCCTATGACCTTGGGACTGGTATGGAGTTTACAAATACAATCAATGTACAGACAACACATGGGCCTTTACGTGAGAAACCCTGTCTTTGAGGTTTCTCACCAGGCCATACCCAAACCAGCATGATCAGCTACAGACACTAACTAGAAAATTGAAATTTTGTTTGCAGCAAGTTTAGATATAATACTTTACATAGAGTAAATACCAAAAGCCATGATCAGATTGGGTTAATGTGCAGGCGGGTCTGCACCTTTGTTGATTGCAAACCCGGAATACTGGTTATCTCGTATCGAGACAACATGATGTCTGGGTTGAGATAACAAAGGAAAGATAAGAATTTTTATCCCTGGGGAAAAACTCAGATCTCCTATGAAGACTAGTGTGCACCATGTTAAGGTTGAAAATGGTAATATGAGCCGTGACATGAGATTTCCAACAATGTGGTATGTGCGACCAGCAAAACCTCAGATCAGCCTGCGCATATGCGCAGTCTGATCAGAGCCTTTGCTAGTCGCTTGCATATTTTATGAGTGTTGAGCTACCGACTGAACAACATTTGGATATTCTAAGCTCAAAAGGAGGCTGGAGAGGCTCGTCTGAGTCTACACTTGTCGAAATGCCACATTGTTGGAAATCACATGACACGGCTCATATGTTTCTTTCAGACACAGGATTTGAAGTACCAGATCTATTTGTAGTTGGCTACGCATTAGACTATAACGAATACTTCAGAGATTTAAATGTAAGTACTAAGTAGCTTGTATCTTTCTTCATTATGTCTCCCTAGGCCTATTGTTTTTATACCCCGCCACACTTTAGTGGCGAGGTATTATGTTATACCCTTCAGTGTCTGTCCGTCCGTCCGTCCGTCCGTCCGTGCTCACCATTTCCGACCGATAACTTGAGTATTTATTCATGGAATTTTTTCAAATTTTGCATACATATTGTTATCGGCGATGAGTGGTATGGGATTGTTAATGGGCAAAATCCGTCCATTTTTAACGGAGTTACTGCCCTTTTTCGTATTGGAATAATGGTTTCTGGCCTGTTATTCCTTTACTGTTCATGATATCTGAATGAAACTTCACAGATATGTTGCACATCGAAGGTTACATATTGTGACTAAGGACCGTCACTCTGACCTTCCCAGTTTGTGAGTTATCTGCCCTTGATAGGTCTGAAAAAGGTTTTTGACCTATTGTTCCTTTACTATATGGAATATCTGAATATAACTTCACAGATATGTTTCACATCAAAGGTAACATATTGTGACTAAGAACCGTCACTCTAACCTTTCCCGTTTGTGAGTTTTCCGCCCTTGATTGAATTAAAAAATGTTTTTTACCTGTAGTTCCTTTACTATGTGGAATATTTAAATGAAACTTTACAGATATGTTTCACATCAAAGGTTACATACTGTGACAAAGAACCATCACTCTTACCTTTCCAGTTCATGAGTTATCTGCCCTTGATTGATCTGAAAAATGGTTTTTGACCTGTAGTTCATTTACTATATGGAATATCTGAATGAAACTTCACAGATATGTTGACCATCAAAGTTTACATATTGTGGGTAAGGATCGTCACTCTTACCTTTCCAGATTGTGAGTTATCCACCCTTGATTGATCTGAGAATTGGTTTTTGACCTGTAGTTCATTTCATCCGTCCGTGCTCATGACCATCAAAGGTTACATATTGTGGGTAAGGATCGTCACTCTTACCTTTCCAAATTGTGAGTTATCCACCCTTGATTGATCTGAGAATTGGTTTTTGACCTGTAGTTCATTTCATCCGTCCGTGCTCACTGTTTCTGATCGATAACTTGAGTATTTATGCACAGAATTTTTTCGAATTTTGCATACATATTGTTATTGGGGATGAGTGGTATGGGATTGTTAATGGGCAAAATCCGACCATTTTCGATGGAGTTACTGCGCTTTCTCCCTTTAAAAAATGGTTTCTGGCCTGTTTTTCTTTTACTGTTTATGATATCTGAATGAAACTTCACAGATATGTTGAACAGTAAAGGTTACATATTACAACGAAGGACCGTCACTCTTACCTTTCCAGTTCATGAGTTATCTGCCCTTGATTAATCTTGTCTATCTCAGTTCTGTTGCTATTTAGGCATTATATATCTCACAAAATAACTTTTGGTGCCCCCAGCAGTGGCGGGGTATTATGCAGTGCTTGCGGTGCTTTTATTCCACCTGGCTTCTGTCTGTCTGTCACAAAATCGTGTCTGCTGTATAACTTGAAAACAGTTCAAGCTATCTTCACAAAACATAACATACATTAGATGATGTGCAGAATGCATGAACCATAAATTTGGATGGCATATTTTTTTAATTACGGCCCTTTGAAACTGAAAATAGTAGATTTTGCAATTTAATTGCTGTCGCTCTGTAACATTAAAAACCGTTTTAGATATCTTCATAAGACTCCACAAGAATATTAATCAAAAGTAGTCAGCATGCAGAATGCAAGAACCATAACTGGATTGCCTAGTTTGTAGTTATGGCTCTTTGAAACTGAAAATAGTAGATCACTTCTGTAATGGCTATTCTCCCCCTACCTCTAATTTCAGTAGGGCAGTTGTCAGTTACTGACAAAACATGGGCGGATTCAGAAATTTTTTCTGGGGTGTTTTTTTTTATAGTCATCAACATATTTCACAAGGGCCTATGAACCTCCCTCGAGAAGCAACTAAGAGATTGGATCCAATCTCTTCTCGAGTGGCGGTATTTTTATGTTTCTGTGGCCAATTGTGAGTTATTAGAACGGGTCTGGACCCCCCCCCCCCCCCCCCCCCCCCCCAATCACACTGAAAACACCACTAAAACAATAAAATATCCTTCAACTTACACTGAATTTCTCCATACAAAATGGCTTCAGCATCAAATTTTTGAATATCATAAAGGCGTTAAAACATCATAGCTATGCATAACGTTTTCACTAACAAAAGCATTGGCAAAATAATCAATCCAGGCCACACCATATCCCGTGTCACGTCCTGCCAACAATTCAGGGCTCATTTTATGTGTTGTCAGTATGTGATTTGGACAAGGATTTTTGTCCATTTGACAATAGCTTCAAACAACTTTGAGCATAGATATTTATGTAAGTATTATGTTTTAAAAGACCTTTCTATGATAATGACTTTTATATATTTTCAGCATATATGTGTTATAAATGAGCATGGAAAACAGAAGTACGCAGTACAGAGCTAACAGGAACATCTTCAGTCTTCACCAACCAGATATTATTTTTTTATACTTGTTATTTCAGTCAATTTTATCTTTTGTTGATTAATGATTTGTTCATTTCCAATGGCCCAAGATAAGACAGAGTTTTAAGGTTTTTCAACTGGAATAGCAAATAAACATTTTACTTATCATGCTAATTGTGCAATGACACATCTGTAGTGTTCATTGGAAGCATCTCATTGAGGCAACTCCAATGAGTGATATTTGAATGCGATGATACACTTAAAATGAAAACACCTAGAAATGTTAACCCTTATGCTCCAACTTTTTTGTCCTGCATATTTTGTCCGGCCACTTCCCAGGGGGGTTCCGATAGTGAGATTCAAACCAGCCTGCTCAGCTAGAGAGACCAGCTGGAAAATTGAAATTTTGCTGGTAGCAAGTCTTGATATGATACTTTCCAATAAGTGAATAACAAAGGCTCTGATCAGACTGCACGGATGCGCAGGTTGGTCTGCGCCTTTGTTGTTTGCAAACCCCCGAAGACAAGTTTCCTCGTGTTAATGCCCTCATATATTCAAGTGCATTTCAGGCTAGATATTTCATGGAAGCACACACTATAAACCCTGATCAGACTGCTGGGTTCATATTGTTTGCAATATATGCTGTCTAAGAACAGAAGCAGATGAGAGGAACAGACGACATTGGTCAAGACTGGCAGGCTAAGGGTTAATATAGAGTAATGAGAAACTAGTAATTTGGATATCTCTCTTATCTAGGGCCAGGGGTTTTATGAGATTTTTTTGTAGATATCCAGAATGGATAAGTTTATAAAAGCAAATAAAACCTACTCTATTTTAGTATGGCACAGTTGAAGTGTACTATTAAAAAAGATTTGGTTTATATAAAAAAGAAGAAATTTGATTTTAAAGATCATGTTTGACTATATGCCCAGTGGCATGGCTTTGTTAGTTTCTAGTTACAATCTATTAGCATGTAAATGAGAAGAGTTTATAAAAGCAAATAAACCTCTCTCTAATTAAGTACTTTACAGGCAAAATGTATTAAAAAGAATTGGTATTATCAAAAAGAAAGTAATAATTTGATTTCCAAGGTCAGGTTTGACTATCTACTAGTAGTATGGGTTAGTTGGTCTCTAGTTACATAATTTTAGCATGTAAACAGGACAGTTAAGGTCAACCACATATGATCATAAAAGAAACTGGAAATACAATTAATTTATTGTTAAGTCTAGCATCCTTTTTGTGGGACCAGATCAGACGCTGCAGAATGCGGCATCTGGTCAGGTTCTGCACTGTTTGCTTGTAGGATGTGCTTATAAAATTTGAATGAAATTGTAAATTACTATCCAACAACCCTTACTTTTTAAATGGATTCATCCAATTGATATAGGTGGGAAATTCCATTATTCATAAATGGGTTTATTAAAATATAAATCTGCAGACAAGAAAGCAAGCAAAAGTACCCAGCATGCAAAGTTAACTGTTTACAGTATATTATTTTTTTATATGCGAGCGATATCCAAAAACTGCAGTTTACAAGGAATATTACAAGGAAATAAAATAGACAAATAAAATTCTCCATATTGTGCATCACGGACATTTGTGGCACCTTTACAAACAATTTTTATTTGAGCCTCATTTGGGACAAAACCTGTCTTCCTTGTTTGCTACAATATAAGACCAAACCTGACTCATCAGCAAAATATTAAAATAATGTCTGTAGAAAGTTAAGCTAATATTGCACTCATAGAGGAAAAAAACAAAGGCACTGATAAGACTGCTGGGAAGGGCAGGCTATTCTGTCTTTGTTGTATGAACGGCAGATGTTATAAAATTTTAGACACTTTTCACTTTCTGCTCTCAACTCAAATGTTGGTTATCAGGGCTGGAATTCACAAAATGCTTTCAGAATAGCAAACAGGGAAGACTGATCAGACTGCTTTAGAAGCAGTCTGATCTGAGTCTGCCCTGTTTGTCAAGGCTTTGTTGGCCTGCAGCTAGCATTCAAAATTTTAGAACGTTTACCATAGGCAACAAAATTGCATGGAGGTCCATTTGACAAAACTAAAAGATCTGACTGCAAGACAATACATACTGGTGCTATCTGTAAGGTCTACGAGTAGGTTAGGATCTTTCAGTGATAATCATACCCGGTGAAATTGTCGCAAAGAGATAAAACTTTCCATTCAGATGAGTCACATAAGCTTACGCTTACTGTCAGATCCTTTTCATTTGTATGCCTTGTTAAAATATTGTATTTTGAATGCTTTATTCTAGAGAATGAATAAAATAGGTTTAGACCAAGAATTCCAAAGATGGGGGAGGGGACTTGTTTGTTAGTGCTATTTTAGTTATTAGTATTAGTAGTTATGTTTATGAATGTGTTCAGCATACAGTAATGCAAGCTTATAGCTCACATGAGCTTATAGTATTGGCAGTAATCCATTGTTCATCCATCAGATTTATTATGTGCAGTGACTCAGTTATAGAGTGTTAGACTTGAGATAGATGTCTCGCTAGTTTGGAATTCTCCAGTCACTGTGTTGTGTCCTTGCAAGCAAGACACTTTATCCTCTGTTTGTACTGGTTCAACCCAGGAAAATGTACCAACATGACTGAAAAATTGTTGACTAGGATGTAAAGCATACACATAAACACAGCTTTATCAGGCATTCACAATTACTTATGTAGCAGAAATTAAGTTTACTTTCATTGCCTGTGCTTTTTTCGGGACATGGCTCATTTTATGTCCAGATGAGCAATAATTTTGAAAGTAAAATTGTCTTACCTATCAGTCGAACACATGTTTTGGGCTCCAAAAGAACTGTCTCACAAGACAGTTCTTATGAGTACCCACAACATATGTTTGGGTTGAAAAAATAAGTAAATTTTTATTCAATTGCCCCCACTTATTGGAGGTCTGGACTTGGTTCATATGGTTCTTTGGTTATTGTGTTGTGTTGAACCCGAATGTAAAAACACTGAGAGTTGAGAGATAATTGATATTTTGATAGATTTTTTTCTCACACACCAGATCTGGGAATTCCGCTGGTTTAACCCATTTGAGATATTTCTATCTCACTTACCCATACCAGCCCGACAGAAAGATAAAAACGAACCACGGCAAGTCAATCTGTGACGTCACTGTACTTTTAAAATGATGTCACCATTTTACATGTATGTCACATCTCGGCCTATTTAGGATTTCATGGAAGTCGTCACTGGTCACATGGTATGCAATAAAAGTGCTAGCTCATCAGAGCTGTCAATGGTCTCGTGGTATGCGATAAAATTGGTAGCTCATGAGAGCTTTTACTGGTCACATGGTATGCAATAAAAGTGCTAGATCAACAGTCTCCACTGGTCACATGGTATACAATAAAAGTGCTTGCTCATCGGAGCCTTTACTGGTCTCATGGTATGTGATAAAAGTGCTAGATCATCAGTCTTCACTGTTCACATGGCATGCGATAAAAGTGCTAGCTCATCGGAGCCGTCACTGGTCTCATGATATGAGATAAATGTGCTAGCTCATCAGAGCCTTCACTGGTCACTTGGTATGCGATAAAACTGCTAGTTCATCAGAGGCGTCACTGGTCTCGCGATATTTGATTAAAGTGCTAGCTCATCAGAGCAGTCACTGGTCTCATGGTATGAGATAAAAGTGCTAACTCCTTTAAGAAGCAACTGTGTTGTTTTTTAGTGTCATTTTAATTGTTAGGAAGGATAAAGGTATTATCCTCTTTGTTTTATATGTCATTGATTGATTTTATTTGTGGGTAAAAAACAAGGTTATTATAATTAACTCTTAACCCTTTACTCCACAGGCTATTTTTAGATTATGACATCATTTTCTATTTTTAGAAAACATTGAAATAAATTCAAGGAAAATTTAAGTTAAGTTTTGAATACTATTGAAAATGGAGCATTTGCTCCAAAAGAGCAAATGCTCCATTTTCCATAATGTTTTTAAATACATGTTATTTCAAGGTAGCCAAAGGCGTTATTATGGAGTAAAAGGTTAATTGCCTATATGTTCAAAGCATTGAATCTTAGTAAACTGGGTATTAGCAGGGTGTGAACTTGTCCAATCTGGTCCCATTTTATTCAGGACAAGTTAGAACTTTCTATTTACTTGTCCTGGTGACAAAAGTAGATATATTATAAAATTAGCTGATATATTAGGTAAGCTAAGGTTGGTTTTTGCAGAATTTATTTTCCTACACCAAAATGATTGGCTTTTCTTATCCCTTAGCCCGCAAGTCACGACTTTTGTCATCTGCTCATTGGTAACCTTTATTTCAAACATTATGAACCAAGATAAGACTGTTCCCTCTTGGGAGCAGTCTGATCTGTGTTCATAGTGTTTGAGTCCTAGAATTATCTAGTTTAGAGTGCACTTAAATATATGCAGCAGACTTAAAAGCAGACATTTTGATTTTCAGGACAAAAAGTAGTGGTGGGATAAGGATTAAAATGATTTTGAAAAGAAATACAAGGTGTTTGATCATTCACCAAATGATTTTTTTCTATGTTTTATAAATTGCTGTCTGGTAAATATTATCTATCGTTCAACTCAGATTCAAGAATTTTTCAGGAAACCAATATAGTGATTTTGTAGAAGCTCTTTTCTCATATGATATTTTATTGAACTTTTTAGGAATTCCAATATTAAACTTTATTTTTTGATTATGTAAATAAATTGATATACAAGTAAAATTTATTTGAAGAAAACTTTTGTTGTACATTATCTTAACATGCAGACTATAAATGAGCAGCGACATGAGATTTCCAACAATGCGGTATGTGCGACTAGCAAAGCGTCAGATCAGCCAGAGCATACAGGTAGTCTGGCCAGATCCTTTGCTAGTCGCTTGAATATTCTATGAGTGTTAAGCTACTGACTGAACATCATTTGGATTATCTAAGCTAAAAAGCAGGCTGCACACGCTCGTCTGAGTCTACACTTGTCAAAATGCCACATTGTTGGAAATCACGTTGTGGTTCAAATGCCTGCAGAGCCTTACTTTGCCATATTTGAGCTCACCTTTTGTATGGAGTTATGCTGCTTTCAACCACTTCAATAGAAGTTTTAGTCTAAAATTTTCTCCAGATCTCTTCAAGTTAGCTCACCTGAGCCAAAGGATCTTTGATGAGCTATTAAACTCCAGCTGTTATGTTTTTAGAAATAATTTTTTACAATAACTTTTTTAACTTAAAATTTTGCCAAATGTGTTTGCGATGAAAGTTGTAGAGGAGACCGTCCACCAACTTCTCCCAAAGGTCTGGTGTTTGTTGCACAGATTTTTGTGTACTTAGATGAAGATTTTGCAATAAATTGAATTCGTCCAAAATTTCTATGTCTTTTAATTGACAGGTAAAATTCGTATAGGGGTGACAGAAAGGGGTAATCTCAAAATATATTCGAAAACGGTGAATATCCCGTTATTCAAAGGTTGTGACTAACATAAAACACATGCTCAGAATTTAATTTGAATATGCAGAATCAAATTCAAGCAGGCTAATTTGTAGGAACAAAGGTTGGGCTTTGACATGGCATTCCGTTTTTGCCTTTATGCACATGCTCCGAAATTGACAGTTTCAATATGATCCCACTAGCTTAACGCGCGAGCGAATCAGCGGGATTTCCTTTATATTTGAACAAGCAATAAGTGAATTAGGGCGATGCAATGTAACTTTTTGACTGACATCTTTGACTTGGTTTATTTGTGCTTTGCTTAAAATGTACATAGAGTGCATCTATGCACAGATGTAATTACAGCATCTTGGATGTTGGAACCGTTTGGAGTTGGCGGAGATGTTCCTGATTTATTTGTTTTTTTGATTTGATTCTTTACGTCCCATCAACAATCTTTCAGTTAAACAGGGATGGGTCTTCCTGGGTTGAACCAGTACTAAGCTAGGATAGATGTGTCTTGCTCAAGGACCACAACGCAGTGACGCCGGTGAGGCTCGAACCCGCGGCCCCTCAGTCTCTAGCCAAGCACTCTTCCACTCACTCTTCCACTGAGCTCCCTAGGAGATGTTCCAGAATACTTCATCGGGATAAGATTTTTGAAAAATGGCGCAGTATGAAGTTATCACGAAAAAATAGTTCTAAAAACATTTCAGCAGGAGTATATCAATGATTCTGCATGTCAACATTTTTTAAAACCACTCTAGCGTTGCAGACAGAACTGCATTTGATACACAGGTTGTTGAAATGTCTGGGCCAGGGAGGCCCTAGAGATGAAGTAGAAGAGCTATCTAGATGGGGGTCTCCTGCACCTGCATGTTTATCAAAATCATGATGACGGCCAAATGAATTTACTCAAATTTCATATGATGAATGAATAAAGTTTGTTCAAATGACTGACCAAGATGGCCACCATGCTAGTATATGGTAAATTTTTTCTAGTTTCCAGAACCAGAAGGATTATCAGCAAAAGGTTGGGCCAGTTAGCATGAAAAATTTGACTGGGTTGCTACATCCATAGTAAGCTACAAGAAATCCACCTGCACAAGCATAAACCAGTAGACTGTTTTAAACAGTAAGAATTTTCTAGTTAGGTACCATAAATAAGAAATTGACAAATCCTTATTTATAAGATTTAATCAAATTTAACAATCAAGAACAATTATTGCATTTCATCATAATAACAGTAGGTTTAATACATGTATGATCATGCATCAGCTTCAAGTTGATTGTGTACAGCAGCTTTTAACACTTAATGGCACTGTATCTGCTCAAATTGAGCATTTCCGGCACGAATGCTAATGGGCCGCGACATGAGAAGACCTGTCTGGGATTTCAGACAAACCAGTCACCTCAGCTACAGAGACTAGCTAGAAAATTTTAATTTCGCTCAAAGCAAGTCTATATATGATACTTTTCAAAAAGCTAAAAAGAGTGGCACTGATCAGTCTGTGCAGGCTTGTCTGCTCCTTTGTGTTTCACAAACCCCAAAAGACAGATTTTCTCGCGTCGAGGCCCAATGGACACATGTTGATAGATATACAACATATTCACCAAACACCATATGGACCACCACTTAAGACTTTGGTACTTATCATATCCGCTAAAACCTCCATTAACACCTATGCTGAATGATCCAATGGGGCTAGAGGTCAAAAATTTAGTCTGAGTCTTCATCTGCATCCATACTTTGTGCATGTGAGCAACCAAGGCTCTGGTGAGGCTGTGCAGATGTGGACGCTTGTCTGGTTCTTTGCTGGTAGCCGATGTGATAAGTAGAAAAATCATGTGTTGGATCGTACGATAAAACCTGTTTTAACCTGCCACTAATTATTGCATTTCATCATAATAACAGTAGGTTTAATACATGTATGATCATGCATCAGCTTCAAGTTGATTGTGTACAGCAGCTTTTAACACTTAATGGCACTGTATCTGCTCAAATTGAGCATTTCTGGCACGAATGCTAATGGGCCGCGACATGAGAAGACCTGTCTGGGATTTCAGACAAACCAGTCACCTCAGCTACAGAGACTAGCTAGAAAATTTTAATTTCGCTCAAAGCAAGTCTATATATGATACTTTTCAAAAAGCTAAAAAGAGTGGCACTGATCAGTCTGTGCAGGCTTGTCTGCTCCTTTGTGTTTCACAAACCCCAAAAGACAGATTTTCTCGCGTCGAGGCCCAATGGACACATGTTGATAGATATACAACATATTCACCAAACACCATATGGACCACCACTTAAGACTTTGGTACTTATCATATCCGCTAAAACCTCCATTAACACCTATGCTGAATGATCCAATGGGGCTAGAGGTCAAAAATTTAGTCTGAGTCTTCATCTGCATCCATACTTTGTGCATGTGAGCAACCAAGGCTCTGGTGAGGCTGTGCAGATGTGGACGCTTGTCTGGTTCTTTGCTGGTAGCCGATGTGATAAGTAGAAAATCTTGTGTTGGATCGTACGATAAAACCTGTTTTAACCTGCCACTCAAAAATAAACGTAACAAATGGTAGGTTGATGAAGGTCAAAAGTATTGCAGAATGCTCTCTTCGAGTATTCTACTACTTTGACCTGCATTAAGCAAAATGCGGTCTTGAAAACCGATTTTTAGACTTCTTTTTGAGTGGTCACTTACGACCGGTTTTACTGTATAAACATTTGCCGTTGTGCCTGTCCCATAAACATATTTCCTGAAGCTCAGTGAATCAAAATGGAATTCCATGATCATGAATATATTTGAGCCATGCACTGAGAATCAGCAGGTCCTTGAAAATGCCTGCAAATCAAGGCCCACTGGGCAGAGCATCCTGTCGGACCATGCATTATGACAAAAACATTATCTTTATGCATTCAGGGCAGAATCATTTTAGCATGCTTCATTATTACACAAATTGGATAGAGTAAAGCCATCTAGCCTCCTAAAAGGGGGGAGTTCCAAATCTGCCCACGCATGGATTTGAATAATATTTTGTATGTTGAATACCTACAGTATAACAACTACAAAAATGAAATTATTTTATTCCTCGGACGCTGTTAGGCCACAGGGGGACACCTTGAAGTACACCCTCTTTGTATTAATATATGACCTATTAAATATCAGTCTCAAATCATTAACATTGTTGACTGCTACATTCTTTGATTGGAATATTAAAGAAGACTTCCCAGGGAATACCTTACTACCATTAATGTATATGAGTACATCTAGACAATTTTTTTCTGACTCATCAAAATTTGAATTATCCACAATTTGAACACTAAAGTTAGTGTCTATAGGGGATTCTGTCCTAATATTTACCATGTTCCAGTTTTTGTCAACCCATAATATTTTCAGAAAAGTAGGTCAAATACATCTTCTTTATGCATGTAAATTTTCATAAAATTTGGACACCGGTAAAAGTGTTATAATTTGCATAAAATGAGTTAAGTCAGTTTTGATTCATAAGTGATTTAAAATAAAATATTCCAGTTAGGTCTTACAAACCGCAGTTTTTCCACCAGTATTATACTAAAAACATATTGACTATCACTATTTAGTATCTTCATCCAAATTAGGTCCAATAATTTGTTGGTGTCAGAAGTTTTAGCTAATAAAATAGCATAAAACTGGCATAAGTAGCACTCGGTCTAGAACTTAGGTGTACGGGTGGATGTCCAGCAGGTACCATTTGTGAATGGATCTTCCACTGGTTTCCAAATTTTGTTTGGACTGAAGCCAACAGGTGTTTATGCTCTTAATGTCTTTTAGCCAATGAAAAAAAAAATTAGGATTTATGCTAGGTAATTCATCATCTCCATCTACATTCTATGTTCCTGTTGCACCTAGAATTTCCTCTATCTTATGTCCCTCCCAATCAAATATTGAGGGTAAATTGGTTCAGGACTATGTGCATACTTCTCATTAACTCTCACAAACTTAGTGAAACCAGGTCAAGTGTTTAAGAAATAGTGAACGTTTTCACTATTTTGGTAGGTTCTTTTTTCAGAGAACTTGGATTTCACACCAGCTGTCTTTGTATTGGGGAAAACTTTCCCCCTTACATTGATAAAGTGTTGTATTTTCATATTCTGGTCCTTCTGGAATATTTAGTTTCAGCAGAAACTAGAAGACCATTTAAGCCAGTGCTAGGAGCGCACACGAGCTGCAGCACTTTCCATTTAGTGTCATGCAGAGCCTGGGTGAAACTGAGTCTTAAGTTTTAAAATTTTATAGTTTATTTCTAGTATGGAATGATCCGTTTTCCCACATTATTTAAATAGTATCCTTATTTTGCAGTCCCTTAGTCAATCAATGTGTACATTTTAATGAATGGTTTACAGAATCTCTTTTGAGTTGCATTGTATCTTAATTGGTATTGATTGGGGTTATTTTTCCTGCATTAAGTTCTATCCGCCAAAACATTTCAAAAGAGTATCCATAATACTTATCATAAACCCCATTTAAAATCATTAATATTCCAACAAAAGTTTTAAAACTGCTCTAATAAGTAGAAATGGAGTTGATGAAAATAAAAATGATACTTTTTAAGATTATAAATGGATTTTCAAGCATTAAGAAAAACGTAGCGAATTCAATAATATATACATACTGAACATCTGGCATTAGACGAGGTGAAACAGTCTTTGTGCTGTTATTTCCATCGTGGTTATAAAATCACGAATTTGATTCTCAAATGACCTCATAACCATAATACTGACATACTAAGCGCTTTTGTAAAGCCGGGCATAAATATTTATAATGAATTAAATAATATTTATTCATTTAACAAAAGTCTGACTCACCATTCAAACAAATATATTTCCGGGCTTCAAATCTTGTGAATATTATCCTTATACATTATAGATGGGAAAGGTTGACAAGAACTGTAACACGCCATAATGAAAACCCAAACATTGTTGATATGATTTGTACAGCTGAATTTGAGTAAATATTCTAAAGGAAACATTATTTTAACCGTTTTATGTGATAGATATGGTAATGTGTGTACCCCACACATAAGCTAGAACTCACAGATTATTCTAATAATTATCAATTTTAGAAATTCTGATTCCTGATAGATGTAAATTGTGCTGCTTTGGGGGGGGGGGGGGGGGGGGGGGGGGTACCCCTATAATCACATACTACACAATACCAAATGTTGTAATCAACCAATAAAAAGCGATAAAAAGCAAAATACTTATAAGCCGAACAGTCAATTTACATAATATCATGAAGATCTTTGCCTGTGCAGAACAGAACTCTATGTTAATTGAGTATACTGCTAGAAGTTTACTTAAAGTCTTGATTTTTACATTCTGCAAAATTTTGACCATTAAGATTGAAATTCAGAAAACTTCATTTTACCGGTTTTATTTTTTCCTCAGATTTTATGATTATAACAAACACATGTGTGGACAAATTTGATATAAATTTCATAGGTTGACAAGAACAGCAACTAGGGAAAATTGACAATTTAATTTGTTGAAAATAATTTCAAAATGTTAAATTTAGGGGTACCTTCAAACAAAATTTGACGTGGACTTGTTCATTTTATACATTGAAATATATGTATGGAACATACATAATAACAAATTACTAGGCATCATGTTGAGAATAAATTAGGCTGAAAAATCAAAAATCTCGTCGCATAGGGCCACTTTTAAATAGGGTGTCCATTTATTTAATTTAAAATTTAAAATTATTTAAGTTTTAACAACTGAAATAGATGAATGGGTAAATATCTCACAAATGGAACACACATGTAATAGACAATCTTTCTACAAAATTCTATCAAATTCTGTGCGTGGGCAGAACCCTATGTAAATTCCATATAGGGTGGGACTCCCCCTTTATAATCTTACAAAAAAAGATTTAACGAATCATCCTCTTATAAATGACATAAAAATTAAAATTTTACAAAGAAATCAAGGGAAACATCTTGACTCCAAAATTTTTACTTGTGCATTGAGATAGAGGAAAATGACCAATAGCATTGGTGAAAATTTTCAAGATTATTCGTGAATTCACAATTTTGAAGTGGCATGTCTATAGTCTAGAAAGTGAGCCTAAAATTACTGAATAAGGCAGATTATAATAACATCTCTTGTTTTTTTTTAATTTGTCTAAAGGTTAAATATCATTTAAACTTGAAATCACTATTTTGAAGGCATAGTGCCAGTTTTGAGGTTTGAGCTGCTAAGTTCAGGATTTTGCAAATACATGTATTGAACTTTCATACATGTGTGGCATTTTGCAATTGTTCTCCCTTTGTGACAGCATTGGCTTTATTGGCACATGTATTACAGTGTAATCCATTCAGGGTGGCCTGTTCTTTGACAGGTGGTTAGATTATAGATTTATCCCGATTTAAAGACTTTCAGGTTGATCATAAACTTTTAATGTTGTTTCAAAATTTAATGATAAATCTAACCAATAATGACTTCTGACAGCTGTTATCTACTAAAATGACCCAAAAAGAAAGACTGTTTATATTTAGTTTCATTTCTCTTTGCCTGGAGATTATATTCTAAGTTCAGGGTCGAATTGAAAAGATAACAGGATAGAGATCTACTAGCTACTATCTCCCCTATATATTTGCTAATCATGCATAGGATAACAGCATAATTAATAGCTGAAAATTCCTTTGATTTCTTAGTAAAATTGTATATTTTTGCACCAACTATCATAGCCATGTTTTAGTCACTGCCCTATGTCCTTGAGCAAGACACCATGCTTAGTACAGGTTCAACCCAGGGAGACATATTTGAAAAATTGTTGACTGGGATGTAAAGAATCAAATCAAACAAACGAACAAACACAGCCATGTTTCATTTCTAAACCCACTGATTGTCTTTGTTACATCGTAAAACTATACTATCACAATTAACTATACTATCACAATTAACTAACACTAATGCTACATGACTCCAGATTTCTGAATTAGTTCTCACTTTTCTAAAACAAAATATGTGGGCCAGCATATGACATTTTGGTACTTATCACATCAGCCAAGGCAGTCTCATATGGGTCTCATTGAGACGGTTCTTTTGAGTACCCACAACATATGTTCTGGTTGAGAAAACAAATTAAGTTTTAATTATGCAATCTTTTATGACTAGCATATGTTTGGGTGCTCATTGAGACGGTTCCTTTGAGTACCCACAACATATGTTTTGGTTGAGAAATAAGAAACAAAATTGTTTCGTCCTCTTAACTAAAGGCCTGTGTGCATGCTTTGAAAACTGAATTTATGAATATGCAATTAGTACCAAATTCTTGTATGCTAGCCAATATGTTGCTAGAACCCACAGAATATGAGCCAACACATGAGATTTTGGTACCACACATTTGTGCACCCACCAGGCTGGCATACACAATGTATGGATGTAGATAAGACTTAGCGAAGTTTTTCTACGTCTCACCCCGCTGGATACGTTAGCATGGGAGTTGAAAAGACTTTTGCGCAGGTGCTATATGTACCGAAGTTTCATGTGCTGGCTCATATGTAGGGCTTCCACGTTTACATGTGTGAACGGAAGCATTTCGTGTTTATGCAATAAACGTTTACAAAAATGACCTACCGTTTAAAGGAACTTTAGCACGTGACGACCTTCATGGTTTATTAATAGCATCTTCTAATGAAAAATAGTGTGGGTTTTTTTTCAGATTCTGGTGTATTTTGATAAAGTTTCTGACAATAATTAATTAATAAAATTAGAACTACGGTGGACATGCTCAGCGGACACAGAAACCGATGTCCGTTGTGATGAAAATGTCCTTAATTTTATCTCACTGTGCTAGGCATTTTCATCAGATATGTAAATGCACACCTTATGTCCTTAATATGAGGTGGACAGGCACGTGAAAGCATATATGGCTTCAAACTGTGTTGTCGTTTTTCACTTCCCATCGATGTGTGTATTGATGTCAATTTCAGCTGCCTACGTGACGATTGGCACTTACATCTCGCGCGTGTCAACCAATTACACATTTGCTACTGTCACACTAAAGAAATGTCGGTTATTGATGAGGCTGCATGTTGCAGTCAGGTTGCAATTACTTGAAATGAGTTCTATCACAACACCTAACCAAACAATTTTGAATGTTTGCACAAGGTACAATATTTTAAGAGCTCTTTTTTAGGAAAAATATTGGCGATTTTTACCGATCTGCGACAATGAAAAAATTCAGTATGGCAATTGCGTGTAAACGGAATCGTTTCGATTTCTGGAATTCGTGTAAACGTTTACAAAATTTCGTAAACGTGGAAGCCCTACTCATATGGTTTGGGTGAGTGGGAAACATTCAAAATTACAGCTGGAGCCAAATTTTAATATAGTAATACCCTCCTTCATGATTAGATATGAATAATAAACAAAAATGAAATGAATACTCAATAGTTTTACCCACCATCTGCAAGACAAACTTAAAATAATTTTATTTGAAAGGGCATCAAATAGTTTTCCTTGGCTATTAGATATTAAGCCATAGACTGATGAAATTCTGCCATGGACCCCCTGAAAAATATTTCTTTCCAAAAAAAAAACAAACAACTTTTTGTGGCTTTTCCATGGGTAGTAACCAGTTCTGGGCCGGGAGGGTTTATGATTTGTGTGTTTATTATATGATGAGAACTCCCGAAGGCTCAACCGAAAGTGATTTTATGGAGAAGCCGGGAATCGAACCTGCGACCCCTGGTTTACAAGGCATAGTGCTTATCCACTACACCACGGGGCTTCTCTTTCCTTAGTGATCACAAAATGTAGCCATAAACTACGAATTGATTATAGATTTCACTTTCTTCGAACAAAATATGGGTAAATATTATATTGTCAAGAGTTTTTCTCTCAGATCAAAATCATTTTAAAGAGCATTTGACTCTTTTCAGGGTACGGTAACTAGGGGATTTTATAAAAGTGAACTATCTGAAACATTGTTATTTTGGGTAAAAATGAATACCTTCTCGCACAATTTATATTAAAATTCCTCAAAACCATAAAAATTGTTCTATCTTCAACATTAGTCAACCCACAATAAAAAGGCCTGGTTACCAAAAATAGGCAAAAAAGTGGTAAAACCTGGAAATACCCTCTTCCAGAGAAAAAGTTAAAAAAAATATCTATATAAAAACAAATGCATTAACCCTAAATATTAAGACAAAGCCCAAGCTAGCAAAAGACTTATCCTTAAATCTGAATAGGTTCTACCATCAGAGCAGTTAAACAGCTCAACAACTTAAATTTGGACTTGCTCAAAGGTCCAGTTAAGCAACATTTTTGAGATAAAAAATGCAATTATTTTCTTACCCAGCTATTAAAACATACAGTTTGGGTGCTCAAAAGAACCGTCTCATTGAGACAGTTCTTTTGAGTACCCACAACATGTTTTGGTTGAAAAATAATTTTAGTTACGCATTTATCTGGAGGTTTTGGATTTGATTTAGTAAGGAAGTTAAGGTGTAAAATGTCCCAAAATTCATGGTAAATACAGTAAAACTATACTATTATCCTAGACTACTTAGCTGTTAATTCTTGACCCCCCCCCCCACCCTTCCCACCCCCAACTACTCTCAGAATCGAATCGTCATGAAAACTCCATTAAGTATTTACCATTCGGAGAGCAGTGAAGTAGTTTTAGCACCAATCAAATATTCCCACCTCAATAGTTACATTTAGAAATGGTGTTATAACATTTCATGTGAAAACCAAATTTTCTAAGAAAACAAATTCTGCTTGTTTCGGTCATTTGCAAGGTGCGGAATTTCTAAAACTTCAGATAAAATTCACATGAAATGTTAAACCATATTTTTCAAGTTATTGCAATGTTTTCAATAATACCCTGATAAACAAGTTTGCTGCACTTACAACAACCTCCATTCAGTTGAAGTGTTCTTCTTCTGAGTGTGGAAGTGTTATAGTTGGTATAACTCATACCTGTGTAAATTAATAAGGCTAAATTAAAAAATATGTGTGTTTCAGGTTACACCCTGAAAAAAATTAGGGTAGGTAGGTAGGATACAACTTTTTTTTGGAAAACTTTTTTCTTGGAATATTCAGTCCTGCTTGGGAAATGTATCAAATAAGACAAAACTGAAATAAAAGGGTCTATTTTAGAAGATAGAAGCTTATTTTAATCCTTTTACTTCCAATACCAAAAACTGAATGCACAGAAATTTAGATTTCCATATCAGATGGTCATTTTGATATATATTTTTTCTCCAAATTCTGAAGAATAGCAGAACAAAATTATTTTGTTCTGCTATTCTCTTCCAACTTCAAAATTTGGAGAAAAAAGTATAAAGTAGGGGGTAAAGTTCATGGCAGGTCGTGTAACCTGAACCACACATATTTTTTTTTTGGCCTAAGCAGAAAATTGCAAACTCTTAACACCCTAAAAACTATACACTTAATGCTTATATTACCAATCACAAATTAGCAACTGTCATCTGCTTTGTCATCTGCTGAAATGACTTAGAAACGTCTTTTGCAAGCGGTGTAGACCCAGATCATACTGCTCCTACAGGAACAGTCTGATCTGGGTCCACATTGTTTGCCTCTATACCTAAGTCAATAATGTAAGCAAATACATGCAGCAGATGGTTTAAACAAGACATTTTCAGGTGCATTCAAGGACGTAGCTAGAATGCTATCATAATTAGACACATCAAAGAAAGAATACTGAAATGAGCAGTGTTTCTTGTCAATTACACCCCAATTTTTAAAATGGCAGTAAAATGGTGACTTCTCTTTAAGGAAAGAATTTGCTCTTTGCAGCTTCTGATCTGGTTTTGCACTGTTTGCCCTGATCAGGCATAGGAGCATACTGAGCTGGGTCAATATTTTGAGCAATATAGGCTACCCAAGAACATAAGCAGATGGGAAAGTAGACAACAAAAGGAGTGACTGACCGGAAAACGATTAATATACCATAATTTTACAGCCTCTGAGCCGTATCTTTCAAAATGTCTTCGTATCTCAATAAAGACATTAAGAGTATACAAAAGAATTATCTGACTGAGACATTTCTTTTGAGTACCAGCAATGCTTTATGACTACAGTAAAACCTTCGTAAAACAGCCACTCTCAGAAAAGACCAAAAATATTATCAAGACAGATTAATTTACTTAATGCAGGTCAAATGTATTGCAGAAAGGGAGCATTCTGCAATACTTTCGACCTTCATTAAGCTGCCAGTTGTCATTTAGGCCTTTGTTGTGTCTATTTTTGAGTGACCGTTTTACATAGGTTTTACTGTATATGATAAAAAAAAACTAATTCTTAACAACAAATTTTGGATTTTGTGGAGCCATGTAGGCAAAGAGGTAATGAGAAAATTTGGATTTGTTGGAGGCTATGGATTTATTTGTTTGGTAATCGAGCTCTATGCATATTTATTCACATCTGTCTGGGGTTGCCCACTGGTCCAGGGCAGTTCCAACTTTGGCCTTCACAGATTCTGTAGCAGCTGTGAGCTGGTTCACGACATCCTGAAAAATAATTTGGGTCATCATTAACCAATTTAAGCCAAATGGAATGGCCCATTCTTATCAATTGAACTAGTCCATTTCCATTTTTAGGGATGTTGGGTGGTATTCACAACATCCTGGAAAATAATTTGGGTCATCATTAGGGTAAAGTCGGGTAAATTCGGACATCAGGTAAATTCGGACACACATTTGCAAACAGTGAAAATCCAGATAAGTCTCATCAGGATTTTCACTGTTTGCTTAGTTAATTTGTTTTTATTCCAATATTTGAAATATTAAACAAATGCTGTTCGAATTTAGCTGTCTGTCCGAATATACCCGACTTTACCTTAACCCATTTAAGCCAAATAGAATTCCCATTCTAATCAATTGAACTAGTCCATTTCCATTATATTTACATTCTCAATGTAGCTGCCTTAGATGAAACCATAATTCCTAGCTGCTTGCATTTCTCGATGCAAAACATTGGGCAGTCACGTAGTCTAGGCCGCGCGTCTAGGTGGAGTAACGTCAACGTCAACCAAATAGCTTTCTTTGTTTATCAACATTTGCGTGACGTCATTCACCTATCGCCATGCCATTATGTACAGGAAATTCAGATTTTTAGCTTGCACTGAATGATGCAAAACATTAGCGTTTTAATGTCTCAGAGAAGTCCGAAGGGCTTCACAGACATTAAAAATCCTAATGTTTTGCATCATCTAGTGCAAGCTAAAAATCTGCATTTCAATCCTTAATTAAGGGATGTTGGGTGGTATTTTTCATTCTTATTCAAATTCTAAGAAAACGTTATGTAAGCAAACTGTGGAGACCCTGATCAGACGCTGCATTCTGGTCTGGGTCTGCACTGTTTGCGTATGTCTCAAAAAAAAGGATACTAAGCGTATATGGGATAAATAGAGGATCTGACATGAGTGCTCATATTTATTGTTCAAAATTAATAAACAAGTTGAGGAAAAGAGATAAAATGTGCGGCTGGCAGAGCATTTTATTGCTTTTTCGCAATGAGTTTATTAAATTCAATAAAACAGGAGCACGAAGGTTATATTCTATTTATCATATGACATTAAAATTACTTTGAAATCACATTTTTGCAGTGAAATCATAAAATTTTGCCATATACCGGTAAACGTGACATTGCTATGGCCTTCATTTCATAACATTAGCAAAATCTGTAAGCCACTAGTGGTTTATTGATTTTTAAACATGAGTTATATCACTCCCAGATGCGACGTCATGGGAGCAAATGCTCTATTTTCCTTAATATTTTCAAAAGTATTTAAAAACTTAAATTTTTCTTGAAGGCTTTACAATGTTGTTTAAAAAAGAAAATGATGTCATGATCTAAAATAGCCATGAAGTAAAAGGTTAATAACTTCAAGCAACTGTATGTATTTGGGAAAGTTATGTGCATAATGTACTAATAGATTGAATTTATTAACACATTGTAGTACTTGAGCAAGTACTTTTTTTAGCTTGTTTTTACAGCTTATTTAAACTTGTTGAATATTAGCCATGAAGTAAAAGGTTAATAACTTCAAGCAACTGTATAAACTGTATAAAACTCCTTTACTTACACTTGACAACTTGACAATTTTGCTGTTTTCTACAACCTGTTCAGGTGTTCGACACCCCACAATTACACAGGATTTGTCAAACTGTTGTAGCACCCAGGAAAGTGAAGCTTTAGACATTGGCACATCGGCTTTGGCACATATATCTTTCATGGCATGAATTGACTGGAAAAAAAATATGTTTGTACAATACTGTGCCCTCAACCATATATGCTTGTCCATACGTGTGTGTTCTTCCTGATATTTTTTTTAAAATTCATGAAAACTGACCAAACATCCCAACTGGATCTACAGTCTGTTTTCTTCAGAGGATTATCCAGGTTCAGCATGACTAGGGTTAAACTGCACATAAGCCTAATAAAAAAATAAGTGTGTTTCGTGTAACAGGTCTGAAAATTTTAGGTAGTGTAGGCACACATTATGGGTTTTTTTCTGGAAAAAAATAGTTTTATCCATTTTGAAAGGTGAAATGCCTTTCAATGTGCATAAAATTTTATTTTTTCTAGAAAACCTAAAAAGAATTCTAGGTTTCACCAGTAAATTTAGTTAGGGTGGGGTTACCCTAAACACAGGTATTTTTTATTTGGCATTAAGCATTCACTGAGTACTTTTTGACAATTTGATTTCCAGTCAATCCAGTGGAGCAATTTTATTATAAATATGGATTCATCAATTGTTTTCAAGAGGGTTTAGAATTTGGGAAAGTTATGTGCATAATGTACTAATAGTTTGAATTTCTTAACACATTGTAGTAATTTCATTCTTGAGCAAGTACTTTTTTTAGCTTTTTTTACAGCTTATTTAAACTTGTTGAATATTAGCTCTATAATATGTTTGTTGGATAATAGCTTTAATAGCTAATTTTATCTGTTTAAATGTAGCCGACGTTAAATAAAGATTCTTGTATCTTGTACTTTCCTTTTGGTGCTTACAAAGAATGGTTAGGTTTTACTGTATTCTGTTAAACCAAGGCTAACCATAATATTTATGTTGTGGGTAGTGTGGGTCTCATTTTATCAATTCCTATGTTTATGCCTCGGTTACATTTGCCTTCGGACACATTTATGATGCCCGTATGATGTCCAAATCACCCTTTCCCTGCAGTAACTGCAGGGAGGCCGTGGATCATCGAAAATTGTAAGCCCTTAGCCCGTAGACACATCGCAGGTAGATCCCACCGCACACTGATCGTGAGGACAACGCAAGATTTTAGATAGCTTTTTGGGAAAAAAATGATTGTAGGCTCTTGAGATAATCGTAGGGAACCGGCAAGTACATTGCACGGGCTTAGTGTGATTTTTGTGCGGAGGTGGTGAAGATTACACAATGAATGTGTGGTTTCCCTACAATCTCCGCAACACCTCTGTAAGGACTGTCACAGTCTGTCACCGAAAGAAATCGCAGGGTGATCGTACAGAATGTAAACACATACACCACCTAAGATGCCTGAAAAATCGTACCAAAAATCGTAGACAAATAAATTGTACGATGCCCGTGGCAAATGTAACTGAGGCATTATATATAAAAACCAAGTGAACCTCGACCAAACACAGATAAACATTACTGAATGATTGCCTTCTATTATTACCTCAAAAACTTCTTTCTCACATCCTGGCTGTCCATGACGGGCTATATTGCAGCTGAAAGCAAAATAATAATGGTGTCATAATTTAGGGATCAAACACAATTTTCTATGCATTGACATCTTCTGAGCCACAAGGGTGGTGCTTTTACCTAGGCCTGAAAGGCAAGGTAACAGCCCAAGGGGCAGATGTTAATCATAAATGTATAAAAAAATGTTTTATCACTATTATTTGTTGCTTAAAGTGCTTGGAAAAGTTCAATTTCTGTAGTATCTATAAAAGCGTGCAAAAGCATGAAACATGCATAGGTTTTAAAAATGACATTTCCAGTGCAAAGACTTGCGTCATCCAGTTGTCACTATTGTTATGTCCACTTCTCTGCATGTTACTATTGATGATGTCAATTTTTGTGATGGCACCATAATCTGTATAATTATGTGAAGAAAAAAGCTGTTCATAAACAGCACATGAAAGGCAAAGAAAAAAGCAAAGACTGATGGGCCTGCTTATTCTTTTTGTCTTCATATTTTATTTGTAATCATTTACAATCATACATATATATACACACAATTACTGATTTAACAAACATGGTTTTGAATTTCCTTGTTATGTACTCTCTCACCAGCTTTCTTCCTTCTTTCGTTAATTACATCAGGTTGTGCCTAAATATATTGTCTATACCATATGTCTCCTAATAATTTAAACATCAGAATATTATGAATTTATTGCGCAGATGAATAACACTGTATATTCTACCTGAGTCACTGTCTAAATATTTAGGAAAATATGGTATATTATGGCAATTAAAATGTAGTGTCTATAATTATGAAGTTCCTTTATCTATGAAGACAGTTTCATTCTGACTTGCTCTGCGTGACCTGTCAATACATGTGGCTCTATAAGTTTTGATGACTTATGATTTCATTTAATTTTATCCTTAACTGAACTTTCATTTCCACACAACAATCTTTATCTTGAGGAGTGGTTCAAGGGAAAATAACCTAGTTGTGGAGTACTATGTATCTTCTAGTACTTGATGTAAAGCTGACCATTTAGCTTGAAATTTTTCTTGTCTATTGTGAATCTTTGAAATGTATTTTTCATTTTTATATTTCCTCTTCAAATAGATACAGAAGTTTTCTAAAATTATACGATTGGCATAAAACTTTGTTTTATATATAAAATACTTTGCTAAAAGTAGTATATGATTCAATAATCCATTTTTTGTAGGTTTTAAAAACAGAATATTTTTTGCTGTTAATTCAAGTTCAATATTAGCTTGAATTCTCAACCAGTTCTGAAGAGCTACCCAAAATTCTTTTACTTTATTGCAAAGAAAGAGGACATGTATTATTGTTTCAGATTCTTGATTACAAAAAGAACATCTATCATTGTCTACCTTTTTAATTTTGAGAAGAAAGGATTTTGTTACAAGTATATGATTATTGACTTTGAATTGAAATTCCTGTAATTTTACCTCTTTAATATTTTTAGTCATAGTGTTATAACTATTCCAGTCATTTTCTGATATATTTCCAAATATGTTCACCCATTTTCGCGGTGGAGGAGTTAAATCCTTATTTTCTATAAGAATATCATAAATTGTCCTGCTACCTTTTTTATCTTTGCACAATATTTTGACATAGCAATTTTGAGCCACATTTTGCCTCAAATTTTTACATTTCACACTATTTTGGTTTATTTTATTTTTCCAGAAGGCAGGTAATTTTCTCAGAATTGACTGGTAGTCTAAAAAAGTTCCATGTATATCATAAGTGTCTTTTAATTCATTAAAATGATAAAACTGTCCTTCAGCATTTAATAAATCTATAACATTCCTTATACCTTTATCATGCCATTCTTTAATAAATAAATTTTGTCCCCTATTCAAATTAGAATTAAACCAAATTGGACTATATAATATCTCTTCTAGTGTCTCGATTTCAACCGCTTGGCAAAATTGTTTCCAACTTAAGAGCATGTCTTTCCAAAAGGGATTGTTTATTTCGTATGCTTTTATATGTGCGTAGTGGCCCCCTTTAGTCAGTAAACTGCTTATATTTATGTTTGACAGACTGCTCCAAGAGCAATCAGTCTGAGCAATTTGCCGTCTAAACCAAGTTACTTTTAATGCTGTAACAAAGCTATCAATTTTAATCATTCTCAGACCCCCTTTTGTAATATCTTTAATTATATATTGCCTTTTTATTCTGTCAGGTCCTGAATTCCAAATAAATTTGTAAAATAATTTATTCAAAGTTTTTACCAGATTTCCAGGAGGGTTAGGTAGAGCTAAAAAAAGGTGAACAAATTTTGCAATGGCTAGTGATTTTATAATAGTTATTTTCCCTTGTAATGAAAGTCTCCTTTTTGACCAAGTTTTTATAGTATTTTCCACTTTTTTCAAGATATCTGTTGTGTTTTGGTCCCATATGTCGAAAACCTCTGATGTGAAAGTTACTCCTAAGATTTTGAAAGGCCCCTGGTTCCAGTCTAATTTATAATCTTCACACATCTTACGATTTGATTTATTCATTGACCCAATCCATATTGCTCTTGTTTTTTCTACATTTATTTGAAGTCCAGAAAAAGAGTGAAATGATTTTAATTTAGCTAAAGTTTTCCTTAAAGATAACTCAGATCCATCCAAGAAAATTTGAGTGTCGTCTGCATATTGACTTAATTTATATTCTTTATTTTGTATCAAAATACCCTTAATAAGATTGTCATTTCTAATCATGTGGCTTAGTACCTCAGCACAGAGAATAAAAATGTATGGTGAGATAGGATCTCCTTGTCTACAGCCCCTTTGTAGAATAAAATACTCAGTCATATGACCATTTTGTAGAATACATGACTCTGAGCCATTTTGAAATAATTTGATCCATCTTTTGAAGGAAGGTCCAAAATTAAAGTAATCCAGAGCTTTGTGAATGAATTTCCATGATACTGAGTCAAAAGCCTGCTTGAAATCAATTGAAAGTATTAAACCTGGAATTTGTTGTTGTTTTGTTTCAAAGAGGACGTCATATATTAATCTAATGTTTTCTCCTATAAATCTACCAGCAATGAAACCTTTTTGATCTTCATGTATAAGTTTATGCAGAACTTTTTTAAGACGGGATGCAATGACTGAGGATGCTAGCTTGTAAATTACATTCAGGAGAGAGATTGGTCGCCAATTTTTCAAATAAAATGGTGATTTGTTTGGTTTTGGAAGGCAAGTGATTATACCTTGTTTTTGGGTAATTGATAATGATCCTGTTTTATAACCATAATTCAATGAGTTAAGAATAAAGTTTTTGAGATCAATCCAAAAGAATTTAAAAAATTCAGCCGTGAACCCATCATTTCCTGGAGTTTTTGAGTTTTTCATGTTTTTTAATGCTTCTGCCAGCTCAGAATATTTTATATTGCCTTCCAATGACTCAGCCTCATTTTTAGTCATTTTAAGATTATTTACCCCTATCTGTGCTTCAATAGGTGTGTCATCAATTAAAATATTTTCACTATACAGGTTTTTAAAATATGTTTTTTGGCTATTTAAGATTTCTTCTGTGCTTAAACTTTCTTGACCATTATCTTCTATTATTTTTGTGATTACCTTATTAGTGAAGTTTCTCTTTTCAAAATTTAAAAAATAACTTGAAGGTTTTTCCCCAAGGTCTTCATACCTACATCTTGATCTTATCATTACTCCTTCAATTTTCTGTTTTCTTATTTCATTTAGTCTGTTTTTCTTGTTTTCTAATAGATTTAAATCTTCATCACTCACTATTTGTAAATTTTCAGAGATATTTCTTTCTAGTTGTGATATATCCTCTTCTAGTTCCTTTTCTTGTTTAGTATTTTCTCTTTTTTTTCTAGAGCTGTATTTTATTGTCTCTCCCCTGATGGCTAAAAGAATCATTTCTAATAGAAGCTGATCATTAATAGAATATGTGTTTTCTATATCATCATTATTATCATTGTTGATATTGTTGTTGTTGTTGTTATCATTATTATTATTGTTGATATTATTATTATTATTATCATTGTTATTATTATTATTATTATTATTATTGATGTTATTATTATTATTATTATTATTATTATTATTATTATTATTATTATTATTGATGATGTTGTTATTATTATTATCATTATTATTATTATTAAATTCTCTATCTTGTTGGACATCTATAATTTTGTATGTATTTTTCACTTCTTCAATTGCCTTTTTAACTATTTGAATGTATTCATTGTCTTTTAGAAGGGAATTATTGAATTTCCAGTAACCTTTTCCACGCTCATTATTATTAAATTTAAGTTTAAGTATGGTTCCTGAATGATCTGTTCTGTAGCCTGATACCACACTATTGTCATAGACAAATTCAAAACTTTCTTCACTAACTAGAAAGAAGTCTAGACGAGCTTGTTTTTTCACTGGATTTAATTTCCTCCATGTGAATCCTTTTTCATCATGTAAATTCCTGTATACATCAATAAAATTATCTTCCTCAATAAATTTTAGGACTTCCGTTCTAGCTCTTGGGTTATTTATGTGCAAATAGTTTTCAGTATCAACATCAGGATTTAAAACTAAATTCCAGTCACCACAAATTATAACATTTTCATTTCCAAAATCTTGTATCTTTTGCTTGAGGTTTTTATAGAAATTTGGCTTATCTTCATTTGGGCCGTAAATGCTGACTAGAGTAATTTTTTTGGTGAGAATTGTTAATTCCATAATGATAAAATTTCCATCCGGGTCTGTTAAAATTTGTCCTGTATCACATGCAAAGTTATTGTTTATCAATATCATAACACCCCTGCTTGCATTTGTACCTTCTTTAGCACTTAATACAATATTATATCCCCATTCTGATTTTACGTAAGAATACATTTTTCTATCAATATGGACATCCTGTAAGCATGCTATATTATATTTCTTTGACCGAATGTATTGAAATAAATCTCTCCTTTTTTGCATGTTTTTTAGGCCTCGACAATTTTGGGAAAAAATAGTTATCAAGTCATCCATTATCTATAAGTAAGTTTCTCCATACAAAAGCCTGGCATACAGAGTTTACAATTACAGACAAGTCACGCACAGCAGCAGAATATCGTTTAAACAACACAATAACAAAAAAGAAAAAAAATGAATGTGACATAATGTACACATGTAAAAGAAGTTTTAGCTCTTGATATATTTGCAGAACTATATAACATAATGTGGCAAATAAGTGGATGTGTGTTTTATATTTCAACAATGAAGTATTATAGCATTATCATATCAATTTTAAAGATTAGGGTACTAAAGAAGAAAAAATTAAAATTGTAAAAGAACAGCAGTTCTAAATTTCTTGTACTTATTAATTCAACTGTGCAAAAGTTCACAGCAACTTCCTTTCAGTTATATCCTTATGTCAAACAGCATGGGTCGAGATCAGACCTAACGATTGTCAAGCCCGATCTGGGTCCAAACTATTTACAAAAGTTCACCTCAACTTCCTGTCAGTTATATCCTTATGTCAAACAGTATGGGTCCAGATCAGACATAACAACTGTCAAGCCTGATCTGGGTTTAAACTATTTGCAAAAGTTCACCTCAACTTCCTGTCAGTAATATCCTTATGTCAAACAGCTTGGGTCGAAATCAGACCTAACAACTGTCACGCCCGATCTGGGTCCAAACTATTTGCAAAAGTTCACCTCAACTTAATGTAAGTAACATCCTTATGTCAAACAGCATGGGTCCAGATCAGACCTAACAGTTGTCAAGCCCGATCTGGGTCCGAACTATTTGCAAAAGTTCACCTCAACTTCCTGTCAGTTACATCCTTAAGTCAAATAGTATGGATCCAGATCAGACCTAACAATTGTCAAGCCTGATCTGGGTCCAAACTATTTGCAAAAGTTCACCTCAACTTCCTGACAGTTACCTCCTTATGTCAAACAGTATAATTCCAGATCAGACCTAACAATTGTCAAGCTTGATCTGAGTCCAAACTATTTGCAAAAGTTCACCTCAACTTCCTGTCAGTTACATCCTTATGTCAAACAGTATGGATCCAGATCAGACATAACAATTGTCACGCCTGATCTGGGTCCAAACTATTTGCAAAAGTTCACCTCAACTTCCTGTCAGTTACATCCTTATGTCAAACAGTATGGATCCAGATCAGACCTAACAATTGTCATGCCTGATCTGGGTCTAAACTATTTGCAAAAGTTCACCTTAACTTCCTGTCGGTTACATCCTTATGTCAAACAGCATGGGTCCAGATCAGACAAAACAATTGTCACGCCTGATCTGGGTCCAAACCATTTGCAGAAGTTCACTTCAACTTCCTGTCAGTTATATCCTTATGTCAAACAGTATGGGTCCAGATCAGACCTAACTACTGTCAAGCCTGATCTGGGTTTAAACTATTTGCAAAAGTTCACAGCAACTTCCTTTCAGTTATATCCTTATGTCAAACAGCATGGGTCGAAATCAGACCTAACAATTGTCACGCCCGATCTGGGTCCAAACTATTTGCAAAAGTTCACCTCAACTTAATGTAAGTAACATCCTTATGTCAAACAGCATGGGTCCAGATCAGACCTAACAGTTGTCAAGCCCGATCTGGGTCCGAACTATTTGCAAAAGTTCACCTCAATTTCCTGTCAGTTACATCCTTATGTCAAACAGTATGGATCCAGATCAGACCTAACAATTGTCAAGCCTGATCTGGGTCCAAACTATTTGCAAAAGTTCACCTCAACTTCCTGACAGTTACCTCCTTATGTCAAACAGTATGGATCCAGATCAGACCTAACAATTGTCAAGCTTGATCTGGGTCCAAACTATTTGCAAAAGTTCACCTCAACTTCCTGTCAGTTACATCCTTATGTCAAACAGTATGGATCCAGATCAGACCTAACAATTGTCAAGCCTGATCTGGGTCCAAACTATTTGCAAAAGTTCACCTCAACTTCCTGACAGTTACCTCCTTATGTCAAACAGTATGGATCCAGATCAGACCTAACAATTGTCATGCCTGATCTGGGTCTAAACTATTTGCAAAAGTTCACCTTAACTTCCTGTCAGTTACATCCTTATGTCAAACAGCATGGGTCCAGATCAGACAAAACAGTTGTCACGCCTGATCTGGGTCCAAACTATTTGCAGAAGTTCACCACAACTTCCTGTCAGTTATATCCTAATGTCAAACAGTATTGACCAGATCAGACCAAACATTTGTCAAGCCCAATCCGGGTCCAAACTATTTGCAAAAGTTCCCCTCAACTTCCTGTCAGTTACATCCTTATGTCAAACAGTATAGATCCAGATCAGACACAACAATTGTCACGTCTTATCTGGGTCCCAACTATATGCAAAAGTTCCCTTCAACTTCCTGTCAGTTACATCCTTATGTCAAACAGTATAGATCCAGATCAGACATGACAATTGTTACGCCCGATCTGGGTCCAAACTATTTGCAAAAGCTCCCTTCAGCTTCCTGTCAGTTACATCCTTATGTCAAACAGTATGGATCCAGATCAGACACAACAATTGTCAAGCCTGATCTGGGTCCCAACTATTTGCAAAAGTTCACCTCAAGTTCCTGTCATTTACATCCTAATGTCAAACAGCATGGGTCCAGATCTGACCAAACGATTGTCAAGCCTGATCCGGGTCCAAACTATTTGCAAAAAATCACCTCAACTTATTGTCAGTTATTTGTCAGTTATATCCGTATGTCAAACAGAACGGGTCCAGATCAGACCTAACAATTGTCAAGCCTGATCTGGGTCCAAACTATTTGTAAAAGTTCACAGCAAGTTCCTATCAGTTATATCCTTATGTCAAACAGCATGGGTCCAGATCAGACCTAACAATTGTCAAGCCTGATCCGGGTCTAAACTATTTGCATAAGTTCACCACAACTTCCTGTCAGTTATATCCTTATGTCAAACAGTATGGGTCCAGATCAGACCAACCAATTGTCAAGCCTGATCTGGGTACCAACTATTTGCAAAAGTTCACCTCAACTTAATGTCAGTTATTTGTCAGTTATATCCGTATGTCAAGCAGTACGGGTCCAGATCAGACCTAACAATTGTCAAGCCTGATCTGGGTCCAAACTATTTGCAAAAGTTCACAGCAACTTCCTATCAGTTATATCCTTATGTCAAACAGCATGGGTCCAGATCAGACCTAACAATTGTCAAGCCTGATCTGGGTCCAAACTATTTGCATAAGTTCACCACAACTTCCTGTCAGTTATATCCTTATGTCAAACAGTATGGGTCCAGATCAGACCAACCAATTGTCAAGCCTGATCTGGGTCCAAACTATTTGCAAAAGTTCACCTCAACTAAATGTCAGTTATATCCTTATGTCAAACAGTATGGGTCCAGATCAGACCAAACAATTGTCTAACCTGATCTAGGTCCAAACTATTTGCAAAAGTTCACCTCAACTTCCTGTCAGTTAAATCCTTAAATCAAACAGCATGGGTCCAGATCAGACCTAACAGTTGTCAAGCCCGACCTGGGTCCAAACTATTTGCAAAATTTCCCTTCAATTCCTGTCAGTTACATCCTTATGTCGAACAGCATGGGTTCAGATCAGACCAAACAATTGTCAAGCCTGATCCGGGTCCAAACTATTTGCAAAAGTTCACCCCAAATTTCTATCAGTTACATCCTTATGTCAAACAGCTTGGGTCCAGATCAGGCCAAACAACTGTCAAGCCCGATCTGGGTCCAAACTATTTGTAAAAGCTCACCCCAAATTCCTGTCAGTTACGTCTATGTCAAATAGCATGGGTCCAGATCAGACCAAACACTTGCACACTTGCCAAGCCTGATATGGGTCCAAACTATTTGCAAAAGTGCACCAAAGTTTTACTAACCCATACAAATCTTTTTAATATCCTAATACTTCCTCATTGCTAACCTTTTTTTACTTAAATGGACCCTACTTCTCCTAAGTAGATGCCCATAAGTGAGGAGCATGGATTGTGCATAATTTATCCTTGAATTCTGCTTTGCCGAAAGTACGAAAATTGCAAAACAGAATTAGGATACTTTAATATTAACATAATAAATATACTATGCAGCTTTGTCTATAATTTGAGTCAGATTTTTCAAAATTTTGCGAATGGAATTTTCCATAACATACGATATAATGTTAATAATGTTAAGTCAGGATATTGAGATGTTACGAGATGTAAAAATTTAAAAAAAAAAAAAAAAATGTAAATTTTCTTATTCTGAAGATGGATTTTGTCTTGGCCAACAGTGTGGACCCAGATGCAATGCCGCATTATGTGGCATCCCATCCGGCTCCCCACCATTTGCCATTATGCCCATCTGGGGGTTTTCAGTCCTGACTGGGTTGAGCCATAGGAAATCTAGAGTAATAAGTTAAAGCTGATTCATTGCATAATTAATCATATAGATTTCTTGATTTCATATTTGTGGGCCTTCAGAATAGAGTGTATAATTGCAATTTGATTTCATTATTTTCCAGCAAGAAACATATGGTGTAGGAACTCAAAAGAACCATCTCACTGGGATGCTCCCTTGATAACCCAAAGCCTATGTTTGAATTATCGAATGGGCAATCAAAATTTTAGTCCTGAGACTATACCTGCATCAAATGTTTGATTATTTTGCCCTGTATATGACGTTGAACTACAAGGGTTGAATTTCAAATTGGAGACTTCTAATTGTGCTCTGGACCCATCTATCCCCTCCAATGTAGTGAGGTACAAAATAACATATTGGGATTTGTAACAAAACTCAACTTACCCGTTCTGAATATGCTTAAGTCAGGTCTAAGAAACGCATAAAAGGACAGAATTTCTGTCAAACGATAGAATATCTGTCATTTCATAGATTTAACCTATCTTTAAAACGACAGATATGGCATTATTTTATCACATTTTCATGTGCTACTTTCTGTTTCAACAAAACCGCAAGATGTCGCAAGGAATAAACAAGACTAGACAGGTAGAACATCATTTTTGAGAACATACCAAGTTGATCTATTGGTGCACTTTGAAGAAAACGGCTGTAATAAAATAGTTTACACACTTAAATTTACCGGAAGTGCCATTTAAAACTGCAAATACGGATTGAAATTGTCTCAGTTTTCACTTCACACATCTGTCCGCCATATTGGCGAAGTTGTTTGTCACGTGATATAAAAGGGTTGACTGGACCCCTTTTATTTTTCTTGTTTTGTTGCCCTTTTGTTCCTCCGTTTTCCAGCGTCTGCTGTACTACCCAGCAACCGTTGTATTGCGTATTTACATTGACTACCAACCTACGGAGGCCGTTATGGGTTTACAGATGGTTTCAGCCTTATTTAGTTTGGCGCAATGAGCAATTGGAGTCGAAGCAGTCGCAAGTCAAAACATACCCAAGTATACAATTCAAAATTAACCAACCTCTGATCCAAAGAAGAAGAATACTTTCGGATTTTTTTCCGCCAGAAATGACACTTATTTGCATGTGTTTTTTGTAAAACACCTCCGTTCTGTGTATGAGACTATCCCTCCACGTCCACATAAAACAATTCAGAAACTTGTTTTTATTACATATCTGAGCGCGTGGAAATGCATTCCAATGTATTTTGAGATTCAAAAATCATTTTCTAAGTGTAATTATGTAATAGAGGTCTGATGTATTGGTATATTACTTGGCAGGACTAATTGATTGAGCATAGCTTAGCCAGGGGGTAGGGTTATATTAATGCTGCTTACTCGCGGGAGATCGTTCGTTTATTCGTCAGAGGAACTGTTGAACAAAATGTCAGTATTTGTCTCATTTATTTGTAGTGAAATTCGCCTATCAGTTCCCAGTAAACTACTAAACATATAAAACTGTACCAACATCCGCTCCCCAGCAAAATGCCATTCCACTATCCAAAGGGAGTTTTGATGATGGGCCGAGAGACTGTGTATGCTGGGTTTCCAAAACCTACCATATCCTAATTCAATCATGCACGGATCCAGAAGTGGGGATAGGGGGTCCGGACCCCCTTGAAATATCACAAGTTATATCCGTTTCTATAGAAATAAGCATTTGGATCCCCCTGGAAAAGTTGGACCCCCCCCCCGGTAAATGTTGGAATCTCTCTGAAACCTTGGAAAATTATAGTTTTCTTTGAAATAACCATTGGACACCCTCTGTAAAACAGTAAAATAAGTTGAGGACGAAAACAAACGTTGTCAGCTGTTTTCTGGCAGTCGGGATCCGCCTGGCAAAAATTCCCGCATCTGCGCATGCTAATGCACATGTTAATCAAATACGGACAGAGACAAACAATAAGTGGGCAAAATGAGCCATTTGGCGAAACAATCAAAATGTGTAACAAGGGCCTACTCATGGGTGAAGCGGCTCGCGAGCGAAACTACCAATAACCTAAAAAATATAAATGTTGTACTGTCTTGTCTACCGTAGTTTCAACCAACTAAACGAATCCAGCTTCTGCAACCGAAACGGCCAAAAACGAACTTTATCAGAAAAAAGGAGACTACCAGTCAAGGAAGATGGCGACTTGTAGGTAGATTAACAGAACGCTGATTCAATTTCAGCAAAATAGCGAAGAAAAAGGCAAAAAATACCTGAATTAGAGTGTTTTCAAGACAAGAATACAAGGAGAAAAGGGAGGGTGCGTATTCCTTTATATCCGCAGAAAATGCACTATTCTAGACGCCCCTGGTCTTCTCTAAAAGGTAGTTGATGTTAATATGACGAGTTTTCAACATGTACCAGTATGCGGTTTTTTCGAATTGTACAATTTATTTGATACTGTAACATTTCAAACAGCATATATCTGTAGTTTGACAGATAACCAGATCTGTGAAACGAAAGATCTTCTATCGTTTGACAGAAATTCTGTCCTTTTATGCGTTTCTTAGACCTGTAAGTCCTTACCAGTAATTTTCAATAATCATTTTGTTATTAGAACTATAGCAATTTGTCGGTTTAAGTGATAAAACTTTCACACAGCAGCTTTCACACACTTATGTAGATATCCTGAAATTTTTGTTTCAACTGTTGATGTTAACCTATGTCCTACTGAACCTAAATTTTTCTATTCTTTTAAAAAACACTGTAGATCCAGATTAGCTGGCTCCTTTGAAGTCAACTGATAAGGATCTCTGCTGTTTTCTACTCTGAATTTAGATGTATGCAAATTGATTGGAGGATAATTTGTGAGGATTCTAGTGTTCAGTATGACAAGGGTCAACTATAGAAGTACATTATCTTTTCTCACTGTCAGTCACTTTGATCATGCTAAAGCCAACCATTATGGCTGCATAGCTCCAAATCCTGTCATATGTTCACCGTCACCACGTATCACAGAGTCTATATTGCAATAAGTGTCAAATTTATATCTTCTCCCTTCTGATGTCTTACCATATACTGCTCCATTAAAATACCATGCTGAGTCTATTTTAGGATGAATCAGAAGCCTGCCAATCAGGCCACTGTTAAGTTTGGTGACATCGTCAACCAGCCTGAAGCCAGCCCCCTTCATCGTCTTCCTCTGTTTCATTATGGACGACTTGACTGAATTATTCTTTAATTTCAGTAAAACTGGCTGCGGTGAGCCTGCCTTCCCTGGAATTCTATGTATGGCTATAATGTTATCAGTGTCCAAGTCAACATTGCCCTTGGATAACAGAATAGTGCAGACTTGTTCTGTTAGCGTTTGTTCTGTCTCAGATGCTCTCTCTGGAATGTTCAGGATTTTTACATTATTTTTTCTTGAATACTGTTCATTATAGTTGCTCCGCTGTGCGGAGGCAAGCGCAATCTTTTCACACTCTGCCAGTCTATCTTTCTGTGCCAGAAGGCTGTTCTCTGCCTTTGCTAGCCTGTCTTTCAAACAATCTTTCTCATATTCTAATGACTTCATCCTTTCTTCAAGGTCTTTATTTTTTTCTTTTATTTTCTCCTCTACTTTCTCTGATATCAGTTTTTGAATGTTTGTTGTAATACTCTTCATCACACTTTCTACTGTTTCTGAGATAAAGTTCTTTATCTCATCTCTATTCATCAGGCTCATAACCTTCTCTCTAGTTTCCTTGAGGTCAGCAGTCAAGTGCTCTAGATGCTGGTGAATGATTGTTAACTCTTCAGCACTTGATTCAGATACTTCTGAAAATGTCCTCTTAGGGCCCTTGGACGGTGGTTCACTGCCCCCCTTGCCTTGAGGAGTGCTATTGGCCTTTACTTGGCTAGTGTTCTTTTTGCTCTCTTTGTTTCCTTTCTTTTCAGACATAGTTAACTGTTAATCCTGTTGTACTAATCCAGTAAGTTTCAGGGGTTTTCTCAAAATATCACAATATTACACAGGTTGCACCCCAAGTAGCTTGGTATTCACACAAATAACTGTACTTTTCTCCCAGCTGTCAACAATGCATTTCAAACTTCTTTGAATAACTATTTCATTTCCAAACTTTTTCCAAAATTTTTTTCACTAATTTATTCCTTGACAATCACTCTTTCATCTTATCCACATTTCTGATCTTAACTTTCACTATTTATTTTTAATTCCTGCAAAACTCAAGAGCTCTATCTTTTTGCTACATATTCATAGTTCACTCAACTTAATCTTCGGCCTGCTTATTCTTGCCTGTGCTCTCACACACAGTCAGAAAGTTGCTGTAGGCTCACAACAAAATGCTACAATCCAGTCTCATGGGTGAAATTTCATAATTTCCAAAATCCTGAACTTTAGAAGTTAAAAGTTAAACAATTGCAGGATGCCTACAAAAATAAAACATTTCTAACTTAAATGATTAATTGAGTATAGAGAATTTAAAAATTAATCAGAGAAGCCTAAATTATCTCCCTAATTCAGCATTTTGAGGCTGACTTTCTGTGGATTTAATCCTGAATTCAGGATTAACCCTGAAAACTTTCACCCATGGATGTAGTCTAATCTAGCCCCACTTGATAGCTGCACACGCATGCTTAATCCTTTTTATACCGATGGATTATCCCATACAGGTTGGTACAATAAGATCGGGAATACTCATTTTGTATTTTAAGGGGTAACAGGTCAAAATGTCTAAAGAATTTATTTCTGTCCCTGAAGATTGTTTTATCTTAGCAGACAGTGCAGACTCTGATGAAATGCTGGTTTTCAGCAAATTTCCCATATTTTCAGTATTTCTTATTTGTGTCAAAATTTCAAAAGTAGGACAATCTTTATTCACTGGGATGATACAGACCTTTCCATGGAAAACAGTTTTCCACGCCGCCGACCCAGAGGCACGTCTTCCACCTTCATAAAGTTGCCAGTTAGCAGACCTTGTTGAAGAGGTGAGTAGGCGAGCACAGATATATCATTCTCTTTACATATAGGCAAGATGTCCAGCTCAGCCGACCTCCATAGTAAGTTATAGCCAATCTACAAAAATTCACAGAAAATATCACATTAACATACATTTGTATCAGGCCTTTAGTTAAGAGTGTGTAATGGAAATTTGAAACCAATTTTATAATTTCTCAACCAAAACATCATTATGTTGTGGGTACTCTAAAGAACCGTCTCAAGGAGACGGTTCTTTTGAGCACCCAAAACATATGTTAAAACTGATAGGTAAGAAATCATTTACAATTTTATGGTGAAAAATTTTCTTATCTAAACCTGCATGTATATGCCTTGCTGAAGAGGTGAATATGCGAGCACAGATATATCATTCTCCTTACATATAGGCATGATCTCCAGCTCAGCTGACATCCATAATAGATTATAGCCAATCTACAAAAGTTAACAGAAAATCAGGCCTTTAGTTAAGAGTTGAAACGAAAATTTGAAACCAATTTTCTTATTTTTCAACCAAAACTTATGTTATGGGTGCTCAAAAGAGTGTGGGTGCTCAAAGAACCATCTCAATGAGACGGTTCTTTTGAGCACCCAAACCATATGTTAAAACTGATAGGTAAGAAACCATTGACAATTTTACGGTGAAAATTAGCTTATCTTAATCTGCGAGTATATGCCTTACTGAAGAGGTGAGTACGTGAGCACAGATATATCATTCTCCTTACATATAGACAGGACTCCAGATAAGACTGCGTAATTTAAAAATATTTTCTTTATTTCTCAATTAAAACATATGTTGTGGGTACTCAAAAGAACCGTCTCGATGAGACGGTACTTTTGAGCACCCGAAAAAAACATATGTTTAAATTGATGGGTAAGAAAATTATTAAAATTTTACACTCATAAAATTTCCTTGTCTGGACCTATGATATAGGCATGATCTCCCACTCAGCCAACCTACATAATAGATTACAGCCAATCTACAAAAAATAATGAAAAAAGTCAATAAGCAATGCTTATTAGATACCCCCCGCACAGTAAGATACAGTGAAAAAACTTGGCATGTTATAGTTCAAACCAGCAGACCTTAGTTTTAAGAAGAAGATTTCAGTAGAATCTGTGCAAACAAAAATTATAAACTCCTTAATGCATATGTTCAATGTGTCTACATTGTATCCGCAAAGTATCAAATTGCTCCATCAAAAGTTGTGGTAGAAGTTGATCGGCCCATAAAGGCACTATCCTTGTATACACAAAAGCCATTTAAGGGAATAATTGTCTAAGTTCAACAAAAATCAAAAACTCCTTCATGCATATGTTCAATGTGTCTACATTGTATCAGCAAAAGATCAAATTGCTCCATCAAAAGCTGTGGTAGGAGTTGATTGGCACATAAAGGCACTATCCATGCATATACAAAAGCCATATAAGGGAATAATTGTCTAAGTTCTCATAACTGTCATTTTGTCAAAAAAAAAGATTTTCAACCAGACTCCTTCATGCATATGTTCAATGTGTCTATATTGTATAGGTAAAGTATCAAATTGCTCCATTAAAAGCTGTGGTAGAAGTTGATTGGCCCATGAAGGCACCATCTATGCATATACAAAAAGCCTTATTGGGGAAAAATTGTCCAAGTTCTTACAGCTGTCATTTTGTCAAAAATTATTTTTTGTGAACCAAACTCCTTCATGCATATGTTCAATGTGTCTTCATTGTATAGGAAAAGTATCAAATTGTTCCATCAAAAGCTGTGGTAGGAGTTGATCGGCCCGTGTATGGCCTATAATAGCATAAGCAAAAACCCTATATTAAAAGCCATTTAGAACTACAAAGGGAAATAACTCTAATAGAATTGGCCCCTAGCCCTTACTTTTTTGTCTAAAGTATTTGTCTTGCATATATGAACATGTTTGCAAGGTTTGATGAAAATCCAGCAATGACTCTTCAAGATATTAAGGAAACAAAACGTTTCGGACACACGGACGCACACACGGACTCACGCACAGACGGACGTGAAAACAGTATTCCCACCACAAACAAAGTTTGCGGGGTTATAAATACCCACCACAAACAAAGTTTGCGGGGGTTTAATAAACTTGCAAGATTCAAGCTATAAGGCGGAAAAAATACCTGTGTTTAAGGTATCCTGACCCTACCTAAATTTACTGGTGAAATCTAGAATTTTTCAGGTTTTCTGGGGGAAAAATTATAATTTTATGCGTTTTGAAAGGCATCTTGCCTATTTAGGCATCTTGCCTTTCAAAATGCATAATTTTTATTTTTTTTTTCAATTTTCATTCCATCCTAGGCATATATTCAGAATCAAATGAAAGATGAGTCAGATGTGCCTGAAATATATAGAAACACTATTCTGAATATGTAACCTTTGTCCTCCTGTTGACATTGGAGAAGCGGCTGAAACTTAATTTTGAAGCAGAATGTATTGTTAGTAGGAGACCCTGATCTAATGGTTGAAAGTTCAAAATTTCCAAAATCCTGAACTTTAGAAATTCAAATTTTTAAACTTGCAGGATGTCTACAAAAAATAATCATTTCATGTTTAAATGGTTTAATGTGTTTAGACAATCTGAAAATTAATCAGGGAAGCTAATATAATCTCCCTAATTCAGTATTTTGAGACTGACTTTCTATGCAAGTCAGTCTCAAAATCCTGAATTAAGGATAAATCCTGAAAACTTTCATCCCTGTGATCTGATGCCACATTCTAAGGCATCTTTTCTAGGCCTGCACTGTTTGGCTATGTCCCAAAAAAGGATGGTAGGAATGGGGCAATGGTAAAGTGAAAACTCTGATTCCGTGGAGACGATTTTACAAGACACCAACTTAGACCATAATACAGGCATGTCAAAATAAGATAATATAACCCACAATTTTATTCCGCAAATTTTGATCAAATATAGGGAATACTGGTTTTACACTAAATACACATTTTGAAACTCAATGAATAATACAAGAATTTTCCAATCAAATATAGGAGATGCTGGTTTCACACTAAAACAAGATTGAATACAAATTTTAAATCTAAATGAATAATGGAAGAATTTTCCGATCAAATACAGGTAGAATTTGGATTATTGGTTTCTTACCTGGTTTGAGACAGGAACACATCCACCATCTAGAAGAACTTTAAGATTCTTTGGACCAAAATTGCACACTCCAAAGTTTTTTAAGCGACCTAGTGAGACCTGTCTCTTTAGTTCCTCCATACATTCTGGAATGTCTGCTATAAAACTAGCAAAATGAGCCTACAAAAAAGAAGGAAAGTATCTTTAGGCCAGATTTTTTTAATTAGTTGATTTATGGGATTTTTTTTCAGATTTAGGGTCGGTGGGACGAAAAAAAAAGCTCTGAAAATGACCAGTTGAGTTATTCGGGTGTTTTTTTTTTCAGTTTTTTTTAGTTTCTCCAGAACAAACAGTTAAACTAGTAAAGTAAACCAACAGTCTGTATTAAATCTTTAAATATTTCATGATTTTCCTGCATAGGACAATCACTTTTAACAGTGTCATTCTCAAAAAAAAAAAAAAAAAAAAAAAAAAACTCAAAAATATATTATTTTTTTTTCAAACAATATTTAGAGTCTGCAGATAAAATAAAAAAATAATTTTTGAAATTAAGTTTTATTTTTTCTCTACTTTCCTGAAAATTACAGTAGGAGGGTTACCAAGATTCATTCATACATTACAGGGCATTAATCAAGAGCTATTCAGGCCCCCCCCCCTCTTCATGCTCAAGCTTCAAAGAATACTATTTTTTATTTTAAATACTGTAAAGTTTAGACATTATATTAATTTCAGAAATGGTAGACAACAATATTTTAAATCTATTTGGTGCTACTACATATGCTTGAAACAAGAGCTGCTTAAAATTAAACCAAGGCTCAAACACAACTGAGAGAAAGGTGAGTCTTTGGTCTTTCAGGGTATAAGTAAAATTCAAGGACCTTCAAAGGACTTCTAAAAGCCTCTCCAACAGTTTTCAATGACTTAAAGTTAATGAAAAACACCGATCTAAGTGTTACAATTATACTTCAGAAATGCTAATGGAGACATTAGTACCGGAAAATTAGTATGAAATTTTTTGTGCCTATATTTGGTGCAGCATATGCTGCACCAAATAATGGCACAACAATTTTATACTGATTTAGGTCTCTATCAACAGTGTTAAGTCCTACAGAAAATAGTAGAATTCAAGGACTTTTCAAGGCTTTGGAGTGATTTTCCAGTACTTTTCAAGGCAGATTTAAATTTCAAGAACTTTCCATGAAAGCCCTCTAAATTCAAGTACTTTTCAAGCCTGTGCCAACCCTGTCTTTGGTAATTTCTGATTTTCATCTCCATGCATTTCTATGAATTGAAACCGGGGTTTCAAGTCTTTTGAAAGTAAAGCTACCAATCCTACACCCTACTAATTGTGATTAGTGATGCTTGTTTGTTTGTTGCTTTACGTCCAAAGTCAACAGCTATGGTCATGGCGGGACGGTCAGTTCACCTAACCACACTTTTTCCTGGGCAAGCTTGAACAAGCAGTTAACCAGTACATCGTGCACATACTTTCCCTCGTAACTGACAACAACCCTTCTTGAATGATTCAGCGGAAGGGAGGAGAATGACCGTAGAAATTATTTCATGATCAATCTCCACGAAAGTATGGGGCCGGGCCGGGATCGAACTCGCGACCCTTGGATGATTAGTGATGCCGCTGAAACCAACCTGTAATAAATCTATGTATGTAGTCTGAAGTTTCCTTAATGCCCTTGTTATGGCCTCGTCTATCTGTACAGCTGTGTATGGTGGTGTGTGGATGCCCTCTCGGAAACCAAACTTGGTAGCTATCACAGCATCTTGTCTTCGGCCTTGTAAACATTTTCCTAGCACCTCTTCTGACCCGGCATAACCCTGAGAAAGAACAGAATAATCAGAGACTAAGCTAGGGGCGACTAGGGCGAAATGGTCACCCTAGGGATCGAAATTTCCCCCTAAATGGGACCCAGGGAGAAGTGGGAGTCTCCCTAAATTTTTTTTTTTAGGGAGACTCTTTTTTCTGTCACCACACAAACGCAAGCTGTGGTGACAATCTACAATCGTTGCATCATAATTCTCCTTCCATTTAATGGCGTTAGTATGTGTAATAGCTAATTTGCTTCTAAACCGACAGAAAATGCCGTAATTTTACGCTTTAACTTCTCCCTATTTGACTGTCACTTCTCCCTAATTTTACTGGAGGGAGAAGTCACTTATCCCACTGTCATGGCCCAACTTGAACCCTGGAATTTCTTAAATACACTGTAGGAATAGATTTACATTAATTGTATTTTGTTGTTTAATAAGTGGATATTGGTTGTAAAAGTTTATAAATCCCAAGTGCTAGGATCAAGTAAATTATCCATATGTCATAACTTATTTTTCTGCCCTGAAAATGTTTTTGAAACAAGATCTGTCACAGTCACATGAAAGGAATGGGTCTAGCATGTGACACATTTGTGGAAAGTTATTTGACAACATTGGAGTTAGGGTCCATGACACAAAATGTCCTGGGTTAATAGCCTGGACACATCAAAAATTCAAAATGTTCCAGTTTTTACCTTTTTTGTCCCTAGATTGCGACCTTGACCTTTTGAGATATTAATGTACATCCTAGCATCACACAGCATCTTGCCTTGGTTCAAAATATATCCATGCATGATGGAGTTATAGCCAGAACATACCACAATAATGTTTTCTTTTGTGACATTAATTTTGACCCAATTTTGTGACCTTGACCTTGAGATAAGAGCACATTGTCTTGCCATGAAGAACATTTGGTGCCAAAAGATTTCAAAATCCATTAATGCTGGACAGAATTAGATCTCTGACACATCAAAATGTTCCATTTTTCCCTTTGACCCAAGTTTGTGACCTTCGAGATATGAGCCTGGGTCTTAGGCACGACATATTGTCTTAATGTGGTCAACATTTGTACCAAGTTATATCCAATTCCACTCAGGCATGTAGGAATAATAGACTTAATAGTGCAGACACAATGTGAATGGACGGACACTCAGAGGTACAAAAGTGTGATTACTATATAATATATGCCTCCTTTTGGGAGCATAAAAATCAGCAGACTTCATAAAAGAATGCAAAATTAACCAGCATGCAAAGAATTAAGCTTGACGTGATACAAACCTTTATGGACAAAAGATCTTATATATGCTTGTTGGGCTTTTAGTCCAGCAGAATTTTGTGATTTGGAAACACTCTGAAACAGGGTTCAAAGTTTTTTCTTTGTTTATCCATATATACAGTAGAACTTCAATTGGGACCATGGAAATTAGTTCTAGCCAAGGCTAGTTCAAGCCATCCAGGGTGGATTATGATTACAATGACCTGTAGGGACCATGATCATAGTTCTAGCCAGCCCAGGTGAATGAGCCATCAGAGTTCAAGCCATTGAAGTTCTACTGTAGTTTAGACATTTGCATTCACCTCCAAGGGGCATCATTGAGCATTTTGCATCATTCAAAATACCAGATGGCAGCCAAAATATACAAAAATTGAAATACATGTAGTTTTTAAATATATGTTCTTTAAAATGGCCTACAATGTGTAACATGTTAAAGAAGCAATCAAAATTTCTTGTATATTCTTGAGTGTTCTTTCAGGGTATTCAGGGATCAAATTGATAAATGCTAATAGTTTTCTCCAAAAAGCAAGTAGAAATTGCCATCATTTGCTACCTTTAGCGAGTGAAAACAAGTCATTTTCATATCAACTAAACTATGCAACACAGCATAAGTTGTACGGCAAACAGTATAGATCCTGATCAGCCAGCTTCTGAAGAAGCTGGCTGATCTGGATCCACACTGTTTGCAAAGAAACCTAAATATTGGTTCAGAAAGATGAAAATGATAAATAGTTATTGTCAATCAATCTATATGGTGTATGTTTACCTGAATGCTAATTGAATTTGTTCAATTTTCTAATTTGTGATGTAACTGATAAAATAGTTATAACTTCATTTTCAATGAATAAGCAAGTAAGAAAAATAGTCACTTGCTATTTTTAGCAAGTGCTTAAAAATCTAAAATTTGATCGCTGGTATTCCTTACCTCAGCAGTGTCAAAGAAGTTTATTCCGACTTCTAAGGCTTTATCTACACATGCTTTAGATACCTGTAAAATAAAGATAACTGAAAGGTATTCTACATGTACCACAGGTTTAGATAAACAAAAAAATGAAAATATTTTCTTACCCATAAGTTTTAACATATATTTTGGGTGCTCAAAGGAACCGTCTCATTGAGACGGTTCTTTTGAGAACCCACAACATATGTTTTGGTTGAGAAATAAGAAAATTAAATTTTCGTTACGCACTCTTAACTAAAGTCCTGTGTACTATATTCATAGGTCAAGTTTATGATTCTTTGTTCAGACCAAAATTGAAATTATTTTCTTACACATTAAACTAAACATGTGTTGAGTACCCATGTACCCATGTAACAACATGTTTTGGTTAAGAAATAAGAAAATAATTTTCAATTATACACTCTTGTTTAGAGGCCTGGCAATAATCTTCAGGAATATTATGGCAGATCAATCTAGTGGGCACATGGTCATTTATCAACTCGTGACATGACTATTACATGTTAGTGGTCACCTTTCATATATTTGAACATGACCAAATTAAACTTATCTACATGTACATGTAATCTTTATACTTTGAAAGGGCTTAAAATATCACCATGGTACTACTGTCCCTGAATCTTCCATAGGTCTACATTTAACAAATAATTTTTGAGTGTAAATTTGTGAAGATATTCTTATCTGTCAGTTTAAACATTGAGACGGTTCTTTCGAGTGCCAACAACATATGTTTTGGTTGAGAAATAAAAAAGTTAGTTTATAATTATGCATTCTAATCTAGGGGTCTGAATCTACCCATGTGATGAGCCATGAAAGTCACCAATCTGGGTCCAAACTGTTTGCAAAAGTTATATCTATGTCTCCTTTGGCTAACTTAGCCCTTGTCCTGCTGAATAGTGAATACTATTATATCTGCTCTTGACAACTGTGTATGTTTTAGAATCAAGAAAAAGTACTGTCTATAAATTATAAATGCATATACTTAATCCTTTGTATGTGGGGAAACCCCTAAACGGGTTCTTTTACAAACAGTGAAGACCCAGACGAAATGCCACATTATTTGGCATTTCATAAGGGTCTACACTGTTTGTTGTGGTAGAAAAAGATCTTCAGACAAAAAAATACATTTTTTTTTTAAACTATACACGACACCACTAGATATGTACAATGGACTATCCCAAGTTTATTCTATCTAATCAGAGGGAAGAATATACAAAGGGTTAAATTTAGCAGGGCAATGGTTAACTACTGAGAAAACCATATACATTTAGAGTTTATTTTTGAATTATTTACTAGAAGTTTCTTATTTCACACTGGTATATAAAAACAATCTCATTGAGACTATTTTTATGAGTACACAACATGTTTGGTTGAGTAGTAGGAAAACAGTCATTATTTTTTTTCTCTAAATCCTTTACCCGGCAGTCACGACTTTTATCATTCTGTTCTCTCGCCAGCTTTTGTTCCTTAATAGGTAGTTAATATTGCAAACAATATGCACCCAGATCAGACTGTTCCCGAGGAGCAGTCTGATCAGGGTTCATAGTAGTTTGCTTCCATGATAAAAATCTAGTCTGAAGTGATATTGAATATATAATGCTGCAGGGATAAAAAGCAGATGTCATTTTCAGGTCAAAAAATAGTGGCAGGAAATTAAAAGGTTAAATTTTGACTTTTAAAACTTCAATATCCCAATGATAACAAGATAACCATAACCCAACTTAAACCTATAATATAAATTTATCCCAGACAATTTTCTCTCATGCAGTCAAACGCAACCCTAAATGGACCAGGGCAATGGTCTTATTATTAGCTTCCATTCATGCACCCATGTGTCCTAATTTAGGTCTGGTTCAAATGACAGTGCTCAGGGCCACAATTAGGTTTAGTTGAAATCTGCGAACTCCTGAATTTAAAGATGAATTTTATATTGTATTTTGAATATGAGTTTAAACCTTAAATTTTCTCATGGGCTTATCAAAATAATACTGGATGACCGATGTCAAGAGATTTAGTCTCAATAGGGATAATTTGGTATCTAGAATGTTATCAGAGCATTGATAATTTATGTAACAGTAGTAAATCTCAAGATCACTTTGACTTTATCCCTCAAGTTCAACCTTTGGTTAACCCTTGTCAAATATCCAGATAAGTGATTCTTTTCGCGTAAAATTTTAATTATTTTCTTACCCATCAATCTATACATGTATGTGTTTTGGGTGCTCAAAAGAACCGTCTCATTGAGACGGTTCTTTTGAGTACCCACAATATATGTTTTGTTTGAGATATAAGAAAAATAATTTTCAAATACACAGGCTTGTCTAGTGGCCTACCCTTGTCCTGCAAAATAAATAATAGGAAAGTATAGGAAGCATGGTAGCTCAGTGGTTATGCACTTAACTCTGGTGCTAGAGGTCCGAGGTTTGATACCTCTTTCGAACATACTTTCCTTTATGTCATATGCAGGGATGACACTAAATAAGTGTGCAGTCCTTTGGGACGGAGTGTTAACTGGATGTCACCTGTGTAGAGAAAGTCACCCCCTGTACAGGTTAAAGAACCCCACATAGATTTAGTTATGGTTACTTGTAGGCTTTCTTCCTGCAACCCCAAGTGTACAAAGTGCATCCCTGCCTATAATGCCCGAGAGTGCGTGTGGCAGTAGATTGAAGTATGTTTTGTTATTAAATTTCATATCCCCAGGGGTGTTGATCCTACACTAATTTTTCATCTCAGGCCACCAGAAATGGCGCTTCTCCAACTTTCCCTTTATCAGTCATATTTGGTTTATTCTTTTAAACTTTATTATTCAGTATTCTTTATTTTTCTGCTATTCTACAAGAGAATAATTAGAGGCCTCTCTAACCATTAAACCTTTTGCTCTTTAATCTCTAACAGGTGGCAGATCTGCCACCTGTCTCTAATCATAAAGAAAATAAGACCATTATTCTCCAATCATTAAATCTCATCCAGAACTATCCAGAACCTCATAAGCTTGAAGAAATTAAGGGTTAATTTATCTTTTCTTTGATAGGGCACCTCTATCCTCTGCATCCTCAATTCATGGCTGTCACATGCCTGTCAGCAATATAGATATACTTGTTCAAGCATCTCACTTTGTTAAGTAAATAGTAGCAAACTTTCATGTTGTATACAGAAGCATTATTAATCCTTCGGTGCAACTTTAGAATCTGTCTGCCACTTTATCTAACCCATACTTTAAGTATCTACAATGACATGTTATAGTTGCTACCAAATACTACTACCAAAAACATCCCTAACACTAACCTAACCCTAACCATCATAAAAGGTGCATAATTTTGTACATCACTTCCATGTATCGTAGGTTGAAGCACATTTTTCCAATGAACACAACAAATGAGCCGCAACATGAGATTTTCAACAATGTGGAATGTGCGACGAGCAAAGGCTCAGATCAGCCTGCGCGTATGAGCAGTCTGATCAGAGCCTTTGCTAGTCGCTTGAATATTCTACGACTGTTAAGCCACTGACTGAACCGCATTTGGAGTTTCTATGCTTAAAAGGAGGCTGCACAGGCTCGTCCGAGTCTATTCATATCAAAATGCCACATTGTTGAAAATCTCATGTCGTGGCTCAAATAATGGCGGACAGATTCTAAACAGCTAAAGTCTAGCCAGCATTTCCAACCTGACAGTGTTAGAAATATCAATAAACTTACCCATTTCACCACTTGTAAAAAAACATGTTTAGCTTTACTTTTTGAAAGCCGTTACTTGCATATATCCCACACAGTTCTGAAATAAAACTTACCTATATCCATGTATATAGAAGTATTATAAATATTTCCAACTGAAACCTATTAGTAAACTTACCCATTTCACCACTAATGAAGATATGACATTGCACATTGGATCTGGAAATGACAAGAGCTTTATTTTTGGAAAGTCATTACTTGTATATTTTCCACGCAGACAGTTGCGAGATAAAACGTGGGAAATGAATGGTAAAATAACGTGTCATGCTGTAAATTTCATACCTCATATGACTGTGCATCCCAGTTCACATTTGAAACACCGCCATTCATCTGCCAGCATCCCAAACAGATGCGAGAAACTTTTAATTCAGTCCGGGGTAAAGTGATGTACTCCATCTTGTGTTAAACGGTAAAGCGCGGGCGTTCCGAATACAATCCTTTTCTACAACAGTGAGCGTAGACCGTTTTTTTAACGGGCATAGACAATTTAAATAGACTATATTACAATACAATAAAAATTTTATTTATATAGTCGGAAGCACAAAACAGTATAACATTAGCTATGAATAGCTATTTACCGACTTACAAATTAAGGCAAGTATACATACATACAAGCACAACACATATAATAAGTCGTCGCTTCAGTGCTATAGTGTTCTATCTACCATTGCACGAGAGTAGTGGGGAATGATTCTTTATAATCTAGTTGTTCCTGTTGTTCCAAGATGGCGGCCCCCATGAAAACGATTGCACAACATCTGGAAATGATGCAACGGCTATTACGGGAGATGACGCAATATTTTGTGACAGGTTTTCCCATTTTCTGTCGTTGTACTTACGTTTGCTGGTATTTCACCATTGTTGTGCAATGCTATAATTTATATATACGTAGAGACCCTAATGTGCCGCATAACAGCTCTGGCATTTGAATGTTAAACGTTGAACTTGTATTAAAGTACAGTGAAAAAGCGGAGTTAATAGTTTAACAGCTGACAGGTAAGACGATAAATTTCTTCTTTTCTTAATACTGTCTAGTCGATTGTTATCATACTAAATTTAGGCGTTTCATTTTATTGTTAAAGTATTACTATGGTATTTTATTCAAATTGGCGATCTTTATCGATATTCAGTCAAGTGGACTAGATAAGCTTGTTTGATAGAAATAAAAATAAAAAATAAACTGTTTTATTTGCGTTTAATTTTTAAAGTTCTGATGTGTCCATTAGATTCTCACTTATCAGAAAAAAAAGCCAGAGAGGAAACTTTATTATGAGATAAGAAGTACACAGATGACATGACTGCTAACAGTTAAATAATTATTTTGTACAGCAAGTCATTGCTTTGACTAAAAAGTTCTGTAGTTTCTTCTTAACCTTTTACCCGCTGTTCCTGTAAAATATCGTCTGCTCTCCCTTCTGCGATCGAATTCAGACCCTAATCAGACTGCCTCTAAGGGAGCAGTCTGATCAGGGTTCATTGTGTTTGTTTCCGTGATAAAATCAGTCTGGAGTACATGTGAATATATGCTTAGCAAACGACATTTTCATGATCGCAAATATTGACAGATAAAGGGTTAAAAATTAAATAGTACAGAGACGCTTTTATTGAATTATATCGCCATTTGCTAAATTAATATAAAATGCATCCAGAAGTCAAACAGCTAAGAGATGAGCTTCCCCAAATAAAGGCATGTACTTAAACGACAATTCAAAAATGAGAAGTGTCACAATAGTAGATTAGTTATGCTGCTCACAAATCTGATTTTTACATGTAAATAAATGGAGAGCGGTCTTTTGTCCCTCATTATTTAATTAGGTCAGAAGTATCACTGTAGCACTATTTTTGCAGCAGGTTTCCTTGGCCCACATTTTGATTTGATAGCTCATTTAATTTTGATGACAGGGCACAAATCCAAGCATGTTGAAAGAAGACCAACAAAAATTCAAGCTTTGTAGCATATCAAATTGATTTTTTTAATCCTAAGCGTTTCTGCGGTCTATAAAAAATGCCAATCATAAATTGCGCTGACCACTCAGATTATTTGATTTCAGCAACAGATAAAAAGGTGGAACTAATCAAATTTACTACAAGCTAGAAGAAATCAGTATTTTAGGTAAGCGTTACATCTCACATTGTGTGTGTGTGTGTGTGTGTGTGTGTGTGTGTGTGTGTGTGTGTGTGTGTGTGTGTGTGTGTGTGTGTGTGTGTGTGTGTGTGTGTGTGTGTGTGTGTGTGTGTGTGTGTGTGTGTGTGTGTGTGTGTGTGTGTGTGTGTGTGTGTGTGTGTGTGTGTGTGTGTGTGTGTGTGTGTGTGTGTGTGTGTGTGTGTGTGTGTGTGTGTGTGTGTGTGTGTGTGTGTGTGTGTGTGTGTGTGTGTGTGTGTGTGTGTGTGTGAGTGTGTGTGTGTGTGTGTGTGTGTGAGAGAGAGAGAGACGTCAATAATGTATTGTTTATGTAACAAAATAAATTTGAGTAAATTATAAAATGGCATGAAATGTTTTGAAAGGTTACTGTTGAGAAATTGCTTTTAAAGGCTAGAGAAATGTGTTCTGAATTAAACAAAATGTCAAACTACACTAACCGTCTATATAACACAAACTGGGCTAAACAATGGCTGGTTACATTTAATCCACTGAAAACAGAGGCTGTCTTATTTACTCTTAAAAAGCTTGATTTCCTTCCACAACTTGTTTTTGATAATATCCCAATAAGCTTTGTTGATAGCCATAAACATCTGGGTGTTACCTTAAGTAGCAATGGGCAGTGGCATTCACATGTTGAAAATATTGTAAATTCGGCAAGTAAAATTTTAGCATTAATGCGTAAACTTAAATTCTCTATTAGCAGAAATGCCCTCAACCAGATGTATATGTCCTATCTGCTTCCTGTTGTTGAGTATGCATCAGTGGTATGGGATGGATGCTCTGAACGGGACTCTCAAACACTTCAAAAGATACAAAATGAAGCAGCACGCCTTGTAACAGGACTTACTAGATCTGTATCGTTAGAAAACCTGTACAAAGAGTGTGGATGGTTAACTCTATCAGAAAGAAGACAACAACATAAACTTTCATTCATGTATAATGTTAATGCTGGCTTAGTGCCATCATATATCTCAGATTTAATCCCTCCATTAGTCAATGAAATTTCAGATTATCCCTTGAGAAATAATAGATACATCTCTCTTCCTTATAATAGGACGACCATTTCACAGAAATCATGTATACCTTCATCCATTAGATTATGGAATGGCCTTGAAGATGATTTTAAAAACTTATCAACCTTAACTACCTTCAAAAAACATGTAACTCTAAGTTCAACAAGTCATACATTCCATCATATTTTACCTTTGGAAATAGATATATATCAGTCTTACATGCACGGCTCAGAAATAGGTGTAGCAACCTAAATAATGACCTTTATATAAATCATATACGTGATAACCCTCTTTGCGACTTGTGTGGTGTGGTAGAGGACGCCATTCACTACTTCTTCCATTGTAGAAGATACACAATTGAAAGACAGGTTTTCAACGATACAGTGGTAATGTTACAACCCCTAAGCATTAATTTAATACTTTTTGGCAATGAAAACTGGAATTTGGAAACCAACATAGTCTTGTTCAGAGCAGTCCAAAGGTACATACAGGTTACTAAACGTTTCAATAATATTTAGACTCCTTGTTTGAAAACATCATATTACGTGAATACCAACTAAACTATGTATTATTGTTGAGCCCATGGGGTAGTCATAATAGCAGTCTAGCATTTTTTTTTTTTTTTTTTTTTCATAGTCATTATTATATTTCTTACATTAATATATACTTATCTACTTACTATTGTATCATCCTATTTCATTTGTCTTTAGTATAATTAATATACATAGTTATTTTTGTTATTTACTTCTGTATACTCATATTATTCTTTCTGTCTACTATTTACTTATTTATTTACTTATTTATTTATTTATCTTTTTTTTATTTATTTATTTTTATTTTTATTCATTTATTTATTTATTCTGATATGTTTCCAATATATGTTCCTAGCTTATTTGCTTTGTTAATTAGGTGTGTATAACACAAATGCATTTGTATATATATAGCCATGTTTATTAGCTATTATGTATGTTTAAAATGTAGGGGAAGGGTCGTAACTAATGTTGTGAGAACTTGTGACCCAACCCCGTTGCTGTATATATTTGGCAATAAAATATGTTTAAACTATAACACAAATTATTACAACATACTAATCAATATCCAATTTTCCATCAGTATTTTAGGCACAGGGTTAATTATGTAGATGAGTAAACAGTATAAACCTTATTGTTTCTTGCATCCTTGAGTGTAATTTTTTTTTCATTTTGATTTTCAGTCTTGGAATGGAGTTTACATGCCAGACCTGTGGGGCCTGTTTCACGACTGCCAAATCACTTCAGCGCCACGTTCATGCACAACATTTGGACTTTAAACACTTTTGTAGATATTGTACAAAAGCATTCAACTATGTGAGTGCAAAAACAAGACACGAAAAAAATCACTGTTCAAATGAAAAACAACGCAATTCTGACGATACATCAAAACAAGAACAGGCTCAGGCCCTGAAGAGAAAGTCTGAAACAGCAGCAACTGCCTTATGTACACAGCCTAAACAGTCAAGAAGTGAAGTGCGTTGCAGGCAATGCCATCAGACATTTCCCGACAGGCATGCCCACTACATACACAGGATGAAAAAACACTTTCAAACTGGGTCTGGAACAACATTACAACAACCACCATGGGGTAACCAGCCTTCGCCATTTGAAGACAATCAACCCCTCCGCGAGGTTTATGAGGCTAACCGACCTTTAATTCTTGCAAATCACCAAGAAGGTAGTGTGGAATCTGTGTATAATTATGCAACAACAAACGATTTTACTGTTGCTACTATCATGCAACTTGCAAATCAAGTCTATGATAGACAAAACAGTGCTTTTCGATTTAACATGGAGTTTGGACTCATCTTGGTAAATACACAAACTGAGGAGTATAGGTACTTCACACCCTACTCCAATGAATCGTTATTTGAACGCCCACTTTATATATCAAGGCGACAAGATCTTCACAGACTGAGATTAAGGTTACAAAGACTGAACATTACAGATTTCATCTTACGCCAGAGGCCCGACACTAAGTGGAAACCAGTTCTAATAACAAACTTTAGGTTCATTGTGAATTCTTTAGATTATTCATTAGGTGGTGTACATGTTAAGTTGCCAGAACATGTGAAGAACAGTAGGTCTATTATTTGCTTAGATAAATCAACAGAGGGTAAGTTGTATAAAGATAAATTGTGTGCTTTTCGCTGTCTCGCTACACATCAGGGTCATCAGCGTGATAGGCTAGAAACTCACACTAAAGCTTTGTTAGACCAGTGGGTCCAGTACATGCTAAACAAATGCCCAAACTCCAATATCAGCTCAGACCCGAAACAATTCAAAGGGGTTGAACTATCACAATTGAGTTACTTTGAAAAATGCTTTGAAATTAATGTCAATGTGTTTCGACTTCAGGATGATCTATCTGCCTTGCCAGTCTACAAATCACAGTGTCGTTTTAAAGACACAATGCATTTAAATTTGCATGACAAGCATTTATCCTACATTGCGAATATAAAAGGCTTCACAAAAAAGTATCAGTGCCCTACCTGCAATATGCATTTCCGAACATGCAGTAACATGAAAAGGCACACACGAAAATGTCAGGGGAGAACAAAACACCAATTTCCTGGAGGCTTTTATTCCTCTCCTAAAACCATATTCGATAAACTTGAAGAGCATGGCATCACGATTCCAGCTACTGAGCGTTTCTTTCCGTGGTTTCTTGTCTTTGATTTTGAAGCTATGCTAATATCAACGCAAGAACCAAAGTCTGAAAAGCTCAGTTGGACGACAGAGCATGTGCCTATTTCAGTTAGTATTTGCAGTAATGTGGAAGGATTAAAAATGCCCCATTGCTTAGTTGATCAGAATACAAACAAGTTGGTTTCAAAGATGGTTGAATCTATGACACAAATTTGTGACAAAAGTTATGAGCTGGCCAAAACAAAATTTGCAGACGCTTTTGAAAAACTTGATCTTATTATTCGATCTGAGGAACCTGAAGTTGTCGAGGAGGATGTTTCAGGAGACCAAAAAGTTGTCGAGGAGGATGTTTCAGGAGACCAAAGTGAGAATTTAGAAAAGATTGAAGAAAAGCATAGATCTCAATGTCAAAAACTTAAGGAAGAGCTGGACAGATACTGTCATCAACTGCCGTGTCTCAGTTTCAACGGGTCTAAATATGACCTGAATCTCATCAAAAAATATTTGGCGGCTCATTTAAACATGCATGACAGTAAACATATGTTCACTGTCAAACGAAATAATCAGTATGCATGTCTTAGCAATGAAAATTTTAAATTTCTAGATATCACCCAGTATCTGAGCCCTGGTGTCAATTATGCTAGCTTTCTCAAAGCATTTGATGTGCAAGAATCCAAAGGGTTTTTCCCATACGAATGGTTCACTTCTGTTGATAAGTTAGACCATACAGAGCTTCCTCCTTTTGGTTCAGCTTGGTTTTCCTCATTGAAAAATGACAGCGTTTTGAACGATGGGCTGAAAACCCCAGAAGAGAATTATGCAGCAGTGCAGCAGGTGTGGAGGGAAAATGACATGCAAACCTTTCAGGATTACCTTGTTTATTACAACAATTTGGATTGTGGTCCTTTCGTTAAAGCTGTTGAACACTTGCAGAAATACTACTTTGCACGGCATATTGATATGTTCAAAACGAGTATTCTCTCCCAGGTCTAGCTAGACAAATGTTATTCGAATGCGGACGTCAGGCTGGAGCATCCTTCTCTCTGTTTGATGAATCAAACAAGGACCTTTACTACACTATTAAAGACAACATAATTGGAGGACCTTCAATCATATTTCATAGGTATCACAAGGCTGATGAAACCTTTATTCGGGGCCATCCTGACAAATTATGTCAGACTGTCTTAGGTCTTGATGCCAATGCCCTTTATTTATGGTCTATTGGTCAAAATATGCCATGTGGACCCTTTGTACGCCGAAAGGCAGAAAACAATTTCAAACCAGAAAAGAGGGATAGATACTCACTAATGTATGATTGGATGGATTATGTTGGGAAAACCAAAGGTCTCAAAATTGAACATAAACTGAATACAGGCAAGGAGAAAAAAGTTGGACCCTTTCCTGTTGATGGATATGAGCAAGAACAAAATGCAATATATCAGTTCCATGGCTGTTACTGGCATGGACATCAGTGCTGGCTTACGAAGTCAGTCAAAGATGCCAAATGGCACAAAGAACAGGAAACCAAATATAAGAAAACCCTTGAGACAACCCAATATTTAAGGTCACATGGTTTCACTGTCATTGAGATGTGGGAATGCCAATTTCGCAAACAAATGCATTTTGACACCACGTTGAAAGCTTTCTTGAAAAGTAGATTACCAGAAACGCCACAACGGGCCGTCACTGAACCCGAAATTCTTGCCGGAGTTCAGTCTGGCAGTCTTTTTGGCATGGTAGAAGTTGATATCAGAGTTCCAGATCAATGGCCAGCTCACTTCTCCAATCCCACCATGACACCTTATGAGTACTTTCAGGAAATGTCACCACTATTTTGTACCACAGATGTCCCTTTTGAAGTAATAGGGTCTCACATGCAAGAACATGTCGATCGTTTTGGCCTATCACAGAAGCCACGTCGACTTCTAGTTGGCGGAATGAAAGCAAAGCAAATATTATTGGCTACCCCTCTTCTTAAATGGTATTTGGATCATGGTTTAGAAGTCACTAAAGTCTATCAGGTGATTGAATTCAAACCCCAAAGATGCTTTCATCAGTTCGTTAAAGATGTAAGTGATGCCAGGCGACAAGGAGACTCTGATCCTAGTAAAGGAATCATAGCAGACACGCGCAAATTGGAGGGTAATGCGGCGTTCGGCTCAACGATTATGTCCCAAGAAAAGTTCCAGACCATTAAATATGTGCAAGGTGAAGGCGAAGCAATGATGGAGGTCAATCTCCCCCAGTTTCGAAAAATGACACCTTTACTGGAAGAGGAAGAATATTTCGAAATTGAAAAAGATAAGAAATGCCTGAAATTGAACCTACCCATACAAATTGGTTACTTTATTCTTCAATTGGCCAAAATGCGCATGAACCAATTTTATTATGATTTCATGATGCGATTTGTCTCCCCTGACATGTTTCAGTACTGTGAAATGGACACAGACAGTGCTTATATGGCATTGGCTGGTCCAACCTTAGAATCTGTCATCAAACCAGAAATGAAAAAAGAATACATTTCCAGTTTAACTGGTTATTGCAAAGATGACATGCAAATCGAAGCCGATGATAGGCATCACTGGTTTCCACGTACATGTTGTTCTGAACACTCAAAGTATGATAAAAGAACACCTGGTCTATTTAAGGTAGAGTGGCAAGGCGATTGTTTAATTGGGCTGTGTTCGAAAACATATATTATCAGTCGTACAAAAAGGTTAAAAACTTCAGCTAGTCAGATTGCTGCCTATCGGCTCTTAAGACGTGCAAAGAAGCTTAAATTTAGACAACTTTTTGGCCGCCTCCGAACGCATATTGAAACAAAATTTAGTTCAAAGGGTATCAGTAAACAAAGGGTCAAAGCTCCTCTGACTACGTTGAAGCATGTACTGTTTTCACAGAAAGCGGGTTCTGCCACTAACATGGGGTTTAGGGCACACAAAAATGGCATCTTCACCTATGAGCAGACTCGGTGTGGCTTTTCGTACTTTTATTGTAAAAGAAAGGTGCTTGAAAATGGAATAGACACAGTTCCATTAGACTTAGAATTATGTCCTGTCAGAAAGCAACAGACAGAACAAGAGGTTGATGATGCCTATCTCATTCATTTATTGGCTACAAATTTTGAAAGTGATAACGAAGACAATTAAATTAGGATAGATTTGCTGTACTTCACATGTTGTTGAAATGATATTTGATGGAGCTATATGTATTTCATATTGTTAATTTTGACTCATGCTGTCTTTGAAAGTTGATCATGTTTCTATTGATATGTTTGTTATTATTTACTGGTATACTTTTTCACACATGAAAATACATTTGTTACAAATGAAACTCATGCTGTCTTTGAAAGTTGATCATGTTTCTATCGATATGTTTGTTATTATTTACTGGTATACTTTTTCACACATGAAAATACATTTGTTACAAATGAAAATACTGTTTTAGAAAATGAAAGTACTTTTTGCAGAAATGAAAAAACATTTTTTGCAAATGAAAATACTTTCTTCGCAAATGAAAATACTTTTTTATAAATGAAAATACTTTTTTCACAATTGCAAAAACTTTTTTCACAAATGAAAATACTTTTTTCGCAAATGAAAATGCTTTTTTGCAAATGAAAAAACTTTTTTCACAAATGAAAATACTTTTTGCAAATATAAAACCTTTTTTCACAAATGAAAATAACTTTTTCACACATGAAAATATTTTTTGGCAAATGAAAATACTTTTTTTACAAGTGAAAATAAGTTTTTCACAAATGAAAATACTTTTTTCACAATTGAAAATATATTTTTCACAAGCGAAAATAAGTTTTTCACAAATGAAAATACTTTTTTCACAATTGAAAATATATTTTTCACAAGTGAAAATAAGTTTTTCACAATTGAAAATGTATTTTTGAATAAATATATGTTGTTTATACTTGAGAATATCAGTATAGTACATAATCCACATGTTTCATTTATGTATGTCATGCAATAAAATATAAATGTTTTCAACTTGCCTCTTTTTTATCATATCTTATTATGAAACTGATTGAGTCATAATATCTTCACTAGGGTATGAAAGAACAAGAAGAATGCACTTTTCTACATTTATTTACACAACATATACACTAAATGTTATACAGCACAACACAACAGGGGCAAAATGAGTAAATAATCAAAGAAAACATATAGTATCTGATCCAAAACATTGCATACTTTATCAAATCAAGATAGAGTCTGTATAGCAATTTTCTTGTTCAAAAGAATGTTTCTTAAGGTTTACGAGTCCATGGTTTCACTCTCTTCTCGCTCAGAATCTACAGCACTGTCGAGTGGTTCTTCTTTCAGCATGGAAAGCACTGGCTTGAGCACCCAAGGTATGATGGCATGTTTTAATGCAAGAATCTTTTTCTTGTGGTTGGGGCACACATGTTTGTCTGCTAGCAGCTGAATACTCCTCTTGAAGGGAAGCAACTTCTTCACATAATAATTGCTCACCGGGACATTTCCTTTATACACATTAATCACAATTTCGCATAAAGCATGAAACTGGTCTCTAGTCAATGTTTGCAATAAAGCCTTGCGTTGTTTCGCCGAAGTACCCTGTAATAATTCCAAAAAGGGCACCTGCATCTGAACAGCCCGACTCATCTTGATACGACTGATTCAGAATGAATATTACCCTCTTATTTATAGGCACTTAAAATGTTGGGTGACGTAGTCAACCACAAACTTGTCCGATGAATCACTCTTTTTCAACTGTTCAACTATGTTGATCAAAGGGAGGGATCTACATTTCATTAATAAGTAAAACAACACGTGGTATCCACAAGTGTCTGCTCCTTCTTTCTGTAAAGGTTCGTTATTATAGACACACTTTACGGTATTCCTCTGTAAAAAATAGTCAAAATTACAATCGTAGGCTCCTGGCAGGTGTCCTAAACTGTCATAGCATTCTGAATGATAAGAATCTTGAAACCAAAACACAATCCAATGTTTTCCCGGAAGATGCTGGGGATCTGTATTACATACAAAAGCGGAAGGATATGAAGTCACAGTATTTGGTAATGTATCTGCAGAGTAAACAGTCTCAGTCAATGATGAGAGACAACTACTCTCTCGAATGGCACAAAGAAGTTGATTTGTATTCATGCTCTCGTGTATCTGACTTCCCTTGAAAGGTCCACCTCTATCAATGCTGGGAATTGTGCATAGGCTATACAGTTAAGCGTTTCCGTAGTGTTAGTGGAGAATCTGACTTCTAAACGTACCAATCCTTGCTGCACTAGGTTTATATACTCTTCTCCAAGGTCACTAGGAGCTAAATTGAATGCATATATTGCATAGCCCTGCTCAAACCTGCTTCGGGTTATTTGTAGACCGGCATCTTTATTCCATTTCTCAGCAGCTTCAAATAAGTTGACAAATGGTGTGACATAATTCTTGTTCGCACCCACGTCCATTTTCATTGGTCGAGCTGGAATACTTTCTCCGTTCACATAGAGAGCTATTTCATTAGCTATATTTAGCATATTGAATGGATTTTTTGAATAATCTCCGTTAACAGCAGTTTCTTGACGAAAGCGAAAAATGCTTTTGTGGGTAAATTATTTGACCATATATTCTGCCATATAAAAGATCCCGAACCACTGGGACATGTATTCATTTTCAACTCGGTTCTGTGGAGTGGATATTTTGCCGTTGTCTTCTTCAGTATTTCTGCATGGTTTATGAGTACCCCGCTGTCCACTTTGATCATGCAGGCTTTGAATGCTACATCAAGAATCTCAAGTTTGTAATTTGGTGTCGTTTCATCGCTTACAATACAGAACGATGCTCTATTCCTGAAGAGTTTTAGATGTATGTCAACACCATTGACGAGGTATTTGTCCATCAAAAAAATGTCTTCGTAAAGTGGTCCTTCCATGTCAAATATTCTGCTTTCTTTTGTGTATTGGAATCGTTGTGCCAATCCACCATTACTGCCAGCTGCGGGATCTACGTCATCCAAATCAAAGTCATCGAGATAAAATAACTGTGATTGGAGCTGAGAGGCGGCACCATCATTCCCATTCGACAGTAGCAGTTTTAAGTAAGCCTTCCAAGGGTAGTAACTCGTGTTAAGGGACACCAGTTTTCCATTCATGAACGTATCAATTTGAGACCACAAACTTTGAAGCGGTAAATTTATTATTCCTGTCTTTTCATTGGCTGCCAGTGGTGATCCATCAGCCTTGACAATTTTGCATTTCACGTACATTCGACTTCTACGCAAATCTATATATTCGTTTCCTTGTCCAGGCACTGTTATCTCAATAGGCGCTTCATCAGACTGAAAAGAGGAAACTGGTCGACATTCAGAGTAGTATATCTTCTGTATAGCAACTTGATTGGCAGGAAGAGTAAATATAGATAATTCAGCTGGCTGTCCTAATGTGGTATTCTGATCACTAAGATAGGCCATGATTTAACTTGCGTGACTTCTTATTAAATATAGTGAATTCGTCCTCCTGATATTTTTTTTACGCTTCTTATGTGTCGATGCGGCTTTGGCAGTAGCAGGATTAACACTGACTGTTTTGATAGTGTTTGTTCCTTTTATAGAAATAGGAATGTGAGGTTTATTATCTTGGATGGCATCTTTTAGGTCAGGTTTGGCCCTCTCTTCTACTGCTGTCACAGGACTCACTTGTTTACCCACAATCACTTTTTCTTCAGGTTCTTGAGTAGCATTGGGATTTACAGGGATCATATAAGGTTTCTTAGCATACATTCCAGCGATGCCACCTCCCCCTCTCTGCCTGCCTCGATACTGTCCCGGATTGAACTTTCCTTCGATCATATTTTTATAAAATGAACGCCACACAGTGGGATCAGATACGTACATCGAACCTAACATGTTTAAAGAAATGGAATCCTTCTCAATAGCAGTGTTACTGTCACTTCCCCAGAGAGAAATGAGGCGGGTGCATTTTTGGCATCTTTTATATACACATGAACGTCTTGAAACTGCCCGAGTTTGATTGGCACTTCATACGAGTATTGATATATAATATTTTGTTTATCCAAATAAACTCTTCTGATTAACGGCATTTCTCTCTCTCCTACAATAGTGTCCTCGCAAATGTCAGAACAAACAAATATTTCTGGGAGTCCTTGTTGTTTTGTTTGTCCTGGATCCAGTGAAAATTCTAGCAAAGAAACAGTCCACACTCCATTTAGAATTAGGGGTTTAGGCAGGTGTACCCTGAAGCTGTCAGGTTGGTTAGATGGATGATACAGAGGACTGTCCGTAGATTTTAATACCATACGTTGGCTCATCTTGAACATTTATGACTGAGACTAAGCAGAGACAGCCTTATTTATACTTTGAACGTCAGTTTCCGACACCCAGCTGTCATATTTAGGCCCCCGCCCTTTCCACCTAACCAAATATTCTTTCTGTCCAGCTTTCTTTCGAGATTTAAGCATCCTCTCTATCAAGTACATCTCTTGCTCATAAGCCCTACTTAACTGCTTCTGATAAAATGTTCCAGTAATAACTTCTCCATCGTAATCTTTGAGTTTATACTGAGGTATCCCTTCTTTCATGAAACGTTCTGTCACTACAAATAGATCACGTGACCAGCGCTCATCATACTGTCGCTGAAATTGTCTCCGTAGGAAGCTCACTCTGACAATGTCTCCCACCTTGAACTTGAATGATTGGGTACTGGGCTTATGCGTTTGAAGTTTTGACTCATACAGTTCCTTCCATAGTTCAACGTGGTCTGAAGGTTTTACACTAGCAGGTGTTCGTTTGATACTACAATGATAAGTTTTGTTATAACTGGTCGTCAGTTTTGGAAGAGCTCCAACCCACTGGTGGGATTGTTTGTGCGTCATGAAGCGTGCTATTCTAGATTTGATGGTTTTTATAGCCCTTTCTGCGAGTGAGGCTTTGACTATATTTTGAGTGACGAAATGAATGATCTTCTCGTCTTTCAAATACTTTCTGACATCTTTATTGACGTACTCGCTTCCTTTGTCTGTCCGAATGCGCGTTGGTTTCCTCCCTTGTTTGAATATTGTCTGAAATGCTTTCACTATTTCCGCTGCAGTTTTAGTGCGCAAGGGCACGGTCCAAACGTATTTAGACATTATATCAACAGCCAGAAGAAAATATTTATACTTCTGATCTTCATAGCGACGCATGTCAGCAGTATCTACATCCCACTGATAATCGACAAAAGGAGCAACTACACGCCTTCGGAGAAATTTTGTTTTCTCTTCTTTGTGAATGGCATAATCTTCTTGCTTCACGAGCCATTGGCTTATTTTATTTCTGCTCAAAACAAATTTTCCATCTTTTCTGACGGCTCTGTACAACTTTTCCACCCCACCATAAGCTGCTGGATGTGTTGGATCGTAATATATGCTTTTCAAATAGTCTTGAAAGGACATGGTCTACACGGTTATCCACTTATGCCTTAAAGATTTAACGGATGACTTCCTGCAAACTGGTTTTCCAGGTGGTGGTGGAATTTTCCCACTTCCAAATTGACTTCGTCTGGTTTGTGTCAACACACTCTGTGGAACGTTGCTTTCTTGAACAAGTTGACTGAAAACTTCTGTACCAACTGGATGAAAGGATTTGTAGTCTTTCAACTGAATTTTGATCAAGTCAGTTATGTTGGATCCTTTTATTAAGTGGCCCTCAATAATGATTTCTCCTTTGTCGTTCCAATGAAGATTTGTGTGTTTATTCAAATGGTTGAGTATTACTTCGGCTCTTGATCGTAGAGACAACGGCAATGAGGTCAGTAAATCGTCCGTTCTGTTGTCTGGAGAAATTGGGTGCAATTTATCTCGTTGAGAAGTATCTATAGTGAGTTGATCCCTGTCTGTATCAGTTATGCTCACTGGCTTAGGCTGACTAACTTGTCCAGAAAGGAGACGTTGGTATTTATCGTATAGTATTAAAACCATTTTACGCATCATCTTTGTTATCTTTCGGCTGTCTATTAAAGGAACATACCCGGTGCCCTCAGTGTCTACATATAAAATGAGGCATGTCATGAATCCCAGTTTAATTTATACTGGTTGATAAATGATGGTATCTTCTCCAGGAAATACACGAGTTCTCACTCGATAGGCGTCAGGTCCCGTGGGCGAGAAATCCAAGATTAGGTATCCATAAGGCTCTGAAGTGGCATCTTTGAAAGCTTCTAGTAGAAACTTACTTTGGCCCATAAATGCTTGACGAGCTAAACACTGGATTTGAGACAAGTCCCGCGGATTTTTCATCAGCACCAGAACATGAGTATTTAAGTTGATGGTGAGTGAATGCTTGCCTTGGCAATACATATTCTGATTTAAGAATATGACGCTCAAATGTCGGTGATGCATGCCTTTTACGAACAAATTCTCCATCTCCGAAGATGTGGTCACAGATTCCATAAGATCGTCCAGGCAAACTAGGTTACAGATTTTCTCATGAGCCAAAGCTTCTAAATCGGATGTTGATGGTAATCCTTGATGAAAGGTGATAAATGGCAGTTCTTTCTCCATTGTTTCGTACAAAGGCTGGTATATTCCATAGCAGTACAGCACTTTTTCCGGTGGGTTCTCAAACATCTCATTTTTATGACGGAGTAATCTATATAGCCAAAAGGTCTTGCCACTGCATGTGGCACCACTAACGGCAATAGACGTGCACTCTGGGAATGGGTACATCATGAAATGATAAAATATAAATGTGGGCAGCCCTTTATATACATTGCCCTGAAATTAAGGCAAAATGACCTCGATAAAATCAAGGTTGACACATAACAGCTCCTTAATATTTAGAATAATTATATTGCTCATGGCTATTTTTAACTTTGAAATGTTGCAATGTTGTGTAATCACCAGAACCGGATGTCATCGTGGACACCATATCTCAGGCCTAACAGGATGTTGTGCAATCATTTACATGGGGGCCGCCATCTTGGAACAACAGGAACAACTAGATTATAAAGAATCATTCCCCACTACTCACGAGTTTTGAGAAAAATGAGTTTGAAAATTTTAGCATCCTGATTTTTGATGCCTTATTTATCACAGACCTTCGAATCATGCCAGAGGGTTAAAATATATACATACAGTGTAAAAGACCTTGGTTTGAAGACAATTTTACAGTAATATGGAATTTCCGGGCATTTTACAATTTGCAGATAGAACATTATGCCCTAAAAATCGCCTTCCGCGTTCAGTGCTATAGTGTTCTATATGATCCTACAGCTTATTATTCTGTTAATGGAGTCAATTCATTAACTGTACTGAACAGAAATGATTATTTGTACCTAAAAGTAGCAGATTTAGTCATTTATTTGGCATAACAGTAACAATCCGCACGGATTATGCCATTTAAATTTATGCAAGGGAGGCAATCTGTTTCTAAAGTTAATTTTTCCGTCAATGGGGTCAATTTGTATAATATTTTAGACTGAACTGAATATTTGGACCTAAAAGTATCAGATTTAACCATTGATTTGTAATAACATCGACAAAATACTTTAATTTGAGCAGTTTAGATTTGTGTAAGGGAGGTAATTTGTTTCTACAGCTTATTATCTATCCATGGATCAATTTGCGTTATAATTTTGACTGAGCCGATTATTTGGACCTACAAGTAGCCTATATAGCCATTAGTTTGTCATAAGACCGACAAACCGCTTCAATTCAGGAAATATAAATTTATGTAAGGGAGGTAACTGCAATTTTTAGCAAATTCTCCAAGGGAAGTGAAGTTGTGTAGGACACTGAACTCACCCAGTCACGTGACATAATCATTATTGGCCATTGGATGAAAATCACTTAGAACACTATAGCACTGAACGAAAATGTCTTTTTGTAGATAGAACAGAAAAGCACAGCGATTTTAAGCTTACTGGGAAGAGATAGGCAATTGAAACTTTCACCAGTAGATAGAACATTTGATCCTCTTTCCAACGGTATGCATAGCTCATTTTTGACCAAAATGTCACTGAGAACACTATAGCACTGAAGCGACGAAGTTAAGATAATAAGTTAAGATAGGAGCATGTTTAAAACAGCACATTTACAAACTTTATCACAGTATTTAACACTTATGAATCGATGTGAAGTCCAAAGTACTGATGGAATTGTCTTCCATAAAATGGCAACATTTAAACCTGCTGGCTAAAACAAAGCATATTAATTATAAATAAAAATGAAGCATAAAACAAGCAATAAACACGCAATAAACAAGCAAAATTAAACGTCCGAACAAAACGTTCACACACAGGCCTCTCCGCTCCATGAATTTACCTGGTTTTTGAACACATTGTAGCTAGTAATCTCTCTGAAATGCTGTGGGAGGTTATTCTACATTTTAGCAGCAGTGGAGCGGAAAGACATAGTGCCATATCTGTTTGTTCTCACCTGGGGGATTTCTACAGTCTTTGTATACCTAAAAGAATAAGAAAGATTTTCAAAAGTTAATAGATCATTTAAATAGACTGGAGATAAATTGTTTAAAATCTTAAATGCTTCTAATGCTATTGCCCGCAAACGCCTGACCTTTAAACTGATTGAGCACTCATGCATATAGCATATGTATCAAATTTATTATTGCTGTAATTTGTTATCAGAACATATCATGATCTTTTAATAAGATATTCACTATAAGATAAGCATAAACTGATTGCTTTCTACGGATGTTTTGTTCTTTTAAACATTTTATTGGTGATTTATGAACATTTTTGGCCAAGTTCAGGAGTGAGCTGAAAGATTTTCCTGATTGAGAATCTTGGACTGTTACCACCCCTGATCTATAGGTTACAATAAAATGATTTTTTATCAATACTTTTAAAAACATTTTGTTTCCAGGTATATAAAGAATTAGATTCAAAATGTTCTCGCTTTCTCCAGGATTTACAAAATTCTTGTAAAGCTTCAGTGATATCTTCAAAATTACATTTGGTAAAAAACAAACAACTGACTAGTCCAGGAAATTTCCAATCGCAGGTCCTGCTGAATGATTGTCAGTTTCTTATCAATAATATATCTTCTCACATGGCTTAAATTTGTATAAGGTTTCATAAAACTATCTCAAATTGTTTTCAAATTACGAACAAGCAAACACAAGTATTACAGAAACAACTAGTTTCAATGTTCAATGAGCCATATTCCCAAAGTAGGTAAACCAGACTTCCTGGCTCTCGTTTGTGGTGTCCAACTGTGAGTTTGTCGCTTTCCCATTGGTATCCTGGGTCAGGTGTGGCACTTAAATGTATCGATTTCTGATCTTTGCACCCTTACTTACCTTGTGATTGTTTTGTTTTGTTTGTTGTTCTTTGTCCCAGTCAACAGCTATGGTCATGTCTTGTGGTCAATTAATCTATTACCACACTTTTTCCTGGGCAAGCTTGACTAAGTGGTTAACCAGTACTTCATGCACATACAATTTTTCGCTCTGTAACTGACACCAAACCCTTCTTGAATCAGCAGGAGGAGAGAATGGTCGTAAAAATTATTCCATGATTAATCTCCATGAAAATACGGGACCGGGCCGAGTTCAAACTCACAATCCCTGGATCTGCAATCGGACTCGCTACTGATTGCGCTACATGGCCCAATAGACTTGTGATTGTTAGTGTTTTGTGGCTCTTCCTGACAGTGCTGGGGGTTGGTCTGCAGTGATTGTGGTATTTCCTGATCATACCCACTTTATTACCGTTCTAGAGTCCTACACCTTAAGTGCCTCATGACGCTTTACATCTGTGTAAGGTTTAATGATAATACAGTATCTCAAATGGATTTTGAGATACAGAGTGAACACTAACACAGACAGGAATACAGACCAGGATACCATTGGTGACTGCTCTATCTTCCCTTGTACATCATACGGTTGGGCTAAAAAGGAGATCAAGAAAATCAATGGAGGCTGTAGTTGTCATCATTTTTATTGAACTAAATGAGTCAGCTCACATGAAAAATGATACTTATCATGAATGACTGCACAGTTTAGTCTGCACACCCATGCAGTTTTGTCAAACCTGTCTCTTTTCAAGACCACATGCTCATATTTCAACAGTGGATTCATTTTCTATTTAAGCCAATATAGAAGCAAGATAACATGACTTAAGATTTAAAAAAAAGGAATGAACAAAATCATAAATAAAAATAATTTATTATAGGGTGTAATACTGGTAACATTCAAACACATTCCTGTGTTTTGGGCTTGTTAAGAAACAAGCAAGTTAAGTAGTTTCTAGTAATATGAGCCAGCTTATATGAGATTTTGGTACTTATTGCATATGCACAGGGGCGGATCCAGGATTTCTGGACAGTGAGTGATATGTATAAAGGTGTGTGGGGTACGCTTTGTTGATTTTATCTCATTTTTTTCTCAAATATCCCATGAAAATGAAATAATTTGGTCTCACTGAGAACAAATTATTTCATTTTCATAGGCTATTTAAAAACCTTGGGCGGGGAGGGGGGTTCGCTCAACCCCCCCCCCTCTCTAACCTGAACCTTCTTTGTTCAACAATTATGGGAGAAGTACCAAAATCTCATGTGTTGGTCATATAACACCATCTGACCTAAATACATATCACCCCAAAATTATTTTGACGTAGCAGTTACTTTGGTATATCGAGAGCCCATTGTATTATCTGGACCCAGTATCATTTCAGACAATAGTGTTTGCTAATAGTAGCAAATAGTGCGAACCCTGATGAAATGATCTGTCACATTATATCTGGTTCATCTCTGTTTGTCAAAGTACCAGTTTTTAGGTTTTCACAATACAAAGGGTTTACAATGGATTTAGCTCTACACTTATTAATCATAACTAAAATCAATTCTGTTGTATTTCGAAATATTTTATACCTCATATATTAAGTTTGATCTCAAAAAAATCATTTAGTGGTTAAGTGCTTGGGATTTTCCTCCCATTTCATGTTTAAGGGCTAGAGACTCCTCAATCTGAAAACTTAGAGAATAACCATTTACCAAAGTTTTGACATATCAAGAATAGTGATTGGTAGTGATGAGTTTTGCTACCCTCAAAATCAAACATAATTACCCATTCCTATTCTTGAAATGTTAAGATATCAAACTTATATCAGGATAGAAAAGCAGAACCTACTTAGCTTAAGACAGGTCAGGGTGGTCACACAATTTTAGAAAACCAATTCCCTGATTTTTCCCTGATTTTCCCTGACCAAATTGAGATTTTCCCTGATCACAATTCGCAATAGTATACTTGCATTTCAGTCATATTAAATTCTTAAAGTGAACACGCTATAGTTTTATACATAATGCATAATACAACACTTTTTAACTATAAATATCAAATGCTAAAAAACATAATTACAGTCATGTCCCCTAACATTGTGCAGCCACTAACACTGCACACTAGCCCAAATGACTATGTCACATACAATCCAGAAATTCATATCGGGTTCCTTTTGAAAAGAGAAAAACAGCTAAGGTTGTCAAGTTTTGCTTTTACTGCTGAGCAGGGATGGATATCTACAAAAATTGGCATGTGCAATTATTGAAAACTTTCTGACCTTATTAATTTCAAATAAGCCAGGCTTCAAAAATTGGCATGTGCAATTCAAAACTTTCTGACCTAATGAGTTTCAAATAAGCTCTTCTTCAATATATTTACGTAGAATCAAGGTATTGATGAAGAATTTTATTTATTTTGAGTTCAACCTGGTGTTACTTTTTCCAGTATATTTTTGTAATTTAAATCAAAAGTTATGACAAGCAGGCATCCTACAATGTTCTCACTGTCTTTATCAAAAGCAACATCATACAGCATGTTAGTAAGCTTTCAAAAATTTAAGCATATGATGCAAGTCCCTAACATTGTGGGCCTTAAGCCTAAAATTTAACCTCTGGAGGGTATAATAATAAACAAAAATTTTAAAATTGTGCAAAGCCAAATGAAGCAATCATTATACTTATTTACACAAAGTTAAGAAATTGAAAATCTATATTGAAGTGCACAACCCCCTGTATAAGGATAACATGAACAGTAGTCTAACATTGCACACTTTCTGTAAAATCTACTTAACTTCTCTTGAATGAATTACTTATCAGCATCCTATCAAATATGCTCAAAATTCAGAGAACGATGAAAAAACTATTTTATCAAAGAATTTAAAGGTGAACTCAATGAAATCAAATTTATATTATTTTTAAAGTGTAAATTAACTTCCACGATACAGGGCTCTCATACCCCTTTTTGGAAATGAAGCGGGGCCCATGGAATTGGGAAAATTAGCGGCGTTTTGACTAAAATTGCGAAATTTGACATAGTCTGTCCCTTTCCATTGCTAGCTTGATTCCAATAATTAAACTGCTATAATGAATGTTAAATAGTGTACTATGAGAAAAGGGAGAGAAAGAAACAATTGTGATTGTATTCTGTTATTCTGTGAAAATGTAAATATGTAACAATATGTTCTGTATTTGTATTATATGAAATAAAGATGGAGAACAAAAAAAATTTTTGTGGTGTCAAATTGGGATTTTGTTTTGAATTGAGAAAAACATACTTTTTGGCATTAGGAATGGGGCCGAATTTGGTCCCAAAATCGGGAGATCAAGAGCACTGTGATATAATGATACCCCATTCCAGTCACTTGGGGAAGGGACAAAAACTGAAATCCCTTGGTCCAATATGGTTTCTTACTTTATCTGAATTTCCCAGCTCTAAATGATCACCAAAGACAAGAAATGACTAAAAAACATGGATTTAAAGTTTTGACAGTCTTTTGGCTGTGACACTGAGTATGCACACAGATATAGTGTTAATGTATATGCCCTTTGCAGTCAGATCATAGAATAGAATGCGATGGTTCATCTGATGCATTCTGCATTTTCTAGTGCTGATGTGTGCATACATTCTAGAGTTCTGTGGCAAAGGTTTCTTACATCTCATTTGAAGGTCACATATTTTAATATTAAGCAATGTCAATTTATTTTTTTCAAATTCCCTGATTTTTCCCTGCTTTTCATCATTTTTTCAAATTCCCTGAATTTTCCCTGAGGGAATTTTTTCTGACCATTTGTCCTGTTTTCCAGAGTCCATGGCCACCCTGCAGGTACCTGCTTATTTCATAAGACTTCAACACAAAACAAAAATAAACCCCATCATATGGTTATTTTATATTTCATAACATAATCATGTGTGTTTATCTGAAGCAAAGTAAATATTGCACAATTAAATTAATCTTGCATTGATTTTGCATTTTGCCATGCATTGTTCATGTTGTATTGTTTGAACCCCAGGCCTTTAAGTAAGAGTGCGTAACAGGAAATATTTTTTTTTATTTCTCAACCAAAACATATGTTGTGGGTACCTAAGAGAACCGCCTCAATGAGATGGTTCTTTTGAGCACCCAAAATATATGCTAAAAATTATGAGCAAAAAAATATTTACAACTTTACGCCAAAAATTTTGGATTATCTAAACCAGTGAACCTTATTGCACACAGAGAAGATTTGGCCTCCTTATGTGAAATAGGGTCATTGATAACTCAAGTTTGAAAACAGAAACATCAACAGTATGACACAGACACAGCTGCCTGTAAAAGTGCTATACACTAAAACCTCTTTATAACGACCATGTTTGTTCCAAATTTTCCTTGACGTCAAAGTGAATTTGCTGTTATATAGAAATGCTGACCAAAACCAGTTGTCCACATCATGGTCATTTCGTAAAAGGAAATAATATACAAATGAATTTAAATGCTATTATTCCAAATGTATACATCAGTTCAATTTTATATTGCACCAAAATACACAAAGCTTCCCTCTTATCAAATGTGACAGATACCTGTTCATGCACAAGACCTTGGTCTGATCACCAAATTGACTGACACATGGTAAAAATTCTGTTATAATGATTTTATTTTCAAATGAAAATGTATATCTGTTCCCAGAACTTACTGTAAGTGTCGTTAACTGAATATTCTGTTATAAAGAGGGAATTTTAATGGTATCAGATCCGTTCCCTGCAAACTAATGTTTGGTCGTGAATATTCTGTTATAAAGAGTGACGTTTTAACGAGTTTTGACTGTATATTAAGTAGTTCATTAATAAAAATGTCATTAATCATGCATGGGTGAAAGTTCAAAATTTCCAAAATCCTGAACTTTCAAAACTCCGATCTTAAAACTTGCAATATGCCCACTAAATATTCACAATTTGAAGCTCTAAATGGTCAATTGTCTTAAGACAGACTGAATATAAATCAGAGAACCTATAATAATCTGCTGAATTCAGCATTTTGAATGAAGGAATAATCCTGAAAATTTTCACCCATGATCATGTGGTTTCATATTGGTTTAGTTACAGATCTGAGGTCAGCTGTATTCATCAGAGGCTGATTTACAGGATTGAGGTCAGTTGTATTGGCCTGAGGCCCTTGGACAATATGATATCACTTGATTATAACATAATAAAACTGATATAATTGCTGACCTGGTCGGAAACCCTGAAGACAGTTTTTCTTGCGACGAGGCCCAAATAATTGCATTATGGTGGCCAAAAGTGGGAAAAATGTCATTACTATGGCCATTTTGGTAACCATTCAGTAAACAAAACCATTATACAAACTAGCAAACAATATTACTACAAGTAATGCATAAATGAAGTTTGGAAGAAATCACTTGACAAATAACTAATAGTTATTGCACTCACAATCGAAAAAGTATCATAATAGCAGACATTTTGGTAACTTTTCATATAGCGGTTTCAAACTTTTTTCTTTATACTTTGACAAAAGTAATTCATGAATGAAATTTGAAAGAAATTAAAAATACAAAAACCAAATGATATATAAAATAAAAGGAAAGAAAAAAAAGTGAGCAATATAATGATAATCAAAGCAAAACAGAGACAGATAGTGACAGAGAAAAAATATATTGTAAATTCGGAATTTTTTGTGAGTGTTTTATTTTCGTGAAACTTCGCATAATGCAAAGTTTCACGAAAATAAAGCCCTCATGAAATGGCAAAATCATTCTGTCGTTTACTGATATAGGTAAGTCATGCCTTAGTTGCAAAATTTTAACCTGGCAAATATATCCTTTAATGCTATTCGCAAAAATAAAATTCTCGCGAAAATTTCTGAATTTACAGTATACTGAGCCAAAGTTATAATGCACATTTGTTTTAATTTGATAATGTCTTTTAATATGTCTCAAACGGTTAAACAGGCAAAGCATTCCATTGAGGAAGAGTGGTTGAAAAAATCTAAATGCATGGTAATGTTTCAATATTCAATATGTGACATGCATTTTGCCATCATGAAAGCTGAGTTGACATCTGGGATTCCTGTCTGAATTCTTGAAAGTTTTAGCGATATATCATTTTTCTTCAATTCCGCTAGCCGCTAAGAGTCCAGTCCGGTTGTTTACAGAAAAAAGAAGGATTTAGTCAGAATTGATCTTACAGTTATTCAGGAAGTTACAATTATTGTCAGAGTGAGCACTAAACCACATCTGTAAATTCTTTTATCCATTTATGCTCCTTAGTCCTTACCATTTCTAAACAGCAGAAGTAGCACATGTTTATAATTCTTTGATTTCAGAAATTTACATGAAATTGATTTTGCATTGAGTTGTATGGACGTTTTGGGCAATAAACCCTCAAATCTCAATTACCTGAAATTCGACACTTAATTTAATGAAATTCAACAGAACAATTTTCAAGCAATACCCCTCATCTTATTGGCCTAACATTAGATTGTTGGCTATTATGGATTTTTTTAACTTTATGGTCTCTCAAAAGGTCCTGGGACACAAAAAGTCTTTTTGACCAATCAGACAAAAGCTCATTAAACCATGCTGCAGGCAACAATCATATTCTCTGTGCACTAACGATTCTTCACACTTTGTTGAGTATTTTTTCTAGCATAAACTGTCTTACAGCAATTGGTTGTATAAAATGCTGGCCCTTAATAAGTTGCATTATAACTTTAATGGCATAGTATGTTAGAGCATTATGTAGCAAAAATAATATAAAACATCAAAAAGTCTTTGATCTCAATACATGTACATATCCCTTCATAAGGGGGTTATTTACTATTACTATTTTTCTAATCTTTCCATAAAAGAAACAAATGCTGTTTGGTTTTTTGTTTGTTTCTGTTGCTTTACGTCCCAGTCAACAGCTATGGTTATTACGGGATGGTCAGTTCACCTAACCACACTTTTTTCCTGGGCAAGCTTGAACAAGCTGATAACCAGTGCTTCGTACACATACTTTTGCTCGTAACTGACAACAACACTTCTTGAATGATTCATTCAGCGAAAGGGAGGAGAATGACCGTAGAAATTATTTCATGATCAATCTCCGGGAAAGTATGTGACTGGTCGGGGATTGAACTCGCATCCCCTGGATCTGCAGCCAGAAACATTACCGACTGAGCTACGTTGCTCGGTGTTCCCCCGTTGTTGTGGGTAATCATTGGAGAGGCCTCCAAATTAGAGAGCACAATTGAAAATCACTTTTCTTATTTCTCAACCAAAATATATCTTGTGGGTACTCAAAAAAAACATCTCAATGAGACGGTACTTTTGAGCACCTAAAACACATGATAAAATTGATAAGTAAGAAAATACTCAAAAAATTTCCACAAGAAATGTCTTCATGGAGAAATAAGAAGAATGAGCCAACTTGAGAGAAATTTGATACTTATCACATATGTGAACATTTAAGTCTCAGACAAGCCTGTACTTTCGTGCAGTTTTGCCAGAGCTTTCACAGCTCACACACACAAAGTATTGATAAAGATAAAAGTTTAGGTCAAAATTTAGCGTTCTAGCCCCAATAAGTGGTTGTGTATAAAAGTTTAAAGAGTTATGTTATTCATATATGATAAGTACCATTTGAACCATTTAGAGCTTATCACATATGCAAACATTGAAGTTTCAGACAAGCCTGCACTTTTGTGCAGTCTCACCAGAGCCTTCACTGCTCACACACACAAATCATGGCCAAAGATGAAGGTTTAGGCCAAAGTATGGTAAAGATAGTGAATCAAATGGTCCTCTTTTCTATGGTTCTAATAATTGTCTCTCTCACACACATTACTGGTAGTACATGTATAAATGTCAACCCCTTATCACACAGGCACTAATTAATACAACATTATCTAAACTGCAGGGCTCGAAAAAAAATTTTGGACCTACTCGTTCTGTGGGGCAAGTGGTCTAAATTTTTCACTCGTCCTTACTCCAGTTAAACTCGTCCTTAAGTCTGGTATTTTTAAAGAGACAAAACACATAATTCAGTAACTTATTTACAATTAGTTTTGGGTGACATGTGACATCAACTGACTAGTAATATATGTCAAAACAAATAAAACTGTGGTTTACACTATTCCCCTTTCAGCCATCAGACTATTCAGTCATCTGCATCAGACTGAGGTGCAGCAGCCTTTGGACCCCTCGGACCAGTACATATGTGCCCCTTAATATGGTAAATTCCATTGAAAACGCCAATATCAGGGCATCCTGCGGTATCCTGTGGTATCCTGCGGTAATCAGACTGACCCCCGTTTTCGTATACAGAGATAAAATCCGGAACGTCGGCTTTATACTTTCAAAACCCTTAGGCCGAATTGATGTTCCAATGTGTCCCGGTATCGGTATTTAGTTCAAAGATCAACCAGATTTTACCGGGTTGCAGTTACTGCTGACTAGTGTAAACATCCGGTCACATTTTAGTGACATTTTAAACCTACCGAACGATCTTTCTTCACTGTGTTTGCGTTGCTTTTGCAGGCTGTAAAACATGCTAGTTAGTTCTTTTTTTCCTCAAAAATAATTACAAAACCAAAAAAATCTACTTGTCCTGTCGGACTAGCAAATGGCAATTTCCACTCGCCCTCACCGAACTTCCACTCGTAAATACGAGCGGACGTGTACAATTTTCGAGCCCTGAACTGGTATAGACAGTATATTAATAAGCCAGTAATGAGATTTTGGTACTAATTGCAAAAGGCAGTGGCGGGTCCAGAGGGCGTTCTCTTAACCCCCCCACTTTTAAATATCCTATTATTTTATTTTCATGGGATATTTAAGAAAAATTAGGCAAAATCAGAAAAGCGAAAAAAACACACACCTTTATGCATATGAACCTCTTTTCCCGAATCCTGGATCCACCCCTGAAAGGTGACCAACAAAGGCTCAAACAAGCCTTCACTACATCCAGGTTCTTTCAGAGCCTTCACTGGCAAAATGGCTATACAATTATCTCACAGTTGGACCCATTTTGTTGTTATACATGTACTAATGATTTGCAGCTTCCCTATTTACATTTATCTATCAACTATTTACAGTTAACTATCAACTATTTACAGTTAACTATCAATACTTAAACTATCACAATTTTGTTTCACACATATATGTTAGATTCTTGACAAACTGATCTGCTAAATTTCCACTGGAAATGTTCTAAAATTTAAACAGGTATAAGTCAGATACATTCCTTACTTGGCATCTAAATTTCTATCGTAAATGATCTAAAATTTTGAAAAAAATTTCTTTTTCTCTTTTCATCTCGAAATTGCCCATCAAGTATTGGATTCACAAAATGCCTGTCGATATAACAACCAGTGAAGGCCCTGATCAGACTGCTCTTTTAAGAGCAGTCTGATCTTGGCTTGCACTGTTTGCTCAGAGGACTTTTTGTCAGAATCTAATGTTGAAAATTTTAGAACATTTACTTACATTTACATACTATACAATGCCACTTAACTAATACTTAAACTATCACAATCTTATTTCACATGTATACGTAAGATTCTTGACAAACTCATCTGCTAAATTTCCACTGGAAATGTTCTAAAATTTTGCACACTTTTCTTTTTCTCTTTTCATCTTAAAATTGCCGATCAGGTATAATTGGATTCACAAAATGCTTCAGGGTGGGTAGTCACGTGGTTTTTGTTTGGATACACTGTACTGATGTTCGAATACACTGTACGGATATTCTGATCGAATGTAAGTAGATTTCTTTATGTTTTCTCATCCATACCCAGAAAGTTTTACACCATTTCCTAGCCCACATTTTTCCCAATAAAATGCTACCAGGACATTCTCTTTAAGAATCTTACTTTGAATACAGACTATGTCACAAAGAAAATAACTGTTGTCCGTACAGTTTATTTCTATTCTTCAGGCTCGATCTTCCCCACTAAATATTTTGTGACAGAGTCTGTACTCAAAGTAAGAAGCTTCATGAGAGATATCCCGGCATTGTAGATTGGGGAAGAAAAATGTGGGCTGGAAAATGGTGTATAACTTTCTGGGTAATGATGAAAAAAACATGGAGAATAGCAACAAGTGAAGGCCCAGATCAGACTGCTCATTTAAGCATTTAAGAGCAGTCTGATCTGGGCATGCACTGTTTGCTCAAGAGATTTTGTCAGAATCTAATGTAAATATTAGACCATTAACAGATATTTTAATACTATACAATGCCACTTAACTAATACTTAAACTATCACAATCTTATTTCACAGGTAAAGGTAAGTTTCACGCCTAATTGATCAGATAAATTACCACCATAAATGTTCTAAAATTTTGCAGATTTTTTTCCTCTTCTGATCCTTAAATTGCCCACCAAATACTGTAATAACAAACTGCTTGTCAGAATAGCAACCAGCCAAGGCCAGGGCCTGCACTGCTTGCTCAGGACTTTTTGACAGAAACTAATGATGAACATTTTAGAACATTTATTGACAATACACATGATACATTGCCACTTATAGTGTATTACATACATATGAGCACTGTCATTAGAAAACCTGTTCATACCAAAAAAAGAAGACAGACTTAAAGATTATCCTGCACATCCGCACAGTCCGATCATAACTGATGTTGGCTGGCTAGATTGTATATATAAAGCTATATATGCTACATCTTCATCATGATTTTTGTCATTATAACTAGTCTCAGTTGTAGAGTTGGCTGGTTTGAGACTTACCTGAATAATTCAGTCGGTAGCGGGTTTAGCTCTGACTAGCTAGATACCTCTACAACACTGGTTCGAATCTTGCAAGCAACACTAGCAAAAATAAAGATTAGTGAAAAATATTAAATTGTTCCTGCAGTGGTATATACCTTTATGGTTTGACTGTCATCTTTCGGATTGCAGTGGCTTCACAGGGTATTTTCTGGCCTAACACTGAGAACTGCACTGGCTTTCCCCCACAACTAGACAGTCGGCATCTTAGAAGCAGAATTGCAGAAATCGGATGTCTATCTCCAGTAAGTAATAACCATGAGGACAGGTGTTCTATTGACTGTACTCATATACCAGACTAGAAATACCACTATCCTGTTTTACAGGCATACTGATTATGTAACCTCCATATGTACAAAATCACCATACTCAGGGTTCATACAGGCAAGATTGTGTAAAATTCAAGGACTTTTCAAGGACTTCTCAATGACTTTCCTACTGTTTCAAGGACTGAAAACTTAGGAAAAATACTGATTTACAAGTTAGAATTCTACTTCTGAAATGTTAGAGTCCATTACTAAAGATATTAGTTAAAGATAACTAGTATAAAATTGTGGTGCCTTTATTTGGTGCAGCATATGCTGCACCAAATAAAGGCACCACAATTTTATACTGATTGAGGTCTCCAAAACACTGTTGAATCCTCCTGTAAATGGTAAATTCAAGGACTTTTCAAGGCCTTTGAGTGTTTTTCAAAGAATATTCTGGGCAAATTTTATTTTCAAGGACTTTTTAAGACAGTCCTGTATATTCAAGTACTTTTCAAGCCAGTGCGAACCCTGATACATGTTCAAGGATTGGAATTAAGATTTTTAGTATGATGATGAAAAAAATAGGCTTTGTTTTGTCTGAGAAGCCCTTCAGGGTTCTCAGAGTAAAATCACAGGTTTAGATAAACAAAAATTTTCAGCGTAAAAATGTAAATATTTTCTCACCCATTAATTTCAACATATGTTTTGGGTGCTCAAAAGAACCGTCTCAATGAGACGGTTCTTTTGAGCACCCACAAAATATGTTTGGGTTGAGAAATAAGTAAGTTAATTTTTGTTACCCACTCTTAACTAAAGTCCTGTAAACTACAAAGTAGCTAAAGCCTAAAAGGGCTTCTTTGGGAAAATAGCTCATGTTTTTTTCATCATCCAGTGCAAGCTAAAAATCTGGACCTTCAGTTCTAATATTAACATGTTAAATCACAAATCAAAAAACATATCTATCAAATAAACATGTCTATTGCTTTTTTAAACAGCCAGTGAAAGGAACTCCTTAACATAATGTCATGGGGATGCATGAATGATGTTAAACAAATCTTATGGTCAAAGAAAATTGTTAGCTCATGTTAAATTAACATTACTCCACCCAGAGGCATGACTTTTCACTGTTTGGCATTGAGAACTACAAGCAGCTAGGAATGAGCCGCAACATGAGATTTCCAACAATGTGGCAGTTTGACAAGTGTAGACTCAGACCAGCCTGTACAGCCTCCTTTTAAGCTTAGAAACTCCAAACAATATTCAGTCAGTAGCTTAGCATTCATAGAATATTCAAGCGACTCGCAAAGGCTCTGATCAGACTGCGCGTATGCGCAGGCTGATCTGAGGCTTTGCTGGTCGCACATACCACATTATTGGAAATCTCATGCTGCAGCTAGAATGTTGGTTTCATTTAGACATCTATGATGAGAATGTGAATATTCTAAAATGATGAAAGTAAGTTTTCTGGCAAAAAAATCTATGTCAAATGTTCTAAAGTTTCTTACACTAGATGCACACCCAGATCAATCTGCTTCTTCAGTTGCTGCTTAACTGAAAAAGCCGTCAAACCAGGGTCTACATTTTTGCTATTCTAACATGCATTTTGTGAATTCCAGCAATGATAACCAACAAATTTTAGTGAATAGAAAGAGAAACATGTTCAATTTTTAAGATATCTACCATTGCAAACTAATAAAAGATATTTTGTGTATCGAAGAACAGCATTTGCCGAGAACAATAAATGGAAAGTGTTTGAAATTGTAGATTTACATTTTTACTGTAGTCATTTTAATGGAAGCAAACATTCTAAATACATAACTTTCTCAATGGAAAACATTAAATAGCCATGTGATTAAGGCATTGCCTCAAGGCAAATGATAAAAGTATGCATACAAATAAAATGCATGCACGAATCATGAGCATACCCATTTGTTTTAGTTATATGGCACCTAATGTTGTAAAGATACATTATTAGTAATAAAAAATTTACCAAAAAATTGTTAACTTGATTGCGTGCAAAGTCAAAATCATAGCAAAACATTTTCATATACAATTGCATTGTTTATATTACGTCATGCATTGTGATTTTTTTACCATGAATAAATAAATTAACACCAACAAAATTGTGAATTAGAGAATTTGCAAAATTAAACTGATTTATAGGTATATATATTTATTGTCCTGTTTTACAGGTATTTAAAAAGAATGAGATAATAAACAATCAACTAAAACAATCAGTAAACAGTTTGTCAGAGAACAGGGTTCATACAGGGATGTGTGAGTAAAATTCAAGGACTTTTCAAGGCCTTCTCAAGATTATTTTACAGTTTTCAAGGACTAAACGTTTAGAAAAATACTGATCAAAGTGTTAAAATTCTTCTTCAAACTTGCTAGACTGAAATAATGGAGAAATCAGTACTAGAAAATGCGTATGAAATTGTTGTACCTTTATTTGGTGCAGCATTTGCTGCACCAAAATATAGGCACAACAATTTTATACTGATTTAGGTTGCTATCAACAGTCTTGAGTCCTTCAGAAAATAGTAGAATTCAAGGACTTTTCAAGGCCTTTAAGTGATTTTCAAGTACTTTTCAAGGTATATTGAATTTTCAAGGACTTTTCAAGAAAGCCCTCTAATTGCAAGTTTTTTTTTCAAGCCTGTGCAAACCCTGGAGAACTGACCCTTGTCCTGCTGAACCATGATTTATCTTGTTTTGACAAAATATAATTCCAGAATCAGCTAGCTTCTGACAAAGCCATCTATTCAGGATCCACAGTGTTTTCTACTCTGATTGAAAATACATGCTAACAACTGAATTGCTGCAGGTTAACAAGATAAAGTGATGAACCCCGATTTATCCATTTTTGAAAATATTGTAGATCCAGCTCAGCTGGCTTCTAACGAAGCCATCTGATATGGATCAACACTTTTTTCCTCTTTGATTGAAAATGAATGCTTACAACTGGAATGCTGCAGGTTAACAGGTTAAAAATAGGGGAGGAGTGTAGTACATAAACATATTCAGCATGACAAGGGTTTTATATATTATGCAATGAATGAACATCAGTATAGACCCATCCTTGTACTGTTATTATGCCATAGTTGGAAAACAGATTTGAACTCCCTCTATTTTATTGCTTTTTAATGGATTTTGTCCATACACTCTAATGCAGGCCCGGATCATGTGTTTAGTCTAGTCTCTATAGTAGGATCATAGTTTGATAAAACACTCTGGTTTTTGATTGTTTGTTTTGATACTTAACATCCCAGTCAACAATTTTTCAGTCATGGCCGGATGATTTTCTGTCTTGCTGGATTGAGCCAGTACTAAGCAGAGGATAAAGTGTCTTGCTCAAGGACACAACACAATGACTTCACAGGGTGGTGTGTCTCCAACTACAAACCATTCAATCCCCAGTCTAATGGTCTACCAACTGAGCCACAGGGTTCCACTCTCTCTGGTTTTAACCAGGTCACATTGGTATGTCACTGTGCATATCTGGTTTAACTAGACTAACCAGACTAAAATCAGTAGTCAGACCATTCTACTGGTACCCGACCTCTTATATGTAAAAAGAAATACTGGAAACCTGTATGTTATGCATCCATGGCTGTGATTGGTTAAAGACTGACAGTCGGAAGAGCAACTATAGTTTCTATGGTTAATACTCTAACTCCAGAATGGTGCATAGAATCTGTAGCTGTGACGGGAGATTACACAGAAGTTCAAAGATGAGTCAACTGGTTAACCTCTCTATTTATACTTAAAGTATGAAGCACAATTGCATCCATGCAGAACAGCATCAACACATAAGAATACAGAATTAGAGAGGAATTGTTTAAAGAAGGTTTACTTTCTCACATTACAGCTAATATCATGGCTGCCATGGGATCACAGGCAACATACACGTAGATGAGAGTGCGTAATCAAAAAATAATTATCTTATTTCTTAAGCCAAAACATATGTTGTGGGTACTCAAAAGAACCGTCTCGATGAGACGGTTCTTTTGAGCATCCAAAACATATGATAAAATTGATGGGTAAGAAAATATTCACCACTTTACACTAAAAAAAATTGGTCTATCTAGACTGATGGGAAATGTACAAATGAGCCAGCAATGTGTAAGTGTAATAGTCACAAAGGCAACCATTTAAGCCTAAGAGGAGACAGTCTTCCCTTGGATGTGTGTTCAATAGCAGCATGTTCTAACTATTCACATATGGACTTGTTTCCTTCCTAGCATGGCTGTAATTTCACTGATTCCCTATCTTGTCCGATTTCAAGGCATCAAAATCACATGTCCAGGAACGAGGTATCAAATAATCTAAAATGCCATCCTGAAAGAAAAACGTACAAGAAATTAGAAAATATAGAACTTGAATTCCAATGCATTTGCTATTGCAACACGATACGTTAGAAACTGATACACTATGTATCTGTGATTACTGTCAGAAATAATAAATCACATTTTGTTGGACGACATGCCACTTTTACGCCTCTAATTTGAGATTAACAAGGATTTTTTTGCAAATAAGCATATTACAATGGGGTATTAAAATGGGGATAACCATATTCAAAATGTTCATTTGGGGAGGTATATCATTGGATATACAGTAGGGAATCACATTTTATGACTTCGCTTAAAGGCATGTATTACTGTCCAATAGAGATCATTAAAGGATTAACTGATATGGGACAGTTTCAATATCTCACAAAATTAAAGGGGCCTCAAGAGGGGACTTACCTGTATACAATACAATTCCTTTCACTAAGATAAAGATCAATATTTTGTCATAAATTACCTAATCCCTTCTTGGGACCACTTTATTGCCCCTGTAGGAAAGTCATAATCACCTCATTATGACCGTCCTTTTGATCTGCCCAGTATGACCCCTGGAGAGAGTCATAATGAGTGGTCCCACTATTATTGCTAAAATTTCTATGTCTTTAAGTGTCTCTATAAAATTTACAACCATATCTGAAAATGTACTGCCACAAATGAAAATTCTGAATGTAAAATTTAAAAGTCTATATTCAATTTTGTGTGGTCATTTAGTAAGGCACAATATATAAACATCACAAAGTTTGCAGAAAAGTAGTAGCTCAGCAAAGAGTAGGGATAAGGAGGAAAAGCAAGGACTGCTAGAAAGCCTATCTCAGTTAAAATTTCTGAATAACTGGCCTCTGAAGCCAATAAATGCTTTGAAGCTTCGAAGACTGGTGGCTGCTGTTCATTCTATGGGGATGGTTCTGTTGTTGTTGATTCATTGTTTATTGTTGCCCCCATTGTTTGTGCGGGTTTTTTGTTTGGTCCTTACTTTGTAATGCAGTATTTAGTGTCCTTTCTAGTTTTGCAATCATCTCACTGAGGAAGAGAGAGAGAGAGATCTGGTTGTCTTACTTTATGTTCTTGCTGTTGTGTGTCTGTTAGTGTTCTGTGTCTCTTCCTAGCAGTGCTGTAGGTTGGTCTGTGGTCTGTGATTGTGGAATTTACTTGTCTCTCATACTCACTTGCTTTTTAAAAAAGCAAGTGAGCATGACAGACAAGGAAATGCAGCAAATTTTGACTGTATTTATAGTATAAATGGCTGTATACACACACCATCAAATATACTTACACAATTTTCCGGGCAATTTTTTCGAGCGAACCACTCCATACTGTAGAGACACATGAGTAAACCCATACCCATAAATAAACCTAGCCAGAGGAATACATTCCAGCTACGTGATGATCCCTTCACAAACATAAAGGCAACTGAAATGAAAAATTACTAACTTATCAACCCTTTATATTCTGATGAATATTCCTAGCCATGCAGGTGGAATAAGTATGGAAATGGCCGAAATGCCCATTTTGTAATTTAAGGGGTCACAAGTAGAAATTTCAAATTATGATGCATTTCTGTCATGAAAATTTGCTTTATTTTTGCAAAAGTTACAGATCCTGATGAAATGCGGAATGCTATATCATAGCATTTCATCTGGGTCTTCAATGTTTGTTAAAGTGTCTATTTGCAAGTATACCGAATGAAAAGGGTTAATTGACTTATTGATTGAGAGGGTACCCCAGCATATATGTAAACAGCAATGTATTGAACAGTCTGCACATAAGACAGTTCATGGGTTTAGCTTTTTACATATAGGACTAACATTTTAATGCAGAGGGTGGCCATAAAAAGCTTGGTGCCAAAGAATTATAGAAGAAGGCTTGAATCCACTTATAAGAAATTATCTTGCTAGAATTTAGTGGTTACCATCTTTTCATAAAAATGCTATGATCACATATGGGCCTCGTCACGAGAAAACCTGTCTTTTCCGGGTTTCCGTAAAAACGAATTTCATACCAGTCTCCTCAGCTACTGAGACTAGCTAGAACAAAAAGTGAATAACAAAGGCGCTGATCAGACCGCGCAGATGTGCAGGCTGGTCTGCACCTGTGTTGTTCGCAAACCTCAGGAGACCTGTTTTCTCACGTCGAGGCCCATATTATATACGACCTTTAGGCATTCATATTATAGACTAAATGACATTTGAGTCAGTAACCCTTTTTTAAGAAATGTAAGTGCACATTGATTTATTTTTTAATTTTGAATGCATTTTTTTGTTTGATTGATTCTTTACATCCAAGTCAACAATTTTTCCGGTATGTCGGGACGGGTCTTCCTGAGTTGAACCAGTACTAAGCAAGAATTAGTTTAAACAATATCTTATTTCTGAATTTACAAGCATAATACAATATATACTAAATGTATAGTGGTACAGGATTAATGTGTCTTGCTCAATGACACAAGGCAGTGACACCGGTGAAGCTCCAACCCGCAACCCCTCGATCTCGAGTCAAGCTTCCTACCACTGAGCCACTGTGCTCCCTAATTGTGAATGCTATACCTACTAGCACGAAAACAAATGCATAAACTAAGCAATAAGAAAATATACACAATTTAACCAGGGTTCATACAGGGTAGTTTGAGTAAAATTCAAGGACTTTTCAAGGACTTCTAAAGACTAGTTTACAGTTTTCAAGGACTAAAAGTTTAGGAAAAATACTGATCGAAGTGTTAAAATTCTTCTTCAAAAATGCTAGACTGAGATAATGGAGAAATTAGTAGTCTAGAAAATGAGTATGAAATTGTTGTGCCTTTATTTGGTGCAGCATTTGCTGCATCAAATAAAGGCACAACAATTTTATACTCATTTAGATCTCTATCAATAGTGTTAAATTCTACAGAAAATAGAAGAATTCAAGGACTTTTCAAGGCCTTTAAGTGATTTTCCAGTACTTTTCAAGGCAGATTTAATTTTCAAAGTCTTTTCAAGAAATCCCTCTAAATTCAAGTACTTTTCAAGCCTGTGCAAACCCTGTTAACGCTTTTTTTCTTTGCTTACCTGGACCTATGGGAAAGATTGTGTTTGCCTACATTGCCTATATTGACGCAACCTTTGGACACAAGGAAAAATAATGTGTCTGATGTACAAACAGAATATCTGATGTAATCTGAAGATGAAAGATCCCCCTACAAGGTTTCAATTTGTGGTCCTATTAATGTACTTACATCCAGCACCCATGAACATCACAAAGAGAACTGGGTAGAAGAATTTCAGCGCCAGAATCATCACATATTCATGGAATATTGCCGATATCAGGAAAACTGCTGCCATCGAGATACCTCTGTACTTTGGTCCCAGGGCCTACAATGTAAAAACTGCATAAATTCTTTTCCCGCCATTCATGGCATGGTCGTCTGCTCTTTCATCTGCTTATGTACTTTGACAGCCTATATTGCAAACAATATGGACCCAGATCAGACTGCTCCCTTAGGAGCAGTCTGATCTTGGTTCATAGTGTTTCCTTCCATATTGTAAGTTATGTGGAGTGTATTTTAATATATATGCAACAGACGTAAAATGCAGGCAACATTTTCATGACAAAAATACTAGCGCAGGATATATCTTAAACCATCCATGATGACAGTTTTAAAATAACATTAAGAAAATAGTACATGTAGTTATTGCATATGGGTACAGACTTTCTTTAAACAAGTATAAACACACAGCTATATCTAGTAGGGTTAGATGACTTGTTTTTGATCTGACAGACCTTTCCTTTAATTCAATACTAAAAAATGCCGGCAAGCAGTAAAGACTCTTATGAGAAAGTAAATATACACAGGTAGCTTTTGCAATAAGCTCCAAAACCTCATGATTTGATTCATATTTTTATTCCTTAATCTGTATTAGGAAGCTACTGATAAATATTTACATCATTTATCCAACAGTCTGTCTGTCAATTGATAATATCAGATAGATACAGTCGTAGTCATAGAAATGGCTGATCACTGTCACAGACCTTTGAAGATGGTTCCAAATCTAAATCTATAATTTTTGAGAGGTGGGTGGGTGTGGGAGGAGGGTGAGGGGTTTGCTCTGAAAAAATCAGTCTCTAAAAATCACAGTTTGCTATCACTTAGGAACCCTCATGCCATACAGTGATCTTCAGGATGAATATTTCTATCAGCCCCTCACACCAATGACAGATTATTATTATCCTCTTATTATTTACCCTATGAAAATCTTTGTAAATATAAGTATATAACCAGTCATGTACAACAATATTCCAGGTTCTATAATAGTTGGCAAATGAGGTAGAATTCCACCAGTCCTGAAATACACAAGGCAAAGATTAAATATTAGCTTTACATAACAATCAACTAAACATGTATATTATACTTTTGATGTCATTTTGATGATCCACTAGTGCAGTGATAACCAGGCCCTGAGGTTATTAAACTTTTTCATGCTCAACTGAACTGAGCATGAAATTTCCACTGGTCATAAAAATTAAAAAAAAAAAACTGAAAAATAACAATATGTCTGCTTTAAAACTCTAAGATATTGTATTCATCCTGCTAATAAATGTTAAAATGCCAACACTTGTTGGCATTTTAAAATTTTGAGCTGTTTAACATTTTTGAGCCGGATAAATGTCATGCTCATTTGAGTTGAGCATGGAAAAACTTTTACAACCTCAGGGCCTGACTTCTATGGGCTGCAACAAAGATGTGGTCTAGCTACATAATAATGCTCATAGAGATTATTCTCAGCCTACTGCTGACTCAAGTAGGGCAGCTGTCAGTTACTGATGAAAGCATGCATACACTTAGTACTAGTATACTGCTTAAGGTCAGCTTAACAAGGAACAGTATTATATACTAACAATCCATATTAATGAAAAAATATAATCAGCAGACCAAGTGGTAAAGAATCTTCTGGAATTATTCCCATCAATAAACATTGTCTAATTCCCCATATTGACATCAACTATCAATTAGTTTACACTCTTTCCAAATACAAATCTATTTGATTTTCTGTGAGAAGAAATATAATTAAAATAGTTGAATCACTTTTAAAATATACTATACCTTATAAAACATTCTGTCTGCAAATCTCAGCATTTCTGCAAATGCATTGAACCAGGAGTGAAGAATGGCAAAGAAACCTGAAAATAAAAGCATATATATAGCTAAAATTAATAGTCGGGGAACCAAAGTCGCGTATCGTGCAAAAACACATATTTTTTGCACCCGAAAGGTATACGGCTGGAATTTGGTATACTGATAGTCTAAATAGTGCTTGATATGAAATCACTGTATAGCAATGCGACCAGAATTGCATTTCGCGGAAAAATGCATTTTTGTATGCCACATAGGTCATGTTAAGCAATCATTCATAGCATAGAAAGTTTGATGTTTCCCTTATCAATAAGTTAAAGAGCGTGCTTTTTGTCTCCAAAAAACCGTCTCATTTAATAGGTCCATTTAAGTACCCACAACATATGTTTTGGTGGAGAAATATCAAAACTAATTTACCATAACACACTCTTATCTGGAGGATGGGTATGATAAGCCGTTTGACTGTTCGATAATGCAATAATACACTAACAAATGCATTTAAAAGTATGGGAAGTCATTTGTGCACCAAAATAATCTTCTTAGGGACAATTTGTCTTTAAAAGTACTATGCGGTTACATTTCTGCATTTCAGACGGGGACAGACAGGTTTTCCAAGGTGATATGATAATAGTTATACGAGTTTTTTTATACTTATTTTACCACTGTTAAATGAAATTATTGTTTTCAGTAGATAAAAATCCCCTCGGTCCCTACAATGGCCCTCTGTTTCAAAGCTGCTGTAAATATGGAAGATCAACATGCTTTAAACCTTGATAAATTACATTTATGTGTTAACTTGCTCTTTAGTTGACCTGGTATTTAACTACGCACCCGCTGGCATAAACTAAATTACTAAGTATCAAATTATCGTGGTTTGATATTTTTACTTTTCAGCTAACTTTTCTAGTTTGCCATAGAAAATAAAATAAATCGTCTTAAATTATGTCCCAAACGTCTGTCTAACTGTATGCAGTGTTAAAATACATTCAATTTAAAATTTATTTATTCATGTAAAAAATATGCAATTCAGACCACTTCAGCGGGAGGACAAAAGTGCATAAGTAAGCACACATTTTTTTACAAGATATGCTTCCAAGCGATATATAAATAATTATCAGATATATTTTGGGGCAATACATGCAGTTTTAATGAGATTTGAAGAAAAAAAGATCTATAAATTTATTTTCAAAATGGGGGTGCCCTAATCTACATGCTTTAAAAATCAATAAGCAGTGTTCTTAGATGACCACCACTGCTTCTGAGGTCTACGCCGATGTTGTTCTATTACATTAACTCAATATTTTTCAAATCTGAACTTTTTTGATAAAAATATATAACATTTTGAAAAATAATATTTTGACATGTTCTTGCTAGGCTTCCGTAGAAAGATGACTGCTCTGGCGTTATGCAAGGCGATCGAGTCTTCTATACAGTGGTTTCAGATACACCATAGAATTACCTTTGCAACCATACAAAATCCAGCCGTATACCTTTCGGGTGCAAGGGTTAGTATTTGTTCTACCTTGGTTCCCCGACTATAATCTCTAAGCACCAACCATGGTTGAAGCTCAAGCAATAATTTTTGAGACATCTTTCTTGATATTGGGAATGCTGATAAGGCTTGATGATTCAGATGAAATGTCAAGTCTAGGTTCTACTATAAGTTTTGCGATGTATTTTTTAGGATTAATCCTTTTTCTTTTTAAAAAAAATTCTTATTCTCATAGTCAAGACACTTACAAGTAAGCCCAATATTAAGCTTAGCATCATTAAAAAAAATCTGTTTATTACAATCAAACTGTTTCATATTAAAATTTTGTCCAGCTCCCATTTTGGAAAATGGACACTCCACTTTTATAAAGATAAGCAATCCACATATGCACCTCAGGGTTGATGATGTCTACAGTAAATAATCTAAATTTGTTAACACTAGTAGACTGATATAATGGCATAAACCTTAGGAAGCAGTTTTTAGAGTTTTACTTCAGAGATGAGCTTTAAAACTCTCACTTCCAAATATTTAGAGGGTTCTGAAGTACATTATTTTGATCACTATTATTGCATAAAATCATCTTGTTGCTTGAAAACTTTGGAGAAAATGCTTCGAAAAGTTGAATTTCTACAGTACAATAATTGCGTGCAAAAGTAGGTTTTAAAAACGCCAGTTCAAAGAGAAGAATTACGTCATCCTGATGTCACTAAGTTATGCTCTCTTTTATGAACCTAACTGTTGATGACATCAATTTTGTTACGACCCCATAATGCATATACCTAAAATCAAAAAGCCATGCATCAACAGCACTTGAATTGCCTTGTTAAAAAATAGGTTTGTGCCAGTTAAAACATGACTGTTAATAGCGTGCCACACAGATTTTTATGCAATAATATAGGGATCAAACATAATTTTCTATGCATTAACATCTGCCTGGCCCCGGGGTGGTGTTATAACCCGAGCCTGATGGGGAGGTTTTCTAACAGAACTGAGGGGCCTAGCAGGTGTTAAAGTATCAGAAAAAACGTGTTTGATCGCTATTTTTGCATAGTCATTTTGTTGCTAGAAAACTCTGGAGAAAACGCTAGGAAAAGATGAATTTCTGAAGCATAATAATGGCCCACAAAAGCATGAAAGATGGATAGGTTTTTAAAAAGCCCAGTACCAGAGCAAAGGCTTATGTCATTTTGTCGCCACTAATTCATACTCACTTCTATGCACATTATTGTCATCAGTTATTGTTGATGACGTCAATTTTTCTGATTGCCCCACAATGCATATACGTAAAGTCAAAAAGCTGTGCATCAACAGCACATGAATTGCCTAGTTAATACATGGATTTGTGACTGGTTAAAAAACATGACTGTTAATAGCATGTGACACAGCTTTTTATGCAATAATATGTACTTACCAATAAGCAAGGCTAAAGTCCCAGGCAACATGCAACTGAACATTGACACTATCAGAGCTTTAGCAGTCACATGATCTTTGTTAAAATTGTGGAAAACTGGCACACAAAATCTCTCAAATATGTAGTAGGTATAGAGTATACATCCGAGAACCTGCATGAAGTTACTCACTACGTAATTCCATCTCACGACTGGTGTTCTGAAACATACATGTACATATAAACTCTTTGCCTACTAGTGTCATCAGCTGATAATTTTTGCAAACAGTTTGGTCCCAGATCAGGCCCAACAGAATGCCGGGCCTGATCTGGATGCAAACTGTTTGACACTCTGATAGTGTTCCTGATTTTTTTTTTATTTAAAAAAGTGATTTTGAAAAAAATCAGCAGATGACATAAAAATCATGAAATTACCCAGCATACAAAGACTTAAAAATTATTTCAGGAATACCGTCAGAATCTGAAACAGTTTGACCTTGGTGCAAACAGTTTGCAAAGGTTCTCAGCAGATGCCAAAGTTGGTGTGTAGATTTAATTAATTTTGTTTGTTTGTTCGATTTGATTCTTTACGTCCCATCAACAATCTTTCAGTTATGTAGGGACGGTTCTTCCTGGATTGAACCAGTACTAAGCTAGGATTAATTAGTTTTGTTCTTATTATAAAAAAAATGCTTCCTCCTTATACCCATATCATGCTGGATATCTTATGAACTACAATACTAACAATTTGGATCTTATTTTACAGGGTTCCAGTTATTGACATGTATTTACCATAATAAGATAAAATGTGTTGCTCCTGATCATTTAGCTTCTGAGAAGCATCTGATCTAGATCTACACTGTTCTCAAAAGAGATTTAATCTAGGTATAACATGGTATCGGTAACTACAGAAAATATATATAGCTAAAAGGATTATCACAATTTTTTTTGGCCAATAATGTCTCTAGTTTGGATATAGAAAGGCCCTAGCAAGCTTGCGTCCTTGTTACAATATTCACTTGTGAAGTACAGTAAAACCGTAACTCTTTCCTTGCTAACAGTTACTTTTATCATCTGCTGATAAACCTTTGCAATCAGTTTGGACTCAGATCAGGTCAGATGAAATAGAGCAAATCTGGATCCAAACTATGTGATATGCTGATGGTATTCCTGAAAAGTTTTATTTCAAAATAAATTTGATGACAGAAAGCATTTAAGTTTACTGTCGTGCCAACCAAGAGTGACAGTGACGTAATATTGTGTTTACAATTGTGAAGTAAAAAAATAACTTGTAAAATCTGCTTGATCTAACGCGAATCAATAGATCACTTGTGCAGAGGATAGGATTAATATACAAGTGAACTATCGATTAAAAGTCCCTAATAATAATGTAAACAAAACATGACGTCACTGTCACTCTTGGCTGGCAGGACAGTACATAACATGCAAAGAGATGACTCTTGACATGCTGGGAGATTTTTCACCAGTAGACTTTTTATTCAAAATAAACTTTTTCAAAATATTATTTTCAGAGAGTGCCAAACTGTGTGGATCCATATCAGGACCGACAATTTGTCGGTCCTGATTTGGGTCCAAACTGTTTGCAAAGAGTATCAGCAAATGACAAAAGTCACCGCTAGCAAGGAAAGAGTTCAATGTAATCATTTAAAATTTCAACTGGATTGAGTAAACATGAGTGATGATGCACATTAGTGTAAACAAGCTCAAGGAGGACATTTCAATATCTAGTGCATTCACTCCTGTAAGTTCAACTGTCTGACATATAAAAAACAGTCAGATCTCAAAGCACGACAAAACCAAGGTCAGAACTCAAAAAAAGATAGTTTTATTTGTTTGTTTATTTGTGTTTTTGCTTTATATCCCAATCAACAATTGTTCAGTCATGTCAGAATATTTTCCTGTCTTCTTGGGTTAAACCAGTACTAAGCAGAGGATAAGGTATCTTGCTCAAGGACACAGCACAGTGCCTCCAACAAGACAGTTTTAAAAACAATCACATTGACACAAGTTAAAGGAAATTTGATTTCATATATATATATATCAAGAGAATGGGTAACGGAGGTGATTGTCATGATATGCATTTATATTTGGAAAAAAAACTCAGAAAAGGGATTTAATTTAATTGCCAATAACAATTGCAGCAGAAGACATAATTATCAAAATTCTCAAACAAGTTAAAGGACAGACATTAGAATCTATGGGGCATTTTAAAGTAAATACTTAAAACACAGCCAAATTTGCAACAGACAGCATTTCAAATTTTGTCCTTGCCTTTAGAAACCCAATAAATCATCTGCTGGCAGATGATTCACATGAAATATCAAGCACTACTTTCCTCCAAAATCAGAAAGACAGCACAAGATTTTTCGTCTGCTGCAGTCATGATTAATTGGTACTTTAGGATTAACAAAAGCTACGTTTTCTTAGTCAAAGTGTGCTGAATTCAGTGTTTCAATGTTTTCTGCTGATTTTATATGGGGAATATCAAAGTTAAGTAGAGGTCATCTTAGGTGTTTGTTTTTTTTTGTGTTTGGTGATTAGACTGTCTGAGAAGAGTGTGGTCATTGATCTGTCTAGCTACTTTTATCTAATCTTTGTGCTCCTTTGATCAGGTGTAACATGCACAAACTGCAATCTACTGCATGTGTGGGTTTATTTAAACTAGGGCATTGTATGATAAATACGTGAGCTGTGATAACTTGATAACTTTGATAATACATTAACCCTATGTATTCTGATGGCTTTTCCCATACATATTGATATAATATTATGATGTTTTTCTGTTCCGGAAGGCTTGTTTAGCCTTAGCAAACAGTGCAGACCCTGATGAAATGCAGCATTATGCTGCATTTCATCTGGATCTTCATTGTATGCCAAAGTACCCTTTAAGGGATTTCCAGCATACAAATGGTTAGCCAACAGAGTTTCAAACAAAAGAGAAGCAGATGACAAATTCTGTAACATTTTTCTTTGATAAGGCTTCACATTTAATGTGAATTGTATGCAGATGATTCATATGAAATGTCAAGCCTTACTTGGTGTAATACAAAGCAATGGAATTTAAAATAAAATGTCTCTTGCTGCAAATCGAATGTACTATTTTTCCTATTAAGTAATACATGTACTATGACCTGATATTGCATAATTGGTTATCATTTGTATTTTATTATCATTAATCAAACACAGAATTTTTTGCTTAATCCTAAGCCTGTCAGACATGACTTTTGTCACCTGCTGCTCTGCTTATGTTCTTAGGTAGCCTATATTGCAAACAACAAAATATTTCTTATCTACAGCTCTGGTGGCCATTTTGTTCAGTGGAGTAGAATCATTTGTGTAATTTTGGTAGAGGACATTATGGCGAACATTCCTGTAAATTATCTTAAATTTGGACGAGATGTTGTTTCAAGGAAAAGTTTATGTACGAGGAGGGACAACAGACTACACACAAGGACTGACCACACTAGCTCATCTTGAGCCTTTGGCTCAGGTGAGCTATAAATATATTCAACATGACCTATTTTAAATGAGCATCTGTCTTGAGCAAAGATCTTTGTCCACCTTTAGGTAGAGTGTTTGTTTAACTCTTTTGTATGCTGGGTAATTTTTCATGCTTTTATTGCTGTCTTTATTCAAAATCAACTTTTTTTCTAAAAATTATTTCAAAAATATCTTTGGAGTGCCAAAGGCTTTCTGATCTAGATCAAGCCTGGTGTTTTGCTTGGCCTGATCTGTGTCCAAGCTGTTTGAAAACGTTATAAGCAGACAACAAAAGTTATTACTGGTAGTTAACTTTGACTGGTATGTAAATAGTTATCTTCTCTTTTGCCTAATGGGTATTTTTCATGTTTGTTTGTAGTCTGCTGATTTCTTTTCAAAATCAACTTTTTGGAAAAATTCCATCAGGAATACCATCGGGGTGTCTAATTGTTTGTACCCTGATCAGGCCGAACATTTTGTCGTGCCTGATCTGGGGTAAAACTGTTTGCAAATGTGATTAGCAGATCACACCAGTAGATTTATAGTTTAAGGTGAATGACTGCGCATTTTGTTTTATCTGATATCCCCACCTAATTTCAATTCATTGTTTCACACAGCACCTTTCACTTGTGAGAAATCTTATACAGGGTATGACTTAACAGAGTTTGGCCATTTTATATACATTGTAAGAAAGGGCAATGACATCTGATCAGGTCATCCTGTTTGCTATTCTGACAAGTATTTTATGAATTCCAGCCCTGAAAATCAAAATTTTATTTGAGAACAGAAAGAGAAATGTGGGTCTTCACTGTTTGCAAAATACCTATATAGGGGTATGAGGTCTACAAAAATCAATTTTCCTGAAAATACTACAAATAGCTCACTGGCATTTGAGTCCCAAACCTCAATAAATAGGTTGACAGCAACATCGGCATATCAACGAAGCTAAAAATGCATGAAAACATCGGGGGAAAAAACAACTTTATAAGCTAGTGTTTGTTCCTATAAGTCCATTGTGCATATTGGCAGGTCACAGGTTAAATTTCCAAAAACATATTGTATTTCTTTCTTAGACTAGCCACTAGCCTGATATCATATTTTTTTCAATAAATGATAATTTTATTTTAAATTAAGAATATCTTTACTCTCCTTCTTTCCTCTATGATAGCAAAAATAATTGCAAGGACGTATATATTGGATCCGTGATATTTGTGACTAGGTGAAGATAAAAGAGAAGAGATGAGACCAGCTATATGAGATCAAATAATACTGTATGAAAAGTAAAGTAAAATTGACAAAAACATCAAGGTCTAGGAGCTAGACAATTTCTTTCTCTGAAGACCTGCTTTGGTCTTAGCAAACAGTGCAGACCCTGATGAAATGCCACATTATGTGGCATTTCATCTGGGTCTTCATTGTTTGCAAAAGTACCTGTTTAGGGGTATCCAGCATACATAAGGTTAAATAGAATAATTGCTCCTGAACTACTATCACTACAATCTCTTACCTTGGGTATGAATCCCTGTAAACTAATGTTGGGGCAAACAGGAAGAACAAATATTTGGAGAAATCTGGACAAAGATCATTTCTTGTGTGATCCTTACTATCTGTAGATAAAAATAAGAAATACATGAAAACTATGATTTCAGAGAAAACAGTTTTGTTTGTGTTCATCCTTTATGTCCCAGTCAACAGTTTTAGTCATGTCAGGATGATTTCCTATCTTTCTGAGTATTAAGCAGAGGAAGAAGTGTCTTGCTCATGGACAAAATTTTACTTAGAAAAGGAAATGCCGACGACTGAAAAAATCCCTTTACAATTATTTTAGTGCAATTTAATTCTCCGCATGCTGTCTACTTTATCACATTTTTTGTTGTCTGCTGATATTTTTAAAAATCAACTTTTCAAAAATTTCTTGCACAACTACAGTCTTAGAGTGCAACAATTTGACATTTTGTCAGACCTAATCTGGGTCCAAACTATTTCAAGGTTATCAGCAGAAGACACCAGCAGGCAATGAGTTAAGATATATGGACTACGCCACGAGAAAACCTGTCTTCGGGGTTTCCGACAAAGCGAGTTTCAAACCAGTCTCCTCAGCTACAGAGACTAGCTAGAGTATTTTAATTTCACCTGTAGCAAGTTGACATATAATTCTTTCCAATAAGCGAATAACAAAGGGTGCTGACCAGACTGTGCGGATGCGCATGCTGGTCTGCGCCTGTGTTGTTCGCAAACCCCCGAAGACAGGTTTTCTCACGTCAAGGCCCATATGGTGTTGAAACAAAACATTGCTGTCACAGATACTCACTAGATTGTTATTATTGATCAATATGAGATAATTCATTCTGTACTGTCTGCTCAGCTGAAAGAGTGATAATATGTTAAAGCCCTTTGCTCAACACAGTGCAGTGTGTGTGTGTGTGTGTGTGGGGGGTGGGGGGGGGGGGGGGGGGGGAAATTACGTTTGAGCGGAAATCATACTGTGACAGAGTATGAAATGAGCGGCAAACCATACAGTCAAAAGAGCGGATTGAAAAATAATACAAATGAGCAATTTTCCAGGTAATGACCAGGTTTGACCAGGTAATGGCCTCTTCCGTTAGTATAACAACATAAAAAAAATACTATATGTTGCCCCTTGCTCACCAATGGTGAGGAAGTAGGATATTGAGCAGGATAAACTTGCATGTTGATTTAAAACTGTCATATTTACATATATAAATTTAGCACAGTTCAAATATCCACGGCGTATACTCTGTATCCAAGCACATTGATATATTCCGAACGAGTAATTTCACCAGATGTATATTTTTCGTATCGCCTCAAAATCAACTCATTTATTTCTCTCTGTGTCTTTCTATATGGTGCAACAATGTTGGTTCCTCTCATTTTCACATAGGTCGTGGCCTACAGCTTTACCAAAACTTCAAGAAATATGAAAAATGTTGGATGGGCGGTGTAGAATTGGGCATTAAAATGTGCATGAAACGATTCTGACGCATTATCAAAGCGGGGCTATAAAGAGGATTATTGTCTTGTTCAAGGTCATAATTTCTCTGATGAGCCACGGCAGTGTAGTGGCTAAACCACTTGCCTTGTACCCAGGGGTCTCTGATTGGATCCCTGACTCCTCCGGTCTGTCGGATTAGACTGTAAGCTATGGCCCTATCTGCATATGACCTAAGCTGTTGGTGGGACATTAAACACAAACTCCCCCACTCACCAGTGAATATAAAGGCCATTAATAACCCCACATTCAAGTACATAGGGACAATTTTATGTCTATTGGATATTTTTTACATACCTTCTTCTCTGTAGGCTAAGACTTTTGGAAAATTTTCTCGGACAAAAGCATGGGTTTTCATCATAAGCCTCAACTGAAAAAATACAATTAGGAACTAATTAACTCTTGGGCTGCTAATGCAACTAAATTTTGTCTGCCATATCGCCTGCTAGTCCATTTAATATATATGTCTCTATAGCAAAAAGTGTGGACTCAGGTCAGACTGCTCCTCTAGGAGCAGTCTGATCTGGGTCCACACTATTTGTATGTGAAAGTAGTCCTTGATATAAGCAATTATATGCAGCAGACAACTTCAGCAGATATTTTCAGATGCTTTCTTTCATAGCAGGTTTAATACATTTATGCTAGTCACATGTCAATGAATCTAATCACATTTACATGATGTTGTTTCTATCTCTTTGCATAGTAGTATAATCTGCTGATAATTTTACAAACAGTTTGGACCCAGATCAGGCCCAGCAATGTCCGGCCTGATCTGGATCCAAAACTGTTTGTCACTCTAATCGTTCATAAAAGGATGAACATCATGGAATTAGTTCAAAGTCTGATACAGAATTGATTTACTTTTATGATACATAACAATCTAATATTCAATATTTAATCATAATTGATAGATTGAGTTATTAAGGCTTAAAGTCCTAGTCAACAATATTTCAGTACTGCCAGGACCCCTCCTAGAGAGAAGGAAAAGAAGAATGGAATACACTAAAAGGCCATCTAAATTTGCACCAATTGAGGCGAATTTCATCCTGCCAACAGACCAAATGGGCCGCGACGCCAGAAAACCTGTCTTCGGGATTTCCGACAAAGTGAGATTCAAACCAGCCTGCTCAGCTACAGAGACTAGCTAGAAAGTTGAAACTTCGCTTGTAACAAGTTTGGATGTGATACTTTCCAAAAAGCGAAAAACAAAGGCGCTGATCAGACTGCGCGGATGCGCAGGCTGGTCTGCGCCTGTGTTTTTCGCAAACCACCGAAGACAGGTTTTCTCGCGTCGAGGCCCAAATATGACAGGGCCATCTCTACAAAAGCTGCAGCAGAGGGTGCACCACCCTAATCATAATAATTTTGTTGTTTGTTTGTTTGTTTGTTTGCTTTACATCCCAAGTCAACAGCTATGGTCATTGCGGGACGGTCAGTTCACCTAACTACACTTTTTCCTGGGCAGGCTTGAACAAGCGGTTAACCAGTAATTCGTGCACATACTTTCGCTTGTAACTGACAACAACCCTTCTTGAATGAATCAGCGGAAGGAGGAGAATCATTTCATGATCAATCTCCACGAAAGTATGGGGCCGGACCGGTTGGAATGTGAAATGGAACAGGGGAACAGTCAAGTTTCTGGGCCAGACAGTGAAGCAAACGCCAGGCCCCAGACGTTATAAAACTTTTTTCGTGCTCAACTGAGCATAAAATTTATCATGCTCATAAATGTTAAAATGCCAACAATTGTTTGAATTTTAACATTTATTAGCATGGTAAATAAAACATATGAGAGTTTGAAGAAATGTCTTTATTTTTCAGCATTTTAGTTTTTATGAGCAATTGAAATTGCTCGGTTGAGTTGAACATGAAAAAAGATTTATAACTTCGAGCCCAGGCTTGCTTTGCATGTATGAACCAGGTGTGGGCATGCCATCAATCACAGTAACATTGTCACTACTGGTGAATGAATTCATTATTTGAAGAGTATCATTCGTGCATTAGCGACCATACTTAGCTGTCAATTATATTTCTGTTATTCATGAGATTTAAAAACAGTTGTGAAAATTTAAAGCTTCATTAAAGGCTTGCTGTGACATACATTCTAAATATAAAGCTTTTAAATCATTATCCTGTCAAATCAGGATATATCCTATTTTCGAAAGCAGTGGTGATCCAGTTAAGATCAGAAGCCAGCTGATTAGTATCTACACTGTTATGACTCAATAGTAATAAATCAAATTGGCTTGAAATAAGAATTACATATACCATAATTGAGCCAGTGCATGAGATTTCCAACAATGTGGTATGTGCGGCCAGCAAAGCCTCAGATCAGCCTGCACATATGCGCAGTCTGATCAGAGGTTTTGCAAGTCGCTTGAGTATTCTATGACTGTTAAGCTACTGACTGAACGCCATTTGGAGTTTCTAAGCTTAAAAGAAGGCTGCCGAGGCTCCTCCAAGTCTACACTTGTCAAAATTTCAAATTGTTGGAAATCTCATGCCGCGGCTCAATTATAATATTAGCTGCAGGACAAATTTAATATCTCACCTGTTCTGTACTACATATGACAGCTGAGCCTGGCGGGAGATCATGTTCGGAAATATACTGTATAGGTAGGACAAGAAACAATCACTGATAACTCACCTGTTCCGTACTACATACGACAGCTGAGCCTGGCGGGAGATCATGTTCAGAAATATACTGTATAGGTAGGACAAGAAACAAACACTGATAAAGGAAGTAGATTGACAATCCCATAAAATCTCTCCAACCTGCAAAAGAAATAGAGGATCTTACATGAGCGCTCCTCTTGTTGCAGATATAGAGGATCTTACATGAGTGCTCCTCTTGTTGCAGATATAGAGGATCTTACAGGAGTGCTCCTTATGTTGCAGATATAGAGGATCTTACAGGAGTGTTCCCCTTGTTGAAGATATAGAGGATCATACATGGAGGTTCCTCTTGTTGCAGATATAGAGGATCTTACATGAGTGCTCCTCTTGTTGCAGATAGAGTGGATCTTACATGAGTGCTCCTCTTGTTGCAGATATAGAGGATCTTACATGAGTGCTCCTCTTATTGCAGATATAGAGGATCTTACATGAGAGCTCCTCTTGTTGCAGATATAGAGGATCTTACATGAGTGCTCCTCTTGTTGCAGATATAGAGGATCTTACATGAGTGCTCCTCTTGTTGCAGATATAGAGGATCTTACATATGTGCTTCTCTTGTTGCAGATATAGAGGATCTTGCATGAGTGCTCCTCTTGTTGCAGATATAGAGGATCTTACATGAGTGCTCCTCTTGTTGCAGATATAGAGGATCTTACATGTGTGCTTCTCTTGTTGCAGATATAGAGGATCTTACATGAGTGCTCCTCTTGTTGCAGATATAGAAGATCTTACATGAGTGCTCCTCTTGTTGCAGGTATAGATTATCCTAAATGAGTGCTCATATTCTATGGAATGTATTCAACAAGTTGGTGAAAAGAAATAAAATGGGAGGCTGAGCATTTTATCTCTTTTTTTGCAAAGAGGTTAACAAAGTCAATAATACAAGAGCACAAATTTTAAATTCTATTTATCATATGACATTAAACGTACTTTGAAATTACGCTTTAGCTTGCATAGTTCAAGATTTTGTCATAAATATGCGGCATTGCTATGATCTTCATTACATAATGTTACTAAATATGCAAGGCCGTCGTCGGCGGTCCGGCCGGTCCGGCTATGCCCGTACCACTTTTTTTGCCCGAAATGGTTTTAGCCGAACCACATTTTTGGACAAATATTTTTTTGCAGGGCCATTTTCTCACGTTTCCTTCTATACCTCTTTTAATGATCGATTTTGCGATGATCAAAGATTAATAATATTAAATGATAAACCGTGTGCTGGTCAATATTTCGTCTGCCTCAGGGTGTGAAAGACAGTGGTTAAACGAACACGATTAAGAAATGCGTGTTAAAGACAGTAATTATAATAGGGCCGCGACGCGACAAAACCTGTCTTCGGTTTGTCCGACAAAGCTAGACTCAAACCAGTTTACTCAGCTACAGAGACTAGCTAGAAAAATGAAGGCAGTGGCACAATCAAACTATCAGACATATTTGGTTACCTACGTGGGCTCGAACCAGCAATGCCAGCGATCTATTCTGAAATTGTGACTCTCGTCATTATACTTTTGGTGATTCCAGCAGCAAATGCCACCAGTGAAAGAACATTTTCAGCTTTGCGCAGAGTGAAAACTTATTTAAGGAGTACTGTGACTCAGACGAGAATGAACAATCTTATAACCATACATGTACAGAAAGAAAGAACAGACGCTCTCGACTTGAAAGCAATCGCGAACGAGTTCACTGCAAGAAAGGAACGACAAAGGTGCGTGCTTGGAAAGTTTTTATTTCAAAATGTAGTTTCTAAACTAAACGTATACTAAATATAGCAAAGAATTACACCTGTGTCCATTTAAAACTCAGACCATCCTGCACATCCGCGCCGTCTGAAGGGTTTACACTGTTTACTCTATAGGCACAATACCCTCATCATCCGCCCAGCAAAGACTGACAATCAGACAGCTTAAAGGCACAGCCTGATTTTAGGCTTCTCTTGGCGCACAACTATTCTACAGAATCATGCAGATAGGCGAAAATAGTTCAGCATGAAATTATGAATATTTTCTCATCCATCAGTATGAACATTCGTAATGGGTGCGCAAAAGAACCGTCTCATGAAGACAATTCTTTTGTGTACCCAATGCTTATCTTTTGGTTGATAATTTAGCATTTGTTTTGAGTTCTCACAAAAACGCCTCAATGAGACGGTATTTTGAGTACCCATGATATATGTTTTTGGTTAAGAAATAGGGAAAGGGGGGGTAACTACCTATATATGACATAGTACAGGATGTGCGGCGCGAATAGCCCCCTTTTTCAGCACTGCCAGGTATACTATAAGCTCCCTTTTTCTAAAAAAAAGTATCATCATTGTTATATGAATGGTCCCATTTTCTGCCATCCCTGTTTGAAAATACTCATATTTTTGCTCAATATATTCAGCTCAGAAACCAAAATTGTCATATTTATTTGTAAACTTTGTTTAAAGACAGCAAAGAGGGTATATAAAAATCAAAGAACATTATATGAATATGTAAACATTTTGTTCAATCAAGTATATGAATAGGTCATTTTTTTTGAAGACCAGGTATTAGATTGGGGAAGGCTTCAAAACACTGGGTCGCACACCTGTACCAAAATTACCATCAAGTTACACCCCCCCCCCCCAAGTTTTAAATGTTTATACGGTTACTTGTACGTAAATACAATGAACAGATATAAAGAAAAAACGAACAAAAACAAAAACACAAAAACAATTGATAAAAAATAGGATAAAAAGAAAAATGTTTTGTTTTTTAAAATAAATAAATAAAAGAAACAAGTATAGCAGGGATATCTGTATCAGGATTACTTTTAGAAGCATCAGCTAACTTTGATGAGACCGAATTTTGATGGTTGTGGGAGGGGGGGGGGGGGGGGGGGGGGGGTGCAGTCGAAAACGTTTGTGGTAGGCATTTGAAATATGGCTATAATGTCTGTAAAATAAGCTGAGTTTCACAAGCAAAATTGGTCTCAAAGTGCAACAGATTCGCTTCTTTAGTCATCTTTAATTACAAAATTTTCATGGGAGAGATCCCCCAAACCCCCGTAACCCCCTTAACGAGAGGAGAACGTACCCCCTTTCGTGCTCTCCCCCCACTCGTGCCTTTGGCACTCGGTGAACGTCGGAATCGTTCAATGGCCGTACCACTTTCTAAAAGCCGAAGACGGCCCTGATATGTAAACCACTAGTGGTTTATAAATTTTAATACATGTTCTTATAGCACTCCCAGATTTGATGTCATGTGATTTAGCAATTTATAATTATTTTATTTCTTACTAAAAAGCTATAGAAACTAGAATTGTCAGAGAATCTGACTATAGCCCAGCTGCAGTGCTTTTCATGCAGTAGAAAGGCCATGTTCTAAAGATATTTAGCAGGAAAATCTAAAGACATTGAGCAGGTACAAAATTCTGAAAAAAAAACAAGGGCAACGACTCTATTACAAATAAGCAAAATATAACAGGTAACAATTCTGACCTACTGTGCGTACAGAAATCCAGTGACCAACACTTTTTTGCGTTTATTTCGCTTTGTGCAGACTGATCGCACAATGACCATCAGAATTTAATACATCTATAAACCGCCTAATTGGTGATATTTTTTTCGTTACAAAATGTATTGTCAAATGGGCTGTGATATGATGGAATTTGTCCTCATTTGAGCATCTGCATTTTTTAATTTACCCTAAATGCACCTTTGTACGGATCACTGCCTTTAGTTTACTATCGATAAATAATTATACGGTTTTATAAGACGAAGTAACATGTAAGGAGAAGGGATTCTTATCATATCAAAATCAAATGCAAATTATGGCCATAGTTTGTGCGCACCGTGAGTATTTTAGCATACAAGAAAATATTGAGGCCTTCCCAGTGGGTACCCGTCCGCTTGCTCCAATGAAATGAATCTCTGTGTTCCCCTGTTCCTCAATTTAAAATCTTGATTGCCTGTGTACCCTGCTCCTTCTCTGATCATCAGGTTTAAACAAAATCAAACTTGTTTTATTAAATAAATTGAACTCTCTATCTGTTTATTCCAAATACTGATTTGTTGACACCAGACAATGCAAAACATGCATGCCAAAACGTAATTCTGGGAAGCTATAAGTGATAAGATAAAATGATCACAGGGCTCACCCGTCAGGTGTGATTTAAGTGAAAAAAAGACTCATGCAATAAAAATAATGCTGAGGTCGTAAAGAGAAACTAGTGATGGGGTGGGAATTTGCTTGGAAATAGGTTGAACAATATATCAGCGGATGTCATATTTTGTGTTTGGGGTCAATATGTTTTTGGGGTGGCTGAGAACTAAATGTTCATGTGAAGTGTATCATAGGCTATAAATAATGCACCAGTCATTTGTAACAACTGCTTCACCCAAGCCTCTGAGCAGGATGGGGATAAAATGTGCTGTGTTTTTACTTTTACGTTGTCTCCACAATGCGGAGGAAATGTAGGGGTTTAATAAACCTAGACAAAATTGCTGTGCACTATAATAACAGACTGCGAGGGAGAACTGTCATGGTTTTGCCAGGTAGCTGCCCCCACAGTATGGTGGTCACTATCGGGAACTGCAGACACAAAGTCAAATATGTTCTTAAAAGGACATTCTTTGGAAGCAAAGACTGAACCGAAGAAATGTAACAAGAGTGTGCATATTTCCTGGGCTAGACTAGCTAGTTTCTGCCATTTAGGCTTCATCAGTGACCCTCTAATAGTTTCAAAGTTCCACAATGAAACCCATGATAAAGTCCTAGACATTCTTCTGAGCTGGGGGTGGTCACAAATGACTGGCGCATAACGACGAAAGAAATTATGTGCACCAGTCATTTGTAGCCACGCATAAGCCGGGCAAATGCGCTGTTAGTACAGGTCATACCAGATACCTGGAGCCAGAAAATCAAAGCCCCCGCCGTTCCCCCGCTCTTGTGTATTAGACGATGTGGGAGCGCAGTGGCTCAGTGGAAGAGTGCTTGACTCGAGACCGAAGGGCCACGGGTCCGAGCCTCACCGGCGTCACTGTGTTATGGTCCTTGAGCAAGACACATTTATCCTAACTTAGTACTGGTTCAACTCAGGAAGACCCGTCCCTGTTTAACTGAAAGATTATTGATGAGACGTAATGAATCAAATAAAACAAACAAATTAGACGATGTAAAGCGCAATCAAATAATGTGATTCCCGTTAATATATCCGATGAACAGCCTCCTCATTATATTTGTTTTTAATATTATTATCTGTTGCACTTGAAATATTTGTCCTAGAGCCTTCGAGCAAGCAACACAGGCCACGACGCGAGAAAACCTGTCTTCTGGGTTTCCGACAAAGCTAGTCTCACACCAGTCCCTTCAGCTAAACAGGCTAGATAGAAAATTGATTTTTTTCGCACCAGGCAAGTCTAGGGATGATTCTTCTCAAAAAGCTGACAACAAAGTTGCTGATGAGACTGCGCGGATGCGCAGGCTGGTCTGGGCCTTTATTGTTACAAATCACCGGACAGTTTTCTCAGTCGCCGTCCAATTGCTATATCATATGTGTCATTTAACCATGACACATATAAGAAAACAAAATGCGAAATTTGATTATCGTGAAATATGAAAACTCAGACAGAATTGTAATTTGTGCAGTCTCTTCAAAGCATTTTAGTGAATATATAGGCATACCAAGAGTTATCCTGCTGGTGACCGTTTTTCTTTATCGCAAACGAAAGTTAACATGGTAATCATTGAACTGTATAAACCACGTGTTACACATATGAAATACACTGAGGGAAAATAAGGATTTTTCTAAATCGAAAATGACTAAGTTATTTTATTTCACAAGAGATTCCAGACTTATTTTTCTATCATAAATATTCAAAAATGCAATTGTATATTAGGCGGTGTTTTATTATATGTATGTGCAAAATTCTGGTCCAAAATTTTATCATTAAAGACATTTTAAAAAAGAAAAACGATGTTCACTGAATTTCTGTACGGACTATAGATCTTGTCGATATGAATGCATACATAAAATTTGACGAATTCTGTTAATTTGTTCCTAAGATTATGAGCTGAACTGTAATTCTGGCCTAAATCAAGGGTATTACTCTGGTACAAATGTGTGAAAATGATGTGTTACAATCCCAAGCTAGATCTTGTCAATATCAATGCATATATAAAATTTGGTGAAATTCTGTCAAATTGTTCTCAAACTATTGAGTGGAAACAAAATTTTGTAGTAAATCAAGGTCCATAACTCTGGTACAAATGTGCTAAAAATGATGTGTGACAATCCCAAGCTAGATCTTGTCAATTGGAATGCATATATAAAATTTGGCGAAATTCTATTAATTGGTTCTCAAGATATTGAGTGGAAGCGAAATTTTGGCGTAAATCAAGGGCCATAACTCTGGTACAAATTTGGAAATATGACAATATCCCCACGCTAGATCATGCCAATATAAATCTATATATAAAATTTGGTGAAAATATGTCAATTTGTTCTCAAGATAATGAGAAGAAACATATTTTTTGTAGTAAATCAAGGGCCATAACTCTGGTACAAATGTGCAAAACATGACGTGTAACAATCCCAAGCTAGATCTTGACAATTGGAATGCATACATAAAATTTGGTGAAATTCTCTGATAAATTGGTTCTCAAGATATTGAGCGTAAACAAAATTTGGACGTAAATCAAGGGCCATAACTCTGGTTCAAACGTGAACAAAATAATTGTAAAAATCCTTAGCTCGATCTTGTCAATATGAATGCATATATAAAATTTGGTGAACTCCTATCAATTGGTTCTCAAGATATTGAGCGTAAACAAAATTTGGGCGTAAATCAAGGGCCATAACTCTGGTACAATCGTGAGAAAAATGACCTGTAACAATCCCCAGCTAGATCTTGTCAATATGAACGTATATACAAAATTTGGTGAAAATATGTCAGTTTGTTCTCAAAATATTAAGCCGAAACGGCATTTTGGCATAAATCAAGGGCCATAACTCTTGTACAAATTTGGGAAAAATGACATGCAACAATCCCAAGCTAGATCTTGTCAATATGAATGCATATATAAAATTTGGTGAAATTATGTCAGAATGTTCTCAAGATATTGAGCTGAAACAAATTTTTGGCGAAAATCAAGGGCCATAGCTCTGGTACAAATTTGGGGAAAATGACATGCAACAATCCCAAGCTAGATCTTGTCAATATGAATGCATATATAAAATTTGGTGAAATTATGTCAATTTGTTCTCAAGATATTGAGTGGAAACAAAATTTTGGTGTAAATCAAGGGCCATAACTCTGGTACAAATTAGAGAAAAATGAGGTGTAACAATCCCCAGCTAGATCTTGTCAATATGAATGTATATTCAAAATTTGGTGAAAATATGTCAATTTGTTCTCAAATATTAAGCCGAAACGGCATTTTGGCATAAATCAAGGGCCATAACTCTTGTACGAATTTGGGAAAAATGACATGCAACAATCCCAAGCTAGATCTTGTCAATATGAATGCATATATAAAATTTGGTGAAATTATGTCAGTATGTTCTCAAAATATTGAGCTGAAACGAAATTTTGGCGTAAATCCAGGGCCATAGCTCTGGTACAAATTTGGGGAAATTGACATGCAACAATCCCAAGCTAGATCTTGTCAATATGAATGCATATATAAAATTTGGTGAAATAATGTCAATATTTGTTCTCAAGATATTGAGCGAAAACAAAATTTTGGCGTAAATCAAGGGCCATAACTTTGGTACAAATTAGAGAAAAATGAGGCGTAACAATCCCAAGCTAGATCATATCAATATCAATGCACATACAAAATTTGGATACATTCTATAAAAGAGTTCTCAAGATATTGAGCAGAAACGAAAAATTATGACGGACGAACGAACGAATGAAAGGATGGACGAACAGACGGACGGACAGACAACTCAAATCCTATATAGTTCCCCCTTTTTCAAAGTGGGGCTATAAAGACACTTCTTGCTTTTCAACTGGATGTGACCATGGTTTTCACAAGAAAGCAAACATTATCAGGGGGAAGCCAGGCATTATTACCTTAGCATTTCATACTTATTCTTTTGCAGTTTGAGATTGCATTATACAGTACATGTAACAATTGATAATTTTCTTCTATCCATAATTTCAATTTTGAGAAAGCTTTCAGAATATTTAGATACTAATGCATCTTTTGTTTGGAAGCAAATTTGTTCATTTTAATAACCACATTGTCACATGATACTCCTCAATATCATTTCCATGAAAGTTTGGGGGAAGGGGGTTTCATACCCCAATCAGTGTAATGGGCAGACCACTAGATGACAGACAACATAGTTAACACAAAAGCTAATAATAACAAGGGTTGCACTTTGTCTATCTAAATATTCATAGTTTGTAGTCACTTAAATGAACAAATTATTGAAACATAGTAAAACCTGTCTTAAGAGGCCACTCAAAAAGAAGACCAAAATTGGTTTTGAAGACTGATTATCGCTTGATGCATGTCAAAAGTATTGCAGAATGCTCCAATGGGAGCATTCTGCAATACTTTCGACCTTCATAAAGCTACCATTTGCCATTAAGACATTTGTTTGGTCTATTTTAAGTGGCCACTTAAGACAGGTTTTACTGTAGAACACTTACCTACGGGTCCTTCAGGTCTCCATAGTGACCAGTAATAGAAAAGAGGGTAGACAACTATGAGTGTGCTCAGCTGCATATATATCCATAAGGTCACAACTTTAGGGAATCCACCCAGTCCCCAACGGATCAGTTCAAAATCCAAACCTAACCTGCAATTATAAAATTTAAGTTCAAATGTTTTAGCCCTTTGTAGACTGGAAATCCCAAAATAAGTACTTATGCAAACAGCTAAGACCCAAATAAAATACTGCATAATGTGTCATAGCATCAGGGTCTGCACTGTTTGCTAAGACAAAATTGATCTTTAGAGAATATTTTATTCAATATTTTTTGAAATTATAACCTGTGTACAGTGGACCGTCCTGACTTTATTGTAAGTATATAGCTTTATGGAAAATTTCATTGGTCTGAAAAGGGCTATGAGCTCATGTTTCTACTAGTGATGCGCGGTATTATCGGTATAAATCACGATATGGTTTGAAAAAGATACGTATCATGATACGTTTCTGTTGTATCGGTTCACTCAGAAACATTCGTACGTTTCCGTGTATGTCCGTGAAATGTTGCATGCAATTAATCAAAAACTTATTTTTTTGTCAGAATTTTTATTATGATACATAAAATAGATCACAATTAAATCTGAACAAGTTATTCGATAATATTATGATGTTTTCCAAGAGAAAACTTATTATTTTTTATAAATTCTAGTGGACGCCTAGTTGCAAAATCCAATATGGCAGCACCCTATGAATTTATTATTGTCAGTGCTTGTTGTCAACACAAACCGAAAAGCTGCAGTATAACAACATTTTGGCCTTAAAAAAAGACCAAGGAACTTCAAATTGGATGAAAGCACAGCCGTGTATTTGTTCAATTCAGCGGCCACTAGCGGGGGTACCACGAATTTCAGGAACATTTTGGGTCGGTATCATCCGACTGCCCTTTCCAAATCCCAGATGAAAAACAGATCTCCAACATTAACAACAACAACAACACCGAAGTTTATGTGTTGAAATTTGTGAGAATTCTTGAATATTATTTATTTAAAAGTTACAGCTAATCATACTTGGTTTTAATAGTTTTGTTTGTTTGTTTGATTTGATTCTTTACGTCCACTCAACAATCTTTCAGTTATGCGGGACGGTTCTTCCTGGGTTTAACCAGTACTAAGCTAGGACAAATGTGTCTTGCTCAAGGACCACAACACAGTGATGCCGGTGAGGCTCGAACCCGCTACCCTTCGGTCTCGAGTCAAGCACTCTACCACTGAGCCACTGCGCTCCCCGGTTTTAATAGTTGAAAACACAGAAGAACTGACTTCAACTTCTCATACTTAAGCTATCAATATTTTCATGATACGTATCGTGATACATATCGCGATAAGCTGGTCCGGTATCGTGATATATTGCGATACGTTTTTTTTGGCGATACCCATCTCTAGTTTCTACTATTAAATACAGAGTCAGTTATAACAAAAGTGTCCCAAATTGAAATACAATTGGTGGAAAAATGAAGCAATGAAAATTTTGGTGCAGGTGCTTGAAGTTTTATTTTTGGTAATTTGATAATTTTGATGTCATATCATTGGAAACCATTTGGTACTGTAACTTGCATTAGTTTGTCAAGGAGAACTTCGGTTGATCAAAGATATACTTACGATCCTTTGTCTATGATATCCATGATAATTGTGTTGATACTGAAGATGATGAGAATGGCTATGAAGATGTGGTAAATACTTTTAATATGGGTAATCTCTAGTAGCTCTCTGTAATACAGAAATTAGGGGTTTTATAACAAGATGAACTACAAAACAACCAAAAACATGTCCGATTCCCACACATTCTAGTACACATTCATTAGGAGAATAAAAGAATCTATCATGAGTGTGAGGGTAGGATAGAAAAATCCGTCTGGAGTATCACCGTTCGGCATCACGAGGCTTGACGAACGGTGATCTCGAGGGACAGATTTTTCTATCCTACCCTCACACGAATAATGGATTCATTTTCTTGCTCACCACTTTTTTAATTTTAAAATTAGCTTCCAGAAGTCCCTGATTATGCTAAGATGAAATTTTACATGATGACATCACTTTAACCTAACAATTAAGTCACTTGATGACCATGTGCTTGAGGTCCAATACAACCAATGTATGTAGCCCTCACGTGACAGCCTGGGTAAGATGGCCTGGATAAGATAAGATTTTCTATCCCAGGGTAAAATCTCAGATATCCTTATCCGGTGTGCAAGAAAAGTGAATCTGACAAAATGAGAAAATTCTCTGACCTCATATTCACATCACCAATGGATGAATATGTAGGATATTGCAGTCATACCATGATTTTTTTTATTTCTCTTCCTTGGGCAAAAAATATTACTCTTAAAACACAGACCATGCATCTTTTTAGCTCCTCGAAATCAAAACTGGAAGACACTCATTTTTTTCTTATTTAACCAGCAGCAAAGCATAAAACATTTGGTAGACGTGATATATATAAATCTAAAAAAATATTATTTATTTATTGACTAAAACCTTGTGGGTACCCTTAAAAGAACTGTCTCAATGAGATGGTTCTTTTGAGCACCAGTAACATATGACTGTTTTACTTAATGCAAAAAAGTAATATTTACCATTTTTATGTGTAAAAGAAAGATTATTCACCCCGAGGTTATAAAACTTTTTCCATGCTCAACTCAGCTGAGCACAAAATTTATCCTGCTCATAAATGTCAAAATGCCAACAATTGTTGGCATTTTAACATTTATGAGCATGATAAATGCTACATCTGAGGGACTTAAAGCAAGAAGCAGCTTCGTATGTCGGTATTTGAGATTTTATTGAGAAGTTGAAATTTCGTGCTCAGTTGAGTTGAGTTTGAAAAGAGTTTTATAACCTTGGGACCAAACCTTTCATTTAATTTATCTGATAAAACTCACGTTAATAATGATCGCCTGGCAATAAATACTTTGTCTGGTAGCTCGCCTCCCCTCTCTTTTTTCTTTCTGAAAAAGAAAATAAATGAGCCGTGACATGTGATTTCCAACATTGTGGCATTTGACAAGTGTAGACTCAGACCAGCCTGTGCAGCCTCCTTTTAGGCTTAGAAACTCCAAATGATGTTTGGTCAGTAGCTGAACACTCATAGAATATTCAAGCAACTAGCAAAGGCTCTGATCAGACTGCGCGTATGGGCAGGCTGATCTGAGGCTTTGCTGGTCTCACATTTCACATTGTTGGAAATCTCATGTCGCAGCTCAAATGATTTCTGTGTAAAATAATTTTAAAACATAAAAGATAAGAAAGTAGTAATAAAGTTAAGTTATTACAGTAACTATGATTCAAATTTAAAATTAAAGAATTGACCAAAGATAGTAAAAATGAAAAAAGTCAATAAGCAATGCTTATTAGATACCCCCTGCACAGTAAGAGTCAGTGAAAAAACTTGGCAAGTTAAAGTTCGAACAAGAAGACCTAAGTTTTGATAAGAAGATTTCAGTAGAATCTGTGCAAACAAAATTGATAAACTCCTTCATGCATATGTTCAATGTGTCTACATTGTATCGGCAAAGTATCAAATTGCTCCATCAAAAGCTGTAGTAGGAGTTGATCGGCCCATAAAGGCATTATCCATGCATATACAAAGCCATATAAGGAAATAATTGTCTAAGTTCAACAAAACTTATAAACTCCTTCATGCATATGTTCATTGTGTCTACATTGTATTGACAAAGTATCAAATTGCTTCATCAAAAGCTGTGGTAGGAGTTGATCGGCCCATAAAGGCACTATCAATGCATATACAAAAGCCATATAAGGGAATAATTGTCTAAGTTCTCACAGCTGTCATTTTGTCAAAATTATTTTTTGTGAACCAAACTCCTTCATGCATATGTTCAATGTGTCTACATTGTATTGGCAAAGTATCAAATTGTTCCATCAAAAGCTGAAGTAGGAGTTGATCTGCCCATGAAGGCACCATCTATGCATATACACAAGCCTAATAAGGGAAAAACTGTCTAAGTTCTTACAGCTGTCATTTCGTCAAAAAAAAAATTTTTCTAAACAAAACTCCTTCATGCATATGTTCAATGTGTTTACATTGTATAGGCAAAGTATCAAATTGTTCCATTAAAAGCTGTGGTAGGAGTTAATCGGCCCATGAAAGCACCATCTATGCATATACAAAAGCCTTATTAGGGAAAAATTGTCTAAGTTCTCACAGCTGTCATTTTGTCAAAAAATATTTTTTCTAAACCCAAACTCCTTCATGCATATGTTAAATGTGTCTACATTGTATAGGCGAAGTATCAAATTGCTCCATAAAAAGCTGTGGTAGGAGTTGATCGGCCCATAAAGGCACTGCCTATGCATATACAAACACCTTATTAGGGAAAAATTGTCTAAGTTCTCACAGCTGTCATTTTGTCAAAAATTATTTTTTCTAAACCAAACTCCTTCATGCATGTGCTCAATGTGTCTACATTGTATAGGAAAAGAATCAAATTGTTCCATCAAAAGCTGTGATAGAAGTTGATCGGCCCATGTATGGCCTATAATAGCGTAAGCATAAAGCACTATATTAAAAGCCATTTAGAACTACAAAGGGAAATTACTCTTAATAGAATTGGCCCCTAGCCCTTACATTTTTGTCTAAAGTATTTGTCTTGCATATATGAATATGTTTGCAAGGTTTGATGAAAATCCAGCAATGACTCTTCGAGTTATTAAGGAAACAAAGCATTACGGACGGACGGACGCACGGACAGATGCACGGACGGACGCACGGACGGACAACGTGAAAACAGTATACCCCTACAAACAAAGTTTGCGGGGGGTATAACAATGGATGACCATGCATTGGATTGATAACTATTACATGAATAATTCCTTCTATCCAAAATAACACAAATTTAGCCCAGCATCAGTCATTAAATCATTATCTATACTAGAAGTCTTTAAATTCTGACTAAAATAAAAATAATGATACATTTAATCATCCGTTTCTTCAGTATGCAACTTCAAAACTTAACTCCACCCTACATACTTGTAATTAAAATTTCTCAAACCCATACCAATTTATTCAATTGCCTCAATATTGCACAATGCTTTTACAGAGGGTGTTGCTGTCCCAAAAAACTTTTAACAAAGCAAAGAATTAGGTATTTCTGCTTTGCATTGAGCTTCCAATGGTCACTGATTCACACTTTACAATGATAAATCAGACTTGCAACCAACTAGTCATGCGCAGATCCAGAACGTTTTGTCAGAGGGGGTCCAACATTTACAACGTTTTTTTTTTTGCTTTGTTTTTTAAGTTGATGAGGGGAGAGCAGATCCAAATACCACTATAAGTGGGCCTTCATCTGCCCACCAGCTAAACACCATTTAAATGGCGTTTCCTTGGCGGGCCGATGTTGGCCATACATAAAATGTTTGTTTGGTAGCTTTGTGATCTCTCAGGGGTCCGGACCAATATTGCTAAAAAATATATATTTTGTGTGATTTTTCAGAGGGGGCCCGGACCCCCTGCCCTCCCCCCTCCCTCTCTGGATCCACGCATGCTTGTATTTATTAGAGCATGTGCAGTAACTAACGCAAATAGAAAGATATGAATGAGAGTATTGAATGATAGCCCATCACCAACAGAACTCACAGATATAACGTTAAATCAAAATAATATGGGTTAACCCAGGTATTAAGATCATCAGGTTAGCTGCCCATGTCTTCTGCTGATAGCCATTGCAAAAAGTTTAAACCCAGACAAGGCCTGACTAAACATGATTGTGCCTGACCTGGATCCAAACTGTTTGACATGCTAATGGTATTATTTAAACAATTTATTGAAAACATGAATTTTGAAATAAATCAGCAGACAACATTAAATCATGAAAAATTACCCATGCATGCAAATAATGTTTAAACTCCGGATAATGTCCTCAAAACCTGCAGAAAATCAAACCTTTATTCTCCCAGAAAAGATTCAGAACTTTTTAACAATATTATTCATGTCCTTTTCATAATAGCATATTTAAGGGTAAACTTCCATCTTAAAAAACTTTTGTGATTAAAATATAAAATTAGGAGGAAGTCACTTAGGTTACTCTCACCATACCATTTAAGAAATCTTTGACATAAAAGTCCAAAATTGTCAAGTACGTATCATACTTATTGCTGTTTTGCTGTTGTTCTGTTTTCAAAAAAGAAATTTTCATTTTATGCCAAAACTTAAGACAACATACATCCAACAGTGACCTTTAAAATTGGGTCAAGGTCACCAAAACCTAACCAACTCTTCATCATGCCCATGCAGGGTTCATACAGGCAAGTTTGTGTAAAATTCAAGGGCTTTTCAAGGACTTCTGAAAGACTTTCCTACAGTTTTCAAGGACTGAAAACTTATGAAAAATACTGATTTACACGTTAAAATTTTATTTTTGAAATGATAGACTGCTTTACTAAATATATAAGTTATATAAAATTAGTATGAAATTGTGGTGCCTTCATTTGGTGCAGCATATATATGCTGCACCAAATGAAGGCACCACAATTTTATACTGATTTAGGTCTCCAAAGACAGTGCTGAATCCTCCTGTAAATAGTAAAATTCAAGAACTTTTCAATGCCTTTGAGTGTTTTACAAGTACTTTTCATGGCAAATGTAATTTTCAAGGACTTTTCAAGACGGTCCTGTTTTTTCAAGTACTTTTTAAGCCTGTGCAGATCCTGCCATGATTTATTATATCAGGGCAAACTTGGTAAACTTGCACCATCTGGTTCTTGAGATGTTGCATATGCATGCAGACGCCAACAATATAATGGTAACAAAAATTGCTCCCCTCCCCTTTTGTTGGGGTGGGGGAGTGGCCATACATCATGCCATCAACTGTACAGTACTCTAAGTGATATGGGGAGAGGGGCCACAATTATGCCATCAACTGTATACACTAAGAGATATGGATCAGGTGACGTGGCCAGCTAGATTGATACTTATCGCGTAAGTATAAAGTCATCCTTTCTTGATATTTATAAATGGGTACACTGAGAAACATAGTAGACTCAGATCAGATACAACATAAATCCTCCCTTCCGCTGAATCATTCAAGAATTAAGGGTTGTTGTCAGTTACAAACGAAAGTATGTGCACAAAGTACTGGTTAACTGCTTGTTCAAGCTTGCCCAGGAAAAAGTGTGGTTAGGTGAACTGACCGTCCCGCCATGACCATAGCTGTTGACTTGGAACGTAAAGCAACAAAACAAAACAAACAGAAATGTAAATGTTTTCAAAAAAACTTTATTTCCTCTAACAAACTTCTTCTTAACTTAAATAACTTTGGTCTCTTGCTAAGAATTACTTCAAATAGCTTGAGAAATGAAATATGACATTATCTTGTGATCAAGCTTAGGCCCAACAAAAACTAAACAAAGCATGCAAAAGAAGTAACAATTTCCCCCCAAAATACCTACTCCTGAATATAAAAGTTTGGGTCTAAATCAGACCTGAAAATGGAAAGTTATTACCTTATTCACTCAAATAAGAACACAATGTACATAACTTTTTCAAAACTGAATACCATCTTTTGAAAACAGTGTAGATCTTGATAAAGCCAGCTGATCAGGATCCACACTGTTTTTAATTCTCTCTATAAATCCACACTTATCATGAAATTGCACAACTGGACTGACTTTGAGACATCAGAAGTTGATAGCATTCACAACTCAAAATGAACTCAAGTAGAGCATGTGTGATCTGGTACTTATCTGATCAAAATAAGTTAAGCATCATGTCACTAAATTTTTCAATAGCCATAATGTTAAATTCCCAAAGTTAATTTGTTTATTCAAAACATAATGAAGGTAGTTGAAAATTCTAACTCCAAACAATGCAGACAACAATATCTTAGTTGTACGGTAAATGTTCTAAAATTTCGAACACTCTAAAATTACGAACACCTAAAATTATCGCCGAAAATAATTTTTAAAACATCCTAAGAAATCGAACACTGACATTTTTCGGAAAAGTGAATTTCTAAAATTACGAACACACGTTATTTTCGGCGAAAAATCGATGTCCGTTTATCTATTTGTCCCATCTGTGTTCAGAATACTTCTACGGTACAGCACGTGAGCAGTAGCGACATTTGGAAGGTTCCATTCTACTTTGATTGGTAATCTGGCACGTGACGTTCTATTTCGCATGCCAGCGCATGACGTTATACGTTATACATTATATAATGTCACCAGCATTGACGAACATGATGCACTGACAAGTTCCTGCAACAATTCCGAAACTACTTTGACTAACCCTATTGAGTATATGTATCCACCCAAATATTTATTACAGACCAAAGGCCACGGTTCAGCTAATTGTACGTGAATTATGCACGTTAACACACGCATAGTGTGCTGTGGCACGTACTCGTTTTTTTTAAATACCAGCCCCGAAGGAAGAGAGAGAGAGAGAGAGAGAGAGAGAGAGAGAGAGAGAGAGCTGTGAAAATGAGACGCTCACTTAGGCGAGAGAGAATGAAATAAGTTGTTGTATAGTGATTGCCGTGGACGTTTGCAACATAAGGGGTCATTCGGTTTCGTGCAAAAAGCAGATAAAATCGTGCAAGTCGCATGCTTATTTTTCTCACCGAGACATCCAATGCGGAAAATAAAGCCACCGTATATTTAATATTTACCGACATGCCTGCAAGAACTCGCACGTGGTCATCATCTCAATTTTATTCACGGTACAGTACAAAAAGTTTCAATTGAAAATACCGATTTTCTTTGGGTATGTGCTAAATTTTCCAAGAGTATAAATTTTTTCCATTTTAACTATAGGAATGATGGGGAACGAGAAGAGACATTTACTGGAATATGTAAAGCTCTATGGAAAATTTATCAATAAAAGTGAAACCTAGCACATGTTGAGAGAAAATATTGCTGCTACTAAATTATCTCTGACAATTTTATGGAAAGATCTTTATTCAATAAAAAAAGTTATAATTGTATTTACATTAAGTCTATGGGAAAACCCTGGAGAACTTGTATAGCCATTATACATCCTGTAATTCAGACCCTGGAGAACTTGTATAGCCATTATACATCCAGTAATTAAGACCCTGGAAAACTTGTATAGCCATTATTCATCCTGTAATTCAGAGCCGGGGGAACTTGTATAGCCATTATACATCCTGTAATTCAGACCCTGGAGAACTTGTATAGCCATTATTCATCCTGTAATTCAGACCCTGGAAAACTTGAATAGCCATTATTCATCCTGTAATTCAGACCCTGGAGAACTTGTATAGCCATTATACATCCTGTAATTCAGACCCTGGAAAACTTGTATAGCCATTATTCATCCTGTAATTCAGAGCCTGGGGAACTTGTATAGCCATTATACATCCTGTAATTCAGACCCTGGAGAACTTGTATAGCCATTATGCATTCTACCATTTAGATCCTTGAGAATTTGTCTAGCCATTATGCATTCTGTTATTTAGATCCTTGAGAACTTGTATAGCCATTAAGCATTCTGCCATTTAGATCCTTGAGAGCTTGTTTAGCCATTAAGCATTCTGTCATTTAGATCCTTAAGAGCTTGTATAGCCATTATGCATTGTGTAATGCAGATCCTGGGGAACTTTTATAGCCACTCTGCATGCTGTAAATCAGACACTGGAGAACTTGTACAGCCATTATGCATTCTGTAATTCAGATCCGGACAAACTTGTATAGCCATTAATGTATCATGTGATTCAGATCCTGGAGAACTTGTATAGCCATTATGCATGCTGTGATTCAGATCCTGAAGAACTTGTATAACCATTATGCATACTTTAGTTCAGATCCTGGAGAGCTTATATAGCCATTATGCATCCTGTAATTCAGACCCTAGATGTGTATATATACCAACACCTTTGAAAATTTGCATTATGCATCTTGTAATTCAGCCCCTCAATAACTTGTACAGCTATTATGTATGCTGTAATTTAGACCCTGTAGAACATGTACAGCCATTATGCGTGCTGTACACAGACCCTGTAGAACATGTACAACCATTATGCATTCTGTAATTTAGGTACTAGAGCACTTGTATAGTCATAATGAATTCTGTAGTTCAGACCATGAAGAACTTGTAAAGTCATCATGAATTCTGTAATTTAGATTCCTAAGAACACATTTAGCCATTATGTATTTTGTCATTCAGATTCTTAAGAGCACGTTTAGCCATTATGCATTCTGTTATTTAGGTCCTGGAGAACTTGTAAACCCATTATGAATTCTGTAATTCAGACCATGAAGAACTTGTAAAGCCATAATGTATTCTGTAATTTAGATTCCTAATTGTAAAGCCATTATGAATTCTGTAATACAGACACCTGAAGAACTTTTAAAGCCATTGTATGTATGTCGTATGAGAGTTCCACCGCTGACGTATCGGCCCACCCCTTCAAGCCACAAAGACAGGAAGGGTAGTTTCACGACACCCCCACAGGTAACGTGCCTGGTTATAAAAATGTGATAAAAAGGGCTTACTATTTACAGCAACCAGCATGCTGGTACAATACCAGCAAGGCGGCCGTGGCCTGTTTAGGTGGTGGGGAAAACCAGAGAGCCTGGAGAAAAACCACCACAAGCTTGTACGGAACAGGCAAACCGTGTAGACATAACTAAGCACAAGTGCAGAGAAATAGGTCTACCTGATGGGATGGGAGTCCCAAACAGACAAGCTGCCCAAGGGGATGGGTCCACGGGAACTACCCTTTCAGGTCACAGCGCCATTGCCAGTCAGACCTTGATATTTTGGCGGCATGCCCCAGCCCTGCCTATTTCAGAAACACCAGGAAACTATCCCAGCCTCGCCTTTTCAGAAGCGCCAGGAACTACCATCAAGGCACTGACTGACCACACAGTGTGCCGAGAAAGCTCTCACTCAATCTCATGGCTGCAAGTTCCTGCCAAGTCCAGCACCACCCCACCAATTCACTTCCCACAGCGAGAAAACTAAACACTCGAATTTTCACCTAAAATAACCAACGTAGTTAAAATAAAGATGATAAAGGTAAAAGTGAACACCTAGCCATCAATTAAAAGTAATTCTATAATCTAGATTCCTATGAGCACATTTAGCCATTATGCATTCTGTAATTCAGATTGCTGAGAACTCATATAGCCATTATGCTTTCTGTAATTCAGATTGCTGAGAACTTGTATAGCCATTATGTATTCTGTAATTCAGATTGCTGAGAACTTGTATTAACTATTATACATTCTGTATTTCAGATTGCCGAGAACTTGTATTAGCCATTATGCATTCTGTAATTCATATTGCTGAGAACTTGTATTAACTATTATGCATTCTGTATTTCAGATTGCCGAGAACTTGTATTAGCCATTATACATTCTGTAATTCATATTGCTGAGAAGTTGTATTAACTATTATGCATTCTGTATTTTAGATTGCCGAGAACTTGTATTAGCCATTATGCATTCTGTAATTCATATTGCTGAGAACTTGTATTAACTATTATGCATTCTGCATTTCAGATTGCCGAGAACTTGTATCAGCCATTATGCATTCTGTAATTCATATTTCTGAGAGCTTGCAATAGACATTATGCATTCTGTAATTCAAATTGCTGAGAACTTGTATAGTCATAATGCATTCTGTTATTCAGATTGCAGAGAACTACAAGTATAGCCATTATGCATTATGTAATTTAGATCTCTGGAGAGCTTGTATAACCATTAGGCATTCTGTTGTTAATATCCTGGAGAACTTGTATAGCCATTATGCATTATGTAATTTAGATCCTGGAGAACTTGTATAGCCATTATGCATGCTCTAATTTAGAGCCTGTAGAACTTGCTGTTACTTAGACTGTGAATCTTGAGCATTACTGTATAGCCATATGCAAGCTATAACTTAGACCTTGAAATGCTAAAATGCACACTGTAATTTAGAATTTGAAGAGCATGACTGTATAGCCATATGCATGCTATAACTTAGACCTTGAAATGCTAAAATGGAAACTGTAATTTAGAATTTGAAGAACATGACTGTATAGCCCCATGCACATTATAACTTAGATCTTGAATTGCCAATATGTATGCTGTAACTTAGGCTTTGAAAAGTACATTGCTGTAACGCCAAATGCAAGCTGTTCCTTAGACCTTGGATTGCCAATATGTATGTTGTAACTTAGACTTTGTAGTATAGCTCCCATGCATGCTGTAACTTAGATCTTGAATTACCAATATGTATGCTGTAACTTAGACTTGAAGGACATGATAATATAGCTCCCATGCTTGCTGGGACCATGACTTAGACCATGAATTACTTACCAGTATGTGTGCTATAATTAAGACCTTGAAGACCAATATGTATGTGGCAACTCAGACTTTTATAAACATGGATGTATAGCCATATGCCTGCTGTAACTTAAACATTGTATTACCAGTATGTATGCTATAACTTAGACCTTGAATTGCCGACATGTATGCTGCAACTTAGACCATGAATTACTTACCAGTATGTGTGCTATAATTTAGACCTTGAAGACCAATACGTATGCAGCAACTCAGACTTTCATAAACATGGATGTATAGCCATATGCCTGCTGTAACTTAGACATTGTATTACCAGTATGTATGCTATAACTTAGACCTTGAATTACCAACATGTATGCTGCAACTAAGAGCTTCAATTATAATTACTTACAAAATTGACCTTGATATACATATGGCTGTAAAGCCATATGCATGCAGTATCTTAGATCTTGAAATTCCAGTATGTATGTTGTAACTTAAACCTTGAATTGCCAATATGCATGCTGCAACCTAGACCTTCCTCCAATTGCAGCGGGTGAAATTTTCACATTTTGTCACTTATTAAAGAAACAAAATAAGGCTTGATATAGCACATGAGAATCGTCTGCTGGCTGATGATCCATAAAGCCTTGTTTTCCCTGTAAGTTTAGAAAGATATAGCATAGCTAATGTGATTGGCCTTTTAAGGGCTTATATTTGCTTTAATTTTAGAAAATTTGGTATACAGAGTGAAATTACAACATCTGATATCTGTGTAAACAGTTTTTATTTCAAAATTATTGTCAATATAAGTTAACATGTTAACCCTTAAAGCCCCAATCACAACTGCAGCAGACGACAAATTTTGCGGCATCTGTCCCAATTTTCGACAAAAATAAGGTATGATATTACATAAAAAAGCGGCAAAATTTGCAATTGTCGTCTGCTGCAAATTATAGGTGGCGCTTTAAGGGTTAACTCTTTGCCTGCATGCCCTTTTGTTGTAAGCTTATTTTTCAAAATCAACTTTCTCGTAAAATTCTTTCAGGAATACAATCAGAGTGTCAAACAGTTTAGATCCAGGTCAGACCAATGTTTTGTCAGTCCTGTTCTGGATCCAAACTATTTGCAAAGGGTATCAGCATACAACAGTAGTAGGCAAAGAGTTAATCCAAAAAGAGCTAATCACAACAGCAGAAGAAGACGAGTTTTATTACATTTTTGCTTTTGCAGAAAATTGGGTATGATATTTTATGTGAATCAACTTCAAGCAGACCATTAACATTAAATATCAAGCCTTAATGGGTTTCTTAAGGGACAAAATTGGAAAGCGTCGTCTGCAACAAATTTTAGGTGTCACCTTAAGGGTTAAAAGTTAAATAGTCTTTGTTTAGTACCCTGTATCTTGTCAAATGTTGTTGACTTTCAATTGTTTTACTCTTTGCCTACTTAGTAATTTTTCAAACTTTTTTGTCGTCTGCTGATTTTTTTTAAATCAATCTTTTAGAAAAATTCTTTCAGGAATACCATCAGAGAGTGTCATTTAAACAGTTGGAATCCAGATCAGGCCCGACAAAATCTCAGTCCAAACTGTTTGCAAAGGTTATCAGCAGATGATACTTGTAGGTAGAGCTAAAGCTAAAAATGTTGCAGTTTTTGATAGATAGATTCCTTTATTTCCTCCAAGTAGGAGAGTACAAACTATCAAAGCATAAACATACATGTACATGTAACTATATACAAGAGACAGACATAGAATATATATTATGAAATTAAACTTTGGAAGCAAGCTTATATTTACATGATTTGTTTTAGATTATTATTATGAGTGGTTATGCTGGGCTTCATTGCAAGCAGATCCCTTGCCGAAACGAAATGCAAGACATTTACAAATGAAATAGGCATAACACTCAACCAGCATAAGCATTCTACCTATAAGCTACGGTAGTAAAGTGAGTTAGACATAGAATATATATTATGAAATTAAACTTTGGAAACAGGCTTATATTTACATGATTTGTTTTAGATTATTATTATGAGTGGTTATGCTGGGCTTCATTGCAAGCAGATCCCTTGCCGAAACGAAATGCAAGACATTTACGAATGAAATAGGCATAACACTCAACCAGCATAAGCATTCTACCTATTAGCTACGGTAGTAAAGTGAGTTATTACCCCCCCCCCCCCCCCCCCCCCATTTGTAAGTTTTTCTTTATCCAGCCCCCTAAGCAAAATATATACGTCTGGGTTAAACTGTAAAATTTTATCCCAGAGACAAACTCTTTCCGAGTGGACAGAAGGGCATTCACTTATACAGTGATCAACAATATTAACATAATTCATATTGCATTTGTAGCACAGCCAGGCATTGTCAGCATCAATCACCAGGAAGGATATCATTTGAGTGGGTAATTTTTTGAAAGGGTCTAAACAAAGTGAATGCCATAATTACTATGTATGCGTTTGAATAGGTTAAACTCTGGCTGCAATGTCCGGCTATGCCAAAAATACTCTTCACGTTCCTGTATCTTCTTCCTTACACTTTTATTCCAGGTCAGTCTATTCGGAAAGATACCGTCTCTCTTGTATGCTGTCAAAACATCTAGAAGACCATACTTTCCGAGAATACTGACAATATCTGGAATGAAACCTATTTGCTTAGTGCCATTTATAGAATAAGAGCATATTATGTTCAAAAATACAACCCGTATCCAATGCTCAAAATTCAGTCTACACAGTTGACCAAACAAAATAAGTTTTTTGAAGTCTATTTTAGACTCAATAGAGTAAATGGCAATCATGCTAAGAGCTATGTCAGTTCTCGTCCGTCGATGGAGTCCTTGCATATACTTTATACAAAATCTATGAGCTCTTTCCATAATTAAAACATCAGACTCCGTCATATTATTCCAGTTTTCACAGCCATACAAGGCTTTGGGCAGTAAGATACGTTTGTAAATTTTTTGACAAGACAGGGGATGTAGGCCGTTCTCGTGAGTAATATCGCTATTCGCCAGACTGGCGAAATATTGGTATTCCTGAAAGAAATTTTAGAAAACCTTAATTTTGAAAAAAATCCAGCAGATGGCAATTTTTTAAAAAATAATTACCCCGCATGCAAAGAGTTAAAAGTTATGATCTTACGCATAGAACAAATCCTGGTGTTAACTTTCTATGACGAAAACCAACAAGTTTTACCTGTTAATAGCAGACGACAACTGTAGACTTCCATTTTGGACTGTGCTGGATTGGCTAATCTGTTCCACGTCTGACACAAAAGCGTCGAACAAATCGTCCAGATCTCGTCTCACTTTTTCTGTCACCTCTTCACGTAATTTCTGTAACACAAGATTGGCAGTTTCCTTGTCAATATTATTACTATTGTTACCATGGAAACCCTTTTCCTTGTCAATAATTTTACCATTGTTACTATGGAAACCAGTTTCTTTGTCAATATTATTACCATTGTTACTATGGAAACCAGTTTCTTTGTCAATATTTTTACCATTGTTTCTATGGAAACCAGTTTCCTTGTCCATAGTTTTGCCATTGTCACCATGGAAACCACAGCACTTTACTTCTTTCTTTTCATTCTTTGACTCCATTCTTAGTCTGTAAGTTCTTTTAATATCTCACTTCATTTAGTCCATAAAATAAAGAGTTTTAATACTTTCTCCTATTGACCTACACGTAGATAAAGACTTTTTCAGGTAAATGCCTTTCTTAAATTTGACACAAATTCTACTTAAATTAGATTTATTAAATAATGTTTTACCCCAGATATTTGACATCTTACCAGGTCCGAGTGCATAATTAAAATTTCATTTTCTTATTTCTCAACTCTTTTCATATGTTGTGGGTACTCAAAAGAACCCTCTCAATGAGATGGCTCTTTTGAGCATCCAAAATGTATGTTAAAACTGATGGATAAGAAATAATTCACAATTATACGCTCAAATTTTTGCTTATCTCGACCTTTACCTTAAGTTCTTGCCCAAATTCTATATAGTCTGATAAACTGCCTGATAGTGCTAGATTGAAAAACAGCGAAAAACCAGAACAGCCTGCTCCTCAAGTTCTGTTCTGATTTTACACTGTTTGATCATGCCTACTGTTTAAATATGTTGGATAAAAGTAGTATACATAAGTCACTACAGTGACACTGTCTCATAGACTACCAGAAGCTTAAGGAGGCTCTTTTTATTATTCTCAACTTTGTGACAAATTTTAACCCAAAATAATCTATAATTTCAAAATATCAATCTTCTTCTTTAAAATCCATTCAACTTTTTTTTTTCTTATCCAATCATTATACCAGCTGTCACACTCCCAGTTACATCATAATTTTTTTATTCATGAATTCACAATATTTTTTTTATTCATGAATTTATTTATATCAATTTTTTTTTAAATATAACTTTATTCATCTACTCATCATACACTCATATAGTATCCATACAAATCACATATAATTATTTCGAAATGTATCTCCCAAGCTCCTTTGAAAGGGAATTGTGCAAACACTGCAACCAACGTCATCGATAAATAATATACTGTGACACGTGTTTCATTCAATAAATTTTATATCGGCCATATCATACAGACAAAGGAGTCCTAGATAAAATACATCTAGGTCAAGATAAGTCAAAAGATGCATTTGACTTGTTCTTTATCAGGTTATTTTTTGCAAATCACTAAATTGTATGTTGTGGGTAGTTATTGGCATTACGTAAGGGCAACTCTTTTCAGAAGCCAGCTGATCTGGATCTACACTGTTTTTATAACAGGATATATCTTAGTATAGCCTGGTAAAGGTTAACCCCTTAAAGCACTAGCAAAAAAGCTACATTTCAAAATGACGTCTGCTTCAGTCATCTGCTGCATATATTTGCTAACATTATTGACTTATGTCAGTAAAGAGGCAAAGTGTGTAGACCCAGATCCTACAGGAGCAGTCTGATCTGGGTCTACACTGTTTGACCAAGAGGCTTCTAAAACATTTCAGTAGACCACAAAAGCAGACAATTTTTGTTGTGTTTGGTACTTTTGGGGTTTAAAGCTTTCTGATGAGAAATCTATAAACATGTAAATGGCCAAATCTAAGTGTAGATCCTGATGAGATTCCAACCTAGCTAGTGATCAACCCCTTCAAATTTAAATTGATTAATCCAGATTTTATTGTATCTTGAATGCATTAGTACTGCCCAGTTCATCATCATTACAGGCAAGTGGTATCAAACTGAATGGAAAAATCCAACAAAATGCTAATGGGTAAAACCCACCTGAATTTAGTGGGTAGCTAGATCACCCAAAATTTATATGGGTCATATAGGTACATTATGTTATTTTAAAATAAAACCTGTGTTTGGTGTGAAACCACTGCCCACAAGCCTAGAAAGATTGACTCTTTCTATACTAATGACTCTTACATATTTTGACAAACAGTGAAGACACAGATGAAATGCCGCATAATGCGGCATTTCATCAGGGTCTACACTGTTTGCTATGACAAAAGCAATATTTAGAGAAAGAAATATATTTTTATGTGGACATTTTATCCTGTGACCTCTCAGTATATTAATCAATGGACCATTCCCAGTTTATTGCATCAAATCTAAACGAAAAAATCCATTAGGGCATAAAGGGTAAAAGCCAGAATCTTGAAAAATTGCATGCACGAGTTAAGCTAATTTTACTGTCTTAGGCAGATTGTCCATACTACACCTACCTCCTGAATGTAAAGCTTTAACTATCGCTAAAATGATCATGAAATGAACAGATGATTTTTTTTATATCTTTACTGAAGAAGTTGCCATCAATGAAAAAGGTGTCTTTTTATATGAAGCAGCCGAGGTTATTTATACTGAGGTCATTCACTTTAATGGGTAACAAAGATTTAGTACCCAAGGGCTAAAAAGAATGTTGAACCTTTATTTTTTTTTATTTTTCTTTATGAGAAAATGGGACTTCTTACTACAAAATTAATGAAACCCTTAGTTATAATATATTGCAGAATAATTAAGAGTTTTATTTCTACTAATGGGTCATATAGGTACATTATGTTATTTTAAAATAATTTTAAAACCAATCACATGCAAACTGAGTGAAGCCTGATTTTCCCCCCTGAAAACATGATACCTCTGGGCATAATTCAAATGCACTACACACTTCTTTTAGCAGTTTGAAGCCTGATCAGACAACTCCTAAAAAGCAGTCTGATCTGGGTTCATTTTGCTCAAGAACATCAGCAAATGACATTGAAATTGTCGTGAAAGCGAGGAAAAAGGCTGAAATTTAGATTAGACTGAGTTTACTATACAAAGAATTCTTTCAACTTAAACAAAACTGACCAAATAGACATGGCTGAAAAATTGTTGAAAGAGTGATATTCTGACATGAAACCAAGGTTGGGCAGTGGAAACCACCCCCGGTTTTAACCAGCGGTTAAAACCCGCGGCGGTCAATAAGCCAAAAAGTGGTCAATACTTGTCATGGTCGATTGAAAATCTGGAGGGACCTTTTTGTGTTGGATTGAGATATTTTTACAGGTTTTATGTTCTATCTCTTGAAAAAAGAATAAATTTACTGTTTCGTCCCTGTAAGGGCCACTTTTCATGGTGAGATTTCCATCTCAAGACCTTAGCACTGAGTTCTGAATTACAGTCCAATGCATCTAACACTAGTTTTTCTTGCATCATCAAAGGCAGAATAGAATAACCAATTTTAACCCTACAGGGTTTTTTTGCTCGATTTTGAGACAATTACTTTTATTAGTTTATGACACTTGGTTAATTATTAACTGATAACAGTAGATAACAGAATGACCACGCTTTCACACCTCTATACTACACACAGATGCCACTGAATTAACCAATACATTTTAAGCTCAGTGATTGGATAGGGGTTATAAACTGGACACACCTTCTTCAGTCTGAGAGACATGCCCGGTATTTTGACAGTTTTGTTTGTTCTAGGTTATTTTAAGTAAACAAATAACTCCTTGACATTAAGCGTTTTCTTTATAATTTTCACACCTTTGTCTTTTCAGGTAAGAAGCCAAACCAATTTGAATTTTAATCAATACAGCATCTTCTATTTGTACATGATGACCTCTTTGATGATCAATTTGAAGTATTGATTTTTTTTCTACTTTCTCTCATTTTAAAATAAGTCCTTGATTTAAATTTTGTTTTTATTTCTATGAAAAAAGCTAGTTTTAAAATTTATTCTCATTTTTGAATTTGCCTTTTTTATTAATGGTGAAATAGGAAATAAGTTCAAGACTGTTAGTCTGAACTATAAATTATGGTAACGACTTGGACTGAAGACACTTCATTTTTGTTTATTTTACGGCTTACGAATTATTAATACTTTTTTTTAGAAAAATCAACTAAAACAACAACAACACATTTTCAGTTAAACCTAAGTGTATTATCTTATATTAAACTACTTTTAGTCTTTATAGAGTTCAGTAAAATGGGAGATAAATAATGCCAAGTGTCTTCACATCAACCAAGTTTTTTCAATTGACCAATTGACCACCAATCGACCAGTAATGACCGGTTAAAACCAGTAATGACCACTGGTCTGGTCAATATGCATATTGACCGGTCGATTGCCAACCTTGCATGAAACAGTTTCTTTATTTGCTTTCTGGATGTAAACTGCCATTGGTTGAATAAGGTAATCAATCCCAGTCTGGTCTTTTTAGCAAACAGTGTAATCCCAGATTAGCCCAAAGGAGCAGTCTGGTCAGGGTCTACCATGTTTGCCATTCAATCAGTTGCCAACGAAACATGTTAAAACCTAAGTTAAAAACAGTTTGGACCCAGATCAGGACTGACAGAACCTTTGTCCTGGTCCAAATCCAAACCATTTGACACTTAAATACTCTGATAGTATTCCTAGTAGATTTTTTTTGAAAAAGTTAATTTTGAAAAAAAGTCAACAGACGACATCCAAAACATGAAAAATTACCCAGCATGCAAAGAGTTAATGAGGAGACATAAGATGTCCAAATATTTAGGGTTTAAACAAGAGTAGTGCAATTTTGAAATGGCAGATTGCACATATGAATCTTCAGGACTGCAACAGACAACACATTTTATGATACAGTAAAACCTGTATAAAACGGCCACTCAAAAATAGACAAAACAAAGACACACTGGTTAAAGTATATGTAAATTTGTTGGTAATTACTAGTATTGCCGGTACTTCATAGACTGGATGTGGTAGATATTGGTGTTAATACTATATAAAAAACATGCCATATGCCAAAGGGACTATAGAATTAAATACTCGGCATGCACATGGCGATTTATGTAAGCATTTAGGAATAGATTCGAGTACCGATGCGGATAATAGGTATTCGATCGGTACTCGAATCTATTCCTAAATCATACATAAATCGCCATGTACATACTGAATACTTAAAAATGATTGAAGTCTATATTCCCTTTGGCATATGCAATGTATTTCTATATAGTATTAACACCAATATCTACCACATCCGGTCTATGAAGTACCGGCAATACGCCCAAATACCGGCAAAGTGACGTACACATTTACCAGTGTGAAAGATCTTAATGACAAATGGTAGGTTAATGAAGGTCAAAAGTATTGCAGAATGCTCCCCTTGGAGCATTCTGCAATACTTTGACCTGCATTAAGCAATAATTGGTCTTGAAAACCAATTTTTGGTCTTTTTGAGAGTGGCCATGTTACACAAGTTTTACTGTATATGTTTCTTGATTTTCAAAGAAAATAAGGCAGGAAATTTTATGTGCTAGGCAGACAATTCACATGATAAGTAAGTCAATCTGGTTTCTTAGAGATGCAACATAATCTTTAAATTTCATTTGGCAATAGGTAAATAGGTAAATATCTTCCTGTTTTGGTTACCATAACATTTTTATATTTTGGTAAAACAGGTTAGTACATATGCACTTGATAGTTCCCACTCAACCAAAATTTACTTCCCTTTAAAAATAGGGCAGCCATATTGTAGGCCAAAAATCATAGTACCAAGGGAAAAATTAGAAAATCTTTTTTTTTACTTAGCAAGATTATTTTTTCTGTTAAACCAAACATGTTTATTTTGAAATCCATTTATTTATGTCGGAATGGTCAGTTCACCTAACCACACTTTTTTTCCGGGCAAGCTTTATTAAGCGGTTAACCAGTACATGCTTTCACTTGTAACTGACAACAGTCCTTTTTGAATCAGCAGAAGGGAGAAGGCATAGCAATTATTTCACAATCAATATCCGCAAAAGTATGGGACCGGGCCGGGATCTGCAGTCAGACACGTTACCGACTGCGCTATGCAGCTCTGGTATTGTAAAAGTAAGAATTGACACAAAGATCAGAAATCAATCCATTCAAGGACCACACCTGACCCAGGAATTACCACATGGGAAAGGGACAATAACACAAATGAGAGCCAAGAGGTCAGCCCTTTCCCAGTAGGTGACCACAAACCATTTAAGCATAAATCATTGCAACTGTCTCAGCACAAGGATGTAGAGTCTTTTTTAGAAAAATAGGTATATCTATTTTTGCGTAATATTTGTCTTTAATGATTTTAGACCTACAAGATGGCTGACCCATATTCCAAAGGGAAGTAACTATTCGATAATTGGTCAAGTGGGAACTATCATAATGAATACACCTGGAATGGCTTGGCTGGAAAATCTCTTAGAAATTTAATTTACGGTAAATGTTTTAAATTACGAACACTAAAAAATAATTATTTTTTCCGCTGTTCGTAATTTTAGAAATTACGTTTATGAAAAAATGCCAGTGTTCGAAATTTTAGAATGTGTGCTTTACCATGAGAAAAACGGTATATATGCATGTCAAAATGTGATAGAAACGTGTTGAAAACACGGCGATATGATTCTGTGCTATGATTCTGTGCTATCTCCTCATTTTTCTTTTCTTTAATCGTATTAAAACCGCCGCTAAATTCATGCGGACTGAGTCAGTAAAATGTCCAGCGCGTGCGGTATTTGCCAAGTCGAGAGCCAGGCATGTGCATATTATGTCACTCAATTTACTTAAAAGTCATAAAACTCCACTGATTTAAACTATTCGATAAGCCGGGTCTCCTATATTCACTCGCCTCGGACTACCGATGAATCACTACACTATTTCGTTCTTCCTTCAGAAAACAAAACTCTTTCGCTTGCTCTGCTGACTTCGAATTCCAGTTAATATTGTACTCAAGAATTTTAACCGCGAGACATCTCGTACGATCAGATTTTTTTGCAAAGATCTACACAAACTTTAAAATGCTTAGACGAGTTCCCAGTGTTAAAAAACACAACAAAAACTGACGAAATTCAAAAAGAACATACACCTCTCTCTCCCTCTCTCTCTCTCTACTTGTCGATCCGCCGATGGAATGTTAACTTTGATGTGCCTGCACCAGTCTCTCTCTCTCTCTCTCTCCATTTGCAAACACGGTTTGGATCCAGATCAGACCCGAATGGTATTCAGGATATAATGTTTCGTCAATTTAAAAATGTGTGCATGCGGTAGAAAGTACGCAAAGCGTTACTACTGTGGAATGTCCGACTTTGTCGTACAAAAGCCGATGCGCACGATAAGTTTGGGTTTTGGGTCCTCATCGGAAGCAGTTGTAACAAGATTGATTGACTGACCCAAACATTGAGTTTCGATATTCTACGAAACCAAGCCAAAGCAAAAGATTCGTGTACAAACACCGTGCAGTCTCTCTCTCTAATTTTACATCTGCTATCAAAGTTTGCAAACAGTTTGGATCCAGAAGATAGTCTGGCGTGCCTGATCAGGGGCAAACATGCATACCAAGAGTTATAATCTAGTCCGACTTTGCGTCCGATGATCACCACATGCTGAAAGGAACATTTCAGACAAGAGTACCTTCTTTCAGATGCATGCCATGGGCGGATCCAGAGGGGGGACAGGGGGTCTGGACCCCCTGAAAAATCACAAAAATAAAGGGTTTCCTAGCAATATTGATCCGGATCCCCTAAAAATCGCAAAGCTGCCAAGCCAGCATTCAATGGTGGGCCATTATCGACAATGGCGTTTCGCTATAGGGCCGATGATGGTCCATTTTTAGTGGCATTTAGGTCCTCTCTCACTACCCCCTCTGACAAAATGTTCTGGATCCGCACATGCATGCAGAGCGTGTGAACCGGCTCGATTGAAATTAAACTGTCGATGGACATAATTCATGCGCGGATGAAAGTTTTGTCAGAGGGGATCCAACTTTGACAAAGTTGATGAGGGGAGGGAGGATCCAAGTCCTACTTTAAGCGGGCCATCGTCGGCCCGCCAGCGAAACGCCATTAAATGGCGTTTCACTGGCATGCCGATGAATGCCCGACATTGAATGCTGGCTTCGCAGCTGCGATTTTTCAGAGGATCCGGACCTGAATTGCTAGAAAACCCTATATTTTTGTGATTTTTAAGGGGGTCCCGACCACCTGTCCCCCCTCTGGATCCGCACATGTAATTTCATGATATTTTGGTACTTACAACTTGCGACAAAGACTCAGACGAGCCTGCGCAAGTGTGCATTCTCAATACAGCATTGATGGCTCAGGTATGTCAAGCATCACCGCTTTTATGTTGTATGGATTAATTTTGTGTCACAACTTGGAAAAAAGGCCCTTTTGTATATAAGTTTGTATAAGCAAACTTATTTAGCAAATAATGCTGTGGTATGCATGGCATTTTTTAAAGTAACAACATCTACTGTTACTTGCAAATGTTCAATTTTGACGACCAGGCAGCGTCTGACCAGTGACCTTTATATATAGGTCAGTGGTACATGGTGAACATAAGCTGAGATGTGCGTTTTCTTGAGGTAATTGTAACTCCTAATCCTTGCCCGAGGCATGTCTGTTTAATGTCTGTGACAATTTACTGAAAAAGGAAATCCATGTTAATGACCATTGCTGAAGAAAGTTGATGGATCGGATGCTTCTTATAGGTAAAAATTTCGCCAATAAAGGGTTTTAAAAATGTTTGAACACGCTGCAGGTAGCCTGCACTGTTTTCCGCCGATAGATGCATAGACAGCCTATACCAATTACATGCATGAACTTTGTCACGTACTACATGTAGGACAGTCCGTGCTTTTAATGCGCTCTTGCCTTTGATCTAATCTGAAAGCATGTATCGCCTGATTAGCAGACAAAAAGCATAGTCTTGCGCTCGGCATGCGAAAAAAGAACGTCATGTGCCAGATTAACCATTTAAGTGGAATGGAACCTTCCAAATGTCGCTACCGCTCAGGCGCTGTATGTTAAAAGTAAACCGAGCACAGATGGGACAAACAGATAAATTCCGCCGAAAATAACTTGTGTTCGTAATTTTAGAAATTCACTTTTCCAAAAAAGGTCAGTGTTCGATTTTTTAGGATGTTTTAAAAATTATTTTCGGCGATAATTTTAGGTGTTCGTAATTTTAGAGTGTTCGAAATTTTAGAACATTTACCGTATTTGAAAAAGAGATAAAAAAGGCCATCAGCAGGAATTAATATCACTAGAACCAGGCATTTTATGAGCCAGTGAGTGACGGTGAACACCAGAAACCAGGTCCTGTCTTTCGGGTTTCCTACGATTTGATATTCAAACCAGCCTGCTTAGCTTAGACAGAGACTAGCTAGAAAAATGAAATTTCCCTCGTTGCAAGTCTAGATATGATACTTTCCAATAAGTGCATATCAGACTGTGTAGATGTGCAACTGGTCTGCACCTTTGTGGTTCGCTAACCCCTGAAGACACATTTTCTTGTGTCAAGTCCCTTAAAATCACTATCATAACAGCATCTGGGAATGGAAGGAGTTAGGATATACTATTGGGTTAATACTGTTACAATTTCTCTTACCAGGACTTCATTTTTAATACTCTGTATTTTCAACTGTTCCTCATATGGATCTGGTCTATCTGAAAAATGACATAAAAAAGCATTTGATTTAACCTGTTAAATGTAGATCCATTATTCTAACCCTTAGCCTAAGTCCATTAAACAAAATTTTTGATCGTAAAATCACACTGGTCAATGTAAACGCACCGGTGGTTGCTACAACGAGCTGGTGGTTGCATTTTTCAGCCCCGGTGGTGGCGTAAAAGGTAAAAAAATCTATACCTCGTCACCTTAGCGCAAAAAGTCAATAACTCCATTTTACAAACTTTTCAGGAGAGGCAAAAAACATTTTATCTTCTTTCACTTTCCTCTCATGTTATTGCTATAAAATGTTTTCAAATGCATTTTCTGTTAGATTTTATGTGAAGAGAAACTCCAATCTTATAATTTTATGATAAAAGTGAAATTAAAGAAAATATGCACTTATTGGAAATTGACAACTGAAAATTTTGGTGCAAAAACTCAATAAGTGCACTTAACCCATTTTTGCGCTGAAAATTTTTGGTGCAAAAACTTGGTAATTGCGCTTTTATGTAGCATATTGACTTAGATACTTTGATGCAAATGAACTACAAAAGTGCTTTGATGCAGCATAAGATCATAGATTTTAATCAAAGTGTTTTTATGCAGGATTTGATCATAGTTTTCAGTCAAAGTTTTGATTTGGATCAAAATTATATAAACCGTAATCGTGAACTCGACAAAACATCATGAAAATCATGTATGCAAAATAACACTGCATTTGTATACTTTAAACATTTGATCACCAAACTTACAAACTAACAAATTCCAAATTATTTTAAAAAAAAATATCATTTTGGGGAGTTATCTGCAGTTTTTAACCAACTTTATGCTTTAAATTCCTATGTGTATCACTTAGTTGTAACTATAGCAAACCCAAAACCACGAGAATAGATAAAATATTGCAGATTGGATGTAAGGTTGATATGCTGCTTTTTCATTGAGCAATATTTTTTTTCCAATGGTTAAACTATTTCAAGCAAATGAAAAGTTTTCTGAGCAGTATTAACATACACAACTTTGTCAACATTTTTCGTGGCAATAACATAGGCCTTTAATAAATATGCCATATCTCACTTCAAGATTGAATAATCCAGTCAAATAAAAACTTAAAAGTTAGTAGCATTACTCTATAAAATCAAACTATTCTGTTTCTATGATAGTGATTTTTTTTTCTTAGGGAATCATTTTCTCACATTGTGGCCCATATGGTATTTGATTGATTTGTCAATTTTTCAAAAAATTACATATATAGCTTTGATATCTAGGCCTACTCAGTAAGTGAGAACTAAATATCATAACATCTCTATACTAAAACCTATAAAGTAACCAATGAAGTGAGCATCGGACTCAGTGGACTTCACATCTACTATCGTTACATCTTTTCTGGAGCTCACTGGTAGAGTGCTTGACTCATGACTGAGGGGCGCGGGTTAGAGCCCCACCGGCGTCAATGTTGTGTCCTTGAGCAAGACATATTAATCCTAGCTTAGTACTGGTTCAACCTAGGAAGACCTATCCCTAAATAACTGAAAGATTGTTGATGGGATGTAAATAATTAAATCAAACTAAAGACATAAAATGTGGTTTATTTTGTGTGAATGGCCTTTTGTAAAAGCTCCTTCATGCAAATTAACACATTTTATCATCTTTTTTCTATTTATCAAGTCCGAAAGCTCTCATCAGTAATATAAGTTAACATATAACAAGAAATATCTTGAAAGAAAATAAGGTGAAAGAAGACGGGTTTGATATGAGTAATGTGAGAATTTGAAAAAATTATATAAAACATTATTTCGGGATTTTTTTCCATGGTTGCTAGAGTACTTTGTTTTCAGTCAGCTAAGCTCAGTAAAGTTTTTTATTTTAATAAGGAATCCATGCGGGCAAGGCAGGTGATCCAAATTTAGAACTTCATTATCTGCCACAGTGATGTATGTAGAAAACTCAAGTCCGAATGAAAAAAATTCCCCTGCTTCCCAATTTTAGGACACTTTTTCTTGGTTGATGATAAAATTATGTTAATTGGAACTGCCTCAGCCCTAGTATTATGTACGAAAATGCAGCATTTTGAAAGGTGGATGGAACCTGATTAAAATTGATTATTCTGGTGACCAATAGAAAATAAATTTTGCATTTTTTCCAAAACATATTGCCATGGCATTTTCTTTTCTTCAATGTTATTAATGGCATGATGTAGCCATTATTTTTGCTACATTATAACTTATATTGTCATGTTAAGAGATGAATTCAATTTTTGGAATGTACATGGAATCATGAAAGCTTCGGGTCTCTTGCAAAGTAATTGAAGCCCGAAGGGCTTCACGTTAACTTTGCAAGAGACCTGAAGTATTCATGATTCCATGAACATTCCAAAAATTGAATTTATTGCTTATATTTACATTTTATTATAAATATCTAAAATATAAAAATTAATTTTAATTTAAGAATTAAATCAGATTTGCATTTAAAATATAATCGTATTAACGGCTTAGTCGGAGTGCAAAATGGAAAAGCGGAACAGTCAGCTTGAACACTGACAGCCAATGGAGCAAACAAGAGGCCTGTTTCGCATGTGCGACTCGGGCTTGGCAGCTGTCAATCAAATTTATGTAATTCATGAGGCTATGAATCTAAAGATTCATTAAAGGATTGCTTTGAAAATGTAAATATTTATATATATTATTTTCTGTTAAATTGTATTGTCATGGTTTTCTATGACATCATTATCATGTGGTTGTCATGTGATCCTGAAATCTTAAGTTTTTCATCCAAGGTTTGATTCATAGAATTGGCCGAGGTGTTCGGAGTGAAGATTATGTCAATTTATGTGTATTTATGTGTATATTTCTCCGCCTCAAAAGCTGCACATTTAAAAAGCACCACACATTTTTGGCTGTTTGTTGTGTCATGTTCAAATACAATAGTGGTTTAATACTGATCTATAAAAATCGACAAATATTTCCTATGAACTATTTTACATGCCATAAAATGCCGTAAACTCACAATTTTGAAAATATATACAAAGATATTTCTAGACATTTTTCACCTTCTAATTTTCATTCTTTCAGCATCAATGTGAAAATCTTATTTAGAATTAATGAAAAGGTGCACAAAAAAAACATTTCATACAACTAAATCATTTTAATAGATCAATAACCATTTCATGACATGTAGTTTCTTACATGCCAGCTTTTCTCCAATGACTTCATCAAATTGAGGCTAAAATGATGTTGACTAAGTAATAGTTATATCATGGCTTGTTTGCCTGTATGTGGAGAATCCTCACAGCCTTATAGTGAGTGGGTTATCTTACGTACAGGTGGACAAACATGGTATAAGTAAAATAACTACATCAGTGTAGACTTCGCACATCACAAGATATTTCACACTAAAGTTAGTTAGGGTGGTATCAGTGTGTTAAAACACAAGGCAAGGCAGTAATAACAAGAAAAACTATAACATGTGTTACATGTTATAAACGGCGTTGTTGAAAGGTTCTTATGAGTAATAAAAGATGAAGGATAATAATGAAGTTTTTTGCTCGCAATGAGATATACATTAAAGCGGCTTTGAAATGAGTTATTGACGTTTCGCTAATACATAAACTATTCAATCAGACGGTGTGATGGGGAAGCAAGCTTTTGTGAAAGCTTATGTTTGTTTTCAAACCACAGCGTCTCCGAGACCCTTCGATTATGAATACAAAAATATAAGACTTCTTCCTTAACATAACTGTAAGTGGGCCGATCAAATATTAGATAGACATTTAATTGTTCAAAATATTATTTTTTAGTCACTTGCTATACCACCGCAACTTTTCTTTACAAACACGGGTAGCTCTAAAAAAGAAACAGACAGTCAGTGTTGAAAAACGTGTCCCTAAGAGATAATCAGCCCGGGACCAAAATCGTCATTAATTTTTCTATTGCGGTATTAACGATGTTAAAGGAATTTCAATATATTAAGCCTACAGAAACGTTTGAGATATCAATCTTATTTGGTACTTATCGCATCTTCAAGCAGAGAAGGCTCAGTCGAGTTTATGCCAATGCACAGCCTCGTCTGACAAATGTGAATTTATTTCAATTTGAAAACAAACACTTTTAGGTGGTAGCCAGATGTCTTAACAAATGGAAAAAACACAAAAGTTTTCAGAAAAAAATCGTTTTATTACACTCCCACTCGCAGCGTTTCTTTGCTAACGTCAGTCTTAAATTTTCAATTCTAACACACCTCGCCTATAGAGCCAACGGTAATAAACTGTGATATATCGGACTATAATTCACTGCAAAAATGTGTGATAGCTGACGTCACTGGAAAATGACGTCATTCATGGCATTAGACGCTGTTACGTCGTTTTTACGCTTGAAAGACGTTACAATTTCATGAAAACGTATGCAACGTAGTCTAATTATTGGCGGGAGTTCTTCAGTGCAATGGCGAAAAGTTGGAAGAAGCTGAAGACTTCGAATGTGTTTTCGTCGTTTATTGTGTGTTAGAATCGAAATAGATCAGCTCCATTGCGTGAATTGTTGAGTAATAATTCACTGTTTGACGGTCAGTTGTGCGAAGATAAATCACTCGCGCTGCGCGCTCGTGATTTGATCTTGTTTACAACTGACCTCCAAACAGTGAATTATTACTCAACAATTCACTGCTGGAGCTGATCTATTTCTTAAACATCAATAACAGACGGGTGACGTCCGCGTATGTCGCGACACTTTTGTTTTTTATGCAACTGATTGAGGAGTATCTGTCGGCAACTTTTTTTTATTATTCCTGATCCTTATGATATAAACGGCCAATTACGTCAAAAATCAATGGCGTCATATAGACGTAATGAACGTTGCCAAAGGCCTAAAACTTCGTGATTTGATTTTGTCTTTCCTTTTGCTTTCAAGAACAAACATCAGTTCGAAAACTTTTTCGTTCATAATGGAAGGTATGGGTACTCTGTGATTTTTTGAATTTGAGTTGTCTCAGAATTATCGCGACGTCACGGCAATCATAAGCCACAGCGTTTCGATTTTCTTATTGAATGCAAGCTTAGTGACGGAACTTGTCAATTTTATTTTTGACATAATGAAAATATCTAATTTTCAACATAAATTAGCATTTATCAAGCCGTGCGTTTTTAAAGTCCTTCAGTATAGATGACAAAATGAAATATATAATTGACATTTAAAAAGTTTTTGTAGGCAAAAATTGAAATTCCCTTGACATCGTCAATGCCGCAATAGAAATATAAATGGCGATTTTGGTCCCTCGATTAATTTTCTCTTAGAATATTAGATCAATTCAAATCATGATTTTTTTTTTTATATTTTTATACCCTTTGGGATCTTTTAAAACAATAATATGAAAAAAAATTGGGATTTAAAAGGTTTCTGTAGCCAAATTTTGGAATTTACTCAACATCTTCAATACCGCGAAAACTGTTCCGGGGTGTAAAATGCATGACATGGTCCGGTATTAGTGCTAGTAATTAACAAAAAATCAAAAAGTCATAAAGAATCTTTATAAGCATTTTTAAGAAGGCTCTATAATGGACATGTGATCCAATTTTTAGGTCGACATTTGCATTTTAAATACCATTTTGATGCTTGCAAACTTTGGTCCCGGAATTTGGTCCCGAGTCTCGGGCGTTGGTCCCGCCTTTTATTCCTTCCCCTTGTTATCTTCAGTCTTTTATGAAAACCAATACTTGTCCGCGGGGAAAGAAGACTTCTCAAGTCGAAATAATAATATCCCATGCATTTTCCTCCTTTAAATGGAAAGAAATCCAACCGCAACCCTGAATTTGCGAATGATTGGAAAAATCTACAAGCATGATCACGGATGTACAGTTCAATATACGTCCCTCGCATGATGATCGTTTGACATAATTTGCTTCGAAAACAAACCTGAGGTCAAACCAATCGAATGACCTATTTTCCGCGTTTTGCCTTTAATCTTTCTAAGGTTATTTTCTTTGCTTATTCATATTTTCTGCTTGTATGCCCGTTGTCCGTTCTGTTTGTTTATTTAAGATTTTCTTGCTTCTATTTTCTAATAAAATGAAAAGTTCGTTTCTATTTTATCGTGGCACGAAATAATTTAACCTCGCACACTGCTAAATATAGAATGAATGACGTCACAATGATTTACAGAATAGTCCTTCATATACTTATTTAATATACTTATTTAAGAATTTCGTATCTATAGTAATGAATTAATCAATAAGTTCGCCCCAAAAACCACTGAAAAGTTATTCTAAGGGAGACCATTAGACCAGCTGGCGAGGGTGAAAAATAGGTACAGTCCGTGGATAGAACAGCTGTTGAACATCCGACATTTACACTGAAAAGACACCCAATTTTAAACGTTTTAAATACTCTTTTAATAAGAGAAGTCTAAATTTGTTTTACTTTACCCTTGGAAAAACGAAAAACATTAATCAAAACGTTATTCATTGAACAATAACTTTGATCACACCCCTCTTCGGAAGAGTCCATTTCAAAACCAATTACAATTATAGGCTAAGTAACTACTGTTTCATAAATGAACTAATATTAGTTACTTATGCATTAATAAGTAACGCCGTAGAAAAATGTCTGCTTCTAGCATGATTGTGGTATACTTACAAAAGATGAGTTACTTTTAAGTATGATTTCCCAAAAGATTATTAAAGAAATAAATTCAATTTTTGGTCTTTGGGCTTCACTTGCTTTGCAAAAGACCCACCATGTTCAGCAAGAGACTCGCCATATTCATGATTCCATGAACTGACCAAAAATTGAATTTTCTGATGCATATTTAAACATTTTATATTATCAGTCAAGTATCAATTTTAAAATTTCACCTAATTTGGCTGGTTTTCCAGACATTTTGTATTAAATTAGACATAACAGAGGTTATCCTGAATTCCCACGCTTAACCTCATGGTGATATGTGTTCAACGTCACACAAACGTCAGTAAACAAATTATGTTATTGGATGGCATTGATGTTGGCACCAAAACTAAACATATCATTTGTTTTCAGACTTGGTGTAAACTCAATAAAAGCACTTATAGACTTTTTGCACCGAAAAACTTGGTTTTAACTCCCATAATTTTTTGGTGCAAAAACTCAAAAAGTGCACTTATCAAGTTTTTGCGCTCATTTATTATGGAGATGTAGTTAACCCATTTTGCTTTTTATGCAAATTACCTAATTTGCATATCTGATTTTGGACCAATATTTTGATACAATATGGAAAACATCATTGTGCATTGAAAAATGCAAAAAAGTGATTTTGTGAAATTTTGGAGTTATTGACTTTTTGCGCTAAGGTGACGACCTGTTGACTTTATTATTTATTTATAAACTTGCATTTACTTTATTTGTGATGACACCTGGCGCACAGACCACCGGTAACATTGCAGTTTATGGCTCTGCCAAGCAATTGGTGATTGAATTCATGGTTTGGACTGCAAATCCAACAAAGTTCTGGAGTTTTGCCGTGACAGGTGTTTTTTTCTAGTGCAACTGCCTAAATTGAGTGAAATCTGCATGTCTAATCGCAGCTTTTGTCATATTCCCATGAAATAACATCCAAAAAACGATTACTACTTTGTTTTTTCTTCTTGGTAAACTAGCAAATGTTTTATTGAGGAATTTTTATTACAACGCACTGGGAGCATTTTTTGACGCATTGATACCAGTACTGATGGTTGCACAGAGTTCCTGTGGTTGCTGGTGCAGACGTTGCAAAATCGCCATTTCAACCAGAACATGATATTTCGATACTGTATAGAAGGCTCAGGCGAGCCTGTGCAAACGTGCATAGTCCCAAGAGCCTTTGCTGCCAGCACAAGAGATCTTGATATTTATTACATTGTCCAGTGACTGCCTGCGCAAATGTGCAGACTCACCAGAGTATTCGCTGCTGGCGAGAATAGCACACAAATCGCCATTTAAGGCAGCACAAGATATTTTGTACAGTGACGAAGGCTAAGGTAAGCCTGTGCAAATGTGCAGACTCGCCAGATTCTTCGCTGCTCGCACAAAATGGCATTCAATCGCCATTTGAGTCACCACATGAGAATTTTAAACTGTGACGAAGGCTCAGACTAGACCAAGCAAATGTGGCCAAAGCCATCGCTGTTCGCATGAATGACACCCAAAAATAGTGAGTATCACAATCACAAACTGCAGACAAACCCATAGCACTGAGAACAACCACGAGACACCAGGAAGACAAACTAAGCAAAGCAGCCAGCTCTCTCTCTTCCCTATCAAGATGATTGTAAAACAAGAATGGACATAAAGTAACAAAATATAGAACAAAGTACAGAATCCTGTAATGACAATGAATCAACAACAACAGAATCACCGCCTAAGAACAGACAGCAGCCTATACCTCTGGGGTGCTAAAATTGCATTTTACTGGTACCAAATCTTCGCCCTAGAATCTGCTGTTGTTGAAGCACAAAAATTTTAAGCTCGCATGGAGGCTTATTAACTATTGTAATGTATCATAACGGACAAACAATCTCATTAAATTAAAAGTTTTGGGGCCAATCTGAAAAATAGGCGAAAACACTCTCAAAGTGCGAACAGGGCTAGCTCTGGAGCATCTCTGGTGAGGCTACACATTTGCAGAGTCACGCTTGAGCCTTCATCAGTGTACAAAAACCACAAAATCTATGCCTATTGACTGTATGATTTCTTTATAAGCTTGCTTTTATTGTACTTTTGATGACCCAATGCGCACAAACTGTCAGAAACATTGCAGTTTATGGCTCTGCCATGCAATTGGCATTTTAATTCATGGTTTGACCGATAAATCCGACACAGTTGTGGAGTTTGACAGTGACAGGTGCTTTTTCTATTGTGACTGCCTACCTTCAGGAAATTCTGCATGTCTTAGCACAGCTGCAGCTATGTTATCATAGTCCCATGAAATAACATCCAAAAACGATTACTACTCTCTATTTTTTCTATGCAGAGAAGGCTCTGGCGAGTCTGTACATTTGCATAGGCTCACCTGAGTCTTCGTCCTGGTACTGAAATATCATGTGCTGGCTCAAATAACGATTTATGTACCGTTTATAAGAACAGTGAATGCTGTGGTGAGGCTGCACCAGCAACCACAGGAATTCTGTGCAACCATCAGTGCGTTGTATCAATGCGTCAAAAAATGCTCCCAGTGCGTTGTAATAAAAACTCCTCAATAAAACATTTGCTAGTTTACCAAGAAGAAAAAACAAAGTAGTAATCGTTTTTTGGATGTTATTTCATGGGAATATGACAATAGCTGCGCTTAGACGTGCAGATTTCACTCAATTTAGGCAGTTGCACTAGAAAAAAACACCTGTCACGGCAAAACTCCAGAACTTTGTTGGATTTGCAGTCCAAACCATGAATTAAATCACCAATTGCTTGGCAGAGCCATAAACTGCAATGTTACCGGTGGTCTGTGGGCCAGGTGTCATCACAAATAAAATAAATGCAAGTTTATAAATAAATTATAAAGTCAACAGGGATAGATTTTTTTACCTTTTACGCCACCACCGGTGCTTTAAAATGCAACCACCAGCTCGTTGTAGCAACCACCGGTGCGTTTACATTGACCAGTGTGAAAATAGTGAAAATTTCCTTGTACTGTAATACGAGGGGTGATCAAAAAATTCGTGGAAAAGTGCTATTATATCAGATTGCTTTTATCGATTGCAATGAAAATTCACAGATAGAAACTACCATTCATAGCAAGTTGACTGAAATTAAAATTTAGAAAATGTGACGTCAGACGCATGAGCACGAGGCGCCACTGTGACGTCACTTTGCTGGAACCGGCCCATCTGTACCCTTTGGTTGCTTCTCGGGGCAAAAACTCGTAGTTATGTTTGAAATGATTGGTATTTTTAACGGAAAGTAATATTCCGCCATTCTTTGAACATAATATGTGGTTTTTATCTTATTCCGCTGCGCTGTGTATTCAAATAAGTAGGTTTCAGTCTGAATGGCAGGCCTAAAATGCGTCAATTTTTCAAGTTTTTGTAAATTTGAAATAAAAAAATTATTTTCTTGACAGTGTTCATCACTATAATTATAATATTGGACTTAACTATCAATATTAGATCTACTGGCCTGAAAAATGGTGTTTTACGAAGTGTGTAAATGGTTTATTTTAAGAATTGACATGCCAAAACAGGCAATGGGTTCATAGAAGTTGAATGCTTTGCCTTTTTGACAGTACTGTTATTCGTTTCGATTTAGAACACCATCCGTTATATATAAATCTTTGAAAGTTTGCATATAAAAGGAGTAAATATGTCGTTAAACATGCATGGAACGCAGTATGGGTTATCGCAGCATAGCAAAATTTTACAAAACGTTGAAGTTTAATTGGTTGCGTAGTAAAATGTCAAAATGCAACGTAAAATGGGCCGCTTCGCGCTATATATCGTTGCCTTGACGACAACTGTAACGCGTGTAAACGACTAACATCACGCATGTTATTATCGATCAACTGCATTTGTGTTGCAGTATAATGTGCTGTAATTCCAGCTCTATTGATCAAACGATGTAGAAATGGGAGCTATTTTCCGCGAACTTTCTGATCACCCCTCGTACATCAGTTTAAATATTTCATAATGGTGCTTAAAAGAACTGTCTCACTGAGACGGTTCTTTTGAGTACCCACAACATCCACAACATACAATGTGTGTTTCCCTTAAGAAATAAGAAAACTGACATTGATAATGCACTTTTATCTAAAGGATTAATTGTTTACCCATTAGCCAAATAAGCCTAGTGTCCTTATAATGGGAAAGAGACAAACCATATGCAGATGCGGATCAGATGTGGATCAGATGCTGCGGAATGCAGATCAGGACCTCCTTTTTTTGCTAACAGAATATAGTAATACAATAACCTTTAAATAAAGATACCACTTGTAACAACCCTAAAATTGGAAATACATGTAAAACTTGTCCATTTGATAAGAATGATATTTAACTGACAAGTCTAATTGGGTTTATAGGGTACTATTTATAATTGGCCTTTGTCAATAGGTTAAGAGTGTGAAACAAAAATTAGATTTTCTTATTTCTCAACCGAAACATATGTTGTGGGTACTCAAAGAGCTGTCTCAACGAGATGGTTCTTTACAGCACCTGAAACATATGTTAAAACTGATGGGTAAGAAAATATCTACAAATTTATGCTCAAAAATTTTGTTTATCTAAACCTGAGTACGTATTATTAATGTGTTTGGCCATTAACTGTTAGTCCAATTGTGCTCAACTTAGCGTTCAATTCTTATTGCTTTTAATGTTGGTGGTCTTTTAATTTCCATTTGATAATTGTTAATTATGCAAAAATAACATAAATCAGAATTGATTAATTTTGGCTTTTTTGATAAATTTATTTGGCTTCACAAATCACTTAACAGTGAAAAAACAATTAATGTGATGATTCAACTGAGTGCCCAGTTTTCCCCTCATTAGATGTATACCAGGACCCAGACAAGGGTGTAATACATTGCATGTATCTACAAATTTCAAACCCTGTTGTTAAGAACGTATGAGTAAAAGTCGCCAATGAATCATTTTTAGCAAAATAAGGAACCATTAGTGGATGAGCATGCTTTTCCACTAACACAGTTTGTTTGTGAGTTTGCTCACATTACATTTGGTGGCAGTGATGGGTCATGCTTACGACAACTGTCAAATCAGGATGTCCACAATTTTAGTAAAGCAAATTTCCCTGACATTTCCCTGACTAAAATCAAATTTCCCTGACTAACGCGTAGAGTTCACAGATCTGTTGGCCTCTTTGTCGCCTACAGCCAACCCGTACAATCTTTTTTTTACTACTAATTGTCATGGTATTACTCTTTGTATTTCTTTTTTTTTTAATTGTTTTTCTTTGATTTTACTTTCTATTTTCCTTTTTCTACATTCATGCATGTACATGTATTTACAACAGTAGTCTATATTGATAGGTGTGGTGCTTGAAATTAGATGCTGCAAAAAGGCACTGGCTTTCAAGTGTCCTTCAACAAAAAAGCGAAGCGAGAGAGAAAAAAATTCTGGATTTTTACACGTAGATGGCATTTTAAAGTGAAAAAGTAGGAATAGTAGGGTGTTTTCAAAAAGAAAAAAATGCCAAAAGGCATTATAGCCGTACATATCTGATAAGGATAATTATGAACATGTTTTGATTCAAATATTTTAATCTTTTAACTTGTGCACTTGTCGAATGTTAAGTGTAATATCAAAATCATATATTAATTACAATTCATCATTATATATATCTATGAAGGTATTAGACTTTCATGGAAACAAACAAGTAAAGTCAATAAACATAGAAGGAGTTGCTTTTCTTGCACAGGACATGCCCACTAACGCACGGGACATGCCCACTCACCAAGATGTACATACCTCAGGGTATAGCTGTGGAGTTCAATAAAAATGTGCAAAGGGAGATAACTGGAAATACTACTCAGTACAAAGGATTTTGAATTTACAGATGCTAATTTTAAAATAAAAGCAGTCTAAAATTGCAAAGGTAGATAAGTGAAAAAGTTAGCTACAGTTATCTATCTTGTGTGCACTGCACCTATTCATCTGGGTGTGCATATCTATGAAGTAATATGAATATAACTGAAAGAGATGTTGAATTACAGAAGGAAAAATGTCAAGAGCTAACAATTGCAAAGGGAGACAACTGAGAAAGTAAGAACAAGAGATGTTCGTCTTGTGTGGTAGATTGGTTCCCCTCGTTGATAAAGCTCCACTTCCGCTACACATATAACGACTGGTAATGCCTACTTCATTACAAGTAGAGAATCCTACCCATCCGACTGTGCATGCTCCAGAAAAGATTTTTCAACACAAACTTCAGATTTTTTTCAGTTGCTATAATTTGATAATTTATTAAAAGAAAAAATATATAAACTCTCAGAGTAAAATAAACTTAATAAAACGGCTTGTTTAAAAAATGCACTTTATGTCAAGGGTATTTCCCAATACCATGTCAATCATGACGTCAGTGTGTATGCTATACGTAGGCGCAATGGCGGCTAGTAGTTACCTGTCTTAATATGCTGACAATCTATTCAAGGGAGAGAACCAGTCTACTTGTGTGGTACACCTATTCATCTGGGTTTACATCCCTACAAGGTTTTTAAAGTTACATGCAAATAAATAGTATAAGGCCAAAAACTGGTAAGGGAGATAATTAAGCAAATAAGAAACCAAGAGTTGTCCAACTTGTGTGCAGCTCAACTACTCATCTGGATCTACATTCTTACCTAGTATTGACACCATACCTGAAATGGCTTTGGAGTTCAGATGCAAAAATGTCTAAAGTTAAAAAAAACTGCAAAGGAAGATAATTAAGAAATTAAGCAAGCTAGAGTTATCCATCTTGTGTACAGTGTGTCTGTTCATGTGGGTCTACATTCCTACAAGGTATCATCCAAATATCTTGAACAATTTTGGAGTTATTGAGCATACACAAAAATTTGTGAAAAAAATGCAAAAGGAAGTAACTAGGAAAGTAAGTAAGCTAGTGTTATGTAACTTGTGTGCAGCGTGTCTGATCAGCTGGAACTACATCCCTATAAAGGTCCATCCAAATACCTTGAATAGTTTTGGAGTTATGGAATATACACAGAAATTTGTGAAAAAAATAAATTTAAAAAAAATATCTATCTCCAAAAAATACATTTTTCACCAAAAAATTGGGAACCAACTGAAAAGAACATGGCATCACATGAAAGCAGAGACCCTGAAGAAACCATGTGTGAAATTTGAAGAACGCAGGTTGAATACTTTGCGAAAAAATCGAATCTGCCAAAAGGTTAACCAAAATGTTAACCAAGAACGCGCCGCCTGCCCGGACAACACTAATTTAATGACCGGATTTTTTCTTCGAAAAAAAGCAGGGAAAAGAACGAACAAATCAAAAGGGGAAAAATAGGGCCTGCTTGAAAGCCTGAAGGCAACATGCTAAGCACAAATTAAGTGTAGGGTACATGTTTATTGTAAGGTACAAATTCTTGCAAACACCACATACCAATTTCCATTGCACGATGCACAAACTCGATAGAAAATACTAAAAGTAAAAAAGAAGCTGCCGGGAGAGGCAAAAGATGCTGCTCCCACAAAGGGTGCTGCTCCCTTCAGCCTCTACTCAAAACATAACTTTAAAAATATAATACTAATCATTTTTATTATTGTTTTTATTATTATTACTATCACTATTAGATTTTTATTTTTATAATTGGTATGATAATAGCCAAACATAAAAGAAACTGCCTTAGCCTATATTCTTGATGTTATAGAATTGTTATTTCAAATTTTCTTGACATTTCCCTGACCTTTTGCTTAATTTCAAAAATTCCCTGACCAACTTCAAAATTCCCTGACAATTCCCTGACCTTGAAATAATATTTTTTCCCCTGACTATTTCCCTGACTGTGGACACCCTGCAAATGCTAGTTACCTTACCCATGCATTTCCCAAGCCAAGACTTGATTAGGTCAAATGAAAAAAACGTTGTGTTTCTGGTTCCTAATGCCAGAAAAATAGTAGCCCAATGGGCAACCATCCCTCACCTGGGTGCCATCATAATGTATGGAGACACCATAATTTATGCTGCTCAAAAGGCAGATAACTCTGAACTTGAAACCGTGATCAGGAATAAATTAAAACACTTAAGATATTATACCAGTTCTGGTAATCTGCAAGTATTGAAAAGTTCTGAACAAAAAATTGTAAAGGAAACCTCATGAAACTATATTTTTCAGTAGCTCAAGGGCAGCTAACTCTGTAGTCAGTCATGAGATCTGACTGAAATTTTAACTCATTAATGCTTTTATGTATGTCCTGGTTACCTACAAGAATGAAAAAGATTAAAGGAAAAATGAACATGCAAGAGTGATCAAAACATTATACAGCTATATTTTAGATGCCCAAGGGCAACTAACTCTGTAGTTGGTGGTACTGGTGTGACCGAAAATCAAAGTCATTCAAGCTTTTATGGTTGTCTTTGTTACCTGCAAGAATGAGGAGGAAAATCCATTCAAAAATGGTCATAACAGATCTTTCATTGTAAGTCGATGCGGATTTTTCCAGATGCTCAAGGGCAGTTAACTCCACAGTCTGACATTGGTTCTGCTTGAAATTCAAACTCTTAGTCTAACTGGAGAGAGACGGCAGACTATCTGGCCAAAATTTAAACTCATTCAAGCTTTAATGGTTGTCTTCGTCACCTGCAAGAATGAAGAAGATCCATCCAAAATGAAGGCACTAGAGTGGCCACAACATTTCTCCCATTATAAGTCTATGGGGATTTTTCCAGAAGCTGAAGGGCAGCTAACTCCGCAGTCCGAGGTCTGATCTGGCCGAATTTCGAACCCATCTGAGACTTTATGGTTGTACATGTACTTGTTTAATGTTACCAGCAAGAATGAAGAAGATTCAATTCAAAATGAAAGCACTAAAGTGTTCACAACATTATACACTAATTTTTCAGACATTCAGCAGCAGCTAACTCCGCAGTCAGTGATGGGATCTGACCCAAATTCAAACTCATCCAAGCTTTTATGGTTATCCTTGTTACTTGCAAGAATGAAGAAGATCAATCCAAAACTGAAGGCACCAGAGTGGTCACAACATTTCTCCCATTATAAGTCTATGAGGATTTTTCCAGAAGCTCAAGGGTAGCTAACTCCGCTGTCCCAGGTCTGATCTGGCCAAATTTTGAACCCATACCAGACCCTATGGTTGTACTAGTTACCTGCAAGAATGAAGAAGATCCAATCAACAAGTAGTCAAATGAACAAAGATCGCTCACCCTGGAGCCAGCATAACATTTGGAGACACCATGATTTATGATGCTTAAAGGCAGGTAACTCTGAACTTGAAACAGTGACCAAAAATTAATTCAAAAACATGAGATATTATGCCAGTTCTGGTTATCTGCAAGTATTAAAAAGATCTGAATAAAAATTGCAGAGGAAACCTGGTGAAAGTATAGTTTTCAGATGCTCAAGTGCAGCTAATTCCTACTTTTATGCATGTCCTGGTAACCTACAAGGATGAAGAAAATCAAATGAAAAATGAAGGCGCTAGAGTGCTAACAACATTATACAGCTATATTTTAGACTCTCAAGGGCAGCTAATTCTGTAGCTGGTGGTTGGGTGTGGCCGAAAATCAAACTTGTTCAAACTGTTATGGGTGTCCTTGCCACTTGCAAGAATGAGGAAGATCCATTCAAAAATGAAGGTGCTAGAGTGGTCATAACAGATCTTCCATTATAAGTCTATGTAGATTTTTATGATGCTCAAAGGCAGCTTACTCCACAGTCTGAGGGTGGTTCTACTTTAAATTCAAACTCATCCAAACTTTTATGTTTGTCCTTGTTACCTGTAAGAATGAAGAGGATCCAATCAAAATGAAGGCGCTAGAGTGGTCACAACATTATCCATCAATTTTTAAGATGCTCAAGGGCAGCTAACTCCATTATAAGTGATGGGACCTTGACGAAATTCAAACTCATCCAAGCTTGTATTGTTATCCTTCTTATCTGCAAGAATGAATACGATCTATTCAAAATTGAAACCACTAGAGTGGTCACAACATTTCTCCCATTATAAGTCTATGGGAGCTAATTCTACAGTCTGAGGTCTGACCGGACAGAATTACAAGAACATCAAAGATTTTATGGTTGTCCTTGTTACCAGCAAGAATGAAGAAGATCCAACCAAAAAAGGCGCTAGAGCGCTCACAACATTATCCATCAATTTTTAAGACGCTCAAGGGCAGCTAACTCCATAATAGGTGATGAGATCTTGCTGAAATTCAAACTCATTCAAGCTTTTATAGTTGTCTTTCTTATCTGCAAGGAAGAAGATCAATTCAAAACTCAAAGCACTAGAGTGGTCACAACAGCTCTCCCATTATAAGTCTATGGTGATTTTTTTCCAGACGCTCAAGGGCAGCTAACTCCACAGTCCAAGGTCTGATCTGGCCGAATTTCATCACCATCTGAGATTTTATAGTTGTCCTTCTTACCTGCAAGAATGAAGAAGATCCAAACAATAATGAAGGCGCAAGAGAGGTCACCATCTGAGATTTTATAGTTGTCCTTCTTACCTGCACGAATGAAGAAGATCCAAACAATATTGAAGGCGCAAGAGAGGTCACAACATTATTTGTTGATTTTTCAGACGCTCTAGGGCAGCTAACTCTGAAGTCAATATGGAATCTTGCCGAAATTCAAACTCACCCAAGCTTTTATAGTTGGTCTTGTTACATGGAAGAATGAAGATGATCCATCAAAAAATGAAAGCACTAGACTGGTCACAACATTTCTACCATTATAAATCTATTGGGATTTATCCAGACACTCAAGGGCAGCTAACTCATAAGTCCCTGGTCGGATCTTGCCAAATATCGGGTCCCATCCAAGATGTTATGGTTCTCTATCTATTTTATACTGGCCTCACTCATACTTGAGCATTACGCCAGGGAGTACTTATTTTGAAAGTTTGATAAAAAAAAGAAAATCAGAAGAAGAATAAAGAAGAACCAGTCAAAAATAAAGGAGGTAGAGTGGTCACAAGGTTTTCCCCTTTATAACCCTATGGGAGCTGTCTTTTGCCATGGAAATCAGAGTTCTGATCCAATCCGGCCCAAAACCTAATACAGCCAATCCCCCACCCCAATGATGCTCCAGATGAAATTTGATTACGATCAGCCAGCTGGTCTCAGAGATATTCATGTTTGAAAGTGTGGACGGACGGACACCGGCTCGAATCCCATCCCATGATCCCGAGCCTTTGGCTCTGGTGAGCTAAAATTGAGGGTAGGTAGGTTGGTTTAACCTTCTTATAATCTCAGCTATTATTCAGAATCAATTTAATGGCCCATAGTACATGTAGTTTGAAATGCAGCCATGACAACATCCCCAGGACAACATATATTTTTGTAGTTCAATCAGTGACCAGTTGAGACCGGGTACATGTATACCGGGTCAGAGACAGTATTATAACAATAGCTATGTTAATCTATTAACCAACAGAGTTAGTGTGCTAGTCAGTTCATGTTTTATTTAAAGATAACAAAAAGTCATGTCGACTGTATTTACAATATTGAAAATATGGATCTAGAAATTAGGGGTTTCAGGTGTTTACTTACATTTACTATATTATTTTGACACACACTGATGTTCCGGCCCGACTGGCTCTTTTTACGTGTTACACATCAACTTTTTGAAATGGAATGATCCAAAGGTATATAATTACTCAGAGTACATATAATAAGATGAGCTTGCTAACTAGTGGGTTCACAATACAATTAGGTGGTTAATCAACATCACTAAAACACAAGGCCTTTGATGACTTTACCACATCTAGACCCACTGTCTCTGGTATCCCTAGACACTGCCTAAAATTAAATACATGCTCACCATTCCACGATAACATATTATGAAGACGGGAAATAATTAATTCTTTATTCAGCAAAATAAAGGAAGCTCCTGCACCACTTCTTAAAAACAGTTTTAAAAATATAATGATATATCTTTCGATGGTGTGATGAACAAAGATCCAGGGCCACAGTCCTCCAGATAAGACAATTAAGAGTGGGTAAATGAATTTCTCAACCCAACATATGGTGTGGGTGCTGTACTCAAAAGAATGAGGCGAGAATGAGACGGTTCTTTTGACCACCAAAAGCATGATTAAACTGATGGGTAAGAAAAAAATAACATTTCACTGAAATTTTATTGGCTAAACTGGAACATTGGGGTGAATGACATTTGGAACAGCTGAGCTGATAAAAATATTTAACAATGATAAAATTAAATTGCGAAAATGGTGAAGATTAGTAGCTGCAGTTCGTTCATAATTCAAATAATAGGCTCATTGATTGAACATGGGTGCTGATGAAACTCTAATAGGAGGTTTTAGGGATTCCCAAAGTGACGTCATTTTCGCGCATGCGCATATCCGTGGCCGTCAATGCATAGGCCAGCCGCATTGAATCTGTGTAAAATGTGGGTTAATTTTTTGAGAAAATGGGGTTTTATAGCCAATGTCATGTCAAAACTTGTTTGCTTTCTTTGATATTCATTCGAAATGCATCTTTCCGATAAATAATGGTTCCGAAAAACAAACGTTTATTCATTTAAAAGGGAAAATATGAGGCTGCGGGAAGTCCAGAAGTGTCAAGCAGAACGCTGATATTTTCTCACAATAAAACCGATAAAAACTTTAAACATTTAAAATTTTGGTTTGTTTATGCAATATTTGGATTAACAAAGTGAGTCTACATGCTTGTCTGCCAGTTTTTGCTCTCTCTCTCTCTCTCTCTCTCTCTCTCGCACCCGCGATATCATCTCAAAGCCGGTGATTATTGACAGTCCAAAATGTAGCTTTTAAGCTTTTTTAAAAAATAGGCTAAAACAGTTGACTTACGTATAATTGTCTGAAAGAAATAATTATAATTCCATGTTTAACACGTTAAATGTTGACACTATCCTAACACATCCGTTTTCACCACTCTCTGCTGAATAAAATGGACTACATGCCCCGCGGGGAGAAGCCTTATCATATGTGTTTTCACAAGTATGTCTTAAGAATGTGTCACTAGGGTCATAAAAGATCAAAAATGATGCCGACGGTTTCATAACACATTTTAACAAGCCTGATATGAAACTGCATCGTTCTCCATCAGTTAAATTTTAATTCGTTATCGTACTTAACGCGAAATTTTGTCTGTCCGACCGCCCGCCTGTCTGTCAGGACATGTATATTTATGTTTTTAAACGTCTGTTTGTCTGAACATGCGCATGAATGTTTCTTTCAGTCTGCCTGTCTGTAAATGCGCATGTTTGTAGGCTTTATCAGTTTGTCCGCATATTCAAACTCCTGTTACTATCAGTATTACTGCCTCTGTGTTTAGACCCCCCCCCCCCCCCCCGGAAGATCACAGGTTATATAGGGTTCTATAGAAATAAGTATTTGGACACCCCCCCCCCCCCCACCCTGGAAAATGTTGGACCCCCTCTGGATCCTTGGAAAAGTATAGTTTTCTCTGTAATAAAACCATTGGATCCCCTCCTGTACATTTGGGTACGAATATTGAAAACATGTAATTCCATATCGATGTGCTAAAATCAACACTTGTGATTCAACCTTGAAATGTTAATTGTTGAATAAACTGAACTGCAAAATAATTTGAGGACGAAAAACAAACAAAAAAACAAAACAACAAAAAACGTCGTCCAGGCTGTTTTCAGGCTGTCGGGCCTGGACCCCCCTAGTCAAAAACTCCTGGATCCGTGCATGCTGTTAATGCGCATTTATGCACAAAAGCCATAGTTAACGCCCCTTTTTCGTATCTAGAGGTCTATAGCTTCCTCTGAATCTCCATCTTTATCTTACTTATACTCCCGTGAATCTGCGCAGGCTCATCTGAGGCAATACAACAGGCAGAAAAATAATATGACATCGTGCAGTCTCGAATGAGCCTTCGCTGTTCGAGAGGAAAATGTTATTACGTTTTTAGGGCCCAGATCTGTCCAATCTTTGTTCGCTTTTATTGGTTATTGTATAGCAGTGGGCATCATTGCGAGACTGCACTCATGAGCCGTTGGATCGCTACTAGAGAATAAAGTGAACATTATATTTTTTTAAGCGTCCAGTTTATGTCCACAATCAACTGTACATTAATTTTTAGTGTCGTCTGCTGATAACCTTTGAAAACAGTTCAAACCTGACAAAATGTTCTTGCGGTAATGCGTGCATGTGCAGTCTCGTATGATGCGCATCAGCTGGCCTTTTAATTCTTGTTGTGTTAGATCTCGGACTTAGTATAATACTGGGTCCGAGGTTAAATTGAATTTAAATATGTTTTAATGGCACCCGTTTTATTCACTTCAAACAATAACGACAGACAAATTATCTCAATAAATGTTAGTATTATCTGACGAAGTGTTTGCAGATACATTATAATTTGCATTTATATGAAAATATATAGCAAAGGAACTTAAAATCGGTGGTAAATATTGAAAATTCTATGTCTTTCCCTATCTAGACAATACATGGTTGACGGCCAGTATATCCCAAATCTATTTATAGCACCGGAAATACGTCACGATAAAACCTCCTATTGCTTTTTACTTCTCGGTATTTCGCCATTTCCTTGTTGAAATTGTTCTTGGTTACTCATATTCGCCATTATCGACGGTAGCTTTGATTGGAAAATAAAAGAAACCTATCACTGGTCATATGCCCGGTACCATATCTATGTAAACTCCCCAGTACTGAGTATGTACTGTTTTCCAAGGGTTAACCTCAAAAATAAACAAGAAATATCTTTAAAAAAGATATTCGGCGGCTCTCAAATACTGACGATAAACGCAACCAAATTCGCTGGTTTAGACGAGGGCGCAACACCCTTGGGCCCTTATAGTGCAACGAGAGGATTTACATGGTAGTAGCACGACTGATATGCCGAAAGTCGGTCGGTTGAAAATGTCCGATAAACAAACAATTTTAACACAATTTACTCGAAAAAAACGTTGATTGATTGATTGATGTTTATTTGGTAAAATCAACACATACATACATATACAGCAGCAAATTAAAAACATATAGCACATTAAATATCACATTAATTTAGCACTTTAAAATATGGAATAATTTAAATAAAAAAAAGTTAAATAAATCTCTGATGCTATTAAAACTTATAATTTAAGATGAATTTGAATAATTTAAGATGATTTTGAATGGATCTGGCACAAATATCACATTAAGATTATCACAGTGAACTAGGTTATCACATATCATCACAATTATGCATTATATAAATTAAGAGATCACTTTTTGACTAGGCACAAAACATAAATGGTGAAAATGACTGATATCTCATTCATATCTCACACTCCCGAATAAGAGTGCGAGACATGAATGAAAACAAAATTTGTTATTTTAATGAATGATGATGTAAAGGCAAAATGTATGAGTGTTGAAATAACCCAGGATAGCCCATGAAAGCCCTAAGGCTTATTTCCAATGGGGTCCTGTTGGTTAGATCCAAGAAGCAGTTAGGAGAGGAGGGGACATAAACCTAAGTTGCAAAATTGAAATGCTAAATGCATATTAATAATAAGCATAGGTATCAGATTCCATAAGTTGCAGTTGAGATCTAAGGTATTGTCTTGCAGCAGATTTGAAACCATTGAAAGTGCACTTCTGTTTGACAGAATTGTTGATTTTTTCTTGTAACTTACCGTATAACGGCCAAAAAAGACTATTGTCGAAATATATGAAACAGACTATAATCATGTCCAGATATGGGAATAGACTGGTTCTCTCCCTTTAATAGCTTGTCAGCATATTAAGACAGGTAACTACTAAACGCCATTGCGTCTATTTATAGCATATACACTGACAGTAATGGAAAAATACGTAGTATTGGAAAATACCTGTGACGTCTTGAGTCGAATAAAAAGTGCATTTGCGATTTTTAAACAACTGCTCCCAGCTAGCATCCCATCACGAGCCACTATCGGCCCGCCGACGAACCGTCACCTGCGGATGGTGGTTCGTTGGCGGGCTGATAGTGGCCCAATTGGATTTTTTTTATAAAGTTTATTTTGTTCTATTATCAGGAATATGGCAACTGAAAAATTACAAGTTCTATAGGTTCCTATAGAAATAAGCATCCCCAACCCAACACTGGATGCGTGGATCCAGAGGGGGTTAGGTGGTCCGGACCCTACCCCCCCCATCCCCCTAAAAATCACATGTTCTATGGGTTTCTATAGAAATAAGCATCCCCCGCCACCCGAAAATAAACAAAAAGACAGTTACCCCGCATCTAGTCAGACGCAACGCGGCCTGGTACAACTATTTTCTGGAATTTCAAATGTTCACAGGGGAAACACTTATGAGACTTTCAGTTTGCACCTACAAAACTCAATTCTTGACGGGGAAGTGGGCAATTACTTATTTCTAACCAATGTGCGGATCCAGAGGGGGATAGGTGGTCCGGACACCCCCCCCCCCAAAAAAAAAATGAAAATAAACAAGTTCTTTAGGTTTCGTTGGAAATAAGCATTTACACCCCGCCCCATCCCCGAAAAAAACAAAAACAAAAAACAAACAAAAAAAATCAGTACTCAGACATGTTACCGACTGCGCCGGCCGGTAAACCTTCTGAGACTTTCAGAAAACTCAATCCGTGACAGGGAAGTGGGCAATTACTTATTTCTTACCCATGCGCGAATCCAGAGAGGGATAGGTGGTCCGGACCCCCCCCCCCCGTAAAATCACAAGTTATATAGGTTTCTATAAAAATAATAAAAAGTTGCACCCCCCCCCCCCCCCCCCCCCCCGATAAATGTTTCGACCCTTTTGAACCGTAAAAAAATATAGTTGCAAAAAAAACCAACAAAAAACACCCTTATCAGAGTTTTTTTCTGTTATTTGAGTCTGGACGCCCCCGGCCCCTGTTTCTATCTGCGAGGAGATGGTGGAGGGGGGTGGGTGGGGTACTATAATATTTTCATTCATACGTGGGCTCGCACCATTTTGGGGTTCTAAATTTTGAATTTCAAATTTCAATACCTTTGAGGGTTTTCAGAAAAATGAATATTTTTGGGGGTATGAAGATTTTGTGGATATCTTTTGGGGTCATCACAAAACACCAAAAAGTTAACCCAAAAAATGGTCCGGGCCTACGTATGTATGAAAATATCAGAGTGCCCCCCCCTCCTTTCTCACCCAGGTGCGAGTATGCTTGGAATTTGTGAACAATATCAGCGGACGTCATATTTTGTGTTTGGGGTCACTACACAGATAGCAAAGATACGTTGGGCCCACGTTGGTAGTTGGTGGAAATGTGGGCGTCGCCGCATACCAACCTTGTACCAACATCGAACCAACGCAACAATGTCGACCATTCTCTCATTATTAAACACCACTATATTATTACAAAATCCTCTGTGCCTGTATTCTGAATAATGTGTTAGGTGTTAAAAGAAGTTTATGTTTCCGGAGCACATGACATTGGACCAGCATTGCGAAGGAGATTTGTTTGATTTGATTCTTACGTCCCATCAACAATCTTTCAGTTATATAGGGACGGGTCTTCCTGGGTTGAACCGGTACTAAGCTATGATTAATGTGTCTTGCTCAAGGACACAACGCAGTGACGCCTGTGAGGCTCGAACCCGCGGCCCCTCTGTCTCATGTTCATTAAATAAGCCAGGTTACGAGGAAAACTATCCATGCGCGGATCCAGAGGGGGCCGGGGCTCCGAGCCCAGCAAAATCACAAAGTTATAGGATTTATTTAGCAATACTCGTCTGGATCCACTTGAAAATCTCAAAGGCAAGCCAGAATTCAATCTTGGGCCATTAAATCGGCCGCTAGCGAAACGCCATTGAAAGTGGCCGATGATGATACACCTTGAAAGGTATTTGGATTCTCACCATAAAAAAGTTGTTAAAGATAAATTGGACTCCCTCTAACAACACTTTCTCGGTCCGTGCATGCCTGTGTCGGGGATTTCCGATCGGATGGGGGTTACTCTGATATTTCGTAGCCTATGTGGACTCGGACCTTTTTTAAGGAGGGGGTCTAACTTTTAATTTTAATAATTTTAGGGGGTACAGATTGAATAAATATTTTATGGGATCTATGATAAAATTGTGGATATTTTAGGGGAGGGGCGGGATGGTCATCATTCACAGTTAGGGAGCGTGGCGAAAAAGGAACGCATGTGCGCGACCCCCGTAATATGACTTTGAAGCATGTATAATATCATGCGCGGATCCAGGAATTTTTGACAGGGGGGGTCCAGACTGAGACGTTTTTTAGTCCTCAGCTTATTTTACAGAGGGGGGGGGGGGGCAATGGTTTTATTGCAGAGAAAACTATACTTTCCCAAGGATCCAGAGGGGGTCCAACATTTTCAGGGGAGGTCCATCCAAGGGGGATCCAAATGCTAATTGCTATCACAATAACTTGTGATTTTTTAGGAAGGGTGGGGGGGGCTACGGGGATCCATAGGTATGAGCTGGCCCAACCAGTCCACTTTCTGTGCCTTTTATATAGGAAAAAAGTTTAATTGAATTTGGGTCACACTGGATTCATATAATACCTGGCCTATTTATGAACTTTTTCAACACCTTTGCTTGTTAACAGACGCTCTTTCTGGAGCATGCGCAGGTTCTCTACTTGAAAAAAAAATGTGCGGAAGAAAAAAAATTAGATGTGTGGGATTCGATCTCTAGACCCTTACCTCGTTAAGCTAAAGCGCTTCCACGTGCGCTATTTGGGCAGATACCGTCAAGTGTTTACATCAAAATCTAATTGACATTGAAAAAATTATTAAAATCGAAATTACCAATAACAGCAATATTTGAAAGGCTTTGTATCGAAAAGAAAGTGCGGCAAATCTTCTCAGTTTTCACTACATGTTCATTTCTCATTTTAATGTGCGAAATTGACCCAGGATGTAAACAGAGATGCTCTTTCTGGAGCATGCGCAGTCGGATGAGTGGGATTCTCTACTTGTAAATAAATAGGCGTTACCAGTCTTTATATGCGTAGCGGAAGTGGAGCTTTATCAACGACGGGAACCAATCTAATATGGGAATTGGAAAAGTTACAAATATTTTATTTAAATAACGTAATATTACTGTAAAGTCCTTTCGAATTTAGTGGGTTATTTTATAATGCACTTCTTTACTGTGTGCAAGGCATGTAAACAATGATAGTGACAGCAATTTACAAATACTGTACATCGGGGGTTGACCTATATTCGAGACGAGGTCGTTAATACATTTGCATTTTTAGACCAAGTGCACAGACTGGTTCTCTGCCATTTACATGTATGTTTTCAAGTTTAGTTTCATGTTTAATAAGATTGTAAGGACATTCTGAGTATCAACCAATGAGAGCATCTTTTTCCAGTCGGTGTGATGAATATTACAATTTAAAAATGCTTCTGATTGGTGAATAATTTAGAGCTAAAGCGATATTAGAACGGCGGCCTTTTGGCCGCCGTAAAAAAAAATGGACACAGCAGTGGCAAATGTGCAGGCATTATGGTGGATTATCCAGTGTTGGATCCAGAGGGGGTTCGCTCCCCGCACCCTGTTTTTATATATCATGGGATATTAAGAAAAAACAGATAAAATCAGAAATAACGACCCCACACACCCCTTTATACATATGAACCCCCTTTCCATCCTAGATCCGTCCCTGATTATCTAAATTTACGTCTAGCCGATTTCAGCAGCCAGCCATGGATCAGCCATTCTAAGGCAATGGTTCTGTTATTGTTGATTCATTGTTTATAGCTGCTCCCATTGATTGTGGAGGTTCTGTGTTTGGTCAAGTTCTAAGTGGCCTTTCTAGTTTAGCAATCACCTTGATGAGGAAGAGAGAGTTGGTTGCTTTGTTTTAATCCTTTATCTCATAGAGACGCTTTTTAACACTTTTGCAAATAGAGCTGATCCAGGTGTTGTAAGAGCTGCCTGATCAGGGTCTACTCTGTTTGCTAATGGAAATATGATATATCTAATCCTACACTAGTGGACCAGACAAGCTTTCTTTGATGAAAGTTTATTTATCTAACTGTTCATAGTGGGTGGAGCCTAGCATGAATCTCCACTAAGTAAAGGGTAAATCCTGGTGTCATGTAGCTGTAAGTATTCTGTGGCTCTTCCTCACAGTGTCATGGGTTGGTCTTCAGTGCCTGAGTGTGGTATTTCCTGATCATATTCACTGTTTTGGTCAAAATCAGTCAAGTAGTTTAGGTGATGTCCTTTACAGCACTTGTGGACGACATCTGACGGACGTCCAACAATCACAATAGCTCACCTATGGCTAAGGGTAAAGCTAAAAACTGAAAGCTGCCTACAAACAGGCTCAGGTTACATAGCAGCTGAGGGTATGAGAGGATCCTTGAATATGCATTGGCTTATGACCTGCTCTTCTGTAACACGTACCTCAAGAAACGTAACAGTCACCTCATTACATACAGGTCAGGTAATACAGACTGTATTATTTCATAAGAGCCTGTGCAAGCTTGTTACTGATGTGAACGTTATCGATGGAGAGGTGGTTGCTCTGCTAGCATCATCAGCTGGTAAGCGACATTTTGATTGATATGCAGCCCCATATTCACCCCCTACCTGTCCAAAAGTGTAGAGATTGCAAGGGCCCAACTGACTGTGAGCAAAGTTTCATTGTCTGGAATTACAAGGGAAAGGGTGATGCTCTAGATCTGGCTCTGGACAGAGACAACTATCGAGCGTAAAACAGGGGTGAACAACCATGAAGATCCTACAGAGAATTGACGATGGCCTGTTGTCTATTGGTAACTCCCAGTTGGGCTTTGTCCCAGATAGAGGCACTACAGATGTAATCTTTGTGGTTCTGCACATGTAGGAGAAATGTCTAGTAGTAAACAAACATATTTATATGGCCTTCCTGGCCCTAGAGAAGGAATTTAACCGTGTCCCTCAAATATTTATCTGGTGGGAGCTGAGAAAGCTATGTTACCCAGGGACTGAACAACAATGCGCAAAGCCGTATATGTGTTGTTTATGGTTACAGCCAAGAGTTTATGGTGAATGCTGGGTCCACTATGGCTCTGTGCTTAGTCCTCTGATCTTCATCATTATGCTGGAGTCATTGCCATGTGTGTTACGCTCTGGAGCCCCCTTGGAGGATATCTGTGCAGATAATCTTGTCATCAATTACTGAATCGCTGGAGGAACATGTCAGGAGGCTCTTGATAAAGAAAAAAAACACGGAGGAGAAGGGGTTGAGGGTGAATGCACATGATATGCAGTACATGCCTGGACCTCCTGCAGAGTTCAGCTAGGTTCCTATGTGAGGTATGTCATACAGGAGTGGGCAACAACAGAATCTACTGCACATAACTTTGATAAAAGGTGTGCGTGGTGCAGAGGGACTAATGACGGCAGACAGGAGAGTGCTTGATTAAGTTGGAGATGGTAGCTTCCTTCTGCTACCTGGGTGACATGCTTTCCATTTGCAGAGGCTGTAAGCTGACAGTTAGTCCACATATTAAAACGGCCAAGAAGACGTTCAGGGAACTGCTGCCAGTTCTAACATCCTGCCATCCCTCTTGCAATTCATGTGGCCATGTGTACAGCTCTTGCGCGTGGAGCACCATCCTCCATGCCAGTGAAACTTGGCTGTTGACCAACCCGAACCTTCAGCACTTGCAGCACACGACAGGGCCATGATTGGACAGATCTTCAAAATGTGGCCACAGTTAGGTCAAGATTATTACTGGTAAAGCTCGAGCTCGAGGAATTTGACCTCATTTTGAGAGAGACATGGCTTAACTATTTTGGACACGTTGAACATTCTAGTGGTGTATTCAGTCAGCATGTGATATACACATTAATGGAAGGCGCAGGCAAGAGGGTGGAGGGGAAGATGACATAATAACAACTGACGAGAACGACTGTCACAAGTGGAAGTGCAACAGTCGATCCCATAAAAAGAAACAACTAGAGATTAGGTGTGAGATCTTTTATTCATGCAGCTAGCCAGCTACCTGCAGGCAAATGTAAACCATGCAAATGCGCTTTCATGTTTCCTTTCATACCAGCAGCTCGCTTTAAATTTTGATCGAACTGATAAGAAGCATTGTACAGGTAACAAAATAAATTACAAACCCTCTTACATGTACATTTATATTATGAAATATTAATAAATACAATATCGCTGCAATTCTTTGTGGACGCTGTTGCTACAAAATCTTTGAGGACAATTTCTTTCTCCTTCAAGTGCGTTAAAGACATATATTTTGTGATATATGGAATCATTAGTGACTTTACTGATTAGGGACAGTTTCAGTATCTCACAAACTTAAAGGGGCCTCAAGAGGGGACTTACCTGTATACAACACAATTTCTTTCACTAACATAAAGATCAATATTTTATCAGAAAATACCTAATCCCTTCATGGGACCACTTTATTGCCCCCTGTAAGGAAGTCATAATCACCTCATAAAGATTAGCCTTTGATCTGTCCAGTTTGACCCCTGGAGAGAATCATAATGAGTGGTACCAGTATTATTGCTCAATTTTCTATGCCTTTAAGCTTGGAATTCAAATGTACATTTATTATTTATGATATAGAGGGTAAACTACAATAGAAGGTTCCATATGTCTGTAGTAATATCAGTTCCAAGGAAATACCATGTCTATCTTCAGTTCACTCATATATACAGCCGACCCGGAAACTGGATTCTGGTGTGCTTTTAATTTTATTACCGGGAGTACCAAGAGTAGTGTGATGTATGGCTTCCCATCAAGGAAACCGCTTTTACAGCAAGCAGAAAATGCTATCCTCTGTAAATCTATCTAAATAACTATATTCAGTGCTTTTTGCAAACTGTGTCATGTATATATGAACAATTAGTTTATTGTATATTATGGCTTAAATGGCTATTTTGTAAGGTAACAAGGGGGGTGGCCCAGGGTGTGGGGGGGGGGTACTCTGATATTTTCATACATACGTAGGCTCGGGTCATTTTTCTTTGTTCAAAATTTTGAATTTCAATATTTTCTTGGGTTTTCAGAAAAATGAAGATTTTTGTGGATATTTTTTTGGGATAATCACAAAATGGGACTATATTTAAGGGTCATTTCTATGCATTTTAGGGTCTTTTCTTAAGATCAAGGCACAGAATGTGCGTATTTTTTTGGGTCGCTAAAATTCAAAATATTTTTTTGGGGTGCTTGAAATTCCTGATATTTTTTGGGGGCCAACGGTATATGCTAGACCGGAGCCTACGTATGAAGAAAAAAAAATAGAGTAACCCCTGGGGGGCGGGGGTGACCCATATAGTCTTCAAACAAGAGTTATCTTTTTTTGTTTAAATATATGAGTTAACACAATATACATTACTTTTAAACTATGGGGTTTTATATATTCTCATATATACTCAACAAAAAAGTTAAGGAATTCGTGTTTGGGGGGCTATGACAAAACATCTAAAGCAATTATAGACATTTGGATTTCACAGTAGCATAATGTGTCCATTTTTCTTTAGATGCATGCTTTATTTGGATTTGTAGCGCCTAAGTCGTCTTAAAAAATCAATGTCAAAGTTGGCTAATCTTCACGCCATTTTTCGCAAAAATTCTACATTCGGATCTAATATGTTCTCAAAAGGGTATCCTTTGGAAGCAAAGACTGCACCAAAGAACTGAAACTAGAGTGTGCATATTTCCTGGGCCAGACTAGCTAGTTTCTGCCATTTAGGCGTCATCAGTGACCCTCTAATAGTTTAAAAGTTCCACAATGAAACCCATGATCCCAAAGTTCAAGAAAATAAAATCTATACTATAGTGAAGGGCAGGGAGACGTTCTACCGCCGCCACACAGTCCCAGTCACCAGCTGTAGTGAAGTCAAATATGTTCTTAAAAGGGTTTTCATGCACTTACACTCGCCATGGCACTCGAGAGATGTTGGAAACTGAGGGCGACATATCTGGTGGTAATAGAGGGAAACTTGATCAGCCAATCGTACACGGATGGGGTTTTGAGGCCTGTTGTCCTGCCTTTCCTGTACTAGAACCAGTGCAAGTACCCAGTCTAGGATGACAACGCAAGAACACATCTCACCAGAATCAGCAAAATTTCTTCATCAGAACAATGTTGCGTGCATTGACTGGCCAGTGCGCTCATCAGACATGTCTACAATTGAACATGTGAATTATATTTTAGACAGAGGGTCCAACACATAATGCTGGCACCAATAAACCTCTAGGCCTTCAATGCAATGTTACAGGAGGAATCGAAGTTGATCCCCGGGTACCAAATCTCCAGAATTGTTAGGAGTTTGCGAAACCAGTGCAAGCTGATGGGGGCAGACTTGTTACTGAAGGTATTTCATCCTCCAAAACGTGGTATTTTAGGCTATCACGTTAATTCATGTGACATTCAAAGGCATTGACAATACTATGTAGACACTTTTGCGAAAAATGACTTTGATCCCTAGGCTAATTGCCACCGTGCCACAACACGGATTTTGTAGCTAGCAAACTAAAGGAATCATTTTTTTTCAAACGATGAAATGTATCTAAACAAATAAGTAAAAATTGAATAATTTTCTGTTTTGGTGTTCTTTTGTTCCATGGTTTTCTGAGATTTCCTTAACTTTATTTCTTGAGTATATATAAATTCACAAAAAATGAAATATTTGGAAATCAGGGGCAGATAATCAATTGCATACAGTTGGCTTATCCAGCATCTCTTTTTCACCTAACACGTGTCATTCGATGCGGGAGACAGTAAGCTTTACAGTTGTAAAGGTGTCATAAAATCTCACTGGGGGGAACCTAGGGTACAGTGGGCCCTTTGTCACGTAATTACACATCTGGACATCCACCAGATGCTCATTGCTGAACAACATGCTTTTCGAAAGTCTCGCTCATGTGAGATGAAGCTGATACTCTGAGCCAGCATAAATTAAAATTCTGGACTGGAATACGACAGAAGATAAGATGTGATATGGTATTGGTTGGTATGGATTCATAGAAGTAGTAACAACATCTACGACTGATATAAGTCTAGCACCCATCTTGAAATATGAGATTGAAACTTGAAGCAAATTAACTTCTTGAAAAAGACAACTTGAAAGTTCAGATTGATAACTTTGAAATTTAACATCAAATGTTTGAAGTTTCAGAATGGCATCTTGTCATCTTGAAAAACAGATTCACAACTTGAAATTTCAGATAAATAGCTTAAATTTGAAATTAACATATTGAAGTTTGAGATTAGCATCTTGACATTTCAGTCTGATGTCTAGAAATTTTAGGCTATCGACTTGAAATTTCAATAATAATATCTTGTTTTGAAAGGAGTTGTCCTGATAGGCGTGAAATCTCCCTAAAAATCATTTGTGAAAAAGTCAAATTTTCAAACTGTGATTTTTGCAATAATTTAACAGAATAGAACTTTTAGAGTAGTTATATTAAAAGTAAGAAAGAGGGCAAAGATCAGGAATCGATACAATCAAGCACCACACCTGACCCAGGATACCAATGGGAAAGTGACAACGTCACAATTAGACATCAAAAACGAGAGCCAAGAGGTCAGCTCTTTCCCAGCAGGTGACTACAAGGTATCAACAAACAGGTGTGCACGAAAGCACAACAAAACAAGACAGAAATAACATTAATGATCCATAAAAGTAGCACCGCCTTGGAGCGGTCAGTAAAAATATTTAACTGGAGGCCTAAAGCCGGTTTAACGGTGCACCAACACCCTTAGTTCTGATGTGTAAACCTTATTTATCTCCCCTTTACCATTGGTTCGGACATGATCAATTATATGTATGAAACTTCAGATTAACATCTAGAATTATTTCAAGTCGGCATCTTGAAATTTCAGATTAACATCTTGACATTTCAGACTCACATCGCTGACTAACATCTGGAATTTCTCAATGTGAGGTAAAACAACTGAGCATACTTTTACTGTTTAGTGTAATTACAATGATTGCCTATAAGCCCACGATATAAATATGTTCTTAGAACAGAACAGAACATCATCTTTATTACTCTCAAGTCATACAAACATGACGTATGAGGACAAAGCAAATACAGTGAAATAAGCGGTGTATTGGTGCATTCTATATGTTGTGTGTATTTTGATCCACTCTGTTGCTAAAATGGACCACGCAAAAGGGTATCCTTTGGAAGCAACGAATTCACTAAAAAACTGAAACTAGAGTGTACATATAAAACCTATCCTTGTTGTCATTTACGGATGTAAGATACTACAAACGCCATGCTCTCAATAAACAATCCATCGATGCTAGACAAGAAAATATTCGAGTCGAATCCTATGAAAGTGTCACCTTTAGTTATGAAATTTGTCTACTTCCTTATTCAGCGAGACGGTGTCCATTCACGAAACTTCACAATGCGAAAGTGTTAACGCTCATACGATACTATGATCAAAACAGGCTTGGCCTGGCATCTAGGCATCCATTATTCATCGAGAAATATACGATTAAAAAGCCAGTTCAAATATTATATGACAGAAATCGAAAAATACTTAAAAGTGCCACTTACTGAGATACTCATTGTGTCAGGGTTTTTTGGTGATGCGACAACAGAATACTAAGAAAAACTTGACAGTGCTAATCTCTTTGTAGCTGTGGTCCAACAATGAGACTTTAACACACACTGGGGATTAAGATGAGATCACACAGAACGTTGCATCTTATTGAAGTCTGCTACATTTGCTGATATCCAAGGCACATCGAATATCGCAAATATTCTGGTGAGTTTGACCAAAGAACCCCCATTAACAATGAACCGTTCCATTACAATAAAACAGAAAAGGTGGGAACTTTTTCGACATGAATCGGTTAATCAAAGTAAAACAATGTTGAGCCAGCACAGAAGACTGTGGAACTTATCGCACTCTCGAGCAACGAAGGCTCAGTCGAGGCTGCGCAAAGCGACGCAGCCTCACCTGAGCCTTCGCTGCTCGCCTTATATACGCAAAATTGATGTAGATGGGGCCTCAGAATGACATTTAGTCCTCTAGTCCCGCTGGGTACGTTAACATGGGCGTTTATTAGGGCTTTTGCGTTTATGTGATAAGTACCAAAACCCGTGTGCTGGCCAAAATCCAGTCGCAAATACACAATTATATTTCTTTCAGAATAAGTCAAGTTGACCATGGCGTTTATGCTCATTCTCTGTTTTATGCTTATTCCATTTAGTGAAGGTTTCCTTGAATATAACTATAGGACGCCCAATAAGACACTGAACGTAAATAATGGCGGTGTATGGGGTGATTGGTTGAATATAAATTATTGTCCAACAGGAACTTTTGCTGTGGGATACGAAATGAAGGTACATGTCTTATTTTTGTTTATTTTGAGGGGACCAGCCTTTTGAGATAATTGTGTATAGAGCACATTTATGGTATGTATCGATACAATGTGCATGATAGGTACCCGAAAGACTACAAAAATTGAGACGCACAGATAGACCCCCTCCCCAACTATTGTAAAATCGTAGTTAAATAACCATTGTATGTCATATCAATGTGGATCATTCGGTGTCATTAAATTCGGTATGATTAAATACGATATGATTAAAAACTGCTGCAACAGGGCATATCAGTATTTAATGGTGGTTGCGACTATACATTCAATACGATCGTTGGAAAGCCTCCTTTTCTGGACCAATTCAGAAAGATATTCAAACGTTATGAAAGAGTGGGCTTTAGCATGGGTATTATACGGCAGTCTATGTGCCTAGCTATAAACCCAAAAAGATTGCACGAGAACAACTATATCGTCGATCTGTCATTGGCAGGGTCTATACTGCTCGACTATGGTTTTCTTTGGGTTAGTTAGTTTTGATTTGATCGTTTCTATATGGTGATATATTGAAAAAATAGAGAGCCTCTATGCGAGCTAAACAAAAACAATATCAGCCGCGACATGAGATTTCCAACAATGTGGTATGTGAGACCAGCAAAGGCTCAGACCAGCCTGCGCATACGCGAAGTCTGATCAGAGCATTTGCTAGTCGCTTGAATATTCTTTGACTGTTAAGCTACTGACTAAACATCATTTGGAGTTTCTAAGCTTTTAAATGAGGCTTCACAGGTTGGTCCGAGTCTATTCATGTCAAAATACAACATTGTTGGAAATCACATGTCACGGTTCATATTATGTGTGTTTTAATAACAGCAGAATCTAGGGCGAAAGGGGTGATTCTCTTCAGTGTCTGTTGGTGTTCCAATTATGTGTGCGATTATAAGCCTCGTGATGACAAACGGCGATCCCGACGGACGGGTATCTCTATCCTGCCCTCACACGAATAATGGATTCTTTTTCTTGTTCACCACTGTTTTTACTAGTTTATTTATTTATTTATTTGTTTATTTTGAAATAAGCTTCCAGAAGTCCCTGAATACGCATAGATGCAATTAACATGATGACGTTACCTAGGTAAGATAGCATGGGTATGATAGGATTTTCTTTCCCAGGGTAAAATCTCAGATATCCTTATACGGTGTGCAATAAAGTTGGTTGCTTGCAAGGAGGTGTCTTTCTTTATAATTGTATACAAGCGTGTGTGTGTGTGTGTGTGTGTGTGTGTGTGTGTGTGTGTGTGTGTGTGTGTGTGTGTGTGTGTGTGTGTGTGTGTTTTAAAGTGCCTTCCTCTGAGTGCCATTGACTGGTCCGTGATCTGTCGTTGCTTCATTCGCTGGTCATGCTAATATATTTTTCGTAAGTGTATACCATGTGAACTAATTCTTGAGATGTGTTACTTATCGCATTGTCAGCCTTTAAATACGCAGTGGGACACAAGCCTATAAAACATAGGCCTTCATCTACATCCCCACTCGATGTGTGCAAGCGGTAAAGGCTCTGGCGAGACTGTACGCTTGTACAGGCTAATCTGGGCATTCACTGCTCGCATCTTGGATAAGTACCAAAATCACGAGCTTTTGTTTTGTTCTATTCAGATTGAAGGACAGCTGTTTAGTGGTGACGATACTGCACTCAACGGAGTAAAACTGCGATGTGGTGATGTTAAAGGACATTTGGTTTCCGACATTGAGTCTGCAGAAGGGGACTGGGGCTTGTGGACCGAAGTGATCAGCTGTAATAACCATACCGGGCAGAATATGTCACATGATTTCATTGTTGCTTTTCAGCTTCAGGTGGAACGTGACCAGGTATGACATTTGGTTCCAGCGGTTCTATTTTTAGTCAAAGAATTGGATCCATCCAATCCAGGGGTACAATTTTAGCCAAACAAATGGTTCCAGTCAATCAAGGGAAACTGTTTTAGCCAAAGAATTTGTTCAAAAATAGTATTTGAGTATGATCAGGAAATACGACAATTACGTCAATCCAGTGGTACTATTTTAGCCAAAGCATTGGTTTCAGCCAATCCAGTGGTACCATTGTAGCCAAAGAATTGGCTCCAGCCAATCCAGTGGTACTATTTTAGCACAAGAATTGATTCCAGTCAATCGAGGGGTACTATTTTAGCCAAAGGTTTGGCTCCAGTCAATCAAGGGGTACTAATTTTAACCAAATAATTGGTTCCAGTCAATCCAGTGGTATTATTATAGACAAAGCATTTGTTCCAGTCAATCCAGGGGTACTATTTTAACCAAAGAATTGGCTCCAGTCAATCTAGTGGTACTATTTTAGCCAAAGAATTGGATCCAGTCAATCAAGTGGTACTATTTTAGCCAATGAATTTGCTCCAGTCAATCCGGGGGTACTATTTTAGCAAAATAATTGGTTCTAGTCAATCCAGTGGTACTATTTTAGCCAAAGATTTGGCTCCAGTCAATCAGTGGTACTATTTTAGCCAAATAATTGGTTCCAGCCAATCCAGTGGTACCATTGTAGCCAAAGGTTTGGCTCCAGTCAATCCAGGGGTACAATTGTAGCCAAAGAATTTGCTCCAGTCAATCCAGTGGAACTATTATAGCCAACGAATTGGGTCTAGTCAATCTCAATCTAGTGGTACTATTTAGCCAAAGAATTGGCGCGAGTCAATCCATTGGTACTTTTTTAGAGCCTTTGCTAGTCGCTTGAGTATTCTATGATTATTAAGCTACTGACTGAATACCATTTGAGTTTCTAAGCTTCAAAGGAGGCTGCACAGGCGCATCTGAGTCTACACATGTCATAATGCCACATTGTTGGAAATCTCATGCCACGGCTCAAATAGAAGGGGCCTACTATGAGAGAAGCGAAGGTACTGGTGCGACTGTGTGGATGCGCATGCTCGTCTGAGCCTGCGATAAGTACTAAACTTTTATGTACTGACCAATTTATATGAATTTCCAGGGGTCAAACGGTGACGACACGGCAGCCAATTACATGAAAGCCCGCTGCAGAGACTCTAGTTCCGGCAATGAATACGAAGTACCTGGCAAGTCGAAGAGAGGGTTATGGGGTGACTTTGGGGATTGGAGTGAAAGTTGTGACCAAGACAGCGCTGTTTGTGGCATTCAGGATAAACTCGAGTCTCAGCAAGGAAGTGGGGATGATACTAGCTTGAATGATCTAAAACTGTACTGCTGTGACATCAATTAAGTTTGATGTCACAAATGAGTTACGTCATCAATTTTTTTCAGGCATTTTGACAGCAATTGCATCTAAGCTTAAACTAGGGCCAGGATTTGACCACGAAATACATTAACACCTTAGTGGCTGTAGCTGATGTCCATTCTAAAGAAGCGTTTCTTTAATTACAGCCACGCAACTACCAGATAAAAAGTAGGTAGTTCATGAAATCAAATTTGGAGATATAGCTGACATGAAAATATAAACAATTTGTGGTATAGTGACAGGTATTTTAATACTGATTGGGAGTTTGAGATGTTTAAAAGAGGCAATGACAATGAACATGATATATTATGTCTTTTTAGTTATTGGGTTTTCACCATAAGCCTTTTCTTATCAAATGTTCAACTATTTTCGATGTTTCAGTGAAATGGGAATGTAGAAATTAACAACATTTCATGTAGTTTGTCATGCACCTGGGTGTCAATAATAAACTGTGTATTTTATGCCATTTTTACAGCTTATCTTGAGACGTTTATGGAAATATATTGCTAAATTGGTAGTGGTATTATACAGCTATTTGGTCACTGTATCGCCACGTGGTTAGCAATGTCCCAGTCTCTTGTAAAGCTAACGGAGAAAGAAACCAGTTGTGGACCAGGCTAGACAGTGACCCGATAGCCAAATAATATATATAACTGCTTTCGTACTTGTGTTTTTTCATGGTTTTGTTATGTGCCACTTTTGAGCAAATTTATTGTTAAAGATAAGATAGCTGGTTGCTTGTCTTAATTTGTTCTTTAAGGCATTATATCTACACTGGAAAAGAAAATGGAAGTTACATGGCTTAATTAGTTCTTATATTCGTTGTATCATCACAAAAGAAGAAGCTGGAGTTCCTTGGCTTAATTTGGTCTTGTACATGTTATGTCATCACTGGGAAAGGGATGCAGTGAGAACTGCTAGGATTAGTTTGTTTAAGTATATAATTGAGCGCGACACGTGATTTCCAACAATGTGGTATTTTGACAAGTGTAGACTCAGACGATTATATACAGCCTCCTTTTAAGCTTAGAAACTCCAAATGACGTTCAGTCAGTAGTTTAACACTCATAGAATATTCAAGCGACTAGCAGGCTGATCTTAGGCTTTGCCTGTCGCACATACCACATTGTTGAAAATCTCTTGTCGCGGCTCAACTATGCGTCATGTCTTTACTGGAGCAGGGCCTTGACTTAATTTGTCCTTTTCCTCACTGAGAAAATGGGTAAAATAAGTTGATTGGCTTAATTTGTTAAGCTATGCGCTGTGCCATCACTTAGACAGGGGCTAGATTTAGCTTTGACTTAATTTGTTATTGTCTTCATAGGGGAAGAGAATGGAAAGAACTTCTAGCGATAAGGCGTATATTTTCCCTAGTTGACATGATTACAAACACCAAAGGATCATTGACGGTTTGGGCCTTATACGCCTATTTTTCTGATTCCCAGAACGCTGCTTTTGAGCTTCTAGTGTGGTGCATGTAGTATCAGTGCAATAGGTGAATCTAATGCCAAGAGCCTATAGCAAAGTATTTTCATAATTCCTACGCACTCGAGAGTTATGGCAGGTAGAAAGGGGAGGGGGTCTGAAATTTCATGAAAATAAAAAGTGCTTTAAAAAGTGATATCTGCACGTTTTCTTGATTTATTTGGTAGGCATGGTGATATCTATTGAACATACCATATGCAGAGTATCAACGAATCACGATAATTGATGAAATTGTTTTAAAAACAAAATACGTTTTGTAATAAAATGATTTTGGGGAGATCATTTAGAAGTTACCTGTACATTTTGACTACATGTACCGTAAATAATGCAAAACTGAAAGCTCAACAAAAGAAATAAATATTTTTGAAGGAATGAAAGTGTCCCATTTAGCATTGGAAAGTAAAACTGATTCTAACTAGATCCTTTGAATATTACTTTTGCTTTGTTTAAAGGGCATAGCATGTTGAAATGCATTTAAAGTGTCCTAATATTTATGATATACATGATGCATGTAAATCCCTATACGAGACAATATATTGAACACTATAGTATTTACCTGTTATAACTCTTTGCATGCCAGTGGATAATTTTGTCGTCTGCCAATAGCCTTTTGCAAACAGTTTGAACCCATATGAAGATCAATAGCATGTCGGTCTTGATCTTGATCCAAACTGTTTGACACTCTGATGGGTGTCCTGGGTGGTTTATTTTTAAAAACTTAATTTTGAAGAAAGTCAGCAGACCAAAATAAAAACATGAACAGTTCCCTAGCATGCAAATAGATAAGTACAGGACATTTGCAAAAAATGTGTCATTTAATAACAGTGAGATTTATTCTTATGAAAAAATGCATAAAACCTTGCTAATTCTACTTTTAAACCTTAAGTACTTTATATTAGCCTAGCACAGAACACAAAGCAATTTAGGAGGTTGGTTCTAGAGGACTTCATTACTGTCATTAATTTCTTATTTGGTAGAAAAGGCATTTATGGGCTTAGGCCCTGGGTTTCTGGGCTGCTGAACATCTTTCCCCCCTTGTGCCAGCAAGCCACTTCCATACAATGTGTAAAATATGGTAACACATATTCATGCAAAAGCTTTTGCTGGCACACGGGGGGGGGGGGGAATGATATTTTAAAAAATGTTTTCGGATTCCTATATATCTTTATGTAAAACTGATTGTCTACCCAAAATTTTACATCTTTGAAGCATTTAATATCGAAAACGGATTTCACAGCCATAAAGTACTCAGGCCAGGGTAGCTTCAGTGTGAAGAAAGGGACAATTGACAAACTTTTATTTTTACTGAAAACCATAGGCATTTACCCATAGCAAGTGTCAATGATCCTTTTCAAATTGCCTTAATGTTTTTAAAATTGGTGTAGTTTGGCAGTAAAATATGCACAGCAGACAACAAAATACGTTTCAAAGTGATTCACCATTTACAATACCGTGAAAACGTGCACTTTCTACTCCCATCCCTCATATTACGTCTTTATACTGGGTACCGTTTAGGCCAAACTTTGAGTAAATGCATTGCTAGTTTTTAAAAAAATAAAAGTGCTAAAATGTTAAGGATATGAGTGCTCTCCATTTCCAAAACGTTACCGTATTCCTTCTGCGCATGCGTACGAAATACACCTAAAATTTTGTCGTTTGTCATTAGAAAGATGAAAATGGTGTCTTTCCGTTTGTTTTTAGATGCTTCCCCCCCCAGACCCAAAATGCCCTTTACATATGTTGTAAATGTTTTGTAGCGACATGTCGTTGTCCAAAGGGCATCTTGGGTCTAGGGGGGAAAGCATCTAAAAATAAACTGAAAGACACCATTTTCATCTTTCCAATGACAAACGTCGCAATTTTAGATGTATTTTGTACGCATGCGCAGAAGGAATACGATAAGGTTTTGGAAATGAAGAGCATTCCTATCCTTAACATTTTAGCACTTTTACTTTTTTATAACTAGCAATGCATTCACTAAAGTAGAAAGTGCACGTTTTCACGGTATTGTAAATGGTGAATCGCTTTGAAACGTATTTTGTTGCTAACTATGGATATTTTACTGCTGAACTACACCAATTTTAAAAAACATTAGGGCAATTTGAAAATTTGGTGTTTATAATCATGTCAAATAGGGAAAATATACGCCTTATCGCTAGAAGTTCTTGCATGGTTTATTGAACCTCAAATGGAACACAGTTTTTCGTTTTTAAAATTTTACATGAAGGTTTCTTCACCCTGAAAATTTGCATGCGCATAGATATAGCAAAACCCTAACTAGATTTAAATTTTGGCGGAGAATGATATCAATCTTATTGCTCTGATATCTTGTAAAAATAAATAACTTAGTTTTGTTGGAATAAAAATACCCGTTTAGTACCCATTTTTGTACTGCCAGTGCAATACACTTTGGATAGATATCGTAGTACTTGCTCAGCTATACAATGTTCATTAGAGATGATAGCAGACGATTATTTTGTAACATCAAATGGTGCGGTTTACGATGCAATCCAAGCTGCTTATATAGTTCTACAGATAATGGGCTATTAACACGTTTTATGCCCACCAAGTACCATCATTTTGCCTGATTCCGTCTGTCTACCTAGCTGCATGTTTTGTTCATGTGTCTGTATGTGCGAGCGTACAATTAAAAATGCACAGGCCTGAAAATACGAATAAGATTACAGATGCACAGGCACTTACATGCATTACATTTCATTTTATATTTAACTTTTACTGCTTCTTTATATGATGGAAAATATGCCTGTTTTCATATCGCAGTGGTGTGATCAATAAGCACCCATTCATGGAATAGCTAGGCAAATGGGCGCTTCCAACTAAGAGGGCATTTTGGGTAAGTAGACATCTATAGATGTAGCCTTTCATTTGTTTCACCGCATTTGTGACATGGTTAGATAACTGAAATACTGTCGACTATGCTGATAAACAGTAACGCAAGCCAATATGCAGCTACATTTAGAACCCACTGATGCATTGTAAATTGTCTTACATTAGAATATACATGGTTTTCTATTCAACTGACATTCATTGATCCATATCGCTCAAGGTACAAGGAGGGAATGTTATTTGGCATAAAACATTGAGAATGTTAAAATTCCATCCTATCCCAGCATTTATGAAAACGTATACAAACTTTTTAAATATTTTTGGTTAGGGTTTTTTGGTAAGAATTTATTTTTCTAATTGAATTTAAAATTCCCATTTTAGATTTAATGTTTTTGCCAAAAAACCGTGTTCCATTTGAAGGGCTATAGTCCAGTAATTTGTTCTTATAATGTATTATTGCATCGCTGGAGAAGAGAGTTTTTAAAGTTGTTTGATTTAATTTATTTTTATGTGCATTATGTCCTCGCTTGGGAAAGAGAAAGAATGTTGCATGGCTTAATTTGTTCTTGTATGTGGTTTATACTCACTGGAGAAATGAATAGTAGTTGCATGATGTCCTTACTGGGGAAGGGAGCGGTAATTACATGACTTAATTTGTCCTTTGATTTTGTTAGCATAATGCCGTCACTGCAATAGGAAGATACTTGGCTTTATGTTAACTAGTATACGCTTTCATAACGAGAAAACAGGCAAGGCTCAAACCAGCCTGCTTCATTACAGACCCTAGATATAATAGTGAAAAAAAACATGTAGCAAATATAGCTGTCATACTTTCAAGAGAGCTTGCTATGTTATGGCATTTATTGGTCAAGAGGCAAATGCATTTGTCCCGGAAATGCCACAATCACACTGCAGACCAATCCGAGGCGCCGTGGGGAAGACACACAGAACACAAACAATTACATGACATTAAAGGACGATTACAGTAAAGCATCCAGCTGCTGTCTCATCCTCAGCGAGATAACGGCAAAGTAAGTAAGGGTGCAAAGATCAGGAATCGATACAATCAAGTACCACACCTGACCCAGGATACCAATGGGAAAGTGACAAACTCACAGTTAGACACCACAAACGAGAGCCAAGAGGTCAGTCCTTCCCCAGCAGGTGACCACAAAGCACATATAAACAGACGCAAACAAAGGCACAGCAAACACAAGACAGAAAAAAACCATAAAAGATCCACAAAAGAAGTACCGCCTTGGAACGGCCAGTTAGATATTTTACTGCTAGAAACGACACTAAGTAATGCACAACAAAACAAGGACCACGCACAAAACCCCACAAAACAATGAGAGCAACAATAAACAATGCACCAACAACAACAGAAGTCTTGAAAGCAAGCCTATATTTCCATCGAACATTGATAGGCTACGGTTACATTTCAAATCTAGTTTGCAAAATAGTTAATAGACTTAGAATTATATTGATGCCCTAGACATGGAAGTTCCAACATTAGCAGTTTGATCATCTCTACATTGATCACACTCTGTATAGCACTCTTCATTTATCCTTGGAACTAGCTCGTGCCAGGGAATACCACAATCACACACTGCAGACCAATCTATGGTACCCTGAGGAAGAGACACAGAACACTAACAGTTACACGACGTTAAAGGACACCTAGCTGCTTTCTCTTCCCCAGCGAGATGATAACAGAACTAGAAACGACACTAAGTACTGCACAACAAATTAAGGACCAAACACAAACCCCCACAAAACAACGAGAGCAGCAATAAATAGAGGATCTTACGTAAGTACTCATATTTCATTGAAATTATTAAACGAGTTGAGGAATAGAGAAAAAATGCGAGGCTTTTCTTTTTCGCAACAAGTTTAAGAAATTCAATAATACAAGAGAACGAATGTTATTTATCGTATGACATTAAGATTACGTTGAAATCTCATTTCTGGCGTAATTATTTATAATTGCGTCATTATGTACGCAACGTTGTTATGGACGTCATAACGTTTCCCGTAAATCTGTAAACCACTAGTGTTTGATCGATTTATTTGCATGGCGTTATATCACACCCAGACGCGACGTCATTATGATTAACAATGAATCAAAAACAACAGAAGTCTTGAAAGCAAGCTTATATTTCCATCAAACATAGATCGGCTACACTTACATTTAAAATCTAGTTTGCAAAATTGCTAAAAGACTTAGAATTGATATTGATGCCATAGACATGGATGTTCCAACATTAGCAGCCTGATCATCTCTACATTGATCACAATCTGTATAGCACTCTTTATTTATCCTTGGAACTAGCTCATGCCAGAAATTCATCCGAGAGGCGGCATAATTTTGCTCGATTGCAAATAGCGCTGAATTCGATCCGAAGTGGTCTATTCTGAGGTAACTGCGGTTCACTGAGTCGTAGCGTGGCCAGGTCATCGACTGTGCAATAGAACTGTCTGCTGTGTTAGGGTCTCTGAAATGGAAAGTTAGATCATCATTATTAGAAGCAGCATAATTTTACTCGATCTCTGTTCTAAAATGGAATATTCTGACGCAACGTTTTTGTCTCTAAAATGGGCTGTGACATCATGTTTACAAAGCCATGTTATATGGGAACCTTTGTATATGTCAGATGTGAACACCTATAATGATTAAATTATACTTTTTATTGTTGTTCACTGCTAGATAGTTCTCTCGTTTGTTCTTGCCTAACCAAATAGCTGAACTGATCAAAATAAGTTAAGACCCATATATAAGACTAACATTTAAAGAGTGAGTTTACAATAAGTACAATAAGTATCAATTACTGTAAAATGTCTTGCTGAAAATCCGAAAAATCTAACAAAGTGTTTTGCGATTTTATCATGCATCATCTTGGTTATAAAATACTAAGAGTTAAGTCAAATATGATCTCTATCCGGTATTAAGTTAGTAAGTGGCAAAATTGCCTAAAACTGTGAACATTTTAAAGCTACAATATGTAAAGATGTACCCGACTGTTTAAAATGCTCACTAATTGTATACTTTGGGTATTTTACTGTCATTGGCGACTAACGTAGTCTGTTGGCTCTTAAGCAAACAGTTTGGACTTAGATCAGACTGCTCCTTCATGGAGCAGTCTGATCTTAGTCCAAACTGTTCAATACGAGAGTAGAAACAATTGTTGTTTAACGACAACATATTTTAACTGCATTTTCGGCTGACAGTAAAAGTTATCAAAATATGTAATATGAATATATCGCTTCTCACAAATAGCAATATGAATTTGATAATAAAAAGTGGGTAATCAAGTTAAGAATTTGGGCCAATGAGGAGATCTTTCCTTCGATAGGTTCAACCCGCCAGCCGAGATTTTTGCCAGAATGATCTGGAAAACGGATCCCACGGATGTAGAAAGAACCTCCGAAATCTAAAAACAGCAGACGCGGTTTCATTGATAAAGTCCACATTTACTACACTGAATATATACGATTAAATCTGAATACAGCAGACTCGGTTTGATTGACAAAACTATTCAATACAATAAATATACAATGGTGAATATTGCCTTACTGCTGACATCCTTTATATGGGTAGAATGTATCCTTCTAAACAAATGCGCAGTTGCATCTAGATGCGCTTTTCCAATACATCCAAGAAAGAGCTGACAACATGTTTCATTAAAATTGATTCTCAAAACTAATCAATATAGAACAAGCACATGCATTTGCAGAGGCGGATCCAGGATTTCTGGAAAGGGGGCATGGTATTTAGGAATGGGGGAGGGTTCGTTTTGCTGGTTTTATCTAATTTTTCTTCAGTATCCCATGGAAATGAAATAATTTGGTCTCACCGAGACCTAATTATTTCATGTACATAGGATATTCAAAAACGGGGGGGGGGGGAGGTTCAAGAGAACCCCTCTGGATCCGATACTGGTTTGGTAAATGCATGTGCTAGTTCCATATTCTAATGTTTGCCGCTGCAATCATGGGAAATTGAGAATACATGAAACCTGTGCAAAATTGCACAGGTCTCATATTTTGTACATTTACGCGGTTGTAGTGTGTCTTATTTTTCTTTCATTTACAAAGAGAGAGAGAGAGAGAGAGAGAGAGAGAGAGAGAGAGAGAGATGCTAAGGGAAGACATACCCTGATTTTGCGAAGTTGGTCCAGTACTTCATGATCTCTTGCGACAATTCGATCTCCCGCTGGGTGAGGTAATCAGCAGCATCGCCTGTATAATTGTACTTTATCATCAGTGACATCAGGGCTGTTGGGAACCCTAGCACAAAGATCCACTCGTTATTGTGGTAGGCACCAACAGGAAGACCATAGGGGTACACGCTCGTTCTGTGATCATAAACATAAAAGTATACATTTCTACCCTTCGCCACTTCACTGTGAGTGACAGCCGACTTAATTACCGCATTATTGAACAAAATGTCTGAGAAAAAGTCAATAGCTCCTCGCCTACGTTTTTGTGGGTTATTCAAGTCTATCCAGTCCGTGTATTCCTGTTCTATCTCTTTAACAAGGAGTTCTGATGATTTCATCCTGGCTGTAGCTAAACTGTAAGGAATAATGCCACTTCTGAACATTTCTTTTGTATACCCATCTGCAAGTTGATCGCTGGTAAAACCAACACTTCTCTCAATTTCTAAAAGGTACCTAGCCCCTTCTGCTGTGTTAACCCCAAAGATGAAATCTATTTTCCCGAATCGTTTTAACACTTCCCAAGCTGTGTTGCTTGTGTTTTGAAAGACCTCTGCCGGATGGACTTGGACGAAATCACCATCTACAACGGGATTGAAGGTGTCAGTAAAAGTTAACACATCATTTAGCTCAGAATAAGATACATTTTTGAGGCAGTCAATCGCAACGCTTACGTCAGCGTCACGATAGCTCTTATCATCATCATAAGCATCGTCTAGACAACCAACCTTCTTTGCAATCGAAATAAAATCATTTCGAGGCGTTTCACTGTAAGCCCAGAAATTATTGCTTGACCCACTCTGCGCGATGACTCTTTGAAACAAACCATCACTGCCAGCGTATAGTGACTGAAATACACCACTAGATGCCCCAGCGGAGCTTCCAAAAAGAGTAACTTTAGAGGGGTCTCCTCCGAAATATTTGATGTTGTCGCTGACCCACTGTATAGCCAAATGTTGGTCCCACAACCCGTAGTTGCCTGGCAACATATCATCTCCAGTACTAAGGAATCCGAAGATTGACAGTCTATAATTAAACGTCACAAGAATGACGTCATTCAAAGAAGCAAATGCGACTGCATCGTAGAGATCTTGAAAGCCATATTGAAAGGCGCCACCATAAAACCAAATCATGACCGTTTTATTATCCTTCTGGTCAATTCCATACGGACGATATATATTTAAATATAGACAATCCTCGCTCTGGCTCACAAGAGATGGGTTCATCAATCGCCGTAGATATACTGGATGTTGTGGACAAGCTGGCATGGACTGGTTAGCATAAAACTGCCCGCTGTTCGCTGCCTTTTTCACCGGCTTATGGAAGCGCATATCTCCGACTGGTGGTTCTGCATAAGGGATTCCAAGAAAAATGGTGACATTCGATTGTGTCCCATTGAAATGGAAGCTTTTCACATGTCCGATAATCGTCCCTGATCCTGTCGCTACAGGGACCTCGTGGGTTTTTAGGTACCCGAATCCTACACAAAAGATTACAGCTTTATACAAAAAGATCATCCTTCACAGTTACTGATTTTTGTAAGTAATGAAATATATCTTCAATAACCATGACATCAATTTTGAAGGAGTCGGGGCATGAAAGAAAGTATCCTGTTTTAGGCCAGCCGCAAAGGTAAATGAACTTGACAATAAAATTCATCTAGATGTGTAAAAGTTATACCATGGCTTGTCCGCCTGTACGTGCAGATAATCCACGAGCTTTAGCGAGTGGACCCCCTCCTGTACAGGTGGACAACAATGGTATACCACCTGTACATCAGTGTAGACCTTGCCTATTACGAGATAATCCGTGCTAGAGTTAATTAGGATGATGTAAAGATTTTTACATTTATAGGTACGGAAAATCCAATTTTACCGACAAATCAGGTTGTATCACATAGGGGACCATGGTTGTAAAACGGGGGACAATGAACGTTAATACCGAAGACTCAATATCTAGTTTTTCAGAGAAATGATAGTCAGACGAAGCTGTTCATGTTTGACACATTCATTTGTTTAATGGATATAAGATGAAAATGAGTGATACTTATAGTTAATGTAATAATGTTAGGATATAGAGGCCTACATATAGTTTTGTTCATGCAAAGGTCAATAACCCTCATACACACATCATATTTTTTAACACAATACCTAGGCCCGCTCATTAGATTTTGGTACTTATCACATGTGCGCAAAGCCTCATTTTAACACAAATGCTGACTTACCTAGAGAGGCTAGACGTTGATCTGAGTCTTTATCTACATCCATACTTTGTGTATGAATCTGAGGCATAAGCTTCGTAATACAAGTGACAGCAGAACAGCACTTCCACTGTTTGGATCGAGCTCCAGAGCGGCCTTTTTAGGAACCAAGATGGCGGAGCAGTCAAGACACACTAGGTACGTGTTTCATTTTTATCCAATTTTTTTGACTATATAACGCATGCATCAGCCCAAGGAGCCATTAGCGAATGCTGAATAGATTTCTCCACATTAAACAGCAAGTTGTGCCACACAACTTGCTGTTTAATGTGGAGAAATCTATTCAGCAATATACACATTGAAAGGTCACTTATTGTGCAGATAATTTTTGAAGCGGTGACCCAAATTTTTTTATCTTGTCATTCCTTTGAAACTGCATCATAATTCCTTATAACCTCTGCAAATTGCGATGCGAGTTTTGATTTAGTCCCAGCCCCCAAAAACCGTAATAAATTCGCTTGTTTGGGTTCTGAGATATAGTCGTGTATGTTAGCGGTGTAATTGGCATTTGTCGCTGGTTCAACACAAACTATGCCACTATTTGTCGAAAAAATCAACAATGCGGCTTGAATTAAGGGTGAGATTGGCGCCGTTAAACCGGTTTAAGCCCTCCAGTAAAATATTTTACTGACCGTTCCAAGGCGGTACTTCTTTTGTGGATCTTTTATGTTTTTGTTCTGTCTTGTGTTTGCTATGTTTTGTGCGCGTCTGTTTATATGTGCTTTGTGGTCACCTGCTGGGAAAGGGCTGACCTCTTGGCTCTCGTTTGTGGTGTCTTCTGTGAGTTTGTCACTTTCCCATTGGTATCCTGGGTCAGGTGTGGTACTTGATTGTATCGATTCCTGATCTTTGCACCATTACTTACTTTTGAAAAAATCATGAAAATGCCAACGGATTAGATAAAGCTTTGATTTGCACAGACAATCACAACAACAAAATATTTTAACACTAAAGGAATGAAACGTATTGGACAAAACACGCCCTTCCATGACAACTATGCATAACAGCTATATCCACTTATTTTCCAGTGTATTGGTAAATCTTAATCAGATGTTCAGGTATACAGAATAATTGATGAGCCCAAGAGTGAGCCTATTGGTTCTAATAAAGTAAAAAGAAACTGACATATATGTTTCAATAACTTTTGGGCTATAGAAAACAGCAACCAAAACAACCATTATGTACTTTATTTGTTAACTTATTTAATTTATTACACCTGACCATGAAGTAAGGCTCTTGTGCTTTACAACAACAGAATCTAGGGCGACCGTTTGGTACCAGTCAAATGCATTTAAGCCCTCAAGTGGCTTAGGCTGCTGTCCGTTCTTAGGCAGTGGTTCTGTTGTTTTTGTTGTTGCTCCAATTATTTGTTGGGTTCTGTGTTTGATTCTTTGTGTTGTTTTCAGTACTTTATGTCCTTCTAGTGTTGCAATCACCTTGGAGGGGAAGAGAAAGATGGTTGCTTTACTTATATTGTCTTCTGGATGTCTTAATTGTAACTGTTAGCACTCTGTGAGTCTTTCTCATGGGGCTGTGGGTTGATTGTGATATTTTCTTATTAAACTCGCTTGCATTTTCTTCCTGTCTGATTCTCTAAATGGCCATCGAACAAATTTATCAAAATTTGAATCAAGCTTTTTTTTATATTTTAAATATCATATTCAGAAGGGGAAAGACCAGAAAAATGGGCTACCAGGACGTAACTTGCTATATGCCCTTATATAAATTTAAAAAAAAAAAAAGCCAAAATGAGATCAGCATTCTGACTGGGTAACATTTCTAGTGACTGTATTTAGTGACCCAGTTTGATGAAAGTTGTTATGTGCCTCTTTATCAACATGACCAAGAGCACGATTTGTGATTAACAAATTCTGCACATATTGATAAGGTCCTCTTGTTTCTGGCTGTTTTCCTGACACTAGGGACTGTATTAATTGAACGATAATGAAGAAACTCAGTACCTGCGATAAGTTCAGTAAGTAGGTACCTAGGCTGGGATTGATGACAAATTCAACACAGTTTAGTTAGGTGTTCTGTACTCTTTGGTTTTCAGAATCTAAAACTGGATTTATTGATTGCTTTGGACAAATCGTGGTATATGGAAAAGACCCAATTTATGATTTGATAAGCAAAATATGTGCATATCAATAAAGCGTTTTGGTATCTAATTGGCTGATGATTGGCTGATGATTTACAGACTCTTGAGACTGTAACAATCGTCATATATTTTACTCAACACAGCCAATGTCCAACATCCAGCTGCCCATTTTAAGGCGGTGGTTCTATTTTTATTGCTTCAATGTTTCTTTTTCTCCTATTGTTAATAGGGTCCTGTGTTTGGTCATTGTTTTGTTATGCTCTATTTAGTGTCTTTTCTAGTCTTGCAATCCCCTGGATGAGATAGAGAGAGCTGGTTGCTCTACTTTAGTCGTTTTTCTGATGTATTGTGACTGTTAGTGTTCCGTGGCTCTACCTCACAGGGTTTGTCTGCAGTGTGTGAATGTCATATTTCCGGATCATACTTACTTACACTTTAGGACAGCAGGTAGACCACTACAGGTAAGCAACAAGCTCTCACCGTCTCAGTGAGATGATTGAAAAATTAGAAAGGACACCTAGGGCTGCATTACATGACAGGGACCAAACACACACACCCACAAACTATGGGAGCAACAATTAACAATGACTCAACAACAGCAGAACTTCCGGCTTAGAACAGACAGCAGCCAAAGCCTCTGTTGATGGGGTGTTAAATGTACATGTATTTAACTGGCACCAAATCTTCATCTAGGTTTTGCTAAACTCGTTTGAAGGTTTTCTTATGAAGGCCCATTTGCTGCCAGGCTTGCAGATGGGAGTATAAGCAACATCAGGCGGTCCTTTTATTTATATACTTACTCCATTACAGAAGACGTATTACATTAGAAATTTGTGACAGACGTTGTCAATATTTTGAAACGTTATTTAATCAAGATGACAGAGCAGTTAACACACTCAAGATAGGTATTAAGTTTTATCAAATTGAATGTGTTTACTATACAAAACAGGCATCAGCCAAAACCGAGCCATATTAGCGAATGCAGAATAGATCAGAAAATTGTGTGGCGTAAAATATGGAAATATGGTTGCATTGGGACTTTGAAAGGTCTGGTCATCGTGGAGATAATATTTGAAGTGGTGACCCAAATATTTTTTGTCATTCCTTTGAAACTTCATTTAAATGTCCTTATTATTGCTAAGAATAACAATGCTAAACACAATACGGCACCAGACCCCTAAATCAATAATAAAATCTCTTTGCTTTTTTTTGAAATATTTGTTTTTGTTAGCTGTGTAATTTGCATTTATCACCAGATTATTCCATTTTCATTATACTTGATGCAAACAATCAAATTTGTGGACTGCAACGACTGGTGTATGCAAATGATATCCAATCTGCCAGCATCTTCCAGAAAGGTTGGCAAAGGGCTGGGGAGGAAGCCGAGTCAAATGGCAGTAGGCTTAATAGGTCGCTTGTTAATGGCCTTATCGGTCATCAAAGCATTGGATATAAAGATAAAGAACCTTCTTTGAAAGAACTGAATATGCGCTTCATACTGTTTTATATACGAAGCTGGAATTTGTAGACTTGTCCACCCGTGGGACGAGGAAGATTAACCAGATATATAAGACAGATGTGAAGCTTGTCATTGGTTTTGAGCTTGGCGTGTTAAACAGTTTGGACCCAGATCAGAACCATCAAAACGCTGAGCCTGACCAGGGCTAACATTTTGTTAGTCCTGGTCTTAGAGTCTTAACTGTTTGCAAAGGTTATCAACACACAACAGGGATTCGGTTTAGTCTAGTGTTTGTGCAAAGTAAATGAATGGATATAGCTGATATGCATGGAAGGTTTGTTTTCTTCAAGACGTTTCATTCCTTTAGTGCTAAAACCCTTTGCTGAGCAAATGAAAGTTTTGTCATTTCATGATTTTTCGAGCTGCTCCGTTGACATTTTTCTGCATATAGTGACAAAATTTGTGTTGAACTAGCGAGTATGCACCAGCGACAAATGTTAATTACACCACTAGCATAAACGAATATATCTCAAAAACAAACCAATTGATTTTATCACGGTCTTTTGGGGTCTGGGACCGAATCAAATTGCGCATCAAAACTTGTATAACAATAAGGAAATATAAATGTAGTTTCGAAGGAATGACAGGAAAATATTTTGGTTACCGCTTCAAAAATTATCTGCACAATAACAGACCTTTCAATGTGATGATATAGGCAACTGTGTATATTTTCCGCCATATAACTTGCTGTTTTATGTGGATAAATCTACTCTACATTTGCTAATATGGCTCGTTTGGCTGATGCATGCGTTATATAGTAAGACAAACACACCTACCTAACGTGCCTTGACTGCTCCACCATCTTAGTAAGTCCACTCGGCTTCTTAAAATGGCCACTCCGGAGCTCGATCCTGACAGTGACTTCGGACCACAAAAACCGAAACTTGCTGTGATTACGCTAGTAACCAACCCACAGCAATAACATTAGGTATTTCTCTGCCTACTGGTGTTGTACGTCTGCTGATTACCTTTGCAAACAGTTAGGACCCAGAGCAGGTCCGACTAAACGTCGGGCCGGATCTAGATCCTAACTGTTTGGCACTATGATGGTATTCCTAAAGGTATTTTTCGAAAAAGATGATTTTGAAAAAAAATCAGCAGACGATACAAAGCGTGCAAAATTAACCAGTAGGCAAAGAGTTACTTAATTTTTACCGCAGAACAAGTTCAAAGAACAAAATGTGTAAGTTTTAATGTATACATTGTTTATTACCTAATATATAAAACATGATGTGTTTATAGTGAAATTACACGAAAAATAAATTAAAAAAAAAACACTTTCAAAGTCAATCATTTTAGTGCTAAACCCAAATTACTCAGACAGGAAACACATGTGCAAACAAAACAATCACAGATCAGCTCGTTTTCACAATCGGGAAAGTGCGGCAGATCCGATCAGCTTGTTTACAGAGGAGCAGTCCGACCAGTTTCCAGAACAGCAGTCGGATCAGGGACAATTTGATTCTTTTTCCACAAGAGTTATTGGTAGCTTTAAGGATCAACTTTAGAAATTCAGCACCTCGCTAGTTACAATGTAACTCTTTCAACCAAGAGACGACTTTTGTTGTCTGATAATAACCCTTGCAAACAGTTTTGGCCCAGATCAGGCCCGACAAATTGCCGGGCCTGATCTGGATTCAAACTGTTTGACACTCTGATGGTATTTCTGAAATAAGTTTTGAAAAAGATAATTTTGAAGAAAAAATAACAGACGACAAAAAACTTGAAAAATTACCCAGCAAGCAAAGTTAAAGTTAGAAACAGAATGATATCAATCATTGGACCAATCGTGTATGCCAGTGAAAACACAGGGTTCCACGCAGGTATCAACTGATATACTTCCAGAAAGTCTTTGAGACAAATCAGAACGTGGGCTCCCTCTACTTTATACTCCCACCTTGAAAACCGTTTAAGAGGTATGTTAGAGTAATCTTTCATGATAAGAAAACCACCTTCAAACTTCATCGGCAGCTCACCGATCCGCAGTTTAATGAAGGGGCATACGTGTATCTTTTGAATTTGAATGGTTGTGTTGTAAAAGCATTCGCCATCATTCCCTTTCAGATCTGGAAATTGATCAGCAGTGTGATTTGACTTTTTATGTTTTTCTCCACGTCCAAAGATTGATAAATCAAGCATTTCAAACTGGAGGTAGAATGATGCGTGAATCTCAACACCTGAATCCAGTCTTATTTCCAACAATGGAACAATCGAATCAAGAAACTCATTCAATTTGTAAAGGGATTCAAATTTTGTAACAATACGGACGATGGCATAGTTAACTTCATCCACTTGATTGGTTTGGTAGATAAGAACAAATTCTCGAATGTTTTCTTGTAATGACGGGAATTTTCTTTCAAGCACCCTCCTCATCTGGTTTATTATGTAATATCGTACACCACGTTCCATTCTAGTGGAAGGAACCAATTTGATGTCGATTGAAGAACAGGAACCATCTCTGGTGCCTGGCTCGGCAATACATTTTCCATTCCTCAACAGTCGACCAGCATGACAAAGTACATCTCGGCATACCATCTGAAATAAAATCACGTTACAGAACCCATGCCCTCTAACGGCGACTTTTGTTGTCTATTGATAACATTTTCAAGCAGTTTGGACTCAGAATAGGGCCAACAGAACGATGGTCCTGACACGGATCCGAATGATAGTGACTCACTGTTATATGCTGACTGGAAAAATTTCCGTTTAACCGCACAGGCAGTTCTGGTGCCAAAATTACAATACGTCCTTAAAGGTTAGGATGACTTAATTTAAGTATTGATTTTCAACATGTTACAATAAATGATTGATAAATTCCCAGGATCGAATCAGTATTTATGGTCAAGTATATCATTGTGATCTACAGAAAAAAGTGAAACTATTTGAATTTTAATAAGTTCTAAACGTTATTTTTCATCCTAAAATCAATACTCAACTTACGTCTTCCTTATATTAACTCAAGGATGCATTGTAATTTTTGGCACAGGAGAGGAAATTGAGAAGCTTTTATCAAGATAGCCGCAATAACGTCATCGCCATAATTTGAACAAATATGAATTTATCAGATGACGTCATGGTCCACAAAAATCAGTCCCATATGACAAGCCGTTTACAAATAAAAGTAAACGATTTTTAGTCAAGATGGCCAATATGACGATGCTTTCGTCACGTCAGCATTTGATGGAATCAGAGCATACATAACGCCCTGATTATCTATACAAAAATTCATCATAATTCGACAAGCACTTCATAAACAAATTAAAAATCTATTTTCAAGATGGCCATCAAGGCAGCCATATTGGTTGTTAAGCATTACAATTTGAACACATCTGATATTAACCAATATCAGGCTCGAGGTTATAAAACTTTTTTATACTCAACTCAGCTTAGCACGAAATTTATCCTGCTCATAAATGTTAAAATTAATGTAGCTGAGATGTGTGGTACATTACTCGATGCCTATAATGGAAGAAAATGTAATTCAATTGTAGAAAGAAATCAATCATTCTTACATGGCATTATCACAAAACCACATGATTTCTTAACCTGATTAAAATGTTTGCCTACGTAATTATTTGCGTGACTCAAAAGACATTGCATGAAATCTCACGTTTACTGCCATCTGAAAAAAGTAACATGGTAAGAAAGATATGCTTAAACATTGGTGTGTACCTGTTTTCACAACAGCCTCTGACAAAGAAAATCATTTTTCAGGCCCAATGTCTAGATAGTATCAATATCAGTCTGCTTGGAATAAAATCACTAAATTTCCATGACGTTAGTGAGCTTTTTGCTTATTGACCACGGACTGACAATACTATGGTACACATACATTGCATAAATATAAATACACTTTTACACGACAAAACGCAGGAGAGAACATGTATCTTTCAAACAACAAAAGAACAAAATGAATAATATGTTAAAATATACTGAAGACAATTTTATTTATAAAATGGATGATATTCATCTGAATCAAGAAATGGGAAATTCATGCAAAACGTTTTGGCAAGTTATGGGACGATTCATGGATACTGGCACATCGCTCAATATACCCATTACAGAAACAAGTTAATACTTTTGCATATATTGACTTTGAAAGAGCCGAAAAAACTAAATCCTTATTTTGTTTCTATTTCTACTATAAATGATGCAAATACTGATTTACCAAATTTTTAACAACGTTGTAATGTAGATTTTACACAAATAAGAATAAATGAATTTGAAGTGGTAGATATTTATGAATGCGTTCAAACTCAATAAAGCAAAGGGTATAGATGGTATCAGCAATACAATGCTAAATCCAACTGACAGTACTGTTTCTATTCTTTAACTAAGCTGTTTAATTCAACTTTGAAAACCTATACATATCAAGATTAGTGGGAAACTGCAGATGTCAAACACTTTTTTTAAAATAAGGGGAAAATCGCCAAGTATTATCTATAGACCAGTATCATTCACTAGCAGTGTTGGCTGATTCTTTTCAAACATTTGTACAATCATATTCTAGAAAATGAACTTTTATATAAATATCAATCAGTGTTCCTGCTCAGCCATTCTACTGTTCAACATTTAATTGAATGAGTGCATAATACGTGCCTGTCTCTTGAAAATTGCGCAGCGATTTGTCAAGTCTTACTGATTTATCCAAAGTTTATGACTGTGTTTGACATATGGGTTTATTACATAAACTAGGAAAATATATGGCATAAAGGGCAAAATCTTAATGTGAATGAAAAGCTATTTACAATAAAAAAAAACAGAAAGTGTTTGTAAATTGTGTACTATCAGACGAGCTACCATTGAATGCAGTAGTACCTCAAGGCTCGGCCGTTGGTCCATTAAAATTTTGATACATATTAACGATGTAGCAGACAACTTAGCAGGAAAACACGTTTATATGCAGATGATACTTCTCTCAGTTATGCATCGTCCAATTAAGCAGAAATAGAGACCGTATTATGAGATAACGACCTTAAAAAGTTGAAAGATTGGCGATTAAGTGCCTTATCAGATTTAATCCTGCAAAAACAGAAGTTGTTCTCGTTTCTTACATTTTTCATGATTATGACATACGTCTGATTTACGACGACACTGTATTAAATGTTGTGGAAATTCACAAACACTTAGACATTTATCTCTCAGCAAGCAATACATGAACAAAGCATATAGATTCGATAATAGTTTCTGCTGCTAAGCAAGTTTCTTGCCTTATCAACCTTAAATACCAATTGTCTAGAAGTACACTAAATAAACTGTATTGTACCTGAATAAGGCCCTTACCAGAAAATGGATGCTGTTCTATTCATGACACTAACCGTTTGGAACAGATACAGTTAAATGTAGCTCGAATAGTTACAGGGCTACCTGTTTTTGCTTATTTACGCTCTCTATACTACGAAACTAGTTGGGGAATAAAACTTAGAAAGTTAACTATAATGAATAAAAGTGTTAACGGTGAGGCCTAAATTAAAAATATGTTTGTTTCACCTGACCCTACCTACCCACCAAAAATCTCCCTACCCAAATAATTTTATAACCATATTTATCTGTCATACTGTTTTAGTTTGGTAGCAGAAGCGAATCCAATAGAGACTGATGTAAAAGTTTATCTCAGTGGTTTTCAGGAGCTAGAGGTGAAGGATACTTTACTACATTCTATCTAAGGACTTCTTGAAAGTGATGACATAATTCTTATATATAAAATTATGAAATGATGATTTATCCGCCTGAGTCCCGACTACCTACCCAAATTGTTTTAGACAGGATCGGATCAGGTGAAACAGAACTATTTTTAAGCATGGCCTGAAGCTCCATCATATCTAATTGATTTATTACCCAAAAGGATAGACAAAATAGTTGCTTATAACTTGAGGAATAGGAATATCTTTGAAATACCATTTAAAGACTATAGTAATATGAAAATTCTTATTACCCATCTACTTTAGAGCTATGGCATGAACTCGACCAAACAATTCGAAAAGTTCCAACATTATCGCAATTTAAATCTAATATTTAGACTATACTAGACCAAATAGCCGATTATACAAGTGTAGGAGAACGTAAATGCAACATAATGCTGGCTCGCATCAGGCATACGTCATAGTAGCTTAAAGGCTGATCTTACAGTGTTAATATAATACCAAGTCCTGTATGTAGTTGTGTAGCTCCTTCTGAAAATGCTTAACATTATTTTAGGACTGCCATATTTTTCCAATCAAAGAAACAGCCTTATTCCTAACTTACACGCACGATTGCATCTTACTTATGTCAATGTAGCTGCATTGACTTCAGGATCACATAATTATGACAATAATACAAATCAAATAATAATTCAGTTGGCGATGAAATTATCAAATATACACACATATTTGAGAACTAAGTATCATGTTGTATCAGCATCAGTTGTACCTGTTCACAAGATCTCTTTGCTATGGTTTCAATAGCATTGATATCACAGTGTGAGATAATGCGTGTTTGTATGTTTGAGATTGTGGGTTGCGTTCGTGATTTAAGCTATTCATTATCAGGCATACATTAAATTGCATTCACCTTTGGAAATATTTGTTATTTGAGCCGCAACATGAGATTTCCAACAGTGTGGTATGTGCCACCAGCAAAGGCTCAGACCAGCCTGCAGTCTGATCAGAGCCTTTTCTAGTTGCTTGAATATTATATGACTCTAAGGCTACTGACAGGACATCATTTGGAGTTTCTAAGCTTAAAAGGAGGCTGCAGAGGCTCCTCTGAGTCTACACTTGTTAAAATTCCACATTGTTGGAAATCACATGCCATGGCTCATTTGTTGGGAAAGGACTAACTTGTGTCCAATCTCTTTGTGTTTATGGAATAAATTATGTTTAATCTTATCAGGGCCTTGACGCGAGAAAACCTGTCTTCGGGGTTTGCGAACAACACAGGCGCAGACCAGCCTGCGCATCTGCACAAACTGATCAGCACCTTTGTTATTCACTTATCGAGATGTATCATATCTAGTCTTGCTACGAGCGAAATTTCAATTTTTTAGCTAGTCTTTGTAGCAGAGGAGACTGATTTGAAACTCGCTTTGTCGGAAACCCCTAAGACAGGTTTTCTCGTGACGAGGCCCATCTATAAATATAACTTCCACTTACCAAGTTCTTATCTGGGAATTGAGAATCTTCACAAAACAAGGAATCTGGAATCGAATCCACTACAGCTAAAGCAGGATCTATCATAAAAGAGAACTCGGGCTCTTGTGTATGCCATACATTTTCCAATGGTGGACAAACCCACATGTTTTGTGGCATTTCGAAATCTACATTACAAAGATAGCAAAAATAGTTTTTATATGTAGCGTTAAATGGGTCTAGTAATGATTCACATGCTTTTTCAATACTTTCATCATATTCTAGCCATAGACCGGTTTCGTTGCACGATGTTATTTCATATGGCGGAATAGGATCACAGATTCTAGAATCAATATAAGCTGGTGGTATGAAGAAAATGTTTCCTTTGGCCAGTCGTATTTCTCCTAGTAAGTTATCAGATGGCATTCGAATATCTACATCACTGTTAATATGAAGCTTCCATTCAATCAGCGAAGTATTTCCATCTACATTGTTGCATTGGGCGCAGAATTTGTTCCTGAAATTAAATTTTAAACGTTTAGCTTTATGAACACTTATCTATTTTCCCATCTGGTTTGATACAATGACCCTGGGATGGTTCATCACGCATTCTGTTTAAGGGGGCATAATTTAGAATATCAATATTGAGATGTACCTCAGTCCCTTATTGCCAGATTGTTTTTAACTTTGCTAAACCTACAGCCCCTAATTAAATGTCGTATTCTGCAGCATTTCAGATAAGTCTCCACTATTTACCAAAGCACTCGTTCAGGGGTTTACTCGAATGGTCAGTGATATTTTGCTTTCTCTGCGCAGGGAATTCACAGGTTTGACAGGTAAGTTTAAACAATAAATAGGACTAACACCAAAGTTCTAAACAGTTCATTTTTCTGATATGCCTATTTCAATATACACTGACTGCTTTTGTCTCAATATTGCAAAAACTATGCATAAACTGCTAATTAAACTAAACTTATAGATTATCTTAAGTTAATGCTAAGCATTCTTAACCTCACCTGAAATGAACATTTGTGACTAGTTCGGTGACAGGTACCATAGCTTGGAGTGTACTTGTAGACTTTTCACACTGCTCAACTATGCTCCTATCCAAATAGTCCAGATCACATTTTGTCACAATCCAGAAATGTCTGTCTGTGACGTAATTTGTGTCCTCTTCGGAAAGATATTGCAGGCGAACACAACTGTACCTATTAATGATAATAAGAAAAGAGGGCATAGAGGACACTAAATTCCTTGGCCTGAGCTCAAATACACACAGTTGTTTTGATATCCCTCCAACGTCAATTTCGAATTCACCAAATTATAGCAAAATGATATTATTGTAAACAGTCATGTCCATTCGACCCAAAATGAGAATGACGTGACCAACAGCTTTCAAATGTGCAGAACATTTTGGTGACGGAAAATGAATGGTCCTTCTGAATAGACTGGTTCTCTCCCTTTAATAGCTTGTCAGCATATTAAGACAGGTAACTACTAGCCGCCATTTCGCCTACTTATAGCATACACACTGACGTCATGAGTGACGTGGTATTAAAAAATACCCTTGACATAAAGTGCATTTTCTAAACAAGCCGTTTTTTTTAAGATTTTTTGTTCTGTGAGTTTATATATTTTGCTACTAAAAAATACTGAAGTTTGTGTTGAAAAATCTTTTCTGGAGCATGCACAGTCGGATGAGTAGGATTTTCTACTTGTAATGAAAAATAGACATTACCAGTCGTTATATGCGTAGCGGAAGTGGAGCTTTATCAACGAGGGGAACCAATCTACCTTCTGAACGACCTATTTGACCATTCTCGCGAGACCTGACGTGACCTAATCTAGATCTCTCCCATTTCGCGCTTTGACTTATGGGTAGCTAGCAATATCAGGCTAGTCTCGTTCAATTCTCGCGCTCCTGTAGAAGTTGCTGTTAAAAATTGCAAAAAGTCCATTTTTTTAAAAAGTTTACCATTTCTCTATTAGTCAATATTTTCTGGATGTAAAACCCTGAGTCATGCAAGCAGTGATCGCATAATATAATTTAATAAAAATGACGGGTGAACCCAGTGTGCACCGAGCGAAAGGCGACAGGTTAGTGGGTGCTGGAGTACTTCCTGTCTACGACAATGCCTATGTGACTTCAGTTAGGACAAGGTTAAAATCTAATGCCAGTACATAAGCTTTTGGTACCATATGCAAGTAGCGAAGGCTCAGACGAAATGTTCAACCGAGAAGTTCCATTAATATATGAATCGGTGTCCAGCAAAAGGTACACATTGGCGTGTGCGTTTCTCGAGATTCAGACGGGCGCTCTATATGTAGCAAAGGGTCCAACGTTTCTTCAGACAGAAAACTAAGACCCTGATTAGACTTTTGGGTGCACATGCTGATTTTCAACAATGTGGCATTTTGACAAATGCAGATTCAGAGGATCATGAGCAGCCCCGTTTGAAGTTTAGAAACAACTCCAAATTATGTTCAGTAAGTAGCTTAACACTCATAGAATATTCAAACGACAAGCAAAAGCTCTGATCAGACTGCGCGTATGCGCAGGCTGATCTGAGGCTTTGCTGTTCGCACAAACCACATTGATGGAAAACCCATGCCACGGCTCATTTTCGGATGCGCAGACTGACTGAATCTCCCCTGTATGCACATGCCAACTTGTACCTAACGCAGGAAAACGGCCCATATAAAATATTCAGAACTAGCCCGAACTCCCCACAGTGATGTACTTCCTGTTCAGAGACCTTCATAAAATACGATTTCGAATGAAAGGACGGTTGCCACTGTTGGGGAGTTTGGAGCTAGCACATAAAAATTATGTACCTTGTATTTTCAATGGATTCCAGCGCTTGCGTAAAGTTATCGAACTCAATCAAACAACAGGTGCCATAATCAACACAGTTACTTTCACATGTGCATGTTCCACAACAGTGATGTTCTTCTGGCCTCGCAGTAAATGGACATGACTCGCTTATCCCACAGTATTCCTCATGCCAAAGAACAAATCTTTCATACGTTGATATCTCCAAAAACTCTCCAGAATCGCCTTCAACCCCGTTCCTTCAAAAAAGATAACAGTGATACATGTATATCATTAGACATTCTTTTTACTTGAGCCCAAGAAACAATATGAGCCTCGTCGCGACAAAGCCTGTCTTCCGGGTTTCCGACAAAGCGAGACTCAAACCAGTCGCCCCAGCTACAGAGACTAGCCAGAAAAATGAAATTTTGCTCGTAGCAAGTCCAGATGGATTGGTGGAAGTTTGGGGGTGTTTCAGTAGATACAACAATATTACACACATTTCTCTCCGCGCCTGCATGCACTGCATGTACTGATATGTTATACTTTAAGGAACTAGAGCGTGACGTTACAACTACCGCGTTAGCGAAGGCGATACTGCGCCTGGAAACTTTGGCATTTATTCCTTCATAGAACATGATCGGCTCGATTTTTTACGTTCGAAGGACGAATAAGGGCTGTCATGTACATGACATATGTAAAATGCTCTTGTTCTGAGCTAAAACTAGCAAAATATCTGCATTCTTTCTTCGTTTTGACATAAATCTGAAGAAATCCCGTTCATGGTTCGATTTGGTTACGGTTCTCATCTCAATCAAAGCTTTTTTCAACATCACGTTTGGCCTGTTTAGCAAGGTAAATCATATCTACATGGAATAGCATTGCCGGATTTTTACGTAATTAGCTCATTCTTTTACAAAAAATCAAAACAAGCGAGAGTACCTACCTTTGTTTGTCTTTTCCGTGACTATCGCGAAAGGTCCCGGATGTGATGAAGGAACAAATTTACGTTTACGCGATTTCGCCGTAGTTCCGCTGATGCTCACCCGTGTATTTGAACATGTGAAAAATTTCCTGATCAATTATTTAATCATCATCATCATCATCATCATCATCATCATCATCATCATCATCATCATCAGCAGCAGCAGCAGCAGCAGCAGCATCATCATCATCATCATCATCATCATCATCATATTTCTTCTTATTATGGCACGGCAGGGGTCCCGCCGTGCTTATTTTGATGGTTTAAAATTGTTAAATTGTTGCTGTGGCTTTCATCGCCGAATTTTCCTTCCGGTTTTGATGTTTTATTTTTGAGGAAAATCAAAAAAAAAAAAAAAAAAAAAAAAATAAGTGGATTATTATGCAATTTCAAAACGGACTACAAATGTTTATTTTTATTTTATGCAAAACGGTGAAGATGGGTTCTAAGATTACTACTTGGGTTGGGTATAGCTAAACAACGAATGTGCACTTTCTAGCGGTAATTGGATATCTCGGCCCAAAACAAACTTGAACGTGCTAACCAAGCTAGTAAAAAGGTTTCTTTTGTGACAGAAACCGTTTCTATATGACATAAACTTTTTACCGTATGCTTAAATGTAATTTCCTGTAAAATGCCTTGGTAAATTGCATGTTTCTTACCTATGAATACATCTTTTCACGTTAGGAATATTATTCTCGCTAATTAATCATAGCACTTGAGAGCAGCAAAAATAATTAAGAACAAGTCTAGAAACCACGCGAATTTCTACTCAAAATTGTCTTGTTTGACTTACTTTCGATTTGAGGTACAAAATATTTGAAGCCAGAAACCAAAAAATTAGGGGTGCACGACAATTCTTCGAAAATCATTTCGTTGATATGACATTTGGTCGCATACGACTGTTATTTATCCAGATTTACAAGTTGATTCCGTGAGTTCTGTTTCGTTTTAAACATCATAGTAGGAACATTAGTTTTGTTTAAGTAAACATATAGATCACGGACCGTTGAAAGAGTAAGTGTTCTAAGTGAACCAATATAAACAAAGAATTTAACGCTGCTACTTATTCAAAAATTCTCTCTGATATCAAGGAAAAAAAGTTACACGACTGGTCAAACTTACAAAATTATAGCAAAACGTAAAAATGGTTTACGTACATTATACAATTGATGCATTCTTTTGAGGTCAACATCAGGATTTGTCAACCCGATAACAGTGATGTTCGAGGTTTGAATAATCCTGAAGATAACCGAAAAAGAATGCACCAATTGTTTTGTTATATGACTCTGTTTGGCTTTTCCTAGTTTTATTTAAAGGTTTTTCATATTTATGAATTTACTCAAGTCAGATGTTCCTAGTGCACGTTCACTAGGAAGATTATTTCAACAACAGACTTCTCAAATTTCTGAAACTCTTATGAGATAAGCAAAATGCTGTTCACATAAAATGAACAAATTCTGAATTCAACACACTTTATCTGTGAAATATACATAAGAAATACGTCACTGTTTCAATGTCTATTTCAAGCTGTCAGGCAGCAGTGAAAAAAGTCATATAACCCTGTCCTATTTTTAGCTGTCTGACAGGACTGAAAAATCTTAATGCTAACCTGTCCTGAGCTCATCACTGTTTGACATCAAGATGTGTCACAACCACTGCAAGCTAGTTTAAGTCAAACAGATGAGGTCTTATATAGGACTCGTATAACAAAAAAGAATTGCACCCGCAGGATTACAAAGAATTGTCTGCGAGCTAAAACATGATTAATTGAATTATCCTCGGTTCTGTATTCTAATTTTGCTATGTAAATCGAGATTGGGCAAACTTAGGCTTAACAGCTGGGCTTAAATCAATGTATCCTTGCTATTAGAATTTGTGTCATTGTGACCTTTTTTGAGATTTGCATCAAAATCCCTCTGAAATGACAAGTTAAGTAAGTAAGGAGGCAAAGATCAGAAATCGATACAATAAAGTACCACATGTGACCCAGGACACCACACAGGAAAGTGACAAAACACAATAAAATATCGTACACAATAGAGCCAAGATTTTAGCCCTTTCCCAGCAGGTGACCACAGGGCTGCAATGATCAGACAAGAAAGCATGACAAACATGAAACATAAATAACAAAAATGATCCACAAAAGAAGCACCGCCTTAGAACGGTCAATAGAAATATAAAAAAATATAAAACCAAATCAGTTTGACAAAAGTTCCCAACATCTATCTACAGCAATTCAAATACAGTTTTACAAGATTTTTCCATATGTATCTATAAACAGTTCCATACAACAGTAATTCGGTTGACAGAGATAACAATGCTAAAGCATGTGATGTTTAAGACGCTTGAAAATTAATACACAGTGGAAGCGCAGTTGCTCAGCGGTAGAGTGCTTGACTCAAGACAGAGGGGCGCGGTTTCGAGCCTCACTAGCGTTACTGCGTTGTGTCCTTGAGCAAGACACAATATCCTAGCTTAGTACTGGTTCGACCTTGGAAGACCCGTCCCTACATAACTGAAAGTTTGTTGATGGGACGTAAAGAATCAAAGCAAAAAACAAAACCATTACACAGTGAAAAAAGCGATTCCTTGCACAATCCTTGATTCTTTAAGTAATCCATTTTTTCTCGGCACCAGGTGTCATTTAGCAACTCGAATTCACCCATTTGCTGCAAAAGTAATTCTATATACATTATTTACATTTTATGCAACAACGTCTGGCCAGGAAAAAATTACCCAGTAAGTAAGCAGAACTCAAATAATGACCATAAAGAATAGTAAATGAGTATGATCAGGAAATACCACAATCACAAACTGCAGCCAACCCCGTGGCACTGCGAGGAAGAGCAGCTCAACCATCACGAGACACCAGGAAGACAAATTAAGCAAAGCAATCAGCTCTCTCTTCCCCATCAAGATGATTGCAATGCTAGAATAGACATAAAGCAACGCACAACAAAACACAGAACAACCACAGACTCCCGCAATGGAAGTAACAATAAACAAAAAGCCAACAACAACAGAACCACAGCCCCAGAACGGACAGCAGTCCAAGCCACCGATTGACTGTCACTTAATTTATGTTTAAATTAAATTTGCTCGCAAAGTATTAACTAAGACCACATGTCAGCTGAGCATCTACAAAACCGTTGGTTCCAATTTATCATTTGTTTTCTTGTCTCTTATGTTGCCTCTTAAACCTTTTGATCGACATCACATAGGTATTTTTGAATGAACTTATATAATAGATACATAAATGAAATAAAAAATATACGATACAATGAGTCTACAACATGTACCCCAAGTCGATCGTTGTAGAGAGTCCAACAGTTAGTGACCACACTATCAAATAGCTGTAGTACATGGTTTCCATCCTGTGAAAAGAAACAAGAAGATATTTGTTGAAGCTTTTAGTGTAATGTCAGGTAATGTTCATCAGACATCAGGTCAATGCGGACAAACATTTGCAAACATTGGAAATCCAGATGAGACGCTCCTTATGAGGCGTCTCATCAGGATTTTCACTGTTTGCTTTGTTAATTATTTTTTGTATCAAATAATTAAAATATGAAACAAACGAGGTCGCTGTCCGACTTTTCCCTAACATTTTCACATTTCATTTGAGACTATACTACTTAACAAAAGTTTACCACGGACAAATAAGTTGCACAGTTGGTCTGCTCATTGGCGCGAATGCATAAATTGATCTTCAAGTTTGGAATATTGCGAACATGTTGTATGCTAGGTTAAGAATGCACCCGTCTCAATCAAAATTTCAATATGGTTGGAAGCCTTCAATATTATCAAGTCTAACTAAAAATCATGCAAGTGAAATAGACAGAAAATTATAATATTATCGAGTTATATTGCTAATAATAACTTGAAAAATGATGAATTGTGTGAATTGTTTTTGTTGATGCTGAACATTGAGAAATCTTTGAACATTGTGAATGGCTAAATATTGTGTTGATGGTGATAGAATATCTTTTAAATAGAAATGACATTAAAATTGTTTTACAATGTCCGTCATGGCCAAATAAAGCCAATGCTACGTGAGCATAGTTAGTAGTTTCTTATTATTATAGTGCATTTTACAAAGATAAGCTAGCAAAATAATTGAGACATGAGGTCCTTGTTTTCCTTAACATAAATCAAATTACATAAGGCCATTCTTGCCAGTTAATATTGACATCCTTTCGCATATTTTCGTCAAGAATAATGCATTTTAATTCGATTTGAATTAAATTCATTTATTATTGAGAATACACATTTCAATTAATTTAAGAGATAAACTTTAAAGAAGCGTTAACTTGTGTCAGACATTTATCAATAGCCAGGCTGCAAAACTATGTAGATGAATATGTTTATCTGCCTTCCACGTTTTGGCCACGTATAGAACAATATGGTGTACAAAGGAAGTTTTGTTGACCCACCATTTCCACACTCCCTTAGGTCATTGTGTTCGTTTTCAGCTGTTTTTGCTTTTTATTATCTACTATGTAATGAAATACAGGAAAATATTGTTTAAATATAATGCATGTATTACAAAGCCCTGAAAATAAAAAAAAAACTTGTATTTTCACAGCAGTGAAAATACAAGATTTGGTATTTTCACGGGAGAGAAACCGTAAGATTAGAACTACTTTTTTTCTACTCTTTCTCAATATGGTCTAAGGGAAGCAACTCATTAACGCATATCTGTTTTTTTCTAAGGGAAACAACTATTGGTGTTTCCTATTTCTATACAGTCAGAGTCGCTTAGAAGCTTAATAAAAAAAGAGCTTTTATAAATTCGTCTGCTACAACTTGAAAATCAAAACAAAAGCTAATGTAAAGTAAGTTCGCCACTCATGAAATATAAATATTGTCCACTTCACTCGTGAAATAAAAGACATGTTTAACAAAAAACATTTGAATATCCTCTGTATATTTCAGGTGCGTTTTACGTGATAACCACAATATTGAACACTTTGTCATGAAGAACACTATCAGCTGCTTTAGAAGAATGCCACAGTGTGACAGAACTCACATTATAAAACATAAAAGAGTGTTGAGGTTGGATGCCCTCATCAACAAATGTTGAATAAGGCTGGTAGCCCTCTATAAATTATGGTAGAACATCATGGTGTTGATCATCACGTTTTCACACGAAACTATAATTTCCTTATGGGCTAACACTGAAAACTGTTGAGGCTGGAACCATGCTTCTTCGAATACTGAATACGGCTGGTAGCCCTCCATAAATCATGTTAGAACATTATGGTGTTGTGGACCATGTTTGCACACGAATGTATAATTTGACAATCCGCAAACATGAAAGATTGTTGAGGCTGGAAGCCCTCTTCAACAAATATTACATATGACTGGTAGCCCTCCATATATCATGAAAGAACATTATGGTGTTGTGGGTCATGTTTGCACATAAATGTTATATTTGAAAATGGGCAAAAGTGAACGACTGTTGAGGCTGGAAACCCTCCTTAACAAATGTTGAATATGGCTGAAAGCCCTGCATTTATCACGGTAGAATATTATGGTGTTGTAGATCATGTTCACACATGAATGGAAAAATTGATCTTCAAATTTATAAATTTGCCAAATGTTGTATACTTTGTTTAGCATGCAGCCGTGTTATTACAATCATCTTGATGGGGAAGAGAGAGCTGATTGCTTTGCTTAATGTGTCTTCCTGGTGTCCCGTGATGGTTGAGCGGCTCTTCCTCGTGGTGCTACAGGGTTGTCTGCAGTTTGTGATTGTGGTATTTCCTGATCATACTCACTTACTTTTTTTGATATGGTTAGGAAATCCTATACAGTCTAGCGGTGTAAATGCATAAATTGATCTTCAATTTTGGAATATTGTTGTATGCTAGGTTTAGCATGCGGCCGTCTCATACAAAATTTCAATATGGTTTGAAGCCCTTCATATTATCATGTCGAGTGATATGGCTATAATAACTTGAAAAATGATGTTTGTGTGAATTGTTATTATTGATGTTGAACAGTGAGAAAAATGTGAACGTTGTGAATGGTTAAATATTGTGTTGATGGTGATAGAATAACTTTTAAATAGAAATGATATTAGCAATTTGTAAAATACAATGCTCGTCATGGCCAATTACAGTCAATATTAAGTAAGCATAGTAGTTTCTTTTTATTATAGTACATTTTACAAAGACAAGCTAGCAAAATAATTGAGAAATGAGGTCTTTGTAATCCTGAACATATATCAAATTACATAAGGCCATTCTTGCCAGTAAATATTGCCATCCTTGTGCATATTTTCTTCAATAATAATACGTGTTTAAGTTGAGGAAAGCGATGGTTGTAGCTTATTTTGACCCTTGATATCATTTTCATGAAAAGTGACGTTCATCTATTTTAAAGGCTACATTTAGGCGGTAAAATAGCTTGATCGAATTTCGTCACCCCCATCAAAGAGGAGGACATATTGCTTTAGGTTTTTACCATATAAGCCATCTTGACAGATGACCAGAACTTCACGAACAAACATTCGTTCCCCAATCTTATAGAGGAAATTTGGCTTAAATTGATCCAGTGAATTCAAGTCATTTGAAAATGTTGGGCAGACAACGATTTGGCGGACGGAAGGATGGGCGGACGATGGAAGGCTAATATACCCTAAAAGCACTAGCTCACCTATGGGCGTTTGGCATAGGTGAGCTAAACCAACAAATATACACAGACACATAAGATTAAACATGGGGATTTCAACAGTGAGGTCGTAATATGTTTTGGTACTAAATTTAAGTTAACAGTAGATCTCATACAGTTATTGAAGGTTATGATGGTTTGGGGATTTACCTGACGTCACTGCCATAATAAACTGTTTGTGGAATAGTACAAGAATGATGATTGAAACGACGAAAACGAAACACCAAATTCGTATGCCAGCGTATAATAACATGGGTACGAAGCGACTATTGTACGTAATAACGGGCGTAAAGAGGAGCTTTATGTGTACCCTTCGAAGACACTGAAAATATATGCACCATATCTGCGCATAGAGCTTAAAGGGGACTTATGTGCGGAGGTCGGATACGCATACAGCTCAGCTCTGAGTTGTGTGCGTACTGAGCTTTATGCGTACCTAAAAGAGTAAATTGATTACGGCACCAAAGGCAGTAGTGTTTATTTTAGAATTTTAAAAACTTACTTTACATAAAAAGCTTGGGCTCGGTGATACTTCGATTAACAACGCAAAATCACATTGTTATATTCATGTTGCTTATTGCAGCTGTACATATGGGAACCAAATGTACTTTGTTAAATTTCCATGCTCCACTGAACTTTAATCATACACATGGTTAGCCCATTCGTGCATTTACTGGTGTCGTCTGCTGATATTCTTTACAAACACCTTGGACCCAGATCAGGGCCAAGGAAATGTTGTACCTTATCTGGGTCTTGACTAATTTTACATTTTATTCCTGTAAGAATTTTCCGACGGTAAAAACATGAAAAATTACCAGGTGTGTGTGTGATCAGACAATTCATTTTGACAAGTGTTCTACAATGTCTGTATCAACCAAATAACCAAAAGGATTGTTTATGTCCCTAAATTAGGGGATAACTGTATTCAAATTTTTATTTGGGGAGGTATATCGTCGGATATACGGTCGGAAATACAGTTTTACGGCGACGCGCGGGAGGAGCCGTAAAACGTGATTTCCGAACGTATATCCGACGATATACCTCCCCAAATGAAAATTTTGAATATGGTTATCCCCATTCTTATGCACTTCTGCAGTTTGATCTCAAATTGGAGCGTTGCAAGCCGCATAAAGCCGCAAGGTGACGTAATTGATAACGTCAAACTATTTGCGACAGCATATCGCAGGATATACTGTCGCAAATTTTTGACGTTATCCAATCAGACGTCGCGTTACAAACGTAAGTGCATTAGAATATTCTTTCTATGCATTTGGGATACAGATTCAAAGAAGTCATTTAACTTTCTTCTGAATCCCAATTGTATATTGGTTGTATTGTAATCCTATTGTTTGTTGCTTTGTATACTTGTCATACATTACACAAATAAAATAAAGTTTAAACCAAATATTCTTTCCCGACGAAACGCCCCTTTGTTGGACAACATAACCAACGCAGCCGCCATATTTAGTTACCAATTAGAACACCTATGTCACCTAATGCCATGAAGTAAGAATATATTTTAAGGCATGGATCGTGAAACGGGTTTAGGACAGAAAACTGTCGTAAGTTATGTTGTTTTATGACGGATTTCTGTCCTAAAAAAACTTTCGTGAAACGAGGCCCAGATTACGATTTATCTTGCGGACACAAACATAATAAGATTCTCATGCTTATTTATTACATCATATAAAATGTTCACCTTCAGATGGAGACTATATAAAAATTCAAACCAAACTTTTGTTGAGAAATGTATATGGAATAATTAGATTTGAAAAACGGTAATTAAATCCCAGATCATATTCAATATTATTAAGGATCATATTGGATTTAATAAACATTGTACATGTACACTCCAAGCCACAGCTAACGAAACACTTACCACACCCACGGTTTGAATTTATCAATCAGTCGATTGAAAAGAAATTTCTGCCAGGTATGTATCATGTGTTGAATTATTCTTGTTCTAAATTTTAATGCATCAAATTATATAACATATAGTAAGTGTTGCGTTAGCTGTGGCCGTCTCAAACTTCTAGAAAAAAACCCACTAGTTTTAGTTTACGATGCAACTAAGGCGGTCCTAAAATGACAATTTGGTTCGCCACAAAATATCACCTTTTCTAGAAGTTTGCTATCAAACATTAGTATGACATATTGGTGGCTTAAAACAAACACGACAGAGCTCCATTTAGCACAGAGAATAAGAAACATTTATTCTTCTTTGTTGAATTATGTACGCAGAACCAAAAATAAGGACATCCTTCTATTTCATGGGAGTCCAAGTCACTATTAGGTGAGACCTCAACGTGACGTCCATGCACAGCAACACATGCACGACACCTGTAGAGCATATAGATGATATATGGATTGACTTAGACTCCATATATTTTAAGTGTAAAAATATCTTAAAATGAATGTTTTCCCTTATGTTTGGCTCTGCGTATACTCCACGTTACCTTTCTCAATGTGGTGTCCAATTTTGTGGCATTTTCGCTAGCTGCAGCTGGCAAATATAGCCATATCATCCAATGTCACATGGTTGAGGGACGTCATCGCATATCATTAAGTAAGCTCTTGTCCTGCTGAATTAAAACGCTACCATTGTAAAGCCATTCAGCCAGATAATTCGGATCAAACGATCAGATTATACACTGTCTACCATGCGGTCTGTGACTTCATTATAATACATGAGCCTCGCTACAAAAATACTGTCTTTGTTGCATGCGAATAATATACGTTTTTGTTGCTGAAAGGTGTATGTGGGGAGGATGGCGGAGGAAGGGATTAAAACTCATGTAATAATAATAGTATACCTAAACCAACATAAACAATTTGGAGGAGAGTTATTATTTGAATGAAACTACTCTAAAAATGAAATAGATACATTTACACAAAACGCTTTTTAAAAGATATCTTAGCAGCGTGGTGTCATTGTATCAAGTATCCAGTCATCCGTAGCTACAGACACGATATTTAATGGAAAAATAGCAAAAGAAAAGGTAGAAGGTAACACAATAATGTATTCACAATGGTATAGCAGTGGTATAAAATATTTTGAAAACATAAATGACAATACAGCAAAATCGTTTTACACATTTAGAAGGCTAAAAATATTCAGAAGGCGATGTATTGAAATATTTAACCCTCATATATAGTATACCCAGTTCATGGAAAACTAATATTAAAACTGAAAACGTTGATATGCCAAAAAAGCCATCTATTCTTGAACAAATAACTGAATCGAAACAAACAAACAACAACACCTATAACTACTTATGAAAAAGAAATTGACACCAGAAATAAAATCTGAACAAAAATGGATAGAACAATTCGGTGCCGAAGATCTAAACTGGAACAAAATATATACCAATCGCTAACAGGCAACCAAAGACATCCGACTCCAGAATGTTCAATAAATATGCTTAATGCGAATTATTCCTACCAACAAATATCTTTTAAAATGTAAAATTTGAGAGACAGCTTTATGCGACTTCTGCACAATGGAAATAGAAACTATAAATCATCTTTTTGGGGAATGTAACAAGATACAACATTTTTGGGCAAACGTGCCTACGTTTTTTTCTAAGATATAACATAACAATGCATTTTAGCTTAAAGTATGTTACTTTTGGTATCATGAAAAGAGCACATTGTATAGAAACCCAGGTCAAAAATTTCATTATACTGTTCAGAAAATGCTTTATTTTTAAAAACAAATGCCTTAAAACGCAATTATTTATAGCAGCTTAGTCAAAGAATGAATGTTGAAAAGCATATATTATATTTTTCAAAAAAATAGACTTGCTCAATTTCACAGAGAATTGGTGGATCTTGAATCATTAATATATGACAATGAATAAACAAGTTAGGCGACTCTCTCTCTCTCTCTCTCTCTCTCTCTCTCTCTCTCTGTCTTTGTCTCTCTCTCTCTCTCTCTCTCTCTCTCTCTGTCTCTCTCTCTCTCTCTCTCTTTCTCTCTCTCTCTCTCTTAACTCCTCCATCTCTTTTCTCCCCTCCCCTTTTCTCATAAATTGTTTCTGAAGCCACCTTGTAAAACATATAGAGCTTTGATAAGCGAATATATCAACAAGTCATACATTATTTTTACTTAAACGTGATCTTTGCAATGTTAAACAATGCATGTATAGAATCTGTCTCAGAATTGTTCAAGCTCTCCTTTGCTTGCTGATACAATGCGCAATGAAGTAGCCGATCTATCAGTACATGTTTTTTGGGGGGAGGAGACATATATATCGCGTATTCGTCTTGTCATGTTTTATTCATAATGTGATGCCTTAAGATTCATATTTTGTAGTATGACTAACGTATACATATACCTGTGTATTGTAAAATGTATTGTGCTTGTATATGTTGTATAATGTTGTTTCTGAAATAATAACAAAAACTAATATTGATAATGATAATTATAATTATTATTATTATTATTATTATTATTATTATTATTTCAATATTCTAGCTACATGTAGTCCCTCATTCAAGAGAGTAATAGTGGAGTTCTAATAAAATAATGATAATGTATCATTACGAAAATGTTCCAATGTAACGTAGATAACTTCCATAAATAACACCATTTAGCGCTTTTCAGATTTCTTCGATGATGCAGTCCCAGCAGGTACATGACGTTAAAACAACGTCTTATCGACGTCGACGTTGATATGTCGTTGTTTAAATGTTGTGTGTCTGCCTGGAGAGGCTTAGGCGATCACTAAAAGAGACATATATATCGCGTATAACTGACCTGAGTCTGAAATGTTTGCCTATGTCCCTTAAAAAGGACACTTGAGTATAACTTCAGTATTTGTAAAAACACAGTATTCCACATGCACCAGAATCTGTTAAAAATGTGGTAACCTTTTTAAGGTGATGTGTATTTTTGATAATTGGTAACTTGTCACTAGCTTTGCATCTTGTATTTTTACTAAAATCGCAAGTCACGATGAAAAATTAGTTTGCAAGAAATGTTCAACAACACTGCAAAACATGAAGCAAATTTGTCCTGTCCTGTGATCATTAGTGAGCCGCGACATCACACTGGTAAATGTATACGTCGATTTGGTGGTATTTACGCGTATTGCCGGTACTTCATAGACTGAAAGTGGTAGATATTGGTGTTAAATCATATATAGAAAACCATGCCATATGCCTAAAATACTATATAATTAGACCATTTTTAAGTATTAAGCATGCACATGGCGAGTTATGTAAGCATTTAGGAATAGATTCGAGTACCGATCTGGATGATCGGTACTCGAATCTATTCCTAAATGCTTACATAAATCGCCATGCACATACTGAATACTTAAAAATGGTCTAATTCTATAGTACTTTAGGCCTTTTGCATATTTTTCTATATATGATTAAACACCAATATCTACTACTTCCGGTCTATGAAGTACCGGCAATACGCGTAAATACCTCCAAATCGACGTATACATTTACCAGTGTGGACATGATATTTCCAACAATGTGGTATGTGCGACCAGCAAAGTGCGACCAGCAAATATTCAGATCAGCCTGCGAATATGCGTAGTCTAATCAGAGCCTTTGCAAGTCGCTCGAATATTCTTTGACTGTTAAGCTACTGACCGAACATAATTTGGAGTTTCTAAACTTAAATGGACAGAAGGAGGCTGCACAAACTAATCAGAGTCTACACTTGTCAAAATGCCACGTTGTTGGAAATACCATGCCGTTTCTCATGTATGAGCCATTGCGTGAAGAGATCAGAAAAATGACACATGCGCCAGACTTTGTTGGGCGCACATACCTTTTTCAGTTTTATCGTGTAATGTCCCATATATCTTATAAAAGGAGTTTCTAGAATTATTTATAGTCACGGAACCATACAGACAAGCTATTCCATGCAGAATGTAACCATTTAATATGATCTATACCTATATTGTTGATATTTGATCTTTTTGTGTGCACGCAACATTCACACAGAAAACGAAACGTCATGCAATGACAAATTAATGAGTAATATTTGATGCCAGTGTTTAGGTGCTTTAAATGTTCCATTAAGCATTAAATGTTGGTTTGTTTAAGAAATCTGTAGAAAGCAATGATACATCGACCAAGAATAAATCCAAGCGTGCAACTAAATCAAACAAAATCAAGAAAGATAAAATCCAAGATAAATCATACATAATGGAACTTTAAAACCAAGTCGGTATGCTCAAGTCCACAATTTAAGTTCATAAGAAAACGGATGACCAAAGAATGAATCTAGGCTTGATTAAAGACTCAACATGCTCAATGGATCTTACTGAATGTGAATCATGCAAATTTGAGCAAACTGTAAGCATAAATGTTGTTCTGATCTAGAAGACAAAATCAAAGAAAATAAATTGAGGGGATAGAAACCCAAATGCGATGAAATATTTATATCAGTAATGCAAAGCATATAAACTTGGCAACACAAATGGGCCTCGTCACGAGAAAACCTGTCTTCTGGGGTTTGCGAACAACACAGGCGCAGACCAGCCTGCGCCTCCTCGCAGACTGATCAGCGCCTTTGTTATTCGCTTACTGGAAAGTATCATATCTAAACTTGCTTCAAGCGGAATTTCAATATTCTAGCTATTCTCTGTAGCTGAGGAGACTGATTTGATTCTCGCTTTGTCGGATACCCCGAAGACAGGTTTTGTCAAGACGAGGCCCAAATTAGGAGTAGTTATCCACCACAGATTCCTCTCTACGCGGAACCACCAAACTTAAATGGATATAGTGTTCTACCCCTACTGCTGGCCCTCTTTGGCTCACACAAACTCAGCCATGGTATTCCCATTGGCTGAGTTTGTGTGGGCCAAATATGGCCAGCAGTAGGGTGGATAACTACTCCTAAAACGGTTGAGGTGAATCTGGAGCATGTTGTACATCTGGTGCTGTTGGAGAGGGTTGAAGGCCAACATGAGACTGTCACACACATGGAACTTGCTGTTCCAACCTGTTAATGAAGAAGGAGTATATGTTCCAAGTGTTGATAGCAGACTGGATCGCTTTGATGTTGATAGAGTGCTGGTGGTCGGACACTTACTTAATGTCTATGCGATGGTAATTTGCCTATGTCCCAAAAAGGGACGCTAGGCTTATCTGGGTTAACATACATCAAATGACATGGTGCTTTGTGTTATGATTTGTTCTAATTATTCAATGCGGATTAGATGGGCCTCAGTTATTAAATAGAGTACCACAATCATGGCCTCTTTTTTTCTTTTTTCTTTTCTCTTCCAGTGACATATTCCAGACGTAAACAGTCGTTTGAGAACACTCTCACTGTAAATATTTCTGTAGGGTCCATAATACAAAAGTTATGGTTAAAAATAATAAGTGAGTTTGATCAGGAAATACCACAATCACAAACTGCAGACAAACCTGTGGCATCGTGAGGAAGAGTCACACAAAAATCACGAGACACCAGAAAGACATACAAATTAAAGCAACCAGCTCTCTCTTCCCCATCAAGATGATTGCAAAATTAGAATGGACATAAAGTTACGTACAACAAAACATAGAACAATTACAGACTTCCACAATGGGGGTTACAATAAACAACAACAATAGCATTCAAACAGGCGAAGTGTAATAATGATAGACCAAGCAATCAACATTTAAGAAAAGCTTACGACAGTTCAATACGAAACTGTGACTATTTAAAAAAAATGTGTGCGACGGCTGACCAGAAGAAATCTGATTTAGTCACAAATATGAAAGATCTGGGTCAAGTATATTGATTAGAATCATAGGTAGTAGATATATATTCCCCACAGAAAGTCATGGCGGTTACAGATAGCAATACTCATTCAGAAAGATTTTTTGTCAATACCTGAGATCAAACACAATCCGCCAGAACTACTGAAAACATTCAGCAGGAAGAAACAAGGGAATAATCATAGCTGATCATAGCTAGGTTTAATATCGATGAATTAAGGAAAACGCTGTATACTTTCGAAATGTGTGAAGGAAATATGACATATGTATTCAAAAACACGGATTCTGGGATTTTCAATCACATGAACTTGGTGTTTTATTTTTTAATAAAGACTCTTTTGCAAAATGCTCAGATTAAAATGAACAAATTTCTGGCTGTCAGCTTCCAAGAGATAAAGGCAGTGTAGCTTATTTTTGGTCCAAAATATTAACTGGTAGAATAACAAAAAGCTCAGTGGAGGAAATGAACGAATTATAGCAATAGAGATTCTAGGTCAGGTTAAGACTTGTTTAATCAAAGTGTACACGCCGAAGAATAATAGCTCAGTGAATTCTCATCTTGAATATACGGAGAATCCAGATCCTTACCATAGCTTAATTTCAAAATTAAGACAGTTAGATGTTTTAATTTTGTGTAATGACTCTAATCGAATTTTACTTGATGCTAGACCCTATAATAAACATGATTATCTCCTACAAACATTTGTGAATGGAAATTGTCTTAATGGGTAATCCAGAATCAGAGCATATATTCTATCATCACACTGGAATGAGCATTTTCCCTTATAGACATCGTAGATGAAATTCTCTCGTCTGAAACGAACTGTCTTCAAAATTACCAGATCGGTAGTTGGGATAGTGAAAGTCATGTGAAAGTAGCCTGCGACCTATCAGTCTCACCTCTGGACATGTCAAACATTTCTCAACGTAAGACTAAACAAACTGTTAGACAATTACAGTCGGATAAAATCGTTATTCTGAATATAGATTGGTGGCTAAACTAGAATTAGAAAAACAAAGAACATCAGACGCTTCAGTGGATTTAAATTCTAACCATTTTAGCAAAATGAGATGCCATACAGCATCCCAAAAGCAGTTCCCAGCAGTTTTCTTTTCATTCCAAATTTAAATACAGCATTCTGTAAACAAACAATGAAGGTCATGTCACTGCATCATGCGATGTCTGACTTGGGGCTGCATAGTTGCCTATGTCCCATAAAAAGGATGCTAGGCTTACATGGGTTAACATACATCCAATTGCATGATGCTTTGCGTTATGCTCTTTTCTAATTATCAAATGCGAATTTAGATGGGCTTCAGTAATTAAATAGAAAATTACAATCATGGTCTCTTGTTTTTTTTATTTTCTATTCCAGTGACATATTCCAGACGAAGACTGTCTTTTGAGAACACTCTCGCTGTAAATATTTCTGCAGGGTCCAAAATACGAAAGTTAAGGTTAAACCTTATTCTGGGCATTTAACAGACGTTGATGTCTATTTTCCTCTCATAACTGTAAGTTATTGTATGATATGTGCTTTAACACGGGGAAGATGGGCCTCGTCGCGAGAAAACCTGTCTTTGGGGGGTTGCGAACAACACATGCGCAGACCAGCCTGCGCATCCGCGCAGTCTGATCAGCGCGTCTGTTATTTGCTTTTTAAAAAATATCATATTTAAACTTGCTCCTGGTGAAATTTCAATTTTCTAGATTGTCTCTGTAGCTGAGGAGACTGGTTTGAATCTCACTTTGTCACCCCAAAGACAGGTTTTCTCACGTCGCGGCCCAGATAATCCGGGTACAGATGCACAAACCATACAATAAGTTTCTTATTGCACCAGCATGCATTTTACTTTTACATTTGATGTTAAACATTAGAATATGAATAAAATGTGCAATAACTGTAAACATAATCAGTAGCACAAGGGTTTTATTTACAGCAGTTTTCTGTGCTAATCTTAAAATCGTTATTGGTTAAAAACTTAGAACTCACAAAATGCTATTCAATAGCCATGATATAAACCTTTGAACAACCTTAAATAGTATGCCATCGAACATAGGCTGGTTCAAAATCTGTATTGATGTTAGATAGTCCACTTTTTTCTTCATTTTTGAAACAAACACCCTTTAATAACGATACCAGTGTGTAGTAGTAAAATGAGTGTCTCATCGAAAAGTATTTGCCGATTTAAAAGTTTGTTCTAAAAACAAAAAACGGGATAAACGGGATAATTTATTTAATCAGCATACGTAACGAAGGATTTTCTTTTTGGTATGGTCATTTCGGTACGGTTAGTTAATCTAACCACACTTTTTTTTTTTCTGGACAAGCTTGAACAAGTGGTTAACCATTTATTCTTGCACATACTTTCGCTTGTAACTGACAACAACCTTTCTCTAATCAGTGGCAGGGGGAAGAATGAAATTATTTCACGATCAATCTCCACGACAGTATGGGTTCAGTCGGGATCGAACTAGCGACCCCTGAATCTGCTACACTGCCCGGTACGTCATAATGGAGATAACTTGGTAAGCCCACTGGGATTTTTCATAAAGTTTGATATGCTTAAGTCCGGATAGTTATTGTATATATGGAGGGGTCGCAGATTAAATGGCGTAATAGAACGTTATCTCTTTTCTGACGATTAATTCCTAGAAGCAAATGGTGCAGCACTCAGTTTACTGTTAGGGAATGCACAAACAGGTGATATATGAATTTTATTCTAGAATTGAAACGCAACAACAATAAGTAAAACTAACAATATAACCCGATTAAGCACTGCTAAATTTATAAGCGTCATAAGTATTTGGTCACTTGCGACAATATACAAGGGATGGGGGAGGGTTAAAGTGTTCGCAGAAAAGTGCTTCCTATTGTAGGTCGATGAAACTGTACCACAACAAAGATAAGAAGATTATAAACAGACAGACAATTCGCTACCTTTCTGTCATAGGTATTTTGGGAGAATAATTCGCATGTAAGATTGCAATCGATAACGTCTCTTTTTGCCATTTTGGCTTGACTGCCAATGAAAGTTGATATATTATCTGACAATGTCTAGCATTGAGTCCAACAAGTTTAACAAACAGAAGGCATAATTCGTGCCAGCGCTAAAATGAAAATCGATCAGTGGATTTTGTGTTAAAAGTGCAAACATCTGAAATGCTTACAGACACATTCGGTGAACCTACCGTGACGTAACCTAGTGTCTACAAACGGTATAAACGGTTCCAGGAGAGGGTCGGGAGAACAAAGATGATGACATGTGTAGCAGACGTCCAATAATGAAAGTTTCAGCTGACGTCAGCGCTACTTATAAGCTGTTACTGAAAAAGACAGACGCATCTTTTACGATATTGTGAGCAGAACAGACTTTATTGAAGCGTATATTCTATGGTGATTTAGTTTATAAATTGAAAATATTTTGTGTGAAAGCCTAATTTTAGTGATCAATTCAAATAGATAATCAAACGTTACGTAAAAAGTTGGATTGGATAAAACATGGATATTATTGCGACAGTCTGTAGGTCTGGTTGTTAACCCAACAATGGTTCATAGCTTTGGGTTTTCTCTTTAATTGCATGACTTTGGGTCAGGCCTCAGACTCAATGATTGCTCTGACGAAAAGCTTTATTTGGGTTGGTTGGTGCTTGTTTTTGGCTGGCCCCACTGTGGCTCAACTTGAGGTTTTCTTTCCCTCGGACTATGTGTGAGTCATGAGCCCTTTTCTTTGTATCATCATAGTGTGTTAATTTGTTTAGATCGTTTCTCTGTGATAATACATTGCAATAGTTAGGAAGCCTTCATGCGAGCTAAACAGTTTTAGTGTTTTAACAACAAAGTAATTTAAGAAGAAGATTTGGTACCAGTAAAATGCCTTTAAGCCCCAAGTGTCTTAGGCTGCTGTCCGTTTTAAGGCGATGGTTTTGTTGTTGTTGTTGATTTATTGTTTATTGTTGCTCCCAATGTTTGTGGAGGTTCTTTATATGGTCCTTGCTTTTTTTTATTCAGTACTTTGTGTCTGTGTAGTTTTGCAATCGTATTGATGGGGAATGGAGAGCTGCCTGCTTTGCTATGGCTGTCTTCCTGATGTCTTGTGACAGTCAGTATTCTATGGCTCTTCCTCAAGGCACTGTGGGCTGGTCTGCGGAGTGTAATTGTGGTATTTCCTGACCATACTCACTTGGTGTTTTTAACTTACTGAACTGTATTCAATATTATTAATGGCCAACTTAATATGCGATGTGCCAGTTTGTGCAAGATGTATACACAACATGTTCAGTATAGAGCAGAAACAGCTTAGAGCAAGTTGTTGTAGAGGTGTTTAATGTAGCAGAGAAAGAGACGACTATATGGAAAATATTGTAACTATTGACGAAACCTGGACGAGTTTGTGTACGCCAAAAACAAATCACAATCAATTATGTTGAAACCCCTGAGTAGTCGTCTCCCAAGAAATTCAATCTAGGACAGACCGTCAGAAAAAGGTGTTTATGATATTCTTTGACGCAAGAGATATGATCCTGGCCCACGCTATACCATCTGGACAAATGGTCAATGCAGCACAAAGGTAGGTCTTATATGATCACCCTTCTTGGTTGTACAGAAGATAAAATATATTGGAAAATATGACTGAAGTTAAGAAGATTTGATAAGTTGCAATTGTTTTGTAGCATAATAAAATTATCAGTTAGATGGGGGCCAGCCTATCACAAACTCTTCATCTATATTGTTTACAAAAATGCTAATTATGCGACAACAAAACTACATTACCCTGTTCTGAGTCTTGTTCTTTTCAGAGAGATATCCTGATAGTCAGGGCCCTTAGGGACAAAAAATAGGTCCCGTGCGAATTGTGTGCCGATTTATGGTGACCAATATCAAAACCTTCAATGGAGTCTTACCTTTAATTTAAAGGTGGTCACCCATCTCAAATCCGCGTCTGAGGCTAGTTATGACGTCATAAATATGGCGACTATAATAAGAAACTGCCCGTTAATAAAAGCTATAGTTTGTGTTGGTATGGTCATATTTATCCAACACGAACGCTTTTTTAACATAATATAAATTATTTTAGTCACATGATGGTTACATCAATGCTTTACCTGACTTTGGCAATGAATTATTTATCGATGACTATATTTTGCGCGCAAAATACCGTAGTTTTCCTATAAATACCCAGTTTATCGGGCCACCTTTAGACTGATGGCTGAGAATGTTATTGCTCCCCCTCGGGAGTTTCGCAGCTTATCCTATCTAAAAGAAGATTTCAAGCTGCTTCTTTTAATAAATGTTTGCACTATGTTCGCCAGGGCGTTAGTCTCTGAAAGCCTGTTACATATGTTACCATATTAAATTTAGAAAAAAAAGAAAGTTAAAAGTTTGAGCTACAGAAAGAAGGCTAATTATTTGAATTACTCGTGTGGTCTGCATATTCACAACTTTAGCTACATATAAATTCTTTTGGAGCAAAATTACAGCTTCCTGTGGTGTTATGTGCGTTACTTTAATTAGATTACCCTTTAAACATGAAAATTGTGACCAAAATCATTTACTTTTTAGCTGATATGTGCATTTTCCAAAATGTTTCAAATTGATCATTTTGTTCTAACAAACTCATTTGGGTTAGAGAAAATCCAAAGTTTGCTTTTATACTTAAAATATAATGTTATGCAATTAAACAACCCAGAGGTTACACCCAATTTTAAGGAGCCGAATTTGGTCGGCATCATTTAAGTAAAAATATATAAAAACATTTCCTGCTGTTGGATATCTTGCATATTTGGGATTGTCATGCTCATATTATAAAGAATTATAGATTTTGCATGTTTAACAACAAGATTGAAGCACGTGTTAAAGGCTGTAACATATGTTACATGACATAATAAATGAGCAAGGACATTTGCTTGATGTAAGAGATGATATTTCAGGAAAAAATAAATATATTTCGCATGTTTTCCTAGCTAAAGTCTCTAGCCTCTGGTGCCTAAATCTTAGGTTTTGATGATTATTAAGCCCCTGTACCTTTGTACAGATGTTAGAAATATTTGTTTTCAATATTTCCTAATATGAATAATAATTAAAATAAAAATACATCCTAGAGGAACATAGAAAATAATCGGTTCACATTTAAACAGTGCAATTTAGTAAATGTCCCTTTCTAATGTAAATATTCTAAACCAATCCTTATCCAAGTCGTATACAATATCGATTATAATTTCGGCTTCTCTGGTAAAATAATTGTCCTCCTCATTTCATAAAAACCAGAATAATCATCAAACCAGATTTTGACTGCAAGCTGAGTAATGACCTGCTCCATCCCAAACCCTTTTAGACATACACTATCGTATGTACCAATTCGAAGTGCATCGAATAGGAGATGTTTGCACACTGTAAGCATGGGTGTTTGCCTGTAACAGCTTGTTACATTTGTTACTTTATCAATTTGAGAATAAGAAAATTGAAAGTTTGAGCTACAGAAAGAAGACATTGAAACTAGCTAATCAATGAACATTCTAATAGTCTGCAAATAACTGGATGTCTTTACTACATATGACAGCTGTTTACGGCTACATGTTGTATTTTGTGCGTTACATGAACTTAATTATAATTTAAAAGTGGTAATTTAGCTATCGCTATTTAGTTTAACGACTGCTCAGAGTTGGTTTCAAACCGTTTTAGATTAGGTTTAACAAACATATACTTAACCGACGAATACAAAAATCAAAGTTTGCTTTTCCATCTTAAAATATTTTGTCTTATATGAGCTAATGCACAACCCTACCGCCAGTTTTGCAGTGGAGCCAATTTTGTTTTCGCCGCCTAAGTAAAACACATATAAAACAATTGCAGAGTATTGGTATTTTACATTTTCTTAAACAGTCTTGCTCATATATCACCAAGTTTCTAAGATCAGGACATTTATTAAAGATGTCAATGTGCCATTGGTGATGTCACAACCAGGGCTCTGATCGAATTCCATGCACTTTCAGGTGCTGATATTAACTAGGTCAATGTCAAAAAAGAGCAAGAAAAGAAATCATATTGGCAGGCATTTAGCTATGCTGGAGACTCTATCCACTAAGCATTCTTTCACCTCGGCTCAGTGCCCTTAGAAAGCACTATGGCGGATGCACTAGAGTAATATATTTGTAAATTGTCCTGACCTCTTAGCTCTCATTTGTGATGTCTACATGTAACTGTGAGTTTGTTACTTTCCCATTGGTATCCTTGGTCAGGTGTGGTACTTGATTGTATCGATTCCTGATCTTTGCCGCCTTTCTTACTTTGTATTAGCCAGTCACCGATATTGTTCGACTCACTGCGTTGAGGTACTGGATATTTTGGAGAGAAAAAAGGCCGCTTTGCAAAACCTTCAACTTCCAAGAGCTGTGTTTCTGGAAGGCGTCAAACGTGCACAGTACCAGTGCATCATTTGAAAACCTCATCTGTCATTAATCCTGACAAATCAATGCCTGACAATTATGGTTAGAAGCGGAACTGTGATAAATATTGACCCGTTATGATGACATTGCCCATGTGCGGATCCAGAGAGGGATAGGGGGTCCGAACACTCCCTGGAAAATAACAAGTATTTATATGGGTTTCTATAGAAATTAGCATTTGGACCCCCCCCCCCCCCCAGAAAAAATCGGACCCCCCCCTTGAAAATAATGGACCCCCTCTGGATCCTTGGTAAAGTATAGGTATAGTTTTCTCAGCAATAAAACCATTAGACCCCCTCTGTAAACTGTAAAATAAGCTGAGGACTATTTAAAACTGACAAAAATTCCTGGATTCGCGCATGTTGTCTCCTGCCCCCGAAACCCTTCTGCAGCTGATAAAATGTGGTTGCAGCATGTCTGTATACAAAACATCTCGGCGTAAGTACAAAGCAAACCATTTACATTGTACTGATTTGTGTTGCTGTGGAGCAGAAGAGGACTCATGTAAAATATTGCCAGTGATCAGTATGCTAATGACTTTTGAACAATTATTTTCATGTGGATTCCCGTATCAACAAGAATGCCTTATTGTCTGATTTTGACCTTTGAAGACGATTCTACATATAAGCATGCGAAAGATAAATCTGATTGTAACAGTTTTCTATTGCCCGTGCTATCGAAGTACAATGGGTAACATGTAGAGGGTTTTATCCTTACTTCCATATCATGAACTACTAAGTAGGCTCTTTAACTTTTGACCCATCAGGGGTCAAAATCGGACTATAATGAGTTTGGTTGATATTGTGTGCAAATGATTATTACTTCTATTTTTTTCTTTGGGTGTAGGATGAGCAGCTACAGATAAACGTGTGACTCGTTTTACAATATTGATATGTTGCTCTAGAAAAAAGGGTTTCATGCATTTATATACATTTACTATAAAAGCTTTGACATACACATATTGTTCTAGTTGGACTGGCTCATTTTACGCATTCTGCATCAATCGTTTGAAATAGAAAGACCCAAAGGTCATTGGTCAGAGGTCGTGGTAGATCTATATATATATAAAAGCATAAGATATTATATTTACAAGAGTTTGTATTCAGTTATGATAAGGCTACCAGTTCATTAAAGGAATATTTCCATGCTATGGAAATGGACAAAACACAGATATATGTGGTTTTTACATATAAGGCGTCATTTCAATGACGTCATCTTTTTGTTCTGATGCGAAAACAATATGGGCGAAATGCTAAGTTTAATTATTTACCCCCTAAGATTAAATTTGGTGCATTTCGACTGAAATTAGCAAAAAAAATGCAAGAAAGTCCTGATCACCATAGACTACAATGGACATACCGTTTAAATTGCACTGATACAATATACGTTATTTTGATGACGTCATAATGACGTCCAGACGTAAAACCCAGATGGGTGACCAGGTGATTTTCATTAGTTATCCCCTAAAGTTTGATTTGGTATAGGTCACCATAAATCGGCATCAAATTCGCACGGGAGTCCCGATCGCCCCTGACTATGAGAGTTTTGCAGAAAGAGAGAGCTGAACATTTGCCACCCAAATCATTTCACCATGACCATGCGCTCCATCTCAGAGAGCAGCTTCCACATATGACGCGATGTAAAAATCAGCTATGAATTGTTGAACTACCTGCCCTACAGTCCGGACCTATCACTGTTTGACTTTTTTTTCTTTTCCCCCAAGATAAAAAGTTACTTTCCTGGGATCCATTTTGACTGCATGAGTGAACTTTTTACCGCTGTGGAAGAAACTATTTCCAACAAAGAGACTAAAAACTTAAGAAGTCGTAGGTTGAGCACTGCAGTAAATGCGTCTTCTTTAGTGAGGAATATTTTGAATAGCACTGAACAATTTCATGCTAGTATTGTCAGAGCAAACAGGTGTTGACATTGAGGTCATTTTACGTTGGGTCAGTAGTCAGTCAGTGACATTCCAATAGTAACATTAATTTTATAAGTACAATAGCTAGAAACTTCAAACTTGGCAGCCCATACCAAAATATCTTGATGTATACTTCTAAAAGAAATCAAATGTTTTGTACGTGATAAGTACTAGGCTCATACATTGCCACACAAACATGTTTGGTAATTGTCAAATTGACCAAACATGATATCCCTTTGTTTTAATTTAATTGTTGGAACTGTTAAAGGAATCAAAAGAAAACAAAGCAATTTTCGAAGTTTCAGTTCTTCATTTACGAACGCTTGATCCATCGTAACACACACACACACACACACACACACACACACACACACACACACACACACACACACACACACACACACACACACACACACACACACACACACAGCAAATAGTTACAAAAACTTAGAATTAATCATAAGGAAAGGATGTACATAATAAATCATATAACATATGTGAGTCTTTAAAAAATCACAGTTTATTAGGTATGGTCAGCTAGTGCAGGAGATTTTGTTTCTTATCACTTCAGCAAGCAGCGAAGACTCATGCGAGTCTGGGCATATGCACATATGCCAATAGCGACCCAAGACTGTATGTTTCTTGGTATATGTTTTAAGAGGCAAAAGCAGAACCAAATTCTGGACGTGTTACCTTTTTCTCTTGCTATGACATGGACTGTATACATGTATATTAAGCTTGGATATATATTAAGATTGGATATATATGAAGCTTGGAGCGGGGTGACTGAAAGCTTCTCTCTGCATGTTGCTGACGTGTGTGAACATTTGCAGAATCGCACTAGGGGTTTGAAAAATGAAGTGAGCTTTGACCTCCTGCTGTAATCCCCACCCCTTGTCCTTAAGCTTGAAGCAAGGCAACTGATAAAATGAAATCGTCCTGCACGTCTTCACATTTAGGTGTATATGTGTGAATGTGTTAATCATTTTTTTTTAAAATTTGACAAGTGGTGCAGGATGCTCTATTAGCATATAATAGGGGTCCACTATCTGCCCCCTAGCAAAATGCCATTCAAATGGCGTTCCCTAGCGGGTCAATAGTGGTTCAACATAGTATGTTGATGCCACCTGGGTAATAGGGATGTGGGAATATGTGAACCTAGTTTTTAGTATTAGACCACTGGTACAGGATACCCTATAAGCATATACTAGCGGTCAATTATCGGCCCACTAGCAAAACGCCATTCAAATGGCATTTCACTAGCGGACCAATAATGGCCCAACACTTTATGCTGGCTATAATAGGATTGGACACACATACTGTAGATATGTTATTTGACACACAACTGTGACCTTGGCAGCTGCAATCTTTGCTCTGCAAATTGTTTTAATGAGGTAAACAGGAGAGATTCGCATCAAGGGTTCTGGATATATGGAGTGGACACGAATTAAGCTGAACAACTTTCACAGATGCTCTGCACTGAAACATTTACTATGCATGTTTCCTGTAGCGATGGTCATATGTGATAGGCATTTTTAAGATAATAAGAAAATCCAAAACGCCACTGATGGAAGCTCGTTTACGATTGAACTTTGACCTCCTGTTATGACCTTGACCTTTGGGACACAGGGCAGAAGACGCCCAAATGAAAACAGTATAACCTACACGGTGCAACGTTTGCATGGACATTAATTGTAATTTGGATGAATTTCATGTAAAATCTGAAATTTCCCGGAATCTTTACTTAACCTCGTACTGGGAGATATTGTTTTACCTATTTCGTATCCTTTCATGGGCACTGAACCCCTCCCCTTTGAGCAGTAATCTCTTTCATTCTCTCGTTCACTCTGTCTGTCTGTCTGTCTTTCTCTCTCTCTCTCTCTGTCTCTCTCTCTTAAACCCAAAACCTAGTTCGAGTCAACTAAATTATTAAAATACAAAACAAAATGTATATATAGTTCTAAGCAAGTAGGATATATGTAAATGTATATATTAGATTATTATTTGCATTATAATCTTAACATGTTTCCAAATGGCTTTAGGTCTTTTCAAATTATTTAAAATACTTTGTTTTTTATCTCCATTTGTGTTCTAACTGTTTTTCTCATGTCCCATTTATGGAGTGCTGCCAGTTCATGAGATTTTGGTACTTATCGCATCATTGAGCCTTTACTGCTCGCATACGTTAACTATAGAAGTAGATGTAGGTCCAGTCTAAAACATAGAACTATTGCGATAGACAGCTATACATGCATTCTTTATGAGTGACTTCACTGAAGTGCATGCGTTAAATACCAAAATCATCTGCACCGGTACATGTTCGTTAAGCAGGGACATTAAACTATATTCAGTAGAGGGTGGTTCTGTTGCACATTAGCCCTTGTAATTCTCGCCATCTCCGCCACACCATTTCTTTGGGTGATGCTGAAAAATACACAAATCAATCATCATAAGGCCCTGAGGTTATAAAACTTTTTACATGCTCAACTCAGCTGAGCACAAAATTTATCCTGCTCAAATTTGTTGAAATGCCAACTATTGTTGGCATTTTAACATTTATTAGCATGATAAATATAACATCTGATAGACTTAAAAGCAAAAAATGTCTTCATTTGTCAGTATTTTAGTTTTTATGAGCAGTTGAAATTTCATGCTCATTTGAGTTGAGCATGAAAAAAAGTTTTATAACCTCAGGGCCAGATCTGTTTCTGACTGGCTAATTATCAAACTTAGCTGGGCCCGACGTGGCTCAATTTGATTTTTTAGCTGTGCATCGTGAGCCATTTTCTTTAATTCCTCATAGTGTGTTATTTTGAGTAGATTGTTTCTCCGTGATGATGCATTACAATAGTTAGGAAGCCTCCATGTGAGCTTAGCAAATTTTGTATTTTAACAAGAACAGAATCTAGGACGAAGATTTGGTACCAGTACAATACATTTAAGCACCCCTATCCAGTGGCTAAGGCTGCTATTGGTTCTAAGGGGTGGTTCTGTTGGTGGTGGTGCAGTGCCTATTGTCACCCCGACTGTTTGTGTGGGTTCTGTGTTTGGTCCCTGCTTTGTTATTCAATACTTTGTGCTTTGTGCTCTTGGAATTTTGCAATTATCTTAATGGGGAAGAGAGAGGTGGTTGCTTTTATAAAAGTTATCTTCCTGATGTCTTGTGACAGTAAGCGTCCCGTAGCGTTTCCTCATGGTGACATGGGTTAGTCTGCATTTTGTGATTGTTTTATGTCCTTATCAAACTCACTTGCTTTTTTAACTCTTAGCTTGATGGACTATTTTGCATGTTCTTTAGTTGTCTGTGAATGTTTTACACTTATTTTATAAAAAAAACGTTTAAAAATACCATCAACGTATTATATAGTTTGAACCCAGCTTCTGTCTGACGTCCTTTTGGGAATAGTATGCATGCGCCTTCCTCTTGGGTTGGCTGTGATTAGTAATCGTGGAATCTCCTATTCATATTCCTTTGTTTATTTTTTTTAATTTTCCATTTTACATTTTCCTGCGGAACTGACAAGAGTTACAGGTGCCTCAGTGGTTCTTAATCTTTGTTATGCCAGATATAATTATGCTCTACACTCCTCTCCAATTGTTATTGATTAAGATCACTACCGACGTGGGCATATATTCCGAAAATAGATTTTTTTTTATTTTCCGTAATTCACTAGTTCATATTGTCAATAAAAATATAAAACAAAAACGGTTGAAGTCACCATTTAGTATAAGAGATATGGCACTTCAAAGACATACCCCGTATGCATTTTTCTCCAAAATGTTGTGGAATGACGGAAGAGAGAATGGTAACTGATGATTGAGGTAAATTACGAATTATTGCATCAGAACAGCTTAAGTTTCTATGAAATACAGAAAATGTAAATTGATGTGAATCTAGCTGTAATAAGTTTACTGACAAACTTTTATTTTAAAAAAAATCAAAATTACTGCCATTTCTACGTTAATTAATTTTGTTTGATTTGATTCTTTACGTCCCATCAACAATCTTTCAGTTATAAAGGGACGGGTCTTCCTGGGTTGAACCAGTACTAAGCTAGGATTAATGTTCTTGCTCAAGGACACAATGCAGTGACGCCGGTGAGGCTCGAACCCGCGGCCCTTCGGTCTCGAGTCAAGCACTCTACCACTGAGCCACTGCGCTCCCAATACGTTAATTAATAAATATTCCAAAACGTTTGGCAATTTAAAAGGTATTTTGGGAATCTGCTGATCACAAACCGCACGGTTTTCCGACGTGATACATAGAGAATACTAGGTGAGTGTCTTTTGATATCAAATTTACCAGGCAAGGCTTTGAGAACGCATGTTGACATCGCGAGGCTTGCCGAGCGATTCAACATGCGTTCTCAAAGCCGAGCCTGGTAAACTTGATATCAAAAGACGCAAACCTGGTATTCCATTTATCAGTTTACCCATTGTTGAACACTCTTCAAATAAGTGATTATGACATAATTTTTGATTTTTGTATTGATTCAGCGTCATTAGCGACGTCATTCAAAAAGTGCAACGTCATCATGACCTGATAAAGGAAACATGCCGTGAGATAGACAACGTTTATCAGGCAACGCGCAACAATGCAGTTAATATGATAGGTAACTGATAAATACGCATATATATCCAGTTTTAGCATCTTAGGGCTAAAGCAAATGGTCAAACTCATTGACACTCACCTCAACCAACCATATTCCAGAACGAGAGGATGGGTGGGTGTAAGCGTAGTAGAATATGCCACCAACAATCACTAGTACCGCTACCACTATCACCAAAATTACAACCAGCAATCCACTAGATATTCCACCTTTAAAAGACAATGGAAATGACAATGCAAGTATAAGCTTTACAAAAAAACTTCCCATCTTTCAGCGCATAACTAAAGTGGTCTGTCGTCTATTATCTGAAACTACAGAAACCATTTGAAAGCTGTTTGATCTTTAAAATGGCAAACCAATCTCATCTTCATCTCAGCAAGCGGACATGACGATGAGCTGGGTGGTTCATTTAAGTGTTGTGACACCATGAGATAATACATATAGGTAACTTTCACAGAGAAATAGTAAGTGAGTATGATCAGGAAATACCACAATCACAAACTGCAGACCCCCCCCCCCCCCCGTGGCACTGCGAGGAAGAGCCGCTCAACCATCGCGAGACACCAGGAAGACAAATTAAGCAAAGCAATCAGCTCTCTCTTCCCCATCAAGATGATTGCAATACTAGAATGGACATAAAGTAACGTACAACAAAACATAGAACAATTACAGACTCCCACAATGGGAGTAACAATAAACAAAAAGTCAACAACAACAGAATCACCGCCTTAGAACGGACAGCAGCCTAAGCCACCTGGGGGGGCTTAAATGCATTTTACTGGTACCAAATCTTCGCCCTTAAGTCTATATTATGCTACATCACTTAGCCAGTGCAACCATACAGGTTGCAAACTTAGTCAATTGTAATTGTCATCCACTTGAGGATGGCAATTAAGCACTGACATTAAATTAGAACTGACAACAGTGATAACCATTCACATTCTTTTGCAAAATGGTGAGTTAGGAATAGTTTGGATAAACGCATCAGTTACTTAATTATGGTGCTGACTTTTTTGATGCAGTCTGCAACACTGCAAAAACGTGTTTACCCAAACCCTCATTATTTAAAGCCATTAGTATTCACTCTATCATTTAGGCTATTAAATATTGCTCTCATAGAGCATGATAAAAAATGGTATAATTATTTTGAATGAAACAGTGTATGTTTGGATGTCTGGCGATTTTTCTGTGATTGTGATGTGTTATAATATGAAGTATAGATAGACAGGACAGTTTGATCTTTTACATCTGATCAGGATGAGTTGAGAAAAATTGAAAGCAGAACACCTCTTAAACCAGTGATATAGGGTGTCAGGGGTGTCACCCTCAGAAAACAACAAACAAACAAACAACCACAACAAAAGCAAAAACAAACAATTTCTTTATTTCTAGGCTCAGAGAACAATTATGTTACATATGAGCACAAATAAAATAAGTCAAACATTGCATGGTGGTGACAACAAGATAATGACATTTCTACTGCCCTGCCAGCCAAGAGTGACAGTGACGACATGATTTGTTTACAACGTTATTAGGGACTTAGAATCGATAGATCACTTGTTTATTAATCCTATCCGCAGAATAGGATTAATACACAACTGACCTATTGATTCGCCTTAGCTCAAGTGGAGTGTAGAAGTGATTATTTTACTTAAAGCTGCATAGTCTGTAACTTTGAACATTTTTCCAAAAAATTTCTTTTCTTTTTAAATCATTTGTAAAAGCAGAATTAAGTTAAGTTTTCACAATAAATCTGTTCACTATAGATGAAAACTGCATGAAAAAGTGAATTATCTTATAAAAACAGGTGTGTTTTCTCTTGTTGGTAATTATTTGCGTCCCTCTAATAATTATAGACAGGTAAGTTTTAACATAAATGCTGTTGTTTTGATACTGATAATTTGTAAAGATTTACGAAATCTGTAAAATGTATACCTGAATTTTAGTTTTTTTACTGTGTTCTTGAAAAATAGAAACATTATTTCTCAAATTAAATGATCAAAAGTTACAGACTATGCAGCTTTAACAATGGTAAACAAAACATTACGTCACTTTCACTCTTGGTTGGCACGCCAGTACGTGTAAGATAAGATGGATCAATACTTTTAAAATGAATACTTGATATGTGTTTAACTCTTCGACAACAGTTAAATGATAGGCTATATTTTGAAAATTCTTTTATTCTAACTGTGTTAATGTTATTATTTTGTTGAATTTTATTCATTTATATTTTATCGTATTTTTTTTTCATTAAAGTCGGATCATGACTACATATATATTTATGATAGGGTCTTTATAAAAAATAAATAAGACAAACTACTTTATCTTACCATTTCATTTATCCTAGCTTAGTACTGGTTCAACCCAGGAAGACCCGTCCCTATATAACTGAAAGATTGTTGACGGGACGTAAAGAATCAAATCAAACAAACAAACTTACCATTTCATCAAGGCTATAACAGAACCCTGTCAAAAAACGTCTGCAGTCCTCATGCATTATACAGGACGAGACGAAAAATTGGGGCTTCCCTTCTATCCGCCAGAGCATCGACAATGGATTTTCCAGTAAGCGGCCTCAAGTCAGTATGAACAGGAAATGCCAGAATACTAGACAAATGACAAACGACTGGCACCTTGAGGAAGAGACTCAAAACACAGACAGCTAAATACCAATTAAATAAGACAACGTGCTCTCTCTTCTCAGCGAGATGGTAACAAGACTAACAGCTACATCATAAAACAAGGTTCAAACACAAACAAAATGCACAATTAGAGCAGCAACAAACAACGAATCCACCGCCTAAAGGGGCCACCAGAAGGAAGGTTGGGGGCTTATATGGGCCTCGTCGCGAGAAAACCTGTCTTCGGGGTTTCCGATGAAGTGAGATTCAAACCAACCTGCTCAGCTACAAAGACTAGCCAGAAACTTAACACTTGACCTGTAGCAAGCCCATATATGATACTTTCCAAAAAGGGAATAACAAAGGCGCTGATCAGTCTGCGCGGATGTGCAGGCTGGTCTGCCCCTGTGTTGTTCGCAAACCCCCAAAGACAGGTTTTCTCACGTTGCGGCCCAAATAAAATGCACAATTAGAGCAACAACAAACAACGAATCCACCGTCTGAAGAGGCTTATATTATACTGGGCATATCTAATGAACACTGATGAACTGACTCGATTATACAAAGTTAGTTGTTTTCAAATATAGTACGCCAACTCTATCTTGAGTTAATCAGTTTTGTAGATTTTCATTACCGTTGTCTGATCCAGAAGGTGAAGCTCCGCCCCTCAATGTAGCCGTTTCAGAATTTGGGATAGGTTCAGGGTTTGTACCACAAAGTGACTGTAAGAAAGGAAATATGAGCCGTGACAATGATTTCCAACAATGTGGCATTTTGACAAGTATGGACTCAGATGGGCTTGTACAACCAGCTGTTAAGCTTAGAAACTCAACTTGCTGTTCGGTCAGTAGCTTAACACTCATAAAATATTCAAGCCACTAGCAAAGGCTCTGATCAGACTGCGTGTATGCGCAGGCTGATCTGAGCCTTTGCTGGTCGCACATACCACATTGTTGGAAATCTCATGTTGCGGCTCAATTATATTTTGTGTCATGTTATGAGAAAGCCTTGCCCTTAGGTTATAAAACTTTTTAATGTGGCTGCACCAACTTGAGATTTCTTCAGTCAATTTTTTAAAATGCCAAGAAAAGTTGGTATTTTAAAAATTATGAATTGAACAAACAACACTGACACTGCCAGTTTTGAATCAGGACCAGGTTCTGAAGATAGGGCATACCAAAATTCAATAAATACATATACAGTGCCGTGGGTTTGTTTGCATGCAGTATGTGATTTTGGCATTTTCTGGTCCAGCCCACATTCTTTCTAACAAAACCAGTCCGACAGGGCATTGACAAACAATAAATGTTAGCTTTTCATACATTTACTAGTATTTTGTAAATATACTGTAGCTAAAACATCTCAGTCGTATAGCAGCAAGTCATTTTAATCTGTTCACATGTAATCAGCCCTCAGTAAGGAGTAGAGATGTTAAGCATAGATGGGCTGGGTGTTCAATCCATTTTGATGTTTTTAAATGGCAATTAATAAGTAGCATCAAGGGATACAACTATAACAATACGGTTACGTGGCATAATATATAACACGCTGTGTGCATGTTGCTTGAAAACTTATATTTTGTGATATTTTGAAGTGAATTGCTTCATATCAAAAGGTTTTCAAAATCAAGTACATCACTTACATGTTTTTTGTGTGTGTCTGTCATGATACTGTAAAACACTTATATTTGATGGGTATTTTTATTCAGCTCTATTGGCGTTATATAGAGGATCTTACATGAGTGCTCATGTTTTATTGAATTTATTAAACGAGTTGGGGAAAAGAGATAAAATGCGAGGCTTGCCGAGCATTTTATCTCTTTTTCGCAACGAGTTTAATAAATTCAATAATACAAGAGCACGAATGTTAGATTCTATTTATCATATTATAACATCTCATTTCTGCCGTAAAAACGTTATAATTTTGTCATTATGTACGCAACGTTGTTATGGACGTCATAACGTTTCCCGAAAATCGATAAACCACTAGTGGTTTACAGATAAGATTGCATGGCGTTATTTCACTCCCAGACGCGACGTCATATGATAAAAACAAATACTGCCAAAATATGAGCCACGAAATACTCTTTGAATTCAGTTACACAGTAAGCAAATATTGAACACGTTTCTGTAAAGATAAACCAACTTTGGAACGATAGGGTATGTTTCCGCGTTTAGGAAACCATGTCTTAAAAGAGGCTACTATGGAAGGAAATAATTAGGAGTAATTGTCTTTCCTTTAAGAGTAGCCCAATATCAGAAGAGAATATAATTTCTAAAACCATTAAATTGAGAAACCGCCAAAATTAAACTACACGCAAATGTCAGTGTTTTAAAATCACCAAAATTAAGCACGTGACTTATCAAGCTAGCAGTAGGTGAAAAGCTGGTGGTTGATATTTGTATTACTTGACTTTTCGCTTACTGTAAAGGCGGCGCCAAATGAATGCGTAATTAGGACCAGTCAACCTTAGGCATAGGTAAAAGCTGAAACGGAGGCGTGGTTTTATTCAAAAGAAACCGTATCATCTTGTGCCACGACCTCAGTCATTATTTATTCCTTAAAATGCCAGCAAAATAACTGCATCTGAAAATGTTTATTTAACATAAGCAGGGAGGCAAACATTGTGGACCCAGATCAGACTGCTCCTGTAGGAGCAGTCTGATCTGGGTTCACACTGTTTATCTATGAGGCTTCAAATAGTTTAGTGGACGACAAAAACATACATTTTGTGATTATGCGCTTTAAGGGTTAATAAATGTGAGTTCAGTGTGTATACAATTAGGATTTTCATGAAATGCACGCACGTTTGTGCGGCTCAAAAAGCTTATTAACTATATACCAAATAATAAATAAAACCCGATTTCCCTTCCTTAGCAGATGAAATAGCCTAACCACACCCAGATATGAATATTAAAGTTGCCGCCTTTACAGTAAGCAAAAAGTCCAGTAATATCAGATGACATCAAAAGACATGTCATGTTAGAAAACTAATTACTTCGCCAGCGCATTGGGATCGCATCCATTCTTTAGTTAGTCTCTTCAGAGCATAAGTACATATCTGCTCGGCCTCGCACCATCTGCAATCAAACTCTGTTTGGTATCTGATGCCTGTACAATCTTGCTCGTTGAATGCCATGTCACATGCTGTCATAAAGGAAACACACATCATTTTTAAATGAATAAGAAGATCTTACATAAGCTCTCCTGTATTATTGAATGTATTAATGAGTAGGGGAACAGTGATCAAAATGTGAGGCTTTGTTGGAAATTTTATCGTGTGTGTTTTTTACGAAGTTGAATAAATTCAATAATACAGCAGCATGAATGTTAGATCCTATTTATCATATGAATGGAAACTTATTTTGAAATGACGGTTTAGCGTGATAATTAGAATTTATGACATAGCTAAATATGGAAACCACAATAAGTTACATGGCATTATATTAATCAAAGGCGAGGCGTAATGTGATATAGAGGATATTCAAATGTTTTTGTTAAATATGTCTTTTATTTCACAAGTGAAGTTGACAATATTTATATTTCATGAGTGGCGAAGCCACGAATGAAATATAATCATTGTCCACTTCACAAGTTTTTATATTTTCACGGCTGTTATTTTCCTGTATTTCATTACATAGTAGATAATAAAATTGGATAGTTGATACCCTTCTTGACGTAACCAATTATGTTTACCTGAATACCAACTCCAAGATTTTCCTTTTCTGTTATAAAAATTTGGCAGCATTTGTACAGAGATGTTTTCATAATAAGAATGTTTACACCTGCCTATCTACAGAGGCTATGTTGAAACTCTTACATTTGAGCCACGACATGAGATTTCCAACATTGTGGTATGTGCGACCGGCAAAGGCTCAGACCAGCCTGCACATACGCGTAGTCTGATCAGAGCCTTTGCTAGTTGCTTGAATATTCTATGACTGTTAAGCTACCGACTGAACAGCATTTGGTGTTTCTGAGCTTGAAAGGAAGCTACACAGACTCGTCTGAGTATATTGATGTCAGACTGCCACATTGTTAGAAATCACATGTCGCAGCTCATTTAGAAATGACAGCAAAAATCATAAGTGATGCGATTGCGCAAACGTGTTAGCCAATATGTGCTCTTATTTATAAATTGAATACAAAAAAGTATGTATGGTCAGAAAATGCCACACTTACAGACCACAGACCAACCCATGGCACCACCTGCCCTGAATACATTATAAAACCCTATTTGAAGTGCATATAAATACCCAATAATATAATGAAAGTAACTTATGAATAATTTTATTAAAAACCAAAAATGGCACTTAAAGGCTTTTTTCATTAAAATGAATGGCCAGTGTGTTACTTGGCTTTTGAAAAATTATAGAAAAGAGAAAAATTGCATAAAAATTATATTTCATTTGTGAAAAAAAATATTTTATGTTATAACTTTAATAAACATACATTTATTTCATTTCAAAAAAATTCAACTATTCCTTGATAATCATATTACTAACTGCAATGCATGTGATTTTATGACTGAAAAGAAAAACAATGAAATAATTACTTAGAAGTGGTGTAAATGTCACAACTGCTCCTTCACGAATGGACTGTGAAACACGTGCAGTTTTGAAATATACAGCAACTGGAATTCCTGAAAAGAAAAACAAAAAAGGGGATTTCAAGAATATGATTAGAGTTTCTTACCTTTATGATAGTGTTTCTTATCACTATTCGCTAAATCATTATTACAATGTACATGTGAATTTATCCAGTAAAGCTAATTCGCTACAATATGAACCATAGCATGAGATTTCCAACAATGTGGTGTGTGCGACTAGCAAAGGTTCAGACCAGCCTGCGCATACGCGCAGTCTAATCAGAGCCTTTGCTAGTCGCACGAATTTTCTATGACTTTTTAGCTACTGACTGAACAGCATTTGGAGCTGCTAAGCTTAAAAGGAGGCTGCACAGGCCCGTCTGAGTCTACACTTGTCAAAACGTCACATTGTTGAAAATCACATTTAATTGGCCGTCATCTACTTACACATGGTATGGATGATAGAGGTGAAGAATTCCTTACATGGCGCTTATGGGAATATGCTACATTTCTCTCTTTAAAAAGTTCAAATTTTTTCCCTGGATTATAAGAATCTATCATGAATGTGAGGGTAGGATAGAAAAATCACGAGGCTTGCTGATTGATGACTAACGGTAAACCCGAGGGATGGATTTTTCAATCCTACCCTCACATGAATAATGGATTCTTTTTCTTGCTTACCACTTTTTTATTTATTGATTAATTTATTTATTTATTTTAAAATAAGCTTCCAGAAGTCCCTGAATACGCTAAGATAAATTTTCACATGGAAATGTTACTTGACGACCTGGGCCCGGAATTACAATGCTACCTTAGAGTTAAGGAAGACTTAAGTTAAGTATTGATTTTTCAGGATGCGAATAATAACGTTTAAAACTGATTAAAATAAAAATAGTTTTGATTTTTCTGAAGATCACAATGATATCTTTGACCACAGATATCACATCGATCCAGGCAATTTATTTAGCATTATATACTTAAACGCAAAAGAAACGCAACTCTTTCTAAAATGGTAGTTCCTTCTTTTTAAACAAAAAAAATCAGCCAACGATAATGAAATCGCTAAGTACCGTTATTTGCCTTGCATACAGCACCAAAATCAGACCGCTGTGACTTATGGTTGGCGAGCTGCAACGAGAAATGTAAGGCAACCCCCATTATTGAAGTCACAAAGTTCAAAAATTGTGACTATTTTGCGAAAAAACGTTTTAAACCAATATCGTTTTTTTTTGAAAGCAAAAGGGTAGACAAAATCAAATCAGGTACTTTTATGTTTCTGTCAACGTTCATTTTGTCAAAATGACGTCTTTAATATTTTTGCGTAATTGGCCATTTTTATCCAAAAGAATGTTAATAATCGAAAACTTTTAATGTCACCATTTAGCCCTCAATACATTGCATAGAAGACATAAGTATCGCGACATGATCAAACAGGATGCGACTGTAATGACTGTTTTATAAAAAAGTAGGTTGACGTCAATAAAGAAACACAGCAACGCAGCAACTGGTAGCGTTGACAATCAATAACTTCCTAGCCGTTTTAGTGTTTTCCTTTAGTTAGGACATCTGGCTATCAGATCAAACTGTTTATTTTCAAATCGAATGAAACGTCACTTTTTTAGACTCAATTTGTTGAAATTTACTGACGTCAATATAACGTCAGAATGGAAATCGTGATCAAAACCATTTAATGGCAAATCATAACCCAATGCGCAGGAACACAGGATATAATTAAGAAATTAGCCTCATGTGATCCATGTGGAAGAAAAAGTGGATTGAAAACGGTTGCGTAACTTTTGCGTTTAATTATATATAGCATATTGAAATATCAATACTTAAGTCTTGCTTAACTTTAAGGAGGCATTGTAATTCTAGGCCCTGGTTAAGATAGCATGGGTAAGATAAGATTTTCTATCCCAGGGTAAAACCTTAGATATCCTTATCAGGTGTGCAAAAAATAGTTTACTAAAAACCCTTATCTCCACGTATCTATAAATTCTCAAAATTAGGTGCTGGCTCCTTAGCTCCTCAAAACTTTTTTGCCACTTCTCACACTGCAAAAATTAGGTGTTAGTTAATACCAAAACAGACGGCAGCAGAGCTGTCACATGTTTTGTTGTAAACGTATGCTTACCTTAATTTCCTATTACAATAGCTTGATGCTAACATTTCTCCAGTGATAAATATTAACATCTCTACTTGTCTTATTGTAGACTTAACCCATATAAGCCTAGCGTCCTTTTTGTGGTACATTGACAAACAGTGCAAAACCAGATCAGACGCCACAAAACGCGGTGTCTGATCAGGTTCTTCAATGTTTGCTTACATAGTTTCTTTTAAATGTGACTAAAAATGAGAAATACCACCCAACAACCTTAAAAATGGAAATGAACCCGTTCAATTGATAAGGATGGGAAAATACATTTGGTATGAATGGGATGAAATGAATGACTATTCTGCGCAGCTCATAAAACCTTTTATTGTGTCACCAGCAAAGGATATTAGCCTTCGCAAGTCGCGTCTGTGAAAAGTACAACCACGCAACTAGCAGGTTAGAAAAGAGGTAGTTCATGAACTCGAATTTTGAGATATAGCTGTCATGTAGATATAAACAATTCACAGTAGAGTGACAGGAATTTTAATGCTGATTGGCAGTTTGGTAAAGAAAATGGACATGAAACTTGGAAAATGTCAATTTTCAAATGGTTTTCGGCCTTATTTTCAGTAACATATGTTGTAGGTTCACATTGGAATTGCCTCTATGAGGCAATTCAAATGTGTACCCACAGCATATGTCTTTTCAATAAATGACTTTTTTACCACAAGCTTCTTTTAAACAAATTCTCAACCATTTTCATTTATTCAAAGAAATGAGCATATAGAAATGATCATAAGATGCATAATTTGCATGTTGGGGGTAATGAGCATAGTATTTGTAGTCTATGCATTGTACACAACACCCATGGATAGTGTTTTCACTGACGGGGTCCGAGATTATAATTCAAATGTGCATGAAACTTATAATGCTCATAAATGCTAATATACCAACAATTAATGGTAGTTTAACATTATTAGCATAGTAAATACAACCTCTAAGAGTTTGAAAGCAAGAAAAACCTTAATTTTTTAACATTTTTGTTTTTTATGAGCAGTTGGAATTTTATGCTCTAATATTAAGTTGAGCATGGAAAAATGTTAAATAACCTTGGGCCAGGAAATACAAATATTTCTGTCTTACCTCCAACTCGGATATCTAGGCTACCAGCAATTCCTTTAGCGAGACTGTCTGTGTAGTTCTGGGAGGCTGTGGGCAACTTAAACATAAGAAAATTGGAATTACGGCCATTCCTGGATACAAATGAGCAGCTCCATGAAGGCAGGTTTATTTACACGCCTCCAAATAAAGATAATTATAATAAATTAATATTATTCACAACCATAACATGTGTTTATGGTACCCAAAAGAACCTTCTCAATTAGACAGTTCTTTTCTGGGAAGTTGAGAGATGTTCTAAGACTTAGTGTAAGGCAATACTCGAAAATGCAACTTTACACTTCAAGTCGTATTTGCTTATTTGGAACTATAACGTGTGTGTGTGTGTGTGTGTGTGTGTGTGTGCGTGTGCGTGTGTGTGTTCCTGAAGCTTCTTCTAGTAATAGTTCTAAAGATACGATCCTCTGTTACGACTCCAAATGGCTCGAAGTTTGCGTTTAATCTGTATACTGCTGGGAAAGGGCTGACCTCTTGGCTCTCTTGTGGTTTGTGTTTTCTTTTGTTTGTGTCACTTTCCCATATGTGTCTTGATCCACATCAGGACTAAGGGTGAGGTTGGTGCCATCGAGTGAATATTTACTAACCGTTCAAAGGCTGTACTTTTATTGTGGATCTTGTTGTTATTTGTCTTGTCTGTTCCTTGCAGCGTTGTGATCACCTGCTGGGAAAGGGCTGTCCTCTTCGCTCTTTTTTGTGTGATGTTTACTTATGTTTTTGTCACTTTCCCATACGGTGTCTTATGTCAGTTGTGGTATTTGATTGTATCGATTCCTGATTTGTGCCTTCTTCTTTGCATTTTCAAAGACGTTGAACAAAGGATATTGTTACCAACAAATGTTTTATATTTACGTAAATGAAATGTATCATTTTGTGTGAAAGGAACCAATATACAATTGTATTTAACAACTATACAGAAACGTTCTGAATAGATGTACATGTAGATGATATAGAAGAAGCCAGGCGTCAATTTTATGGGGCATTGGCAAACAGTAAAAAAAACTCAGATCAGATTCCGCAGAATGTGGCATATGACCAGGTTCTGCATTGTTTGATTATAGAATGGACTTTTCAAGTTTGAATGACAAAGCTGGGTAAGCAATAGTTTTAGTACATACCTTCTTATAGAGAAACTTGATCACACCGTTTTGATGAACCATGGTCTGGAAAGTGAAACTACCATAACCTAGAATAACAACCATTTCATATCTCACTGTTAGAATCTTTCATGTAGTCAGATGAAATAGATATAAGTTGTTTTGAAGGGTCACTTGTTGCAATTTACTAAACTATAATGAACAATTGTAGCATGATTTACGTAATTTATCGAACCTTCTCGATAGTATACGGTTTGCTATCAATTCTTGATTTATAATGAGTCATCCGACTTTAATTTATTCATGCATAAAGGTCAACGTCAGCTGAATGTATGCGGACAATACATTATATAATAAATATGATAATAATGAAAATATCGTTGAGATTTTCGAGAATTATTCCGTGAGATACTGGAGTCTAAAATTTTTGAGGTGAACACCCATTACCTATTCGTCAAACCTTACTATTCCATTTGTGAGCGAAAAATGGAATTTGGACACTGAACTATAAAAGGAGTACATTCTCCTTTACCAACTGCTATTAAGGCTGACGTCTGTTATTATAGAAACATTTTAATATTATTTTATTTGAACATGTTTAACCAAATATTATTCTTGCTATTCTGATTTGTTTGAATTTAACCAGCTAAATCCATGGGCGGATCCAGAGGGGGGGGGGGGGCAGGGTGTCCCCTAACCCTAGAAAATCACTTTTGGCCATATACATGTGTCCAAAGAAATTCTCTTAGTACCACTATTTTATGAATAGAAAATACCACGGGTTTAAATAAGCAAAATGTTTCAGCGTTAAATTGTAAAATATTTTCTTACCCATTATTTCTAACATGTTTTAGGTGCAACGGTCCTTTTGAGTACCTATGTTTTGGTTGAGAAATAAGAAATTGCATCTGAAAATGTCGTCTGCTGAAGTCGTCTGCTGCAAATAATTGCCTAACATTACTGACGAATTCAGTAAAGAAGCAAACAGCGTGGACCCAGAACAGACTGCTCCCATAGGAGCAGTCTGATCTGGGTCCACACTGATTGCCATAAAGGCTTCTTAAACATTTCAGCAGACGAGAAAAGCAGACGACTTTTGTTGCGATTGGCGCATTAAGGGTAAAGGCATGAAAGACGAAAAGTGGCTCACCTGGAGCATGTCGAAGTCGAACGTCTCTCCACTCAACAATGAACATGTCCGCTAAAATATCGAATAAATAAGTAAATACAGATAAACAAACGAAATGACATGCAACGAAAATAACAGTTTGCATTTATTTAGCTTTTTATCTGAATAATAAACAAAAATAATAAGTTACCATTTTGAAAAGTTTCTATTACCAGAGGTTTAGAGTAATAAAGCTTAACGTGTTCCATTTCTATGAGAAAAAATATGTTACTTGTATTATGCGTATTTTGAGCACAAACTGAAGTTGAACTTCAACTTCTGTTTGTGCTCAAAATACGCGTTGGTGGGTCACTTTGATTGCTCTTTGTGACTTTATTAATCAATGAGTATTTATTAGATTCGTCTATTGTGTAGTCTGACAGCCGATGCTGTGTATGTATATATTTATAGTTTTATTCTTAAAGCCCTGACACTCCCAATATTATAAACTACTATCGTGCCAACCAAGAGTGACAGTGACGTGATAGTTTGTTTACAAATGTTAGGTAAAATTTTAACTTGTACACTCCACCTGAGCTAACGCGAATCGATAGATCACTTGTGTATTAATCCTATCCTTTGGATAGGATTAATACACATGTGATCTATCAAATATAAGTCCCTGATATATATGTAAACAAAACATGACGTAACTGTCACTCTTGGTTGGCAGGACAGTAATTCAACCTGAAATTGACTGAAATAAAATACTGTTAACCTCTTTATGCAATCTCAAATTGTTCAAATGTGATCCCACTTGCATATTCAATTGGTAAGGTATCGCTGCAAAGAATATATGTAAAATATTTTCGTTTTCTTTCAAAACTAATGGTTGTAACCATACCTTACACATCAATATAATACAGCATAGCCCCTTAAGGACTACTACAAACCTCTGCTATCATAGTAGATGTTAGATTTCTCATCCGTAGCAGGACTGAATGGACTCAGTAATGGAACAATGTAATTATTCGCTGGCATTCCTGTCGGAGATGGACTCAAGGATAAAGCACCTGGAATTTACAATAACATGGACATAAAAACATTGGATTGATTCTCAAAAATAGTATCTATAATGAAGGAAGTCTTGATTGACTCCTGACCGCCAGGTCCTGGCCTAGGGTTTACACACAGAATACACGTGCACGGTGTCTGATCATTTACGTTGCATCGATCATTTATGTTCTCTTTCGACTGGTGATGGACAGCAATGTATTACTTTATATTAACATTTTTAAAGCAAGCCTTTAATGTATATTTAGATTTTCGCAACCGTTCAAAGTCTCATGAAAAACACACATTTGATTGACAGCTGCCAAGCTCACATGCCCGTGCATTACGCTTCGTGTGCCAGAAGTGACACTGTTGCTCTGATAGACAGCGAGCCACACTGAGTCGCACGTGCAAAATAAGCTTCTTGTTTGCTCCATTGGCTGTCTGTGTTCACGCTGGCTGGCTGGCTTTTCCCTTTTACACTCCACCAAAACCGTTAATAAGATTACATAATTTTATTAAATACAAATCTGTTTTTTTTCTTAATTATAAATAGTTTCTTTTTTTTTAGATTTTTATAATAAAATGTAAAAATAAGCAATAGATTCAATTTTGGGTCTGTTTATGGAATCATAAATACTTGGGGTCTCTTTCAAAGACACCCAAGGTAAGAGACCCGAAGTATTCATGATTCCATGAACATTCCAAAAATCTAAATTTCTTAAATTACTATTCTGGTTGTGCCAAACATCAAGTTTGTCCTCATCATCACAAGATTACGACTGCAAATCGCAGATATTGACAACAATAAGCAGAACAATTGACTCCTTAAAACATTCAACATATTCTATCCTATATTTCTCAGCACTTTTTCAACATCATTTAAATCTAAATTGTTTCCCTTTATCTAGCTAAGAAGCTCATTCATAGTTCTGATCGAATAGTCTCACCTAAAGTGTGGCATTTTGCATGATAAGTTTTAAGCGTTAGGGATGTTTATGTTGTAGACACTAAGTTTCAGAGCAAAATTTGAATCATCTTAAACTCACCTTATATCTCAAAATGTTGCCAAAGTCAGTGACAGGAAAATCGGGTTCTGATTATGTTTTACTTTTGCGTTTAGGTTTTTTGTACTTTATTCACATTACTTGTTTAGTGATGCATAAAATGACGTCTGATCTCTTTCTTCAATAGCTATGCAGTGTTGTTTTTCGAAAAACAATATAAATGTACTAGCTTACCTGCTGTCGACAGAAAAACCTTTTTAACTCTATGGCCATAGAATTTGAATTTGAAGGTCTGATTAATTGGCTGAAAAGATAAATATATATCAAAATATATAATGTATTACACTCTTTCTGTCTTTCTCTCTCTCTCTCTCTCTCTCTCTCTCTCTCTCTCTCATTTCTGTGGTGGAATAGCTTACGAGAATAATATTCCAAGCGATGATGTAAAGTAAAAAGGCTTCGATACAAAAACTTCTGATCAATGAATTATGTGTGTGTTTGGTTCAAGTTTTGTAAACGTCTCACGAGAGAGAGAAAGAGAGAGAGAGAGAGAGAGAGAGAGAGAGCTAGTTCCTTTGCCTTACTCCTGTTCTTGTTGTCATGTGACTGTCAGTGATCTGTGTCTCTTCTTTGTGTGTTACAACTGGTCTGTAGTCTGTGATTGCAGCACTGCCTGGTCATACTCACTTGGCTCATATTGTTCACACTCTCCCCAACAACAAATTTACCATGCAACCGCGGTCACTGATATAAGATTTTCCTGTCATCATTTTAATTTTTCAACCCTTTACTAAATTACAAACTTACTGATGAGCAACAATGCCATATAAATTACAGTAAAACCTCGAAAAGTACAGTAAAACATCAAAAACTACAGTAAAACATCAAAAACTACAGTAAAACATCAAAAACTACAGTAAAACATTACAAACTTCTGTAAAACATCGAAAAGTACAGTAAAACATCGAAAAGTACAGATAAACATCCAAAAATTGAACTACCATTTTTTGAAATACTCACTAGTTCGAAATAAATTTGGGACACGCTGAATAGGACTTATCCATGATATATTTTAATAACTGTATAACCATATGTTTTGGTACGTAAAAGAGATAGGTTTGCTAAGAAAAATATGATACTAATCATTTTAGGGGAGTATATATTCTTATGTCTGCCTCCCTATAATTCGAACGTTAAAATCTCTAGCTAGCTAGAATTTACGAATGAAATAATCAGAAGTTTGACTTTTAAAATGCAATTGTGAATAGAGGATATTACATGAGTGCTCATGTTTTATTGAATATATTAAATGAGTTGGGGAAAAGAGATAAAATGCGAGGCTTGCCGAGCAATTTATCTCTTTTTCGCAACGAGTTTTAATAAATTCAATAATACAAGAGCACGAATGTTAGATTCTATTTATCATGTGACAAATACTTTGAAATCTCATTTTGGGCGTAAAACGTTATAATTTTGTCATTATGTGCGCAACGTTGTTATTGACGTCATAACGTTTCCCGTAGATCCATAAACCACTAGTGGTTTATCGATTTTATTGCATGGCGTAATTTCACTCCAAGAAGCGACGTCATATGATAATGGGTTTTATTCATGGGTTGCCGTGTTTACAACTTTCTGGAGATACGGGTTGCCTAACACCGAAGCGTCATCTGAATATACAAAGTACTAAATAAAATATTTTATTTGATGAGTAGTACTTATCTAGGATAAGTATATGTAAGAACGCTTGCTCAAAATCTACCAAATGGATCACTTTGCTTGTTCTTAGCAACTTTGTTACTTAATGCATATTCATTCATTCATTGTTGTTTTTCTAATTTGGGCCTCGACGTGAGAAAGCCTGTCTTCGGAGGTGTGCGAGCAACACAGGCGCAGACCAGCCTGCGCATCCGCGCAGACTGATCAGCGCCTTCGTTATTCGTTTATTGGAATGCATCATATTTAGACTTGCTACGGGCGAAATTTCAAATTTCTAGCTAGTCCTGTAGCTGCTGAGATTTGTTTGAGTCTCGCTTAGTCGGAAACCCCGAAGACAGGTTTTGTCGCGACGAGGCCCATTTGTAGTCTGATAACTGTAGTACATGTCTAGATCAATAAGTTTTACTCTAAGAGCGCCAGCAGAGCCGATCCTAACCCATAAGTGACTGAAAAAGAATTGATAACATTTCTGCCAAATCTTGAATCAATGCCTTGGAAATTCAACTTTACCACACCCCACTCATCAATGTAAGAGGTGATAACCCCTGTTTTTTTTTTTGTTTTTTTTTTTGTTTTGTTTTTTGTCATTCAGTGATTATATTTCTCCCCAACTAAACATACCGATATTCAGGCCTCCAGATAAGAGTGCGTAATTGAACACTATTTTTCTTATTTCTCAACCAAAAGATATGTTGTGTGTGCTCAAAACACCCAAGACACATGTTTAAATCTAATAACAGTTTTACGCAAAAAAGTTTCTTTATCTGGATCCAAGTAATAATAAACAATATATACTCTTCTCCCTCTCAACTGCATAGAATTTGTAAAACATGAGGCAATAAATAACCACCTATAAGGTATAGACACCAGACCACGTTTCCCTATCTAGTGTCTACCCCTTCAAAGACATATTAACTTACCGCATAGCCACCGTGGCTATTAGACAGTAGGTGGTGCTTGCTATTATCACTCAGTTCTATCCAATGTTGGTCGATAATTCCCTCCTGATAATCTGCCTCGTAATAAACTTTGTTATCCTGAAAAAAGTAATTATCTTTTTGCATGCTTGGCTATGTAGCATACTTTTCCAGTTATCAGGTTTCTTTGCTTTTTTAAAGTTAATGTGGTCAGCAACACTGAAAGCAAAATTAATACTCTAAAATACAAGCTCTAATAGTGAAACCATGCAATTTTTCACAAACCTGATCAAAATCGAATGAAAAATAAGAAAGTCACAGATGTTTGTATAGTAAAGGATTGATGCTATGGAGGGCTTCACACATCCCCAAAATTAAATATGTACTCGTATAAATAGATATCTAGTTCCCTAGTATTAAATTTATCTTCAGTTGCATTTTTATTGAATCTTTTATTGAAACTGACTATGAAGGGCTTGACACAGTGACTTCAGACAACCCAATTGAATATATGTAAATAGTAACTAGTTCCCTGCTATTCAATTTATCTTCGGTTGCATTTTTACTGATTCTTTTATTGAAAATGACTATGGAGGGCTTGACACAATGACTTCATACAGCCCAAAAAATAAATATGTATAAATATATAACTAGTTCCCTGCTATTTGTTTAATCTTAGGTTGCATTTTTACTGAAGTGATAGAAAACTCTTCCAAAGCACCGCTTAACATAAGTTCATTGAAATGCACATATTTGTGCAAAAATTCATTGCAATATCATTAGCGCTTAGACAGAAAAAGAAAATGAAAAGTGGCCACTTAAAACTTCGGTTCATTGTACTTCTTTAAGTTATATCAGCAGTTATGGTCGATTGATTGTGCTTTCTTTTATCTATCTATCTATCTATCTATCTATCTTCTGGTACTGCCTACGCCCTCGCGAGCATTTTGGCAGGCACTGCGCATCAGGGTTATTGAAAAAAGATGGATGAATTGTAGTGAGTCTGGGTAAAGATGAAAGGTTAAAACGAGATCGAAATTGAGGCAAGAGTAAAAATAACTGTCTAGAATTGATCAGTAAACATATTTATGAAGACAGTACTGAAAACTGACGAAGATTGATGGGCCTATGATTATTAAAAATCATTTTATAATATGCAGTGTACTGTCTAGGGTTTGGGATGCTGCAGTTGTCCAACTGCTGCCTTGAAAACCTCAAGACTTGGAGCAACTGCAACATAGGCTGGGAGGGCATTCCACTGGACAATAGCCAGTGGAAAGAAAGGAGTATTTATAGTAGTCCTTGCAAGTATGAATTTGACGGAATGTCATAGAATGACAATACCTGGAGATCCTATGTGTGGGCTGCATGTAGTCAGGAAGGGGCACAGCCATGAGGCCATTTACAATTTTATAGAAGAGACAGAGACGGGCCATACATGTAGATTGTCTTTTTTCATGGGTCTGTTAGTTCAACTGAGACTGCAATGAAGTGACACTAGTCGTCATGGCGTAAGCACTTAAGGTCCATCAGGCTGCACGTCTTTGGACCATTACAACTTTAATGGTCTTATCTTTGATATGAGGGTCCCGCACTGGTAAAGCATACTCATGCTGGGGACAAACTAGGGATTGGTAAGCCATTTCTCGGATTTTAGAGGACTTAGTTTTGATAGTTCGCTTAATAAATCAGTGATATGTTTGCGTTGGCTGTGATTCTGCCCACATGAGTATTTGAACTGAGGTTGCTGGAGATATCCATCCCCAAGTACCTGGCGTTGCTGGTAGCTTCCAGCACCTGTCCATGCAGTATACATTTATACTGCGTCTGGAGAGGGGCCCTAGAGGATGTCACCCTCACAACCTGTCATCTACCAGGTCTTGTACTTTAATGATAGAAAATTCTTATAATGAAAGTGGGACCAAGGCTGTAAACGCAGACTGAAATTGCTGGTTTAATACGTTTGCATTTTTTTATGTTTTTATGCAGATTTCCATTCTGCTTCAGAGGAGGAATGCCCTATTGGTCGGCCTGGGAATTTTTGAGATATTGAAAATTTTCATAATATTCCCTTGACCTGTTGCCTGATCTTTTTGTCCGTCCACTCCTAGCAGTCCTTGTAGGTATGCCTCATGGCTTTCCTTAGTTTTCTTACTGATAGTGTGTCTAAGAGAAACATACTTTTCTCTAAGTTGGGAGTTGCCTGTTTTGCTACTTGTATATATACTGAGCCACACTTCTAACGCAAAATCAAACAGAACCTTTAATATTACATATACTGTTTCATCCTTTGTAATGCAATTTTATCAACAATTAAAACACTTATTTATTAAAATGAAAGTAGAACTTCATCGGTCAATTATTCCCTTTTAATCATAACCTGATTGGGTGAATGACTGTCATAGCCCCTGATCGGTACAAAGATTTTGGCAATATCTCGTATATTGATTAAAGCTTCATTCCTGAAACATTTTACGTTGGAAGTGTGGGTTAGTATATATAAATGATAACTAGTTCCCTGCTATTTATTTTATCTTTGGTTGCATTTTTACTGATTCTTTTTTTGAAAATGGCTATGGAGGGCTTCACACAGTGACTTCACACAGCCCAATTAAAATGTATAAATAGATAACCAGTTCCATGCCAACAATTTGTCTTGCGTGCATTTTTGCTGATTGTTTTGTTGAACTAGCCTTGATGACTTGGAGGTTGGTTGTTGGTCATGTCCGCTAGTTAAGCTTGACGTCTAACACGCTGGCTACCTTCCAGGAAAGTAAACTAACATATGAACTAACCTTGATAACCTGTGGTTGGTTGTTCGTCATGTCTGGTCTTTCAGCTTGGCGTTTAACTCGCTGGCTACCCTGAAGAAACGACGAGATGCCATCGTGAAGGTCAGAATCTGAAAATATCAAATACACGTATATCGATACACATTAAAACCTCGAAAACATTCGAAATATTCCCTTATTCGAGATAAATTTGGGACAAACTGGATTCAGAGAATAGGACATATTTATGATTTCTTTGAATAAATGTCTATAATAACATTGGTTTTTAATAGGATAAAGAAACGTCTCCACGGGACGTTTCTTTTACGCACCCAAAACTTGTGTTTGGTAGAAAAAAATCTGATCATAAACATTATTGGAGGTTGCATATTTTTATGTCTACCTCCTTATGATCGGAACTACTGACAATTTGTAATAAAACCTCTAGTACCGAGGACTTCGAATTTACGAGATCGACTTGACATATTGAAATTTAGAATGATTAATTCCCATATAATGCCCTTGTTGTATGACTGGGCGTGGTTCAGCTATTTCATCTGCTAAGGAAGAGAAATCAAGATTTATTTATAATTTGGTAAAGAGTTGATACGCTTTTGGACACACGTAAACACACCGAACACTGAATTTATTAACCCTTAAAGCGCATAATCACAAAATGTATGTTTATTTGTCGTCCGCTAAACTATTTGAAGCCTCATACATAAACAGTGTGGATCCAGATCAGACTGCTCCCGTAGGAGCAGTCTGATCTGTGTCCACAATGTCTGCCTCTATGCTTATGTTAAATAGACATTTTCAGATGCATTTTGCTGGCGTTTTAAGGACTAAATAATGATTGAGGTAATGGCGCAAGATGATACAGTTTTTTTAATAAAACTGTCTAAGGTTGACCAGTCCTAATTACGCATTCATGAGGCGCCTCCTTTACAGTAATAAAATGATAATGCATATGAATGCAGATCACTATTAGACGGATGGCTGAGAATGGGTTTGCTCCCCCCCCCCTAGGGAATTTCGCAGACATATCCTATCTTGTAGAGAATTGAAAGCCGAGTCTTTTAAGAGATGTTTGCACTCTGTGCTCCGGGGCGTTAGTCTGTAATAGCCTGTAACATACGTTACTTAATCAAGCTAAGAAAAAGTAAATTGAAAGTTTGGGCTACAAATTAAAGACATTAAAATATTTATTTTTAAAAATCATTCATATAGTCTGCATACTGGATATCTTAACTACATATGACAGCCATTTGAACAAAATTGCGGCTTCCTAAGGTGTCATATGCGTTACATAAATCAGATAACCCATTAAAATTTGCAAGTGTGGCTAACATCATTAACATTCACAATCTCTCTGTGTGTTTTGGAAAATGTTTTTAACCATGTCTGACTAGCTCATGCAATTGGCTAACAGAAAAATTAAAGTTTGTTTCCCTAGCTTGAATATTTTTTCTGGAATAAGCAATTAAACAACCCTACCCCTTCCCAGTTTTATGGTGAAATGTTTGGTATTAAAACTAAAGTAAAAATAGTTAAAAAATATTTGCAGTTGATGAATGTGTTTCATTGTTTGAAATTTATTTGCTTATATGAAAAGACTCATAAATCTGCAAGTTTGTTGCAAAATTTTTAATATCAGAGGCTGTAACATATGTTACTTGATGTAATAAATGGGCAAGCTCATTGTCTTAACGTAAGATATGCCTAAAAATGTTTTAATCTCCTCGAGGGAATTTCGCAGACATATTCCTTCTTATAGTATAACTCAAGCTGCATCGAATAAGGGATGTTTGCACTCTCTATGTTGGGGCGTTAGTCTGAAACAGCGTGTTACATGCGTTACTATATCAAATAAAGGAAATGTAGTTTGAAAGTTTGAGCTAAAATTGTGAAAAAACTTGCAGCTGTTGGATATTTTACATTGTTTAGGGATTTTAAACTGGCTCCTATGATAAAGGCTTATAGATCTGCTAGTTGTCATCAAGTTTTAAAGATCAGAGAGCGTTACATATGTTAGTGTGATAAGTAAAATCATCAAGTAGTATTTTGACATCAAGCTGAGGAAGAGCCTGCTCCATCCTAATCCCCTTTGGAATTCTGCAGACAAATTACATCTTATGTAACAATTCAAGGTGCATTTAATAAGAAATGTTTGCACTCTATAAGTCGGGGCGTTAGAAGGTAACAGCTTGTTACATATGTTACTATATCAATTTGAGAATAAGAAATTTGAATGTTTGAGCTACTAAAAGAAGACATTAAAATTATCTAATAAATTGACATTCTTATAGTCTTTATACTGGATGTCTTTACTACATATGGAAGCTGTTTATCATTAACACGGCTAACTGTGGTGTTATGTGCGTTACATGAACCTAATTATAATTTAAAAGCTATAATTGTGGCTATCGTCATTTAGTTAAACAACTTCTATGACTTGGTTTCAAACTGTTTTATTAGATTTTACAAACATATACTCAATTGATAAATAGGAACAAACAAGTTTGCTTTTCTATCTTAAATATATTGTCTTATAGGAGCTTATACACAGCCCTACTCCCAGTTTTACAGAGAAGCGAATTTTGTTATTATCGCTTAAGTAAAACACATGAAAGCGATTACAGCATGTGGATATTTTTCATTTTCTTAGTCTGTCTTGCTCATATATCTGCAAGATGTCATTAAGTTTAAGATCAGGACACTTAATGTGTACTTATAAGTCTTTGGTGCCAAAACACTAGAAATTATATTCATTTCTGATTATCAAGCCCATGGACTGTTTTTACAGATGTTATCAGTGACCTTTTGGACACATTTCCTAATACTGTGCATATAATGCTAAATATAGAGCCACATATAGAAAAGATAGTTTTACATTTTTACAAGAAAATACAATAATGAAATGGTCCAAACTATTTCTCATCGATTTACATGTAACACTCATGTTAAACATTTGTCGTTGTCTGCTTCTGTGGTAATCATTATTATCACACGCCTCCTTACAACTAGTAGAATCATCACACAATATTTCAATCATTTACTGTTATTCAATTTTACCACCCGTCCACTCAAAATGGATGAGCCATTATCAACTTTCCAATTTTGCCATTTATGGCTTGGAACATTCGGAAACTGATATGAATTCCTAATAGTTGGCTCTTTGAGTATGTGTTTCAAGTGATACTCTGCAAGTAGGAGAAAGACTAAAGCTTTACAAGGAGGAAAACTATGCCATTAAGAGCAATGAGTACCTGGACTGATGTACCTTGAAATTTCTGTGATAAAGAATCATATCTTAGCTGGTTAACTTTTATAAATGTAGCCTTTCCATACATGCAACCCACATATTTTCATCTAATAATGTCTCTGCACTTATTATCTTTCCCCAAGCATTCGAAAACTTATTTGAAGTCTTAGAACTTCTGAAGTGCTGAAACCTAGGTAACTCTTTCCCTTCAGATAAACGAACTAGATGTATCACAGCAGGTAAAGCAATGAAATGCAGGATGAACAGAGCGCAAATTAACCCTTTCAATTCAATGATTCACTAAGCTTCTAAGATAAGAGCGCTTATTAAAGGATGTAACATATATAACTCGCCATAATAAATGAGCGAGGACATTGTCGTGACATCCTTTTTGATTACACAGTCAGAGGCGAGTGTTTTCAATTTCAGTGTTTTCAATGGATCATGAAATGAGGCACCTTATCAACTTGTTTACTCTGCATAAATCTCCCATAGAGCATAATATAGAACTACTGGTTATCCCATTTTTCCTATAGCCTTCTTTCCTTCTTTTGAATGCAACAGCTAATGATATGGCTGCAAAAACTGAGAAATCAAAGGATTTACATTATTTTAAGACGTGCTTCAATGTACTGACATCAAAAAACAACCAGCTGCAAACATAATTGATGGCAATTTCCAACTTCATATTCTTTCTCTTATACCTAATAACTTTCAAGGTGTAACAGAAATTGTTTCAGACGGTCTGCCAAAACCATCAAGAGTCAACATTGTAACTAAAGAAAACTTATAAAGTTCTTTGGGCGCAGCAAAATACTATTGATCTAAGACCTGAGGACTTAAGCACCAAAAGACTGGATAGGTTCTATGGCAAATGATGCAAAAAAGCAGCCTATCAAATTTCTGTTTGACCAATGTCAGAAATCTTAAAGTATTCTTAGAGGTACATGGTAGAGACTAGATTTTGCAAAATCAGAGCAAAGTTATCATTTGACTAGCACGGATGCAGATGCAGCTGCAGTTAGATTGCTCTTGCCACTTCACTGGAAGAGATACATACCAGAGTCATACTCCATTGTATGCATATATATGTGAAATGGCATTAAACCCATATTTAATCAGGTGTTTGATCCCATGACACTGACATGCTGTTTCTGCTTTTGAAGAATGCTAAGGATTCAAGTTTGGCTGAGTCAAGTTGTTTGACGCTGGCACTGGCCACACATACAAAGAAAATTAAGTCTTTTGACGGCAAAAGAGGAGGATCACACTAAATGCTTATAAGTGATGTTTGTCACAATTACCAATTTTAAAAAGTAATCTTAATTAATGTAACACATATAACACCAAAGGATGCTGTATATTTGTTAAAAAATCTTTTCTTATGTATCAAAGGTATTCAGCATGCAAACTACATGAATAATTCAAATAAATAGATAGTTTTATGTCTTCTTTCTGTTTCTCATACTTTCAATTTATTTATTCTTAAATTGATATGGTAACATACGTATCATACCATTACAAGCTAAACCCCTAGTTAATAGAGTGCAAACATCTCTTATTTGATGCAGCTTGAATTGTTCTTTAAGGTAGGATATGCCTGCACAATTCCCAAAGGGGTGGAGAGGAACAGGATTGTACTCAGTTTGCATTCCTAATACAATGTCATGATTCTACTGGTTGTGATGAAAGGGGTGATTATTTTGCCATAGAAGCAGACACAATGATAGACATTGTGAGGGTGACTTGAATAAAGATTGTTTTTGAATAATTTTATTTAAAAGGAATATTTATTAAATTGTGTCATTTAAATGAGAACTATTATTTTCTATCTATATGTCTATATATTTTAATATTATAGGCATAAGGAAATATGTGATTAAAAAGGTTATATATAACATAGGTAACACAATTCCATGGACTTTTTATCAGCAATGACTGTAATTACTAAGACTAAGGTACCAGAGGCTAGAGATAAATAGGAAAACATGTGAAAAACAGTATTTTTTCTGAAATATCATCTCCTTCATCCAAGAAAATTTCCTAGTTCATTCATTATGCCATGTAACATACGTTACATACTTAAATAAGTGCTCTGATCCTGATGTCAAACTTGCAAATGTATGATTCTTTATTGCATTAGCAAGACAGTGCCAAAAATGTAAGATATCCATGTGCGTCAAATATTTTCATATATTTTTCTTCCATTAAAGATACCAAAATTGGATACTTAAAATTGGGGGTAGGGTTGTTTAATAGCTCATATAAAACAATGTATTTGAGATAGAAAAGCAAACTTTGTTTTTTCTATTAGTCAAATGAGTATTTTAGTAAATTAAGATTAAAAACACTTGTAAAAATGCACAAATTGTCTGTAAAATGAATGATGTTAGTCACGATTTCAACTTTCAAAGGGAAATTTAATCTATGTAACGCATATAACACCATTGACGGCTGTAATTTTGTTTAAAATGCTGCTTTTATGTAGCTTAGGCATCCAGCTTGCAAACTACATATGAAATTTGAATAATTAGATGGTTTAATGTCCTCTATCTGTAGCTCAAACTTTCATTTTGATTTTTTCCTTAGTTCGTTACAGTAACATATGTAACAGGCTGTCATAGACTAACGCCCCGGAGCACAGAGTGCAAACATCTCTTAAAAGATGCGGCTTGAAATTTTCTTCAAGATAGGATATGTCTGCAAAATTCCCTAGGGGGGGGGGGAGCAGGACCTTTTTTAGCTCGAAGTCTATATGCTTATCACCGTTAATTTTCATCTAGGCTTGACCAATATTTTTTGTTTATATTTTTCTTTGTCATTCTCCCTGCAAATTTCAAAACATGCTCATAACTCTTGAACAACATGGTATTGCCGGGCATCATTTTGGCCACTCGAGGTCTCTTGTGTGAATGCTTATAACTCTTGAACCGCACCATATATTTTGAACAAATTTTGTATACTTATACATTTTTGAAATTGGCAGGGAAAAGGACAAAGAAAAGAAAGAAAATATAAAGAAAAGAATATTGGTCACGTCTGGATTCGAACCATTAGTGTATCAGGATTTTGTATTACAAGAACGCCTCTAAGACACCTCAGCCACCACGTGCTGTATACTACATTAGACCTGTGCTCGTCAGATAAAAAATGCACGACCGTTGCACGACCCTTGACAGCGGATACTGATTAATCTGCATTCACCATGGGTCGTGCACATTACAGTCATTTGGTTTTTGTTTAAAATTTTATAGAAAATTATGTAAGATAACAGTGAAGACCCTGATAACACGCCACGTTTTGTGGTGTCTGATGTTTGTCTATGTTCCATGAAAAAATATATTGTCTCAATTTAAACAAATTGAATATCGAATATCTTCTGTTTCCTCATTGGAACGCGAAAAAGACTTTTGATTTTTTTCCACGCCGGATGTCACCAATTAAAACGCCACTTGTGTCAACGTAACCACATCGACGTCCGCACAATTGACGTCAAAGACAGATGTCCCTCAATTTCAATGCAAAATAGTCAATGTATCTAGGACCTGGTCAATATTGCGTCAAATTAAGATCAGGGCGAGCCATGGACAAATAGATAGACTTTAGATTCTGAACTTCATGACACGCACAAAAACAAACATAATCAAGTTAAACCATATAAGCCTAGCGCCTTTTTGTAGGACTTAGGCAAACAGTGCAGACCCAGACCAGACGCCACAGAACGTGGCGTCTGATCAGGGTCTCCACTGTCTGTTAACAGAATGTTCGATTAAGACCTGAATAAAAATAATAAGTATCACCCAACTACTCTTAAAACCAAAATGGGCTGGTCCAATTGATAATAACGGGAAAATCCGTTCGGCTCAAATGGGGTAAGGATGTTAAAGTTATGATCTCTGAAAAGAGCTTACCTTGTTGTGCGAAATTGCTACTTATGAAGGATATCAACAATAATGCTGTTAGAGGGTACAACGCCACAAACGCCATTTTGAGAAATTTTAGGCAAAAGAAAGATGATGATACCCATGTATTAAATAATAGTCACATGATCACAAATTTGGAAACTCGATATAAGCCGTAACGTGAAAAATAATACCTTTAGTCATACGACCATCAGTCACTGGATCATCTCAGTAAAATCTTGATTCCAAACTAGCACCTTAATATACTAAAATTTAGATATGTGCGGGCCCATCGAAAATATCTGCATTTAGCTATACATTAAATGCCACAGAGTGAGGCATTGTTTGACCTTGACCTTTGTCACCAAGGTTATACATGTACTAGCAATCCAAAACAGCTGTGGCCATCTTCAAACTATAGGCAACTAGTGTACCAAATATAAATCACCTACATCTAAAAGTGTTGTCACCACAAGTCATATAGACAGACATTAAGTAGATGGACCTTGACCTTTCAATCAAAGGTAATATCAGAAGTCCTAAACCAGTTTTGATATATAGACACGTAAGGCGGTCAGTGTGCAAAATATGAACCGCCAACATCAAAACATTTAAAAGATATTTGCTTTACAATCCATACAACCAGAATTAAAGTATTTTGACATTGGCCTTTGACTGAAACGTCATGCCTGGAGTCCAAAATTATTCTTGTCATCCACACACTTCAGGCAAACAGTGTGTCAAATATGTTTATCCTCTGTCAAATAGTGTAAAGGTGGTTGACATTACAATCTATAGAGTATGGTGTATGGATATTTTACCTTGACCTTTGACTTCCAAGTCAAATTGGCGGTCCACACATATTTACAGCCCCACACCATAGTCAAACATTGGCATAATATTAACCCTCAAAGCGCCAAGAAAAAATGCATCTGAAAATGTCATCTGCTGAAGTCGTCTGCTGCAAATAATTGCCAAACATTAATGACGCATTTAAGTATAGATGCAAACAGTGTGGACCCAGAACAGACTGCTCCTATAGGAGCAGTCTGATCTGGGTCCATACTGTTTGTCATAGAGGCTTCTTAAACATTTTAACTGACGAGAAAAGCGAACGACTTTTGACGCGATTGGCGCTTTAAAGGTTAATCACCTTTATCAAGAAATGATAGAGGAGCTGACGTTACGGGTCGTTAGAAAGATATTAAGTAAATTTGACCTTGACCTTTGTCTCCAAGGTCATTTGAAACCTCTGTTGTCATATACACGCTATAAACAAATATTGCACTAAATAAAAACGTCCGCGATAACATGACAATTCGATAAAAAAAAAACGTAGAGTCCTCTGGCGTTACACCACTGACGGATTAGATCTGCTATTCAATAGACTGCAAGGACTTCGGTTGGCCCAACTGGCCTTAATGACTACTACTAATAAATCCGTTTTTCTATGTCAGGGCTCTCAAAATTTGCATATCGTATGTCTTAAGGAATCTGTCTCATTTTACAAACTGACTGAGATACCAGTCTACACCATTTACACTGCTGGTCTATCCATAGTTAAAATGTTTTTGAGGGGCATGTGTTTTGTAAGTGGTGTATGCTGTGGCTTAGCTCTTTTGTGGGAAACTTTGCATGTTGTTTGTTTTTTCTTCATAAATTGCGTTTCCAAAGAAAAGAGTTATTTCAGACAGCAGGACCGTCGCCGGCTTTTAGAAAGTGGTACGGCCATTGGACACCGATGGTGTTCACCGAGTGCCGACGGCACGAGGGGAGAGAGAGGACGAGAGGGGGGTTGATCCCCCTTTAGTAAAGGGGGGGGGGTGAAAATTTTGTAATTCAAGATGACTAAAGAAGCGATTCTGTTGCACTTTGAGATCGTTTTTGCTTGTGAACCTCAGCTTATTTTACAGGCATGCCTACCACAGCCTCTTTCGACTGCCACCCTCTCCCACAGCCACCAAAATATCAACAACGGGACTCATCAGGCGGTATGGCATCAAAGTTAACTGATTCTTCAAAATTTAAAGTAACAGTTAAATCTGATACAGATATCCCCGCTATATTTTTTTTTATATTTGTTTGTTTTGTTTTGTTAATTTTCTTTTTATCTTATTTATCATCTATTGTTTTCTTTTTTCTTTGTCTTTTTTGTCCTTTTGTCTTTTTTTTTTTGTTTCTTTTCATTAATGTACGTACATGTAACCGTATATACATATTAACCAGGGCACAGCATTCTCAGGCCTCAAGATAAGAGTGTGTAAGATAAAATATTTTTCCTATTTCTCAACCAAAACATACGTCATGGGTACTCAAAAATACAGTCTCATTAAGACGTTTTTTGTGAGAACCCAAAACAAATGCTAAATTTTCAACCGAAAGTTAAGCTGTGGACACACAAAAGAACCGTCTCCATGAGACGGTTGTTTTGCGCACTCAAAACGAATGTTCAAACTGATTGATGAGAAAATATTCACAATCACATGTATTTGATTCTGTCTGTGATAATCCTTAAATTGCGCCTCAGCGTGAGAAAACCTGTCTTCGGGGATTTGCGAACAACAAAGGCGCAGACGAGCCTGCGCATCCGTTCAGTCTGATCAGCTCCTTTGTTATTCGCTTATGGTAAAGTATTATATTAAGAATTATAATGAGTGAAGTTTCAATTCTCTAGCTAGTCTCTGTAGCTGAGGAGACTGGTTTGAGCCTGGCTTTGTCGAAAACCCCGAAATCAGGTTTTGTCGCATCGCGGCTCGATTATAATTACTGTCTTAAAACAGGTGTCATTTTTTTCATCGTCCCGGTCCGTCCCATACTTTCGTGGAGATTGATCACGAAATAATTTCTACGGTCATTCTCCTCCCTTCCGCTGATTTATTCAAGAAGGGTTGTTTTCAGTTACAAGCGAAAGTATGTGCACGAATTACTGGTTAACCGCTTGTTCAAGCCTGCCCAGGAAAAAGTTTGGTTAGGTGAACTGACCGTCCCGCAATGACCATAGCTGTTGACTTGGGACGTAAAGCAACAAAAACAAACAAAAATTTTCTTCATCGCGTTTGTTTAACCACTTTCTTTCACACCCTGAGGCAGCCGAAATATTGACCAGCGCACGCTTCTGTAATCATTTAATAATTAATCTTTGATCATCGAAAAATAGATCATTAAAGGTCTAGAAGAAACGTGAGAAAACGGCCCTGCAAAAACATAGTTGACAGTTTGTGCTCAGATCAGGCCCGACATAATGTCGGGCCTGGTCTAAGTATAAACTGTGAAAATAATTAGAAGAAGACACTAACCGTCGCTATTTTAGCAATGTTTAGCCATAGCACTCCAGCCAGTTATTTTCTCACACCAGTCCTGAGCAGCCCTCGTAGTTCGGGTTTGCAAATTCATAGTGTAATCAAACTTACATGCAGTAACTGATAACTGTCCTTTATAAATCAGCGTTAGGCATAGATTTATTTCGACGAAAGCATATTAATGGTTCGAAATCGTTACTCAATTATAACAGCCCAAAGTAGTCAGATCGCCACCGACTGTGTATGCTTACTTCATCTGAATTAGTAGACTGTGCGTCAGTACGGTTTCTATACTTACAAAGGGGGGGGGGGGGGGTGTCAATCACTTTCGACTGTGGTCGCCAATGGTTTGGGACATTCTGCTATTAATACGGCCTCGGCGCAATAAACCATGGTTTTGTTGTATGTGAATCACAAAGGCACAGCCCATGCTAGTCTGACCAGCGCCTATGATATTCGTTGTGTACAAAGTGTGGTAGTCGAGCTTGCTGCACATGCAAAATGTTCAGTATTCTTACTAGTCTCTTTAGCTGAGCAGGCTGGGTTGAGTCATACTTGGTCGTAAACTCTAACAGCAAAGCAGAGCCGGGAATTGGTATACTGAAAACCCCCAAAACAGGTACTATGGCAAATAGTGACGACCCAGATGAAATGCCACATAATGTGGTATTTCATCAGAGTCTACACTTTTTTAACGATCTTCAGAGAAAGAAGTTCAATGTCAGTTGGAAATTTTTTACATGTGACCCTTCAATATATACAATGGACCATCCCAAATTTATTGTGTCATATCAGTCGGAAATACAAAGGGGTAAGCAATTCATTTTCATGACATGTCCATAAAATGAATCTGGACTTCCAATGTAAATGTGTATGGAAGTAAAACTCTACCCATATAACGTACTCCAGCGTCAATGCAAGTTTAGTCATTGTATTATCTATCAAGTATGATACTTTATACCCATGGTTTTACACAATCGTGTTTGCTTCTTCATATGATCCTCAGACTATTAGTTTCTAGTTTCCGGATTTGATTTCATTAATCGTGCAGATTGATTCCGCCACTTCTTTGCTCACATTCCATAAACTAAACCTTGTAATATGAGGAGCGCAATGGTTCAGTGGTAGAGTGCTTGACTAGAGATTGAGGTGGTTGTGTGTTCGAGCCTCACCGTCGGAGCAACTGCGTTGTTTTCTTAAGCAAAACATTTTATCAATTGCTAAGTATTGGTTCAACCCAGTAAGACCCGTCCCGACATGACTAATAATTGTTGATCGGGACGTAAATAATCACAACAAAACAAGCAAAACCTTGCAATATACGCCGATCTCTACCATGCAATATAAAAGGAAATTAAGTATGGAACATCTAATAGTATTAGGAGCCTGGTGTCCCCTAACTTCATGCCATTTGAAATAATTTGATCTGGTCAAATGGCGTGTCGCGAGTAAGAACAGTTACTCTCTCTCTGGCTTTGTGTTTGAGTCATCACCAATGAAGCAACTTAAAAGGTTCAGTTAACCTTTTTGCACTCCATACCTTTTATACCCTCCCTTTGAGATATTCTACTAAATTTTGGCTGGCAAGACAATGTACATTTTGTTCTTTCTTGCTTTCTTTTTTAGTAATCACCTTTGAACATTAGTGTCAATTGCAGGAATAGTTACTCTTGTTTGCTTCAGCCACAGACTTATTATACTGGATGATCGGAGGACCAGGCAAGACGGATTCGGAGGGCCAAAAGGTCCTGGGTCCGCCCATGATTATCTGCAGACGTGGGCACTATGACCAACTAATACATGAGGGAGCGCAGTGGCTCAGTGGTTGAGTGCTTGACTCGAGACCGAAGGGCCGCGGGTTCGAGCCTCACCGGCGTCACTGCGTTGTGGTCCTTGAGCAAGACACATTTATCCTAGCTTAGTACTGGTTCAACCCAGGAAGAACCGTCCCGCATAACTGAAAGATTGTTGAGTGGACGTAAAGAATCAAATCAAACAAAACCAACTAATACATGTAAGAGCAATGAGCATGGATAATAGCTCTTCATTCTTCAATTACATGAGAATAGAACCACTCAAAAATGGTCCTAGAATCCAAAAGAGCGACACTTACTTTAGGAGAGCATTTGAACCAGGCCTGGAGTTGGCCAGAACGCCAAGAGCGTAGCGGAAGCGTGTCTGAAGCGCCAATGTTGACTAAGCCTAAATAGCACAGTCGCCGCGGAAGCGCGTTGGTCGTAGCGATGTCGTAGCGAGGGCGTACAGCGCGTAACAAGATCGCACAGAGAGAGGCAGAAGCGTAGCTGCATCACGGATCAGAATAACATGGCGATTTCGCCACGATATGACGTCGATTGTGCTACGATGTTTGACGTTAGACAACCTTAAGTAAAAGAATAACTAGTTTCCTTCTACTATTCATTTTTAGAACTTTATTTGCATTTTTATTATTTTTTTCGTTGACAAGTGTTAATTTTGAAAAATTCGGTACAATTTGCAATGAAAATGGAAATCTAATTGACTTTTCAAAATTTACAAGACATTAAAAATAATCAAAAAATAACCAAACAGGTGCCCCCATTGGCTTATTAGAAGTCAGAATTTTGAGATTCGGATTGCTATAACATTCTTATTTTACATCAGAATTTGATTGAGTTTAAGGCAGATTGCATTATTTAATAAGGGCTTCCACTTTACATTCACGTGCTTTCAAAGTTGATGGCGTGAAAATTCTAAATAATTCAAAATAACCTGAAAAGTGAATCGTTAGTCTGGTAAAAGTGATCGACAGCAGATTAGTTTTGACGAGTATGCTCATTACTGTTTAAGGTAGTACCGGACTCACCGGCATATGTCCAAAAGTCTTTTATCTTTTAATATATTATAATATAGACTTATACTTATAATCTAAGACAAAAAAACAATACCTCACCGTTCTTTTTAAAAAGTTATTTGATGTCAAAAACTGCAAAATCGCAGGTTTTTGAAATAAACAAACACAGATTTTGTAAACAAATTAACAAGAAACGCAATACAGTTTTTTTCAGAACAAATACTACTCACACCAGAGATATAAATAAAAACAAAAAAAAGTGAAATAACATGTATTTACACAATTTATTAAGCAAAATCCTAATTTAGTCAAACGAATAAATGCCAAAAAAAACATTGATGTTCAAAATAAACATATCAGAGAATGTAACTGGAACAACAAAAAACATATTTTTACAAAGATATTTTAATGAAGAATCAAATGATTGAATAAAAAATATGTGTCACCGTGCTCGTTTTTTTGTTTTGGTGACTTTTCTGAAAAATCCTGAAAAAAATAAAGACTATAATAAGTGTTGTCTCCCCTTTCACACCAATTTTTTTGTTTGTCTACGCCCTATTGTATATCACTGGGCGGAGACATAGCTATTATTGATTAAGCACTGACAAATGGGCGTAGAAAATGACAAAAAAGATTTTGACCTAGCATATGTTACTCAGCACATTACATTATGATTCTCATTTAAGCATGGCTATAGCATGTCTTGAGACTTTGATGCTTTCTTACACGTAGGATTTATGTAGATAAAAGCTAAAAATTATAGCTTTATTCCTGATGCATAGATCTAAATGTCATTTAAAGAATACACCTACAAATATGCAATAAGAGGATAAAACATTCATTTCCTTGTATTAATGTTTGGCAAGCCTGAATGTGATGTGTTGCAACCAGAACCACACAGCGGTGAGGCCTGCAACACATTATCGCACAAGGGCTTGACAAACGTTAATATACAGAAAGGAATGTTATATTGTCATTGTAATATATTATAGGACTTTTTGGGTACTGTAAAGGTGGCAACTTTAATTTTCATATCTGGGCGTGGTTCGGTTATTTCAACTGCTCAAGAATGGAAATCAGGTTCTATCCATTGGTTAAGTGTTTAAACGTTGCTTGAGCCGCGCAGGTCTGCGTGCATTTCATGAAAGTCCTGTCCGTTAATGCACTGAACCCACATTTATTAACCCTTAACACAATCGTATGTTTTTATCGTCTATTGAAATATTATGAAGCCTCTTAAATAAACAGTGTAGATCTAGAGCAGACTGCTCGTCCGGTCCCATACTTTCGTGGAGATTGATCATGAAATGATTTTTACGATCATTCTCCTCCCTCCGCTGATTCATTCAAGAAGGGTTGTTGTCTGTTACAAGCGAAAGTATGTGCACGAATTACTGGTTAACCGCTTGTTCAAGCCTGCCCAGGAAAAAGTGTGGTTAGGTGAACTGACCGTCCAGCAATGACCATAGCTGTTGACTTGGGACGTAAAGCAACAAAACAAACAAACAAACAAAACCTAGAGCAGTCTGATCTGGGTCCACACTGTTTGCCTCTATACTAATGTTAAACAATAAACAAACACTTTTGAATGTAGTTATAACGCCTCTTTTTCAGATTTTACCTATGTCTAAAGTAGACTAATAAGGCAGTCATGAGGTGCCGCCTTTACAGTATCCAAAAAGTTCTAGAATACTTTCCTTTCAAGCAAAAGCATTTCCAAAAAAAAATGTCCACTGTAACATCGTGAAGCATACAACAAAACCACACCTTATAGGCGCAATCGAAAACATCAATACTATCAACGATTATAGATCAAAAATAGTTAGAATCATAGTCTTTTTTTATTACCATGACTCATCGAACAGGCCACACTTTGCAATCAAAATACTGTTTCTAGCGAGTTTTGATCCGCGTTCGTCAATGGTTAACAGTGTTTTCGATTGCTCACTATCCGGTGTGGAAACAAACTTTTTTTTCAACAGAAACATGACTGAAAAATGTAGATAACTCCTAGCTCTTGTTTCAGATTGTTTTGGTTACGTATTCATTGTATCAATACGCATACCGGATAGGTGGCAATCGAAAACGTTGATGCCATCGACGAACGTAGATCAAATACCGTCAGAAACAGACTTTTTGGATTGCAGTTTGTTTGCCTGACTGGCGACAAATGGAAAATTCTAGCGATTTGCGATCCACGTTCATTGATTGTTCAGAGCCTTCTCGATTGTCGCCTATCCGATGTAATAAAGTAGCGTATCTTATGATAACTGAATATTTTGGTCATTTCTCAATAAAGCATAAGCGACGGTATCTTAACTTGCAGAGGATATCCATGAGCAGGTTGAAATGGCAATTAAGCCCTCTGCAGTCATGTTTTATCGGAAATAAAGCCCGCGGTCAGTGATTGGTCAACGATCAACCAAAATATGACACATTATTAAATAAAATGTACAATTGTCAGCGATTGAAACACCTTAAGTTTCTATAGTAAACGCTTATTATAAGGTATATAACAATAAAACGATGATACATTCTTCTGTCTATTAACGTTTGCCAAGTCCAAATGAGATAATGTATAGTAGCCTTAACCATGAAGCTGTGATGGCTGCACCAAGTGCGGATCCAGAGGGGGTGGGGGGCAGGGGGTCCGGACCCCCTCTGGAAAATCACAAATTAAACGGGTTTCTATAGGGAATAAGCAATTGGACACCTCCTGGAAAAAGTTGGACCCCCTGGAAAAAATTGGACCCCATCTGGAGCCTCGAAAAACGATAGATTTCTTTGAAATTGACCATTTGACTTCTGTAAAATAAGCTGAGGACTAAAAAAGTCATTGTCAGAGCTTTTTTGTCAGACTAACCTGGACCCTCCCCCCCCTGATGAAAATTCCTGGATCCGCGCATCTGTACCATGCTTGCCAACTGTTAATATACAGAAGAGAATGTTATATTGTCATATATCTTCCTTTCAGGCACATGCAGTTCCAATTAATTTTATTAAAATGTATGCAGAAATGTCCATTTTATCATTATGAAACATGCAACGAAACAAAATAATTTTTTCAACAGAAACATTAAATAACTCCTAGCCCTTATATCAGATTGTTTTGGCTACGTCTTCAGTATATCAAAAACACACTTGATAGGCGGCAATCGAAAACGTTAATGCTATCGACGAACGTAGTTAAATATTGTAAGTAACAGAATTTTGGATTGTTGTTTGTAGTCCGATAGGCAACAAATGGCAATCACAAACACTGTTTCTAGCAATTTGTTATCAGCATTCATCGATTGTTTAGACTGTTTTTATTGCTGCCTATCCGGTGTGATAAGGTAGTTGAAATAGTTACGTCATTTCTCCATAAAACATTAGTGACCATGTACCTCCATGGGACCTAAAACATGAGAATGTCACATACAAGGCATGTGCACGTCTACAACCCCCCCCCCCCCCTTTTTGGGGTGGGGTGGGTCTTAGGTTAGTGGCAGCATGCAGAAATAGCAACCTAGACATGTATATAGTATGAATATTTATACGGTCCACAACTTTTAACCGTCAAAATACTGAATGACTTCATACTCTGGGTGATGTTTTTAAAAGCTAATACTTGCATTCCTTCTTTTTGCGAAAGCAAAATACTTACATAATTACGTTTCAAGCACCAAAGAGTTGTCAGGGGAGAATAATATCTACCGTCTTAGAAAATAAGTATTCTCTTTTAAAAAACAAGATTCAGGAACGATTACTCTTACACTCTTACTTTTAAGTAAAAGTAAGGTTATCTTTTGACATGGGTCCCGCACTACCTTAAGTCCCTAACACCGGATTAAGCGTAAGTCTGTCCATAAAAGTAATATGAAAAAAAAATCAACATATAATATATTGTTATATGACTGGAGACAATCCTGTTTCCTGATTGGCTCAATTTGTCTTAAAAAATCTCAATGTCTACCTTAAAACCGGTCTAAACTGGCCTACAAGATAATAATGCATGAAAACCAGCTCAAACTAGCCTTCAGAAGTTAATATTTTTGACACTTTTCTAATATCACCCTCTGGAGAGCTAAAAATAGCATGATGAGTGTAAAACTAGCATGTGCTGCATGAAATTGACAAAATTTGTTGTTTCAAATCCCAACAGGTAAACTAGGACTTTTATATATTTTAACAACTGTTTTATTTCGTTTTGTTTGTTCATTTATCTTTGTTTGAATAAACAAAATGTAAAAAAACAGTTTAATGATTAAATTTTACTTTCCACATTCAGATAATTAATTTACATTTCAAAATGAAAAATACTACAATAGCAGTTGATAAAACTTGTGAGAAAGCCCTTAGGTTGAAGGTTGAACATGACTTCAACAACAAAAGCGTAAAATTTCATTCTTAGTTAAAAAGTCTTATAACAAAACAGTAATTGACTTCAATTTCGGTAGACATGAGGATTTATCTACCCTTAAAAGTGATTATCACTAATCCTCATGGCTACCTCATTGAAGTCAATAATTGTATAATATCGATACACGGGTAAAGTTTCAAGTATATTTATACCTAGCGTCCCTCTTGTGGCATAAGCATACAGTGCAGACCCAGATCAGACGCCACAGAAAGCAGAGTCTGAGCAGGTTCACTGTTTGTATGCAGATCGTCAAATTTAAAATTTGAATAGAAATGAAAAAAATACCACCCAACAACCCTTACACGTAATATGAAAATAGACTGGTCAAATTGATAAGAGTGGGAAAATCCATTATTACTTAAATGGGTTAAGGGTGGCTCTAGAAGAGGTTAGATTCATGTTTTACTCAACCTTTGATATTGTTTAAAAGTATTGTATATCAAAATTTAATGTAACACTGCAGTAATTGAGACCAAAGGCGCATTGGACGTTTCAATTGACACTTCCTTGCAACCAGTGAAAGGGAAGCAACTTCCACTACATGTATACAGCATGTGCGGACCCAGAGGGGGGACAGGGGGTCCGGACCCCCCCCCCCCTGGAAAATTACAAAAATATAGGGTTCCTTAGCAATACTGGTCCGGATCCCCTGAAAAAAGCACAGCTACCAATCCAGCATTTAATGTTGGACCAGCATCGGCCTGCCAGCGAAACGCCATTTAAATGGTGTTTCGCTGCCGGGCCGATGATGGCCCACTTTTAGTGGCATTTAGATCCTCTCTCCATCCCATCAACTAAAAAAAGAAAAAAAGAAAAAAAACGCTGTCAGTGTTGGACCCCCTCTGACAAAACTTTCTGGATCCTAGCATGTACATGGTAAAAGTTTTAAGGAAAATAACTGATCATAATGTTCTGAGCTAGAATCATGTTCGACATTGTCTATGAATTTATTTGTATGTATGTTGTAGGGGAAGGACCGTAACTGATGTTGGAAAAACTTGTGGCCAGACCCCTTGCTTTATATTGGCAATAAACATGTTTAAACCTACAGGCTAACAGTTTATACCTGCAATTTGTCTAATAATGTTTTCTCTCGTTTTTATAGTTCTATGCTTCACAACCAATCAGTTTGCACAGAAAACTTTTGGCCAGTTTAATAACATATTTTTTCAAAATTTGTAATATCAATTAAGTCAAATCATTAAGTAGTCTATGCGACCATTTCTTAAGGGGCACTCAGAAAAGGGGAGGTGATAACTATAAGTAGGTCTTAACTCACATGTTACAATCATAAAGAACTTAAGTGGTTCTCGTTCCAACTTAATTCCTTTACAATTGTAATATATGATCTATAACCTATACTTACTACATCTGATAAAAACAAACAATGGGGCTCTTACAAGGTATGGGAAATTAACATGGGAGTCTGCACACGCTTGGAATTTGATAATATTATGTTTATTAATTGCCTGGGTTATGACTTTTATATTTATGCTGCATTTAAGTTTTTATGCAATTCCATTGCTAATTTATGACGTCATGTATGATATCACTACCATACCTTAGGGTACCTAGTTATAATCATTTCTAAAGTAATTGACATATCATATAACTGGCGAAGAAATGTTTTATGCAACAACTATATCATTGATAAGTTCGTTGATTCTATAAAGGGCTGTGTATGTTTTAGGGTAGTGGGTGGGCATTCATTTTTATGACATGGTACCCCAATTTTCAAGTGTATATTTTGTATTCGGTCAAATTTGGAATTAAAATTCTAACACATTGCGGTCTTTGTCAAGATACCATTTCATCATAAAACTATCCATTTATGATAAGAATATGTTGACCAAATTTCATGAAATTCAAGGACCTGTAACATAATTTTCAACTTGATGTTAACACATGGCCCTAATTCATCGAAGTGTAAAAAAAATATAATGATTATGTTTCAGTGTAAAACATACTTGAATACTTGCTTAGTTTGAATCACCATGCTAGTATGTTTATTATGGATTGGCAAAAAAAAACACTCTACTCTTTGATATTAAGTTCCATGATTCGTATTTAATGAAGTGCTTACACAATAATATTACCCAAAATGATACAATATGGTGACACCTGTACTTACCACATGTAGTTCCTAACGTTAAAGCTACATCTCACCAATGTTACACTTAATATCTAACATTATTAAGAATACTAATTCATACTGAAGAGTAACCTCATTGCAAGTCAATTCATGCAGGAGAAGAACCTTATATCTATGATTTTATAATTGTAAGCCTCATTAAAAAACAGATCACAAGAATAGCCCCCTGTCATACTTATTGGTTAAAATTATCTATTTTGGTCACAAAGAACTCTTGGCCCCAAAGATATTGCTAATTTAATGCTTAAATCTTCTCTGTTTATTCTGTTCTGTATAAATGATGTTGATTTTCACCAAATAGCAACATTTATACTTTAGCTAGCTGTGTATTCGAGGCATACAGCTTCGTTTCTGGGCCTCACTATTGATGTAGAACACTGTTCTATGATACCCTTAATAAGACTCTGTTATGCTTTATCCTGGCCACGGCACCAAAATGTGGTACTCTTGTTCAGTTGGGATGTAAAGAAAATGCTTGGTCTTCTTATTTTCACACATTTATGTTATGATAGTATGTCTCTTAAACAACATCATGCAGGACTTGAGGAAGTGATGCACATTGTCTTGGCCCCATAGTGCCATGGAATAGGTCATGACCTTCCGCATTTCTGACCATCAAATCATTTGAAATTGGCTAAACATGTCCTTCTATAATAAAAGTGGAAGTAGATTTAAAAACAATCTCTTTCTGTCGAGTTATTGATTCATTTCAACTAACTAATTAATTTTGCTAAAACTGACTTATACCCATAAGAGGAAGGAAATTACAAAGTTACCGGTTTTGGATTTTCATGTCATTTGGCTCAGATCAGCACTATATATATGGTATGTTTTTGTGATAATATGATATCTTGACAAAGACAAAAACATATCTATCTTTGGAATTGAATGTTGAATGTTTTGTAAATTTTTGAGAAAAAATATTGAAATTTTATAATCACTTCTTCAGAAAAAGTAAACTATAATTTATCAAAATGGTTTCATGGTATTAATATAATGCCTATGGTATTTTGGAGTCAATCTAGATGACAAATCATAGAAATAAACAAAACTTTAGATTGAAGACATAGAAATTTAGAGACAGGTACGTTCTCAAAGGTGGAGTTAGTCAGGGTTGCTTCCTAGGCCTTATTCTTACCTATCTAATTCGATAAATACATTTTCATAGTTTGTATATAATGAGTTATTAATATGCAAAGTTTAAAGAAATTCCATGCGTGGGCACAGATGTAAGTACCCCTTTGTTGGAAAAGCGGGTAGAACGTAAGGTGCCCCACCTCATCTTGGTAACTTCGATATTGCTTAATGACATATATATTGTTTGTGAACAAGAGTGAGACCGCGCATACGCTCATACTTGTCTGAACCTTAGCTGCTCGTATATGCGGTAAGAACCAAATTCTCAAGAACTGGCTCAAGTTTTCTTTTCATATGTTTGTCCTATGAGTGCTTCATCAATTTACTATACCGAGTAACATGAGCTACCGCAAAAACAATATCATTTAATTCGCAATACTATGAAATGAGTCATATGTCTTCAGGTTTTGCGTTTAGTTGAGATGCTCAGCGATATAAGGGATGTTCATTATTTAAGTGTCGTGGTGAAAGGGTGTGGCTGAGATTTTAATCCATCATCCAAATTTTGCATGACCCCCCCCCATTTTAAAAGAAATGAAATACCATGACCCCCGTCCCTGGAAACCACAAGTAATATGACCTGACCCCCCCCCCCCCCCCCCATTTATATCATATTGTCTAAATGCAATATTCTGTTATGTCATAAGTATGTTACTATGAAACTTCTATTCATTTATTGGCCTGCATGTGTATCTGAGCTACAGTTCTAAATCTTAACAAGTTTTGACCACCATTGAAATATACATGCGACTTTTGTGTTTGTATTGAATCCTTAAGTTCCAGGTAAATAAATTACAGTTATCTCGAGATATGCCTTCCTGAGTTGAACCAGCATCCAGCTGCAGATAAACAGGCTTTCAAGTGCCCTTCCACAAAGAGTAGGGATAACCAACCAGAGAAGAACTTCTTTACACCACCCACTGCCTTGTGAACGTGTGTTTTGGGGGTTAGGTGCATTTGAGTCACAGTTATGGCAGACATAAGCATAGAAATAAATAACATTGATTCCTGATTTATGGACATAAACAGTCGAAAAAGGGTGGACCGTGTTTTGCAGAATTTAAATGTTGGAACTTATTAATCCGCGTTCAAAAGTCTTGGTCCTTCAATTATTTTGAGGAGTATATTATGACCAGCTGACACCCTTTTTGCCAAGTACAGTAAAGCCTGTGTAAAATGGCCAATCTCAAAAAGACCACAAATTGGTTTTCAAGACCAATTATCGCTTAATGCAGGTCAAAAGTATTGCAGAATGCTCCATTCTGCAATACTTTCGGCCTTCATTAAGCTACCATTTGTCATTAAGATCTTTGTTTTGTCTATTTGTGAGTGTCCGTTTTACACAGGTTTTACTCTATAGTTCATATGTAATTTGAATGCAAACGAAATATAATAAAATGCGGGTAACGGTGAAATTTAAGACAATGTTGTTCAATTACCTGATCAATGGGTTTCATTTTGCACCAAAATCGGTTAAAACGTTAAAAAGTTATCACTACAATATATAGGAAAACCTGTCTAAAATGGCCACTCTCAAAAGACCAAAAATTGTTTTTCAAGACCAATTATCGCTTAATGCATGCCGACCTGCATTAAGCTACCATTTGCGCTCATTTGATGACAAGCCTTATTAAGATATTTGTTTTTGTCTATTTTTAAGTGGCTGCTTAAGGCAGGTTTTACTGCATTTTGGCCAGCACGGTATACGCACGTAGCCAAAATCCAAACGACAAAGCGCATCCGCATAGTCTCACCAAAGACTTTGCTGCTCGCACACATAAAGCATGTAAACAGAGAACGGTTCCGACCAAATAAACGACTTTATCTCGACTAGAGAGTTGCGCATGCATGTTTTAAGGAAGACTTTACGAATGTGTTGTAAGTACTAAACCCTCATGAACTAGCCACCTTTTTTAGATTTTGTCCACGTATCTATACCAAATTTACAGTAAAATCTGTGTAAAACGGCTACCCAAAAATAGACAAAACAAAGATCTTAATGACAAATGGTAGCTTAATGGAGCATTCTGCAATACTTTTGACCCAAGGAGCATTCTGCAATACTTTCGACCTGCAATAAGCGATACTTGGTCTTGAAAACCAATTTGTGGTATTTTTAGAGTGGCCGTTTTACACAGGCTCTACACAGGTTTTACTGCACTTCGACTTAAGCGGATACATCGACTTAAAGGATTGAATATCGATTGTGAACTGTTATTAACGTCAAATACCGCAAACTTTCGCTATTTGCTCACCACTAGCGGGTTATCCATTAGGGGCTTTAAGACAAGTGTTGCTGCCTGAATGTGTTCTGATCCACCCCGTCCAACTCTGTAGCCAGTGAAACACTCCAAACGCCGGTAAAAAGTTATTTTAACACCGGTCAAGCATCGATTCGCGTCAAAATGATAATGGCTGCGCCCATATCTGGCCATAGGTGGTTTTCATATTTGTACACAAACGGTTCGTACTTTTGAAATAAAGAGAAAATATAAGCAGACGAGCTGATTGCAATGACTTTTGGACATTTATTATTAATCATAAAGTACATAAAAAGTGTGATAAACATTATAAGGCTAAAACAAGAAGTAACTCTAGTGAAAACGCTACAAGAATAACCTGAGTTTAAATTTGTACAATGTATTATCATTTCAACTTTAACAAAAGACTCAAGTAAGGTATAAGTATGGCAATGGTCCGTCGGCCGTAGTCATCGTTGTCGTCCGTTCTCAGTTTCTAAACAATATATTTCATATAAAGTCCTTTGTCCAATAATGATCACATTTCATGTTAAGCATGATCATGTAGGGGGAAAGGCTGCATAATGGGCTTTTGCGCTGATTGGATTGGAATATTGGATGTTTTCATAGACGCATAATGGGTAAAACTGTTGTTTTTTTTTCTCTTCTGAACAAATGAGGCTCATAGCTCATATATTAAGTGTGCAGCAATGTCTAGTGGTTCACTACATAGATCCTGCTAATCAAGCCCCTGGGGTCCAAACTGACCTCGCCATGGGAATCAATAGCTTCAATTGACTTATAATGGGGAAATTTAAAACCTCTCTGAAACCATGAGGCCTTGCGATTATATATGTATACGTGGCAACGTCTTGTGGTCCCATACATAAATCCTGTCTACCATGCCCCTGGTGTAAAAACTGCCACGCAGCTGGGGTGAAATATAGATCAAATATATTTAAATTGGGAAAAGACGTTTTATAAAATATTCTCTGAAACTTTGAGGCCCACGGTTTATCATTTAGTGTGTAACAATGTCTATTGGTCACCTACCTAGATTCTGCTAATCAAGCCCCTAGGTTCCACATTGGCCACGCCCCAGGGCAATTATATATAGCTCCCATTGACTGCAAATGAGGAAAAATTGGTTTAAACAGTATTTATTTCTTTAAATACATATAGATATTTAACATTTTAAATGATCAATGGACCAGGAGTTGACAATAAGCTGGTCCATTGATCATGTAAATCAAAATCAGGAAAACTTAAAAAAAAATATTCTTCTCTAAAACAACTTACTAGTATAGCCCCTGCATAATTTCTGCCAATGACCATGGGGTCCCAATCTGTTATGTCCTTGGGTTCAATAGCTTCTATATACGTCTGATGGGGAAAACTTTTTAAGCTTCTTCTCTAAAACCACGAGGCCCACAGCTTATTTTTTAGAATGTAGGACTGTCTTGGGTCCCCTAAACAAATCCTGCCAACCGTGACCCTGTGATCCAAATTGGCCACACCCTGTTGAACAATCTCTCAATTCTCACTATCAAATTATTTTTTGTTTTTTCTTCTTCAGGTTTTTGGTTAAATATATAATTATAGGCTTTTGGATTGCATGGAGTTTTTTTAAAATCTAAAGTTAAAATAGGAAGAATATGAATAATTTTATATAAAAAAAAATGGTGATGGAAAATTGGACTCATCTAGGTGACTCACCTCTTGGCAGTGGCTGGAGCACCTTGACACCTGAGGCAAGTTCAATAATGCGAGCGCTCTCGGGCGCTCGTTGTACTGGTGTCAGGCTTTACACATTATGAATAAAGATAGGTACCAATCAACGAGCGCTCGGCGAGCACTCGCATTATTGAACTCGCCTCATATGGTAGTGGAAAGAATAGTGATGTCTTGGAATTTCCGTCTTACCATTGTTACAGGGGGCTCTGTCTTATTGTTATTGTGCAGTTTCGCGTTAGCATCCCCATTGTGACGTCACAGGTCACGCGACAAATCCATAGCTCCCATGCACTCTCTCATGCTGATAATCCTCTTCTACTAAACAAAACTTATTACATACGCTTATGCGAAGCGTCTTTCCATTGGGGAATTGCTCTATACCTTCTACTTTCAAAGCTCATTATTCTCTGGTGATACTGCACATGCGTGTAGACTCTATATTTGCGTTCGATGGTCACGTTTTAAACTTATTGGCCAAAAGCTCACGATCATATGATCGCTCAACTTAACTACAACCAATCATAGAATACATTTATGTAAATTACCAGAACGGCAATGTAGACCCTTGTCTTGGATGGTCTTTATTTGTCTTTTTAAATAGGCAAACCGTGCTTACTTTGATGAGAATGTGACGTCACAGCAGGGTCTTAAACTGCTTGCTTACATAATGCGCAATTAAGTTTGAATAAAAATAAAATAAAAATCACTCGGACCCCAGAATTGGACATGAATACTTCGAATTGGTGTAAATGGGGAAGATCATTCGACTAAAATGGGTCAATATAACTGCTATAATGTAATAGATAAAGCTTTAGTAACTAGTGATGCAGGTTCCTGGTTGACCAGGGTTGATCACGAGTGATCATTGTTATAGTATTTTCTTACTTCTACTGATATTTTTTGTTATTAATATGGCTGTATGGATGTTATTAATGTTTACATTTACCGTTTTATGTGAATCTGCCAACTTAGGTAAGAAATTACCCAGCCCGCATTCATTTTCGGACCACTATCGACCCACCAGCGAAACGCCATTCTAATGGCGTTTCGCTTGCGGGCCGATAGTAGCCCGCAGTTAAATGCTTAATGGGTAACATTATATATGAACTAGGCATAGACAATGTACGGGGTCGCTGTTTGTGACCACGTAAGATTCAAACCTATCGGTTCATGTAGCTGCATAGACTATCTTTAATGTTCAAGCAAGAGACTATAAGGTTCTGAAACGCCCACTTGACTGTGGTTTGGGTAGAGAATCCAACAACTAGTCCACAGGATCTCTTTAAGATAAAGCTTCATTTGCCCTTTGGCCAGGAAGTTTAGGAATAGGTAAGCAAGCCCCCAAACGAGTAAAAATACTCTTGGTTGGTATGAATCTCTCATCTAATGTACGAAATAAAATTTAAACTTCAATCAGAACATACATCAAATTCAGGTTTTTTGATCCAACCTTTATGCCGTGCTCAGGCTATGTTTTATTCGCTGCCGAACAATGAGTGGGGTACCAAATATCGTGGGTTGACCTTCAACGCGAAGTAAACTGTCCGTGAAATATGTAGGGCTACCTATAGCGCGAGGCAAGCTCGTTTACGAATTTAATTTTCACAAAGAATGCGTCAATTTGCCCTGCCGCTTATATAAACGCAATGAGTATTAGCTTTTCAAAAAGCTGGCGAAAGTCAAACGTCCCAAAGTAAAAACGTCCTTGATTGGCAAAGCGTGCGAACGAACTTCACATCAGTAAACGTACTTATATGATTGTGATCCACATCTGATCACATAGAATTACTATGAATTCAGACACTGTCTTATGACGGTCATGACAAACAGGTTTTATGCCCCCAAAGAGAGGCATATAGTAATCAAACTGCCTGTCCTTAGTGTCCTAAGTGTTTGAGTGTTCATATCATATCCGGCGTATATCTCCTATATTATTTTAGGTAGGCATGCCAAAATATGTGTCATTATGCATTTAGGGTCATGGAGCGTCACGCACCTTTACCACTGCCATCAGATCTAGAAAAATCGTGTCTTACCACTGCCATCAGATCTAGAAAAATCGTGTCACGAGCATAAATCCTAGGAATCCCGAATTTGGTTTGTGAACACATCTTGGGGTCACGGAGTCTGTACATATACAGTTAAGCGACCACTGTGATCTTCATTTTCTGGCATAACTTTTAAGAAAAATGTGCTGTCTAGTGTTGTCAAATGATTTTCCATAAATAGGTCGCAGGCTAGATACATTACCATAACATACCATGCATAAGCCGGGTGCTTTCAAAAGATCAAGCAACATCCTCGGTGGAACCATGTGTTAAATGGTGACAAATCACAGTTCAGATGTTAACAATCAGATCTTAGAATAAATCTGCATGTACAAGCTCTAGAAGTTAAAAATGGAAGCATGCAGTGGACAAGAATACATACAATGATAGGGCTAAGCGACCGCCAGCTTTTTTGAAAAGCTAATACTTGTATATCAAATAGCCATAATGATTTAGACTTCCATATGCAGATTTAGCCCATATAGCATCAACACTGAGAAACAAATTTGACCGCCTTAAAAGGGGGTCAGGGTCAACCTTAGTTTTTTGTAATTTCTTTGGCGCTCAATTCCCCAATGCAGTATACTGAATTTCAATGGCATAGATCTTGTGTTTTCTGAAATTTACCTTATGTTGACATGGCAGCCATCTTGGTCATGGGACAAGACCGTTTGAACATATATTTCATTCTGCTATATCGGACGTGATCTATGTAAAATCGTATTTCAATCAGCCTAGTAGTGTTAGAGATTTTAGAAAATATTCAAGGAATCGTACTCTTTAGCCACTGCTTTGTATACATGACAGGTTACATGCCAGTATAGCTTCTTTACTTTTAAAGAACGCATGTCTAAATTATTACAGCTTCTGACGTGTAACTTTTTGTGTAGGTGGGAAGTGCAGTGTACAAGGGTCACAACTAAACCTTTTCAATACTATAGTTTGTGTCTTCTGAACCTATTCGGCATTGATATCGATTCACTGATGGATATGCACTGTTAATGCGTGAATTTTTCCCTAAAATTCATTGTAAAAAAGTCAAACTTTCAAACTGTGATTTTTGTGAAAGTATCAAAGTAGTTATGTTACACGTTAACCGTATTTATCTCCCTATGCCCCTGGTTTTAACAGCATCAAGTTTGATTTTTGAATAATATACATGTATGTCTATTCATAGTTACGAAAAGTATTGTGAAAATGTGATTTTTTCACAAAGACAGTACACCTCCTTTGCTCGTTATACGGTAAAAGGTATGCACATTTTGCAAACGAAGAGATTTGGAATTTCATTTATTGGTTTATACGTTTTACAAATGTGTCCATGTTGATTTGCATGTTTTAGTCTATATAGTTTGCTGATTGTTGGTTTATTAATTTTGCTAGACACTTTCTTGCAATTGCTAGACACTTTCTTAAGGATAACAATTATAATTGACTAAGTTTGCAACCTGTATGATGCACCTAGCATGAGATAGCACTTTCTATGAGAATTACCTGTGTCCTGTGTGAATTGTCTCGTGATTTTAGATTAAAATGAAACACCAAGCTCATCGCCATCTCCGCTCACGGAGATGACGATAAGGTGAGTGTGTCAGTTTAAAATAAATTAATCACTTTCCTTTGAGACAGGTTTCAAAGGACAACAAAGTAAGAAAGAGGGCAAAAATCAGGAATCGATACAATCAAGTACCACACCTGACCAAGGATACCAATGGGAAAGTGACAACGTCACAATTAGACATCACAAACGAGAGCCAAGAGGTCAGTCCTTTCCTAGCAGGTGACCACAAGGCATCAACAAACAGACGTGCATGAAAGCATAACAAAACAAGACAGAAATAACATAGATGATCCACAAAAGAAGCATCTTGGAACGGTCAGTAAAAATATTTACTGGAGGGCTTGAGTGCTAAGTGCTGAAAGATGACAAGCTTTTTGAAAAGCTTATTCTCGTAAGTAAATCTTGGTTTTCATTTATTGGTCTACACTTCTTTGTATTATGTCTTTGTTGGTATTTGCGTTTTGCAAATATATGCATGCTGGTTTTCAGTGCTGAAAAAAGATAATAAAAAAGAAGAAAAAACGGTATCGTATTTGTTCTTTGTAAAAGGTTTTCCTTTCGAACCAAATAATACACTAAAGAACTTAAAGTGTAGAGTGTGCAAGTTATCTGGGCCAGATTGGCTAGCTTCGGCCAATTAGGCCTCATCAGTGACCCTCTAATGATTTCAAAATTCCAACCCTAAATGACAAGAACATAAAATCTACTCTATGCTTTGGTGATTAGTCATGACCTATTAAACAGCAGTATAAAATGTCGGGGTGTCAAACAGTGTGGATCCAGATCAGGACCAACGCTCTGTCGGACCTGACTTGGATCCGGACTGCTTGTATATTAATTCACTAAACATATCAGAAGAAATGCTAGATGCTCCTCAGGAAAATTGTTGTTGTTTTCACTACATTAACATATGTTAATGTGTAGGCTATAAACATTGTTATATGTTTAATGCTGAATAAATATATTGTATTGTATTGTATCGTATTGTATTGTACTGTCTATAGTGATGGACAGGGAGACGGTTAACCGCCTCCGCACAGTCCTAAACGCCAGCTTAAGTGAATTCTATTTGGTTCTTAGAAAAAAGGTTATCCTTTGGAAGAAAGAATACACCAAAGACATGAAAGTGGCGAGATTATAACAAAGCGAATATTATAATTATTTAAAACTTATGGATGATAATAATGCGGCACATCAGTCAGTAGTAATGGATGTCACTCTGGGGCATAGGGCATTTTAGCCCTCCATTACTACTCACATCTTTACATGCCAATCTTTATTTATCGGTTTATTTCAGCAACTCAGCATAGCAATGCAACAAGGACGACGAACCAAAATAAATCGCGATTAGTGCATCACAAAGGAAAAAGTTCAAGTTCCGGACCAGGTAATAAATTAATTACTAGAAGGGGGCCAATTGATGGGCGGGTCCATTGCAAATATCCGCACTTACATTAAATACCGTATAGTAAAACATTTTCTAACCTTAACCTAGTTTGTCTCAAAGGTCATACCACCAATCCAAAATCTTTAAAATATGAAAGAGGAGATCGCGTTACGAGCCATAAGACGGATGCTAAGTATATCAAAAGGGGAGCACTTTGGCGGTTTTGGTGGTGGTCGATTTGCATGTTCTCTGGCAGGGGCGGATCGAGAAATTATCGTATCGGGGGTGAAAGGGGTTTCATACCTGACTGACGTTTTAGTCGTCCTTTACTTGCTTTTTACAGTGTGTTCTAATTGATCATCCCAAGGGAACTAAAATGTCCAAGGTGGGAGGGGTGTCCAAGTTTTTAGGCGCTGTGGGGCGGGGTAGGGGTGTGGTGTGAAGGTTCTAATACTTATTCCTAAAGAAACCTATAACACTTGTAATTTTCCGGGAGGGGGGTGTCCAGATCTCCTGACCCCCACCTCTATATGGATTCATCATTCAGAAATCAAGAGTTTCGGTAGAAACGATAGATGCTCCCTAAATACACGGCTGTTCGATAAGGGCTGCAAGTTGATATCTCTAATAGTGTGGACGAAATTCAAGTACAACAAAAGGCAATAACTTCTTAATTATGCAAAAGAGACTTATGGCTTTGTACATTGTATCTCTCCTCATCGAGATCTATCTACTATTGAAGTTTCAAGTTGATACCTCTTATACATGTAGGTGTTGTGTTATGCACATGCCAAAATTTAAGTAACATAAGAAATACTAGTAACAAAGGACAATAGCGTTTAAAAATGCAAAAGAGAGGTACGGTTCTTGTACACTGCACTTCTCATATCATCGAGATTCATCTACCAGTGAAGTTTCTTATAGTTTTTATGTTGTGCTCTAGTCTTAATATTTGTAAATTCTCTAAAACCAATAGGCCAACTGAAGCCAAATTTTATATGGCACCACCATGGGATAGATGGAAAGCTCATTCAAATGATTTAGGTCTTTTTTTGTTATTAATAATTGTCTATCCCCGGGGGCGGTGCATTTAGCAGGGATTTCACCACAAATTTGGCCCCGCAATGCAGGGCTTTTAGCAGGGCTTTGAAACTGAAAAAATAAAAGCCCCGCTATTCCCCGGCCCCAGAGGGGGCGGGGATACAGATGACTGGTGCATAATATATCCGATTTATTTTTCAAAAGTGCGGATATTATCAATATTGGATATCATAAACTACTGTAAATTCGGAAATTTCTCGAAGGTTTTATTTTCGCGAAACTTTGTATATGCGAAGTTTCGTGAAAATGAAATTCTCGCGAAATTGTGAAATCACTCCGTGCATTACTGATATAGGTAAATCATGCACTATAGTCGTAATTTTTTTAGCGCCGCAAGATTGTCTTTTAACACTATTCGAGAAAATAAAATATTCGCGATAATTTCCGGATTAACAGTATGACACCTCAATATATACAATTGGCCATCCTGACCTCACTGTATCTAACCTCAAACTAAATTGGCGGAAATGGTTAAAATCATTATTTGATTATTCTATTTCTGTCTCCTTAGCCCCTCACATATGCTTGGATGGATCAAGAGGTAGAAATTGTAGCGAGTCGCAGCCTTGTCGGAAAAATGAAACATGCCACATGTACCCTCCTCCAGAGTTTGGTGTTTGCTGTCCTATTGGTAAACGTGGGATGCCAGGTTAGTTTTTAGACGAAGCATTATAATTTCATTGTTTACCTAAAAAGCTGACTTAATCTCTGTATGGAAGAAAGTACATGCCATGAAATGGTTATTTATCTATCGCAGAGATTTAGTTTGTCAAAATGGACCCGAGACATATGAATATTCAATGACCTTTTACTCAGTCTTCGTTAATCTTCGTAAAAAGTGCGCTTTAGAGTGTTTTACAATTGCTAATCTGAATGAAAATAATCACAATTCCCCGATAGCCTAGTGGATAGTCGAGTGTTTTTAGCACTCAAAAGATGTGGGTTCGAGTCCAGTACGTAGCATTTAAGTTTTTTTTTTCATTTTTCTTTTCAATTTGCTGGATTCTTTGTCTTTATTCTTGATTTTGTGCACAACTGGATACATTTATTTGAATTTGGCATGCGTTTATTTAACAAATACAGCACCGTGAATAATTTCAATAAGCCTACATGTGATTAACTCTTTGCACGCTGAATATTTTTGAGACTTTTGTTATCATCTGCTTACTTTTTATCAAAATTAACTTTTTTTTCTTCAAAAATTCTTACAGGAACACTATCAGAGTGTCAGATGGTCTGTATTCAGATCAGAACCGACGTTCTTTTGGTACTGAACTGAGACCAAACTGTTTGCAAATTTTATCAGCTGACAAGGAAAGTGTGGGGAACTTAGTGAATAATGAGTACAAAAGCGGCTAGATGCAAATGAAAGATGTAAAGCTCATCACAAGATGACGTAAATTATACGAACAATATTAACTTAAAAAAGAAAGCAATTTGACAATGATATAAAAAAAATGGTTCCTCCCAAGTTTCGATCCAGGTATGCTTGATTTGTAAGTAGTCAACTAACCACTGGGCTATCAGACTATTTGCATTAACGAATTCACATTATCTTCATATTCTCTGTAAAAGCGCGACCAAGGTCGGAGTACTCCACGAAAACGCACGAATATCACGAAGATTTTGGCGAAAATTAATCAGTCTAAGGTCAAATTTGACAGACTATAGTATGTTATGTTTTTTTTTTTTTTTTTTTTTTTCTTTTTTTTTTGTTGTTGTTTTTTTGTTTTGTTTTGTTTTTTTGGGAGGGGGGCGTGCACTTTTTTATTAGCTCTGAATATGATTTTCGCGTTGGCGCTGAAAGAATGAAAGTTTAAACGCGAAAAATGTAAGGAAATGTCTGCGTCGATGGTTTAAAAAAAATGTATGACACGATACCTCTTCCGTAGGAAAAAAATTACCGATATTTGTAGGTTACGGTCAACTAAACTAATATTTGTCATGCGCGGATCCTGACAGTTTTGTCAGAGGGGGTCCAACTATGACAACGTTTTATGTTGTTGTTAGTTTTTGTTCATAATGGAAGAAGGGGAGAAATAATCCAATACCACTATATGCGGGTGATCATCGACCCAGCAGCGAAACTCCATTAAATGGCTTTTCGCTGGTGGGCCGATGATGACCCATAATTGAATGCTGGCTTTGCAGCTTTATGATTTTTCAGGGGATCCAGACTAATATTACTAAGAAAACCTATTTTGTAATTTTTCAGCAGGGATCCAGACCTCCTGTCTCCCCCCCCCCCCCCCTCTGGATCCACGCATGTTTATAGGTTACGGTCAACTAAATTTTAATACTGTTTTAGATTTTTTGCACCAAGCATGTATGATACTAGCTATTTAAAGGCATGTAGTGGAGTGACTATGGCCAAAAAGTGGCCTATTTCAAAGAGTAGGTGGTGACCAAAGTACAACACTGAATGTTATATACCAAAATTTTTGTCATTCCCTGAGGTTTATGAATCTGCCAGGATACAGTGGCCATTGTTGGTGCGAGCTGAGAAATCCAAGATGGCGTCGTAGATGGCCGCCAGAAATAAATACAAGAGGTTGTGGTATATGAATCGTTGTACTGATTTTGTGTATCATAATTCATCAAATTTGTGATATTTATTTTTGTAGTGTATGTTTGATTATTTAAAGATACATTTAAATATGGTTTCAATTTCAAGGTCAATGTCAAATTCAAGGTCAGATACGAAAAATAGTGAAAAAGAGCGTATTTCATAACTTTCTTTTGCTATAGTATCAAAGTTAACTTAAATGGGAAGATTATTTCACGCTAGAGAACCTCTGTACTCGAAAAGCGCAGTCATCGCGTGGTGGTCACAGTCGACGAGTGGAAAAAATGTGCACCTTGCTGTTGAAAAAGGTAATAAATTTCTTAATATTTCACTTCTGAGAGTATTTTTTGCTGATTATTGTCAGTAATATATACAGCTTTGTATCTGCGTAACAATACGTGTGTGGGCTAAGCGATAGTCAATACAGCGCCTTATTTATACAAAGAAGGTGATTTTTCTCCAAAAAAAGGATGAAAGATTTTTTTTGTTTATATTCTGAAATTTATGCTTACTTAAGATAAAACGCTAAATACCAGGGCCTTAATGTGCAAAAGTTTGAAATCTGTGGGCAGAGCATTTTCAAAGTTATTGAAGTATTTAATACTGTACGCACAGTTCTCTATATCGGGTGTTCTGGCCCAATGATCAGGTGCTCCTGTACTCAGTCGTCTGGATTAGATAAAAGAGAACTGTACGCATATGTCGCGGGTTGTCCATGCTATATTTGAGCTAGCACATGTGTTTTGGGATACATGTTGCATTTTTGACCATCGAAAACCCAGGCAAGCCTGTGCAGACTCGCATTAGCCTTTGCTACGAATATACACAAAGTATGGATGAAGATAAAGACTCGAAACAAAATTTGGACATCTAGTCCAACTAGATGAGTCGAAAGTCTTTTACTGACCAACGCAATGACACATTAGCAGGTGGCATGGCCCCATTAACAAATTCAGACGTGTTCAATCTTCCAATTAAATCCATGGCCAGTGGATTTAATTCGTTGCATGCTGGGATATTTTCTATGCTTTTTGTCATCTGCTGATTTTACCTGATCTAGGTTCAAACTGTTTTACTAAGGTTATCAGCAGGCGGCACTTGCATATAAAGAGTGTGGTCAGGCACCCTTGTCAACTAGCTCCCCGGGCAGTCCAAAATCACTTTCATGGTATTGACCAATTCGCGCAGGTTCGACACGGGGGTGACAAGTCAATAGAACTTTACAATTCCAGTATCTCACTTCTGGAAAACGGAACAAACCTTAGATAGTATTTTTCACATTTTGGTAAATTTGTTGGCATTCCATTGCTAATTTACAGCCACAAAGCAATCACGGTCCACAAGGGGAGGGGGGGGGGGACTCTGATACTGTTTGATACATGTGTAGGCTTGGGGCATTTTTTTGGTTTAAATTTTTGAATTACATTATTTGGGGGGGGGGGGGGTTCGAAATATTAATATTTTTTGGGGAATGAAAATTTGTGGATATTTTTGGGGGGGCCACGACAAAATTGGACTAGATTTAGGTGTCTCTTCTATGTATTTTAGGGTCTTTTCTTATGGTAAATATACAGAATGAGAATATTTTTGCGTAGCAAAAATTTCAAATATTTTTTTGGGTGCTTGATATTCACTATATGTTCTGGCGGGAAACGGTAGATGCTGGGTCCAATCCTACGTATGAAGAAAAAGTGAGAGTACCCCCCCCCCCCCCACACACACACACACGCTCACCCTGGGTCACAGTCTATAATGAGAAGTTGCTAGCTAGGTGATCTGTCATGGCGGATTGAGTTATTTCTGGCGATTTTATAGAGGATGCTTCTTGTTAATCATACATGTATTGAATCTGAACATATGTTGATCTATGCTCTACCATGTCTACGGGAGCTCGGCTTATTCTACATTCTGGAGCTCCCGTAGTAAAATTATGAGGTTTTCAACCTACCCACACCATAGTCAATATTCGCACGCAGAACCGATTTCATCCCCATAATGTTACATGGCATTGTATCAGCGGATTGACAACGCTAATATCTCCCCAAATTTTTCGGAGGATATAATAAACAAGAATATTTAACAATGAACTTTAAAACACATTACATATTTTCCTTTTTCTGTATAAATGGGTTAGCACACGAGATCTTGGCGTGAAGTTATATTTTAATGCATGCATGTATAGCTCTCTAATGAAAAAAGGCCTGTATTTTGGATAAAATTGCATCTTCATACCTGCTTTGAGTATGCGAGCAGCGAATGCTCGGATACACAGGATCGCATATATAAACCTCGGCTGTTCGTCCAAAATCTCCTGTGCTGTCCTTGTCTTTGTAATTAGCCTGCGAATATCCAGTAAGCACGTAAAATCGGGCCACTATCGGCCCGCAAGCAAAACGCTATCCGAACGGCGTTTCGCTGGCGGGCCGATAGTGGCCCAGCATTGGATACTCGCTGGGCATATCATCTGCCGAGGTCGACCGTTAAATAGTTTTGCTGTCCATAGAGCGGCAAACAGAATTGACCTAGATCAGACTGAGCCTACACTGTTTGCAAAAAAAATTTCTAAAATGTTCCAGCAGAAGACAAAACAGACACGTTTTATTGTGATTAGCGTTTTTTCGGCCTTAGAGATTTTGTTTATTTTCAAAATGTAATGCTTTTCTCTGAAAAGTGCGCAGACCCTGATGAAAAGTCGTATTATGCTTGCGGCAATTCATCGCGGCCAAATGCCTCCTTTAGGAGAAACAGGATTGCTTTAGCTTGCTGTAGACTGCAAAAGTGGTCGTAAGTTACGTCATATACCCAACTTCCAAAAATAGCAACGTTTTTGTCTTAACTCTTTGCATGCTGAGTAACGTTTTTTTTGTCCTGAACATTTAAATCTTACTTCGGGTCCTGCCAGACGTTTTGCTGAGCCTGATCTGGGTCTAAACTTTTTGTTTGATCAATCTCAGACATTTTCATTTTAAAATGCTTCCAGAAACACACTATAAACGTTTTGTATGCTGATTCTTTTTTTTCCCGCATACTAACCAGATTACAGCTATATCGAGCCAACATCCCATCACGGCCCAATATCGGCCTGCCAGCGAAACGCCAGTTGCCTGATTTCTAATATAATAGGTGCTTACTGGGTACAGGCTCGAACAGTTTGGATCCAGTTCAGGCTCCAAGTTTTGTACAAAATAGTAAGCGAGTATGATCAGAAAATACCACAATCACAAACCGAAGACAAACCCATGGCACCGCGAGGAGGAGCCACACAACCATCACGATACACCAGAAAGACAAACTAGATGGTTGCAAAACTAGAATGGACATAAAGCTTGGTCCCAAAGCCCCCGATGTTCTGATACCAAAATCGACTCTTCCCCGCTAGTGTCAAATAGAACTTTTGATCCAGATCGGGTTGACATTTCAAGCTTTCGTCCGACCATCCGTTTATTCGCAGATCGGCCATCTATTGGCCTCTTTATTGTTCTATATGGCTAAATATGACATCCATATAATGGAGTCCCTCCCAGGGGTTTTGGGAAACAGGGGAAATGACATTTATTCCAGGGGAACAGGGAACAAAGGTCACATTTTGAGTGGAACAGGGTACAAAGGCAAAATTGGGGAACATAAGAAAACAATTTTCGATTCTTTGGGAACAGTGAAACAAGCCTGTTTATTTCAGGGGAACAAGGGATCGGTTATCCCCCTAGGAGGATCTCATAAGCGTTCCAATTTTCAAACCATCCACCAGTTTGTTTGTCTGTTCATCCGTCTGTCAACATGTCATATTAAATTGTGTCTCTGAAGCACTGACAGCTATGAACGTCAAAACATGCATAATAATTGTCCTTTACATACCCTTCAAACACACACTGTAATTTGTGACCCCATACCATGATCAACACCACATTTGCGGTAGAGTATGCAGCAGAGATATATGAAGTGTCATTGTTGTCTTGGGCATACTCCTCAAGCACGCACTATGCCATAAATCGCATGTTTCATTGATTTTTATGATTCTGTAAAGCGCATATTTTTTTTTTATGAAATCCGTAAAATTTTAACCTTGATCTACGTATCACTCGCCAGTGACCCTGGTTATTTTATGCAGTGATAAATTAAGTAACAAACCTTGCAATTGTTATAAAAGAGTGTGGCACAGCTTGTTTTATGTATTGGCATTGCTTTGAAATTGTTGCCGAGACGGGTTGGCATCGCTGGAGACAAATAAACAGCAGTTCAATCGCTCTGGCTTTGTTAAAACCGCTCGTGTTCCCAACGACTGCGTCCAGATACAGCTTGACGAATGCGTACAAATCAAATATTTAAGCACTCGACATATGGGACAGTCCGCTTGACTACTCAAAATTTGCGTACAGAAGAAAAATGGCTTACATCTTCGCAAATAATAAACAGAAACATTTTAAACTTTCTTGTCCTCCACTTATACGTATTTTTCATTATTTGATGACATAACACGATAATTGATTACTTTAATAGCACATTTATAAGCCATTGAACACATTTCAGGCACATAAAATCCAATTGACTAGCCAGAAACTGACTGGTACTCTGCTGGTTTTAAAATTTAAAGGTTCTTATTGGGCCAGAATGGACTACAATACCTAAGCAATAATTCCAAATGAAAAAAAACATCGTGAAAATTAAAAGCTGTAATTTACTGGTTCATAGAATGGATCACAGTAGACCAAAATAGTATATTTTGTGCACCCGTCGACTGCGAACACCACGCGATGACTGCGCTATTCGAGTACAGAGGTTCTCTAGCGTGTATTTTAAAGCAAAGTAAACTAGAATGTTAAGGCTTTAAATAAATTAAATGAAAATTAAATGTTGTTGCATTTCCATGGAGATATTCAAGATGGCGTCTTGAGACCCCTTATCAAAATAATAGAAAAGAACAGATCTATATTTTTTTTAAGTGATTTATTTTTTCAATTTTCATTTTAAATGTAGCCATTATACTATTACTTATCTTGATTCATGGAATTAATGATTTTTCGTAGTGTATGTTTGAACTTTTTCGCGATACATTTACATATATTTACAATTTCAAGGTCAATGTCAAATTCAAGGTCAAATACAAAAATAGTGAAAAAGTGCTAATTGAACATTTCATTTTGGTTTTGTAACAAAGTTCACTTAAAGACATAGAAAATTTAGCAATAATACTGGTACCACTCATTATGGTTCTCTCCAGTGGTCATACTGGACAGATCAAAGGCTAATCTTTATTAGGTGATTATGACTTCCTTACAGGGGGCAATAAAGTGGTCCCATGAAGGGATTAGGTATTTTCTGATAAACTAATGATCTTTATCTTAGTAAAAGAAATTGTGTTGTATACAGGTAAGTCCCCTCTTGAGGCCCCTTTAAGTTTGTGAGATACTGAAACTGTCCCTTATCAGTAAATTCACTAATGATTCCATATATCACAAAATATATGCCTTTAAATGGAAGAAGTATTATATAGCATAGTAAACTACAATGTTTAGAATTCGATCATTTTAAATGAAGACTAAACTCTATCGCATTTCCATGGATATTTTCAATATGGCTTCTTGAGACTTCTTATCAAAATAATTGTAAAATACTTTTTTTAACACATTGACTGTTTTTTTTCTCATTTAAAATGTGGTCATTATAACATTGCATTCTGAATTATATATCAGCATATTTCTAATACCATAGAATTTATAAAACTACAAAGAAATGGTGGTATTTTATGTTGTTACCTGGAAAGTCCAAGATGGCGTCCAAAATGGATTCATATTATATTTGAATATTGTTTCAATTTCAAGGTCAAGATCAAATAGGAAATATTTTGTGAAAAGGGCTAATTGCACAGCTGTTTTTTTTTGTTATTTTACCAGTTAACGAAAATGGAAAAATAGTTCTTTAACAAGCTCAGCTACAAATTGTTGGCTTTTATGATTTTGAATGAAAATCAAACTTAATATATTTATAACTGAGATTTTAAGAGGGCGTCGGGAGACCATGCGTTTGCCAAAATATTTAGAAAGTACTATTTGTCAACATTTTTTTTTTTTCAATTTTATTTTAAATGTGGTCATTAAATATTTACTTGCTAAATTATATGTCAGCATATTACTTATAGCAACATTTCTGCAACATGGCATATTGGAGCTGGTACTTTACGGTGATTTAGTTATAAATTCAAAATAACTGTTGGGTGACCCATTTAAAAGGACAATCAATTGTTATAAGTAAGTGGTGGTGATTCATGCGACAGTCTGCATACCTGGTAGTAAAATTCAATCACAGTTTATAGCTATGAATTTCTTTTTAATTGCATGATGGTTGGTCAGGCTTCAGATACAGTGACAGAGCTTTCATGCCTGATGGTTGTCTTTGGCTGGGAGCACCTTTGCTCAGAATTTCTTTAGTTCTGACTATCTGTGAGTGGTGAGCCAGTTTCTTTATTCTGCCATTGTGTGTTAATTTGATTAGATTGTTTCTTTGTGATAGTGCAGCAATGTGTAAGTTAGGAACCTACAAATTTTGTGTTTTAATGATAACAGAATAAAAGGGCGAAGAGTTGACGCCAGTTAAATGCATTTTAGCCTCTCATTGTCTTAGATTGCTGTCCGTTTTAAGGCGTTTGTTCTGTTGTTTATTACTTTTGTGGCTCCCAATGTTAGTGTGGATTCTGTGTTAAGTCTTTGCTTTGTTATGCACTACTTAGTGTCCTTTCTAGTTCTGCAATCATCTTGATTAGGAAAAGACAGCTAGTTGCTTAACTTCAATTGTCGTGCTGATGTCTTGTTACTGTTAGTGTTCTGTGATTTTCTTCACAATGCCATGGGTTGGACTGCAGTGTGTGATTGTGTAAAACTATAAATTTGAAATAAATATTGTTACGTAGTTAATCCAAAATGGCGTCCCAAATTTATGAAAATGTAGACCTAGGTAGAAAGTTGTAAATGAAGCTTAAAAATCTGAATTTTCGTAATTTTTCTGTGCCCTGTTGTAGGAAATCAAAAGTACAAAATAATTGTATTTAGTGAAGTAAAGCATTTAAATTCTGAAAAGTAAGCCTCAAATTCAAATTCTTAGGTTAATGTCAGAATTCAGCATATGTGTGACAAAACCAGCAAGTTGAATGGCAAAGGGTCATCAAGCATGAAGAAGAACAACAACCTTTAGCCATGGACACATCATTATGATATTACGCAAATAATTATTTTAAGAAAATAAATGAAATCAGTCAAAGCCTGATTTGCCCAAACGTCGCCCTAAAATCATGTAAGTATCAAGTGTCTGTCATAAACTTTATTACAAAGTCAAATAGTTCATCACATAATCTTAACATAAGGTCATTTCAAGGCAAGTAAGTCAAACCAATCGCATTATAATGCTATAAACAATGACCAACTCCATTGTTCTATTGAATTTGACCTGTAAAACGCTGTGACTTCTTTAAGTCTTAAATGAGCATGGTATGCATTTTATGATGTTTTGATGCATGCAATTAGTCATATATGAATCATGAGTTGTCATTAACTCTTTAATCAATGATGACTAATTATTGCTGATAACTAAATATCAACGGGTACAAGTGCTGTTGTAGTGAATATATTGATGCATATATCATTATCCCCCGCCACTGCAACCCAATGCATTCAGAAAAGTAAGTGAGTATGACCAGGAAATACCACAATCACAAACTGCAGACAAACCCATGGCACTGGAAGAAAGAGCCACACAACAATCACGAGACATTAGGATGGCAAATTAAGAATAGCAACCTGCTCTCTCTCTTCCACATCAAGATGATTGCAGAAGCGTGTGTGCACATATATGCATTCAACAGATTTCACATCTATCTGTGCAGTCGTAAACGAGGTTATTGTGAAACTCAGGCCGTATAACTAATTGGCTCATGAGCTGTGGAACCAGCAGATCAGACTCACTGTCAAAGACATACACATGCTCAAATGGGTCTACTATAACCACTACATTGCATAAAAACAGCAACTGGTAGGTGCATCAAAACTTTTGCTACATAAAGCTGTCATCTGTAGGTGGAAGTTTCTTAGGTTTCCATGTTTTGTGTTTCAGAACCCTCTCAGTTCACAAGTTGTTCAGAGAACAACAATTAACAACATCATATAACAAACATGCGCATTTGACACACACTTGCATTACTCCAAAAGGCAAGCTTTCGCCTTTTCCCAATTTTGCAACTATCTTGATATCGTCAGCATTTAAATACATAACATTTAACATCTTGTTCTACCCAACACTGCATATAGTACAACAGGAGTCACATCCTGCAAGACATAACATAGTCAATTAATCTGTCTGTGGTCCTCTGTAGGCAGCCACTTAATTGATGGATGATTATGATATGTCCATAATGTTGATATTTAGTCATCAGGAAAATTTATTAACATGCTTTAAGAAAATATGGTGTATTACACAAGGTCAAATTCAAGATAACAAAGGAGGTGTTCATTGTTTTATAACCTTATTGTGTGCTTTTGACTAATTAAGTTACCTTGATTATGAACATGGTATTATTGTATATGTTACGATAATGTGATGATCCTTTTGATTTTGTGATGAAGTTTGAGACAGACAGGTGATACTATCATGTTAGCGCAAATCAGCCTTCGACTGCTGTGTATCTCTATTTTCTTATAGTAGAAATCGTCACAGATGGATATGTCCAGGGCTAAAGATAGTTTTTGTGCTTCGTATTGTATGACCCTTTGGTACATTTCAGCTACATTTGACCCTCTCAGTGCTTGCATTAGTGGAAGTCTGGGTGTCAGAGACTCCAAAAATTTGGTCTGTGACGTCCAAAACTGGATGCTAGGAAGACAGTGACTTCAATTTCGAAGGAAACCAAATTTATGATTTAGCTTGACTTCCAGATGATGAACCATTGAAGCTGCATGACTTCCTGATTTTGACAGTTAGTGCAAGCAATGTATCAATGACTCAGTTCCATGACCTAGATAAATCCAGATATTTGTTCAGTATAATCAGTTTAGGATGTTCATCCATTGCATGGCTAAAGTACTTAGCAGTCAAATTATTGGTCACACATTCATCTCACTTATGTGCCATACCAGAAACCTGCCTTTATGGTCATAGTTGAACTTGACAGAAAGCAGAATGAAAAGGAAAAAAGAAACATGGATTTCATGTACATGTAGACAAACTTCCCACTTCAGTTAAGTGCTTAAAGATATCAGACTTTTTAAAAGCTAATACTTGTATGACATTATATTTGACAAAAATCATAGAATTTGAGGCTCAATTTACAGGATTTAAATGCTGAAATATATTAAATACAGTTATTTATTTTATTCTTTTTGTTTTCTACATTCACATATTTAGATTGTACAGGATAATTTTCATTTTCTACATGGGTCTACTTTTCTATCTATTTTGGACGCCATATTGGATTTTCCAGGTAACAATAAAAAGCATCATTTCTTGTTAGTTGTATATACTTAATGGTGTCAGAAATATGCTGCTAAAATAATCTAGCAAGTAATACTATAATGGCTACATTTGACATGAAAATGAAAAAAAAAGCATTTTTTGAATGGTAGATCTATTTTTCAATTATTTTGATAAGGGGTCTCAAGACGCCATCTTGAAAATCTCCATGGAAATGCAACAGAGTTTAATTTTTTATTAATTTTATTTAAAGCCTATACATTCTTGTTTACTTTGATATATAACACTTCTTCCCATTTAAGTAAACTTTGGTACAATAGCAAAAGATAATAATGAAATTAGCCATTTTTCGCTATTTTTCGTATTTGACCTTGAATTTGACCTTGACCTTGACATTGAAACCATATTTAAGTGTATCATTGAAAAGTTTAAACATACACTACAAAAATAAATATCATTAATTTGATGAAATAATATACATCAAATCAGTACACCAATTCTTACACAACAACCCCTTGCATTTATTTCTGGCGGCCATCTTGGACGCCATCTTGGATTTCTCAGCCCGCACCAACAATGACCACTGTATCCTGGCAGATTCATAAACCTCAGGGTATGACAAACATTTTGGTATATAACATTCAATGTAGTACTTTGGTCACCACCCCACCTTCAACTGAGCCTTGAAAGTCACCCTACTAATGTATGATACTAGCTATCTAAATATGCAGCATTTGGGCGCAGGGCATATTTTCTTTTTCGTTCTGACTCGAGATTTCGCTAGATTTCAGCAATCCTGCACCCTAGAAGCATCACTACAGATATTTTTGAATAGCATAGGTTCCTTAGGCCAAACGCTTTACTGGGCTCAGCTGACCGAAGACGTAACAAACTTTAAGTTGAAATATCCCCAATTTTTCTTCTCCATTTCTTTTAAAAAAATTACGTTACTCATATCACATATGTCTTCTGTCACTTTGCCGTATACCTTTTTTTAAAGATATTTCTTGATTTACATACTAACATATAGAATCGACTCAAGTAAGCTCAGCGCAAATCCAGGGTTTTACATGGGTAAACAAGATGGAGTTAAAAGAAATAGGCTGGTAATAAACTATTTGGAATATGCTTGTATATGCAACGACCCCAAATAATCCCAATTAATCCAAAGGCCACGGGACAAGTTTTGTTTTAACCCTTAAAGCGCCAAGAAAAAATACATCCGAAAATGTCGTCTGCTGCAAATAACTGCCTAACATAACTGGCTAATTAAGTATAGAAACAAACGGCGTGGTCCCAGAACAGACTGCTCCTAGAGGCTCTAGGAGCAGTCTGATCTGGGTCCACACTGTTTGCCATAGAGCCATCTTAAACATTTCGGCAAACAAGAAAAGCAGAGACGACTTTTGTTGCGATTGGCGCATTAAGGTTTAATTTTGAGCAATCTGAAGTTGGTATGTCTGTGTTTTGTATCTCGTCTTCGTGGTGCCAGGAGGTGGTTTGTGGCCTTTGGTCTGTGATTGTGGCATTTCCTGATAACTTCCTAGCCATACTCACTTGAATTTTAAAAGGAGTTGGAATGTATTAAATTAACTTTAGTCAAAAAAATTATATTTGTGTTTTCTTTCTTTTTTATCCTTGCTGGAAAACGGTCATCTGGACTGATTAACAAAGTATCCTATGGGCGTTTATAGAGCCTTCACTCGTTGCGTTACAGATTAGTATCCTTACTCTTATGAGCTGCTGATATATTAACCCTTTATATTCTGGTAGATTTTCCCATACAGATAAATACAATAAGGATGGGATTGTCCATTATATATTTATGGGGTCACAGGTAGAAATTTACTTCAGTACCTGAAGATTGTACCTGTACATTGTATTTATTTTAGCAAACAGTGTAGGCCCAAACGAAATGTCGCAATTGCGGCATTTCGTCTGGGTCTTCACTGTTTGCCACAGTACCCCTTTAGGGGTTTCCAGTATACAAAGGGTTCAACATTTTACAGGTAAACTGAAAAATGCTAGCCAACCCCGAAGCCACCATGGGACCAATACAACGAAGAACTGGAATTCAACGATAATGCGCCATGAACGACAAAGTCCTGGTTCTGTTGATACTGGTAATTATGGATAATGGTGGCAGCATATGACAAATCCAACAGAATGACCACAGAGAGTCCAGCATAGACTCTGATCAGTCTGGGCTTGCGCCCAGATTTATCAGAATCTATGCTGGACACATTAAGGAACTAATATAAGTCATTAATTTGATTATGCTGCTATCATGCCTATGCGAATATGCTTGCAAATAGGCTCACGAATGCAATTCGGCGCCAATTCGCAATGATCGCAAGGAATTCGTAGGTGTTCGTAAGCGTTCTCAAAGGTCTTACGAAGATTAGAAACATGTTCCTAAAATTCGTAAGAAAAGCATATTCGCAACATATTCGGAAGAAATCGTAAGCCATTCTTATTGATAGCAACGCATTTGTAGTGATCGTAAGACATTTGTTAGCATTCGCCTTGTCTTTTCTTTAAGAATGCCGTAGGAATGCAAACGAATTGTTGCGAATACTTGCGAATCCAGTGCGAATAAAGCGAATGGATTACGATTGTTTTTAGATTTTCTTGAGAATGCATTTGGAATGGATGCGATCGGCTTGCCAACACTTGCGAGTACTTGCAAATGCTTGTAAAATTACGATACGAACATTACGATTGTCTGCTAAATCCTAGCGATTTAAGGTGATACTGGACCCATGTTAAAAGATAACCGAGTGTTTTTTTTATAAAAATAAGAGTTATCTTTATTTATTGTCTTCAAACGTACAAGTATTGGCGTTCACAAAAAATACTTATCATTTATCAACACATCAATATGACCAAATATATTTTAACCGTCGGGTCCAGTTTCAGCCCTTAATACGTTCCGAGTTATACCTGGTCAGACAATTCTCGTCGGAAAAATTAATATTCATGCGTACTCAATGTCTGTTACGTCATCCACGCTTTATTGAATTAAGATAGTTGCCGCTCATGTCTCTAGTCAAGCTATGCACGCCGAGAGTTTGAATAATAAATTATTTGAATGATGTAACTGCGAGTAAGTAAACACCTTGACGTGTCTGCACACGCGCGCAGGCTGATCAAAGCATCTGCTCTCCCATCTGTTTTCAAGTTACACTTCGTTCTAGTATGGGGTGTTTTGCTTTTTCTGTCAATGTCTTCTGGTTTTAATTTAACAAACCAATATGACAGTATAAAAAATATTTAACGATGGACAAAAAAGAGAGAAAAAAACCCGCAGGAAACAGAATCTGAGGACAAACTACCCAGAGTAAGCCTAAGCGAACAAGAAGGGTTGAAACATATCCTGGTCGCCGTCGATGTGGTTCCAGTACTTATAAGAAAATGCACTGAAACAGCTTTGTTTCAAAGGCTGTTTTTCATGATTCAACTTCTCAAGATAAGAAGTTGCTGATAATGTTAACATTTTAAGAGAGTCTGTGGAGGCATATGTGTTTCGTCTCTGGTGTATGTATTTCAGTATTTGTGACGGCTTGTCAGGGAATACTCTGATTTACGCCCATTTGTGTTGTTTGTTTGTGTTGATCCTTTACCTCCTGATCAACAATTTTAGTCATGTTTGGACGAATTCCTGTCTTCAACCATTACTGTTAGCTGATAAAGTGTCTTGCCCTATGACACAACACTATGACTCTTGTGATTCACAAATTAGCAATCCTTCGATCCCTAGTTTAACACTCTACCAACTGAGCCACTGTGCTTTTTACGTCAATTAATTTTTGTTAATATGACGTCGCGGGTGCGAGGGCTCCCTTTTTTAGCTTGGCTGAAACCCAAGAGCAACATATTGGACACTGTGAAAGTGCTCGTTGAATGCTTGGGCGTGCCTTTGCGCTATTTTAGCTAGCCAGTGGGGAGTTGTTTGACTGAAGCTTATTTTGTATATATATGCGGGCTGTGGATAATCTATTATGGCCGTTCACATATGCATGCTTGTCTTAGCATTAACAAATTGCCTATATGAAAAGAACCAAACTCGTGTAGCATCCCTTCTTTACCCATTGGCTCAGTGGTAGAATGTTCAACATGAGACCAAGAAGTTCCAGGTATGATCACTATTGCATGTTTGCTTGTTAACTTATTTATTTGTTTGTTTGTTTGTATTTATCATGGGAGTGATATAATGACATGCATTAAATTCGATATACCACTAGTGGTTTACAAATTTTGGTAATGCTATGTAATGACGTCCGTAATGGTTTCGCATATAATTATATGGCAACATCAAAGCGTAGTTCCACGCAATTTTTAAACTCGAATTAATAGTAGTTTTAGGGTCATACAATAAATAGAACCTAACAGTCATGCTCCTGTATTATTGAATTTATTAAGCTTGTCACGAAAAAGTGACAAAATTCTTGGCAAGCCTCGCATTTCGTCTCTTTTTTTACAGCTCGTTTAATAACTTCATGTATTACCATCTGCTAGAACACGAGGGTGGTATTGAAACCCAAACCTGAAAGGCGAGGGTTATGACGACCTCTGTAGGGTTTAGCAGATATTAGTGTATCAGAAATAGTAAGTGAGTATGATCAGGAAATACCACAATCACAAACCGCAGACAACCCCGTGGCATAAGGCATAAGGTCATTTTCTCACTTGAAAACTTGCAACAACGTTTTCGAAAAGTTCAATAATGGCAAAATTAGGGTTTTCCTAAAAACATCTTTCAGGAATACATGTATCAACTGAGTGTCAAACATTTTCGATCCAGATCAGGTCTGATGTTTTGTCGGGCCTGATCTGGGTCAAAAGTGTTTGCTAAAAGGTTATCAGCGGATGACACTAGTAGGGTAAGAGTTTATGAGGACAATCCAAGTAAATTGGGGAGTTGATTAGATAGAGCGAATCGTGGATCCACATTAAACTTAAAGAATACACCTATTCTTTAGTTGAATGTTGTTGAATTCTTCTTGAATGCAAAAAGACGCCATATTTTGATCCAACTACATCGAATATTTGCCTGCTAGACTTTGTCAACAGCCTGAACCCAGAGCAGGCTAAATGTCAGTCATTATCTGGATTCATACTGTTTGACATTCTACTCGTACTCCTCAAAGATATATTTTTTAAAACAATTTATCTCGAAAGAAAATTCAGCAGAGGGCAACAACGACATAAACTTACCCAGCATTAAACGTTCCGACAACGCTATAACTTGAATCGCTTTTGAATAGAGGTCATTCAATGCACCGGTTTAAGATGTACAGGAAATTTAGTTAGTATAAGCGGTGAATCATACCTTAACGCACGAATAGGCACGACTGATCTGTACGAACCATATCGTTATGTTCACTTGGAGACTTATTCAAAGACGGTCATCAGAAACACGCCAAAATGCCCTCTAATCCCAGCCTATATAAAGCACCATATTTAAGTGAAAAAAATCAATCACGCGATCTATATCTAAATTTATTTCTCTAATTTATTTTTCAATTGAAATCATCATTAAAGAATAATAGGCAAAAAACGGGGGTCGCTAAAACCGTGGAAACACAGTAGTGATAGGATATCGATATTTGATCACGCAGTTGCCGTTCTGTGTCCCACGCCAGGTACTCAGTACTGGCTAGCACAAGACATCCCGATATGGTGATTTTGTCTTTCTGGGTCGTAAAAAACATCTCAAATTTCTAAATACACTCTATATCATGATTGTCTACGCACACGGACCTAAATTAAACAATGAAACAGGTATGGCACTCCATGCCTGTTTTTATTTCAGAGGTAAAAAAAAAATAAAATAGCGCAAAAAAGAAAGACGAGCGCGCTGACATATGCTTTTTAATTAATTATAAGTTTCAATGCGAAATTCCCTTCAAAGTAATAAGTTTTTTGTTTCTGTAGTTAAATTGTGTGACATTTTTTTATTCTAGATTTAAAGGATTTTTTGGCCTTAATGTTTTTTTTTACAAAATAAATTTTAGCTTAAAAAATAAGCTACATGCGAATTTTTCGTTTTTTTTTGTTTTTAGTCTTTGCAAGATGCACAGTTCATTCTGTTGAATTTGTCACGATATAGCCAATTCAAATCGGATAACTGAGCAAACTGTGAAAATCACACATATAATGTTTGTCAATGTAAAAGCTACCGTAGCACAGTGCATTGAAAATGCTGTTAGATCGTGGATGCTGTATTATCGCCCAATTCACATGGAATAAGCCTTCCTTTGTCTTCTGAATTTAACCCTTAAAGCGCCAATCGCAACAAAAGTCGTCTGCTTTTCTCGTCTGCTGAAATGTTTAAGAAGCCTCTATGGCAAACAGTGTGGACCGAGATCAGACTGCTCTGTTCTGGGTCCACGCGGTTTGCTTCTATACTTAATTCGTCAGAAATGTTAGGCAATTATTTGCAGCAGACGACTTTGGCAGACGACATTTTCAGATGCATTTTTTTTTTTCTTGGCGCTTTAAGGGTTAAGGTCGATGCAATCACCGTTATCCAGTAAACCTAAAGTAAAAGTGAAACTTGTAGATTTGGTAAGCTTCAAAGTAATGAGCTTGACAAACTTGTGTCGCCTGTGTCATATTCAGTCGGACACCTCGATGGTGTGAGGTAAAGTGTCAGTTTGTTAGTTCTCTACTGCCATTGTTAGGACAAGATGACGGGACATGAGCCAACGGAGTTTAGCGTGTTCATTGTTACTTTAAAACACATACAAACTATCGAACGACCTTTGGGTCTGCACTACTATAATCACTATGCGAGTCCAGATAGTGAAAATGTTCATAACCCTTGAACCACATGGTAAATTTTATCATATGTTGCATACATATGCATGTCAACATTCTGTAACCCCTGACACGTGAACCCACCTGTTTTTGATAGATATGGGTTCGCTGAGCAATTGTCCAGCGTGTTTCGGACTGTTAGTAAAAATCATCAAACCTCTTGAACCTTATGGGATATTTGGATCAAATTTGCATACTTATTATTATTATTATTATTATTATTATTATTATTATTATTATTATTATTATTATTTAAATGACAATCTTAAAAGTTATCATAAAGATTAATATTGTAGGATCTGCCACCATTATACCAGCTACAGTTGGAGTAGTTTTACTACTTCTTGTGGTAGGATTCTTAGGATGGCTTTACTATGCTTCAACACATCCTGTATCAGCCTCTGGGAAATGGCTACTTGAAGTGAGTATATTGTTGAAATATAACATTCAATGGAAGGTGCATCTTCACAAGCCAATGGTACTAATTCTCCTGATGTGGAAGGTGCATCTTCACAAGCCAAGGGTACTAAGTCTCCTGATTTGGAAGGTGCATCTTCACAAGCCAAGGGTACTAAGTCCACTTCGTTCCTTACGCGTAAGCCAAGGGTACTAAGTCCACTTCGGTCCTTACGCGTAAGGAACGAAGTGAACTTAGTTCCCTTGGGCTAACGCGTAAGGAACTTAGTGGACTTAGTACCAGTGGCTTACACGTAAGGAACGAAGTGGACTTAGTACCATTGGCTTACACGTAAGGAACGAAGTGGACTTAGTACCATTGGCTTACGCGTAAGGAACGAAGTGAACTTAGTACCAATGGCTTGCGAAGATGTGGAATGTGATAGTATACATTATCCCTGAGGGGGTAATCACTTTAGTATAACTGAAAGGGTGAAAGTATATTTATTCCATGAAATGGTGATAGTATATAAACGTAACATTTCTGAAAGGATGATAGTAAATAACATATAACTGTCCTCAGTGGGCGATGGAATACAAAATATTAATGTCCTCAGAGGGCGATGGAATACAAAATATTAATGTCCTCAGAGGGCGATGGAATACAAAACATTAATGTCCTCAGAGGGCGATGGAATACAAAATTCATTAGAAGGTGATTAGATATAGCATTCTTGAGAAGGTGTTTAAATATACCATTCCTGAGAAGGTGAAAGTATACACATTCATGTGGGGTGATTCATTATATCACTTCTTAGAGAGTGATTAGATCTTTTTTATATATGTAGAATAGATGGCATCATTCATGAGATGGTGATTAGATGTTAGATACCTGAGAGGATGATAAAGCACGTCATCCGTGAGAGTGTGATTATATATAGCATTCCAGAGAGAGAGAGAGAGAGAGAGAGAGAGAGAGAGAGAGAGAGAGAGATTTGATATATACTTTTTACATTCCTGTACAACATTCATGCAGAGAAAAAAACACTTGTTGACGCTTTTCCATGGGTAGAAACCAGTACTGGGCCGGGAGGGCTTATGATTTGTGTGTTTATTATATGACGGGAACTCTCGAAGGCTCAACCGAAAGTGGTTTTATGGAGAAGCCGGGATTCGAACCTGCGACCCCTGGTTTACAAGGCATAGCGCTTATCCACTACACCACGAGTGATTGAATGATACTTTGATCCACATTTTGCACATTTGTATTCATACGCGTATGTTTGCAGGACCAATACTTATAATAACATTTGTATTATAATTTGCCTTGCCAGTTGGTCGTATTTTAGCTTCAACGTCATACTGATTTCAATAACTTGTGATTTCATCTCTGTAGCACATTGTGCATCATGACAGAATCAACAAGGAGGTGTGTTCGCACAGGCAAAACCAGATCAGACTGTACATCCCATCAGTTTTCCCGCCTGAAGAAACTTCACAGGTCGCACAATGAATACTCAGATCAGAAGATGCTGGTGACTAGGGTGATCGTTATTTCACGGGACTCAAATGCTACTTTGTTGGTGTTGTCACATGTGCGGAATCAGAAAGATTTAAATGAGGGGGTCCAATATTGACAACGTTTTTATTTCATTTAGTTGATGAGGGGAGAGATGATCCAAATGCCACTATAAACGGGTCATCAGTGGTCCGCTAGTGCTGGCGTGCCAATGATGACCCAATACTGATGGCTTGGTAGCTTTGTGATTTTTCGGGGGAACTGGAACCAGTTTTGCTAAGAAACCCTATATTTTTGTGATTTTTTTTCAGGGCGTCCGGACCCCTGTCCCTTCTCCCCCCACGCATATGTCAATGAGCAGCTAAAATGATTATTTTTTATTTTACAGCACGAGCCAAGATATCTCTGGGCCAAGTATCGGGCGAAAATTGCTCACACGAAGTTTGTTGACAGTGCCTCAGCCAGTTCTGTACAGACTTTAACCGAGTACTAGACCTACTGGGCCTTCCAGTGATGCATGCCATTCCAACTTACATCCCAGCCAGCATGTAGTCTCGGGCCTCTATCGGCCCGCCAGCGAAACGCCACTTAAATGGCGTTTCGCTGGCGGACCGATAGTTGCCCGCTATTATATGTTAGTCGAATCTTCTTTGAATTCAGTTATATATTCGTCCACATAGTTTGATACAATAAAGTATGGATGCTCCATTTATATCTTTTGTTTTGTTTTGTTTGAGGTTTTGCATCTCAGTCAACACCTATGGTCATGTCGAGATGGTCAGTTCACCTTACCACACTAGCTTGGCTAAGCTGTCAACCAGTATTTCGTGCACACACTTTCGCTTGTAACCGAGAACCCTTGAATCAGCGGAAAGTGGAGAATGACCGTAGAAGTTATTTCATGATTCTTCTCCACTAGTATGGGAACGGACCGGGATCGAACTCGCGACACCTTGATCTGCAGTCGGACTCGCTACCGACTGCGCGACGAGGCCCGGTCCTGGGGTCACATGTCTATAATTCTAAATGCAAGTCTATTTCTGTACCTGAAGATTGCTTTTATCTTAGCAAACACTGCATACCCAGATGAGCATAACTGTACTAACTCTTGTTAATCGGTATCCAAAATGTAATGGGTTAGCATATTTATGTCGAATGGAATTTCCCACCCTTTACAATTTAACGAGTACACTGCAAATGTAAGGATTGTTGAGAGGTCATTTACAGTGTTATTCAAATTTCAACAGAGCATTATATAAGCAAAAAGTGCAGAGTCCGATCAGACACCGTATTATGTGGTATCTGATCTGGTTCCGCACTTTTTACACAATGTCCCATATAATGGACACTAAGCTTATATGGGTTAACAAGTTATTTTAAGTTACACCTTGCAAATCATATCATAATTATGTCCTTAAGATTGTTTCAGTCCTAGCAAAAAGTACATGCTCTGATGAAAATGTGTATTCAATGGCATCTTATATTGGTCTATATTAAAAATCTACAGTTTTCCAGTGAATAGCGTTAGATGATCCGAGTGCCGTTGCACATTCATGGCCCCTTGCACAGGCAACGACCATTATGCAGCAAAAAAAAGTATTCAAAATTCAACCAAACATAAAGCCTCTCATACCACCCTTACCAACTTTAGCACGAAATATCTAATGATGTGCAAGGTACGTGTATACACTGGTGTAGGTGGTATAAAAATAGTTATACCATGGGTTGTCCACCTGTACGTGTTAAAGCTCGTGGATTATCTCCACGTACAAGCGGACAACCCATGGTGTAGCTATTTAACCATATACAGCCGAATTTCAATGGCTCAAACATATTTCGGACCATGAAAATTTGTGAGATAGTAATAGTTCGAGTCGCTGTGAGACTTTAGCACCAGATCTGGCGCTATATAATGGAGATAGTATTTTGGTCGTCCGTAGAATAAATATATGCTGTTTGTCATTTTTAGAATAGCCCATTAAGATGATTCGAATGCATATAAACAACCTAACTTTTGAAGATCAAATAAGCAAAAACCGCCTAAATTGTCTTTTTGAAATTCGGAGCTATGCAAATGAATTTATATGGGCTCAAGAGGTCGTTCGAATTAACCTTGGTTTACGAGTATACGAGTCATCGGAGGTGGAGGCAATAAAGTACCACTGTACAGTATAAACTCTTACTCGAACTCCGATTGTTCGAGCTACTCGCTGATTCGAAATACATGACCTCTTTTAACTGTCAATAAAACAAATATTTTACTTTCTTTTACGGACCTGTAACATAAAATGTGGGGTTATATATATTTTATTTCTACCTCCCTATAATTCGAACTACTGATAATACGAAATAAAACCTCTAGTCCCGAGGACTTCGATTAATGAGACTTACTATTTAAAACTGAAATACAGTAAACCCTTTCTAAAATGGCCACTCTAAAAAAGACCGAAATTTGGTTTTCAATACCAATTATCGCTTAATGCAGGTCAAAAGCATTGCAGAATACTCCAAGGGGAGCATTAAGATCTTTGTTTTGTCTATTTTTGAGTGGCCGTTTTACACAGGTTTTACTGTACAACACTTAAACACCTTATGCTAGATTGAATCAGTGCATTTCAATTAATTGAAAATATGTATGGCAAATGTCATGTCTTTCCAAAAGGAAATCTCCAAATCACCGACGTATGCTAGCATCAAGCCGACATAACTCGACTAGAAAATAGTATTAACTTGAGGGAAGATCCATTCCTAGGGCCAATATGTGCCAGACAGGAGATCAGTGTCATCTTATTATTGGCATTTCAGTGAACAATCGAACACGCCCCATGCACGCGCCAGTTTCTTCACCAATGGAAATCCCTGTCTGTTTAGGCCCACTTGATGCACTTGTTTGTTCAAAGTGTTAAGAGCAATAAAGATCGTATTTCTGACAAAAAAGGACTCACAGTTAGGCTACTGTGCTCCCAGCAGTTAAACGACGAATTAAGGACCATTAATTGATTGTTTTTAAGCTTTCTTATGCCTCTCGAAAGCCCTGCTGAGCAGTTGAAATTGTTCTCTATTGAAACACAGCTTTAAGAGACACTTGTGAATGAAATCTCGCGGAATGACGTCCTTGCTGTGACTTAAAACGGTAATTGGCCACCAGATGATTTTGTCAGCTTCCTCTAAGCGATTCCAGGGTAGGTATATAAACGCTCCTATAAAACTGGCTTCCAATTTTGGTGGCATTTACACAATATTAATATTTGGAGAGCTTTGCATTTTAATTGCTTTAAACCCTAATTCACGGATTATTGTATAGAATCGGAAGATATAAATTTTTGGTTGTTTAATGGTATGAAGTAATAATAAAACGAGTTACTATTGCTACTTAGGTAGGGAAAAAGAAACTTTTTAGATATCATTTTGTTAACTCTTTGCTCACTGGTATCGTCTGCTGATAACTTTTGCAAACAGTTTGAACCAGATCAGGCCCGACATAACGTCGGGCCTGATCTGGATCCAAACTGCTTGACACTCTTATTGTACAGGTACGTCCCTGAAAGAATTTTTGGAAAAAGTTGATTTTGAAAAAAAAATCATCAGCCGACGAGAAAAACGCACGCAAAATTACCCGATAGACAATGAGTTAATATAAAATCCAACGTTTTTCTGTTCGTACTGCTTTTAGGTGAGGAATAAGAAACTCTTTTTGAGATATTATAATGTTAAATAGTGCAAAAGCACAAGATACTTAGTTTGACTCTTAACCTGCCAATTAAATGGGGTTAAAAACTTTGTGAATTTAAGGTGAAAACATCCACAGTATATCATGTCACATATTTCAACAGAATTTGCGAACTATTGTCGCTCGCTTGAAAATGAACTGGACAAAACGGAGACCAACATGTATAGCACACAGCATGTCAGATACGGCGAGGAATATACGTATCTGTCTGGATCGGGTACCACCGGAGAACTTCCGTCATGCGCATATGCTCCGGGCTCTCAACACGAGGACGACATACGGGAACATGACATGGCGCAAGGATACTGTCTTCAGGCCGGCGGTCCCGTGAGATTTGCCGCTAATGTCCGAGAGCGAAAGCGCATGATGAGTATTAACACTGGATTCGAGGAGCTGCGTTCTCACGTCCCAACATTTCCTTACGAGAAACGTTTATCCAAGATAGACACGCTACGTTTAGCCATTGCCTACATTGCGCTGCTTCGTGATGTACTGACGTCAAGAATGGATCCAGCGGAATACGTCGAACACTGCCTTAAACATGACGTCAAAACTATATGGAATACTAGCGGTAAGGCATATCCCTACTTTGTACAATAAACTGGTAGTTTTCACTTTAAGCCCATTTATGCCTAACGGAACTCCCCACCCTTATCAATTAGACGAATCCATTTCGAATTTAAGGGTTGTTGGGTAGTAATTTTCATTTTCATTCACATTTTGAAAGCACATTCTGTAAGTAAACAGTACTGAACCGGATCAGACGCCGCGTTTTTCGGTGTCTGAACTTGTTCTGCACTGTTTACCGATGTCCCATACAAAGGTGGCTAGGCTGAAATGGGTTTAAATGGGCCAGCTCTACGTATGTATTTGTCGTACTCGCGTAAATTCCTATTTGAAACATGCATGGGCTATATAACCATCTGATTGAATGTTTATATAAATATTCAGACATGTATGCATTAAAATATATGGCATTGTCCTAATCAAAATGCAATGTCCAATTATTTTTTTTTTTTTTTTACTAATCCAAACCTGTACTTTGAATACAATACTTTTATTGGGCGGTATTACATTATTTTTAACATTTTTTATTGCAGTACATCCAATCAAGCTCTAGTTTACAATGTAGTTATATTTTCAATCAGTAATCAAATGCTCTAATTACTTGTAGAGTACCTCATACGGATCCGTGACACTTCGTCTAAAACCACATCGTCTAATGCCATTTCGTCGAAAGAGCCACATTGCCTAAAACCATTTCGTCGAAAGAACCACATCGTCGAATTATAGTTTCGTCGAAAATGGTCTAACTTCGTCGAAAACGGTCTAAAATTCGACCAAAAATTCGACCATTGTTTTTTTCTTATTTACGTCTAGATTTTTGTACCTCTGTTTCGAATTGGCATGGTCCATGTGTTGTGAGCTGAGACTTTTGTCCATTCATAACAATCCGACCTTTACACTTCCTATCTTCGCAACGCCAGTATATTTTGCTTTCAACGGTTCTATCCTTATTACAAGTACACGAATCCTTTTAATTCTAATTTTGTTCCACCTCTGTTACTGGAATAGTAAACTGGCGTAGAATTATCACAAATTTCAGCTTCAACCATCACTTTCAACATTTCCAATACAATTCAGCGAAGAAATATAAATGAATTTATGTCGGGTTGCCGGCAGAAACAACAAGCGTAATGTATGTTGAAATGGCCGTTTAATCAACGACGAGTTTGGCTATAATACATTCACAAGATATGATGATTACTTACTACATACATAACAATTTATGTAATAAAGCATAATACATATTGATTTTAAAGTTAACGAACCAAGTCAAAATTAAAACAGCATGGGTGAGGGAGAAAAGTACAACTTTTATGTCCCCCACCCATGGGAGATAACTACAACTTTATGTCAAAATTAAGCAACCACACTTAATCCAAGTAAAACGGGAGGGAGTAATGGGTGGGTTAATTTAAAAGAGAGACACAATATTGCAATAATTCAGTGTATGCGCATTGCCTGCGAGAGACTAACTGCTGTAACCAGATAGGTTAAGCTAAATTTAGAGCACAGAAAGCTTATCATAACAGCCAGCCCCCGACATAAATGTACTTAAGCGCCTGGTCTTAAGTTTTGTATTTATGTCGGGTTGCCGGCAGAAACAACAAGCGTAATGTATGTTGAAATGGCCGTTTAATCAACGACGAGTTTGGCTATAATACATTCACAAGATATGATGATTACTTACTACATACATAACAATTTATGTAATAAAGCATAATACATATTGATTTTAAAGTTAACGAACCAAGTCAAAATTAAAACAGCATGGGTGAGGGAGAAAAGTACAACTTTTATGTCCACAGTGATATTAAGGAGAAAGTTGTTATCATTAATATCACCCCCACCCATGCCGCAGACCATCAATAACTGCACACGACTCATGCTACTTGGATACATACCATGTGAAATAATTATAGCCACTAACCATGAGAAAGGATAAGGAGCAGTTATTCTTTCTCGACTATGATTTATATTTTTAGTTTACCAAACATAAACTTAGTGTTCTTAAGTACAATGTAACTGCATAGCTCTATTTGTATATTTTAGCAGTACTAATTGATTAGCTTTACACGCATATAATACAAAACAAAACGTACCCAACATACATATTATGTACAAAAGTAAAGTATAGGCTCTAATAAATGCATACTTGGTATCAACAGCGAGATGTCCTACATCAAAGCTGAAAATACCTAAACATTGTTATAAAATTTAAAGACTAACATTTTGTCAGCAGTTAGATGCCCTGCATCATAGCTAACAGCTGCAAGATAATGTTACAGATATTAATTATCCTTATGAAATAGGCAACCGTTACCATGGACACAAATAAAAGTGTTATAAATACCTTACACTGTGCAGATGCCCTGCATCATACATAGCGGTTATACATGGTTCATATCCAACAAGCTGTAAGGCGCCCTGCACCATTACAGATAGCTTAACACTACTGATTTACTTAATCTACATTGTCTCGACTGTTCATTCAGTATGATATACAATGTAATTCACAACTAAGAATAATGGGGATCTTATAAAAGAAACTTATCCGAATGTTATCCTTATATACGGAATTCTATCCCCATCTACCCATGCGCTGTATTACATAGAGGTGTAAATTGCTGCACGTAATGTTTTTTCGTTGAACTTATTCGAATGTATTTATATGGAATTCAATCCCCATCTACTCATGCGCTATATTTCCAATTCGGAGTAACCAAGACCAGGGGCTTGTGTTGCAACCCCTACTCTAAAGAATGTGATTATACAACTTGCTATCATAGCCAAAATCCTCAACAGCCCCTTTAAAACTTACATAACAAGAGAATCTTACCGCCTTGTCTGGTGGTTAACAAATTAAAGACCTAGGCTTGTTGCACCTTACAGACAAAAAGGAAAATATAGAAGATACTGGACAAAACCTGCTTGTGTTTGCATTTGAGCAATTTATATGGATTCTTACCCTATGTGATTACACAAGAGTTCTATTTGTTACGAACATGTAACTGCAAATTTTGTTGGTTAGTTATCCATATGCAGTGATCTCCCCTATTCGCAAAAAAGCAGAATGAATGGTTTCGGTTATTGGTAGTCTAGTATTTCCCTTTCTGCCACTTTTATGGACGGACCCTCAAAGATGTATATCAATATAAGCTGTTGGATGTCTGATTCTATGCCCATAACGTAATGCTTATCGACGCCTCCGTAACCGCCCTTTGCGTGAAAAAATAACGAACAAAGAAAACCTCTGAGCGCATGTGCAAAATAAAGCTTCCTAATCATCGTTTGTGCTCTCTATACAGCTGTTTGACATTAAAAAGCATATAATGCTAGATATAAATAGAGTACATAATCTAAACGTCGCAAGCTTTTCGTTAATGTTTTGCGTATTTGTCAGCTCTGACACAGCTTCATTGTCCGCATAAAGCCCATGCATTTATTCACAATCAAATGTCCCAAAGTTTCTAGCGCAAGAACAATTAAAAACAAGTCTTTGACCATAAAACAATATAATGCCCAGCACGGAAGCCATTAGACAAAGTGTTTGTGAAACGTTTCACCATATCAGATATTGCTTGAGTCCGAATTTAACTTCATAGTTATGGAATTATCCCAATTGTCAATAAGAAAGACACTTTTTGCATTTAACTCTTCGATGAACCATAGCCACATTTGCATAGACATCGCAGATTTGTGACCATCACAGATTTGTGACCGTCACTCAGTGGTGGGTTTTTCTATAACCCCTCGTCAGTTCGATAAGACGTAGTAATAAACACCTGCCAGGTACAACTACGGAGCATACAAAATTCAATAGCCCCACCAGCGACTGAATCTCTACAAGAGTTATTTTCGATTGCGATTTATAACTGTTTAGTCACAGCCTTATTTTCGAAAGTTTGTCCGCTGGCATTCTTGCTTCCCTTAGAAAAGTATATGAATCTATACATGCACCTAATACGTCTGACGAAAAACAGGGCTGCACTTTCTTAGCATGCTTTTCATTTATTGGAATACCAGGTTTTCGTCAAAGGGACAAAATTTGTTTAGTGTTTTAAAACAAGGTTCCCTTTTTTGTGAACCAATTGACAAAAATAATACAACATATGAACTACCGCTTTCACCCCAAATATTTGTTCCAAATGAAGAATATTGCTTTTTTGACGTTTGGTCAGCTGTGTTTCGGACGATAATGACCCGTTTAATGCAATCATAAAAAGCCACCCACTCAGGAAACGATAAATGATGTATTACTCAGAATTCAGCTTTCCCCCCCCTTCCCACTGAACGTAACCTAGACTTAGGGGACGTTAGAATTGCTGCATTTTCCATTAATTCCCATGAACAGACACAGCTGTGTACTAATATTGTAGATACTCTCTATTTCTGAAGGCTCTGTTTTTGTCAGAATATTTATTACTATAATATCTTGAAATACGTTCATAAAAAGGGGACGCACAACCCTTTTAATGTGGTAATTTCCGGGCAGATATCAGATTTCTGCAACCTCTAAACTGAATGTTGCCTCCAAGTGGGATTTGAAAACCATTAAAACCATAAACAACAATAGCAAAAAAAAAAAAAAAATATATATATATATATATATTTCTGTTAGCTATAACCTTGCAGGTACTGATATTAAATTCCAGCTATAATTGGATATCAGCCAAGGGCAGCTTATTTGAGGGACAATCAAAAAGCCACTTGCTTTGAGCCGGCACGTTCTGCTGCGGTTTAGGAACCAATGTGATTTTATACTAGTATTGTGGTACCTTCTACAAACTTTATTCAGATGAATTGCCTTACACTGCTCGCAATAATGTCCGAACAATACGTATTGTTGCAAAATCCTTTGCTACGATTGAAAAAATAAGGTTTCTGTTGGTGCGCAGGACCTGTTCTACCTGTAGGAGCTTTTGCACGAGCCTGGCCACTACTATCTTTTCATGTAAACTTTAATTAATTACGTTCCATGGTAACCGTATACTCTGTCGCCATTTTCGAAACATCTGCTGATCATATCGCCTAGCTGCATATTCCCCCAGACATCTGAGATATTGCTTGTATATATATGACCAAAATCCTGCAGTATATAAACTGCTTAATCCGGAGTTTCCTCTCTCTTTTTTTTTATTTTTTTTTTTTTTTATTTTTTTTTTTTTTTTTTTTTTTTTTCCCCAATTGAATATGGAAAGATTGGGACGTTTGTGAAGATAATAAATGCTTAAATCTACAAATTGATTTGACCAGATTTTGGAATTAGTAGCAGCATCAATATGTATTCCCAGAGGTACTGGGAGACATGCAGCTGTTGCTGGCATTATAACAGACCCCTCACACTATGTCAGATTTGAGGCTTCTGCTAACCGAGTCTTGTTATTAGAATTATCCTCCTAAGAAGAGAGCTCAGACGACTGTAAAGACCACTGTTGATCCAGTGAATGCGCCAATCGTGCAGTCGCATTTGGTTGTTGTAGCGGCGAAAACACATTCTATTAACTGATCTGGCGAAAGTTCAATCATCGTGTGTAGACCTTGGACGTTTTTGGTCGCCTGGCTGCCACCTCTACTGCTACCGTCTCTCTCGTTATTTATTGAACGCCCCATGCCTGAAACTCGAGCAAAGATATTTGTGAGTTTACGGAAAATAATAGTTGCCCTAGTATTACGATCGCACTTTCACACGACCTGTTCATTTATGTGTCAGTAAAAGCGTTAAATGTCAGCCTGAATCATAGGCGTATTTATGCTTTATATTAAAAACAAACAGCTATATCACCAAATGGTTTTGTACACAGAAAAAGCACCTTACACAAAAATAGTAATAAAGAGTATCACTATCGACATCACTGACCCTTTATTCATAATTAAGACCAAATATTGGTCAACAGAACAACTGATCAGTGATACCTCTCATATATAATCCGGTATCATATAGGGCTGAACCTTCCCAAAGGAGGCAACCGATGTATAAGCAGATCATAGAAAAACAGAGAAATTTCTAACAACAAAGTTAGAATTACTCAATAAAATGCAAAGCAAAGCAGGCAGCAGAAATTTCTAACAACAATGTTAGAATTACTCAATAAAATGCCCAGCAAAGCAGGCAGCAGAAATTTCTAACAACAATGTTAGAATTACTCAATAAATACCAAGCAAAGCAGGCAGCAGCACCTAGCCAAGGTTAGGCCAATGCACATTTTCAAAATGTGCACAAAAATCTCAATCTTACTATATTGAGTAAACGCTGCACTGCCGAAAGGCTAATTGAGTAAACGCTGCACTGCCGAAAGGCTAATTGAGTAAACGCTGCACTGCCGAAAGGCTAAAACAGATCTGCAAACCGACAAGAGAGGTAATAGATAGAAGAATACTTTTTGCTTACCCTTAAAGCAACAATCACAAGAAAGTCGTCTGCTCTGTCATCTGTTCAAATGTTTCAAGTATCTTTATCAAACAGAGTAGACCCAAAAGTAGTCTGCTCTGGGTCGACACTGTGTGCTATACCGTTACATTAACCACTAAATATTATCGAAAATGTAAAACAGACAACTTAAGCAGACCACATTTATTTCTTCTTCTTTTTGTAATGTAAGGTACCTTTTCCTTAGAACCAAATCAGCTATAACAGAAATTAGATTAAATCAACTTGACCGCAAAATATTTTAATAGGCACAACACATGATGACATGATGACTTTTTTTTCAGACGAATGGCAATACATCCAATCAGAGTATAGCGTATTAATATACATTAATATAGTTCCCCCTTTAATCAATAAACATTTGCGTAGCTCCTCCTTATATAACATTATCTCCATAGATACGCTTGGATATGCGGAACTATTTTTCCTTGTAATTGCACTCAACTACCCTTTTATAATCGCATGTGTGTGACCTTTTCTTAATATGCACTATGCCATACCATCAAAAGTAGGATACACAAATTAACCCCAGCAAAAGTGTATCTTGCCGCCTGTTTCATTGTCTTATTCACCGTAGAACTCAACAGATGAATCACGGTGACATGACCCTGATGCAAAATTCTGTATACTTCAAGTTGACATAATTAAGCCGCGACAGCAGACCTCCAACAATGTGGTATGTGCGACCACCTAAGCCTCAGATCAGTCTGTGCATGTGCGCAGTCTGCTCGAAGCCCAAGCTAGTCGCTTAAATATTCTATGAGCGTCAAGCCATCAGAAGAACACCATTTGGAGTTTCTACGGTTATAGCCCGTCTGAGTCTACACTTGCCAAAACACCACAGCGTCGCGGCTCATATGGCTGCTTTTAGTATGAAGTAAAATTATCTGAAGATTCCTCAGGACATACTTTTGATGTGAACTTTCACTCTAGAAGGGTCAAAAAATCCATTCTGAATGCGCATACATTTCTATCTTCTCTATAAAATAATGCAAAAGAACTATACTACCTCTGAACTAATTAAAATGCCTACATGCATGCTTTTTCAAGACAATTTATAATAATTTATAAAGTCACTTACTGTTCCAGACTGTTTATACCTCAATTTCTACGCTCTTTTGATACACAAATACAGTCTTCAACACAATTTAGCAAATGCTTCTCCAACCAAACACTTTCAAAGTTTATGTCACTTCAGTTTAAAGACACGCAATTAATTTAAAAGAGAGACACAATATTGCAATAATTCAGTGTATGCGCATTGCCTGCGAGAGACTAACTGCTGTAACCAGATAGGTTAAGCTAAATTTAGAGCACAGAAAGCTTATCATAACAGCCAGCCCCCGACATAAATGTACTTAAGCGCCTGGTCTTAAGTTTTGTATTTTCTAACGGAATATACCTTACCTTGAATGGAACTCATTTTTTTTTTAAAACGCTCATGCTATTACACCAATGTACTATAAAGATTTGCAAACAAGCATGCCCATAATACAAAAACATGGATGTAACGGTTAAGGATTGAGTCGAACAGCAGTGGGATTAATGAATATGTATCATTAATAGATAAATAAATTTTAGACAAACTGTCGCACCTGATTAAATTTATTTGTTACATATTAGACGATCTGTCGCACCTAACTTGATTTTTTAGGCAATGTGTCGCACCTGAAACACTTTTTAGGCGAAGTGACGCTTAGACGAAATGTTCAATCGACGAAATGGACCTTTCGACGATATGGCATTAGACGATATGGTTTTAGACGAAGTGTCGTGCAGCCCGCATACAGACTTGATAAGCATGTGTTACAGTGGGAAAATGCATGTTACACGAGTGATTTTTTGTTATATAAGGAACAATATATAGAAATAAAGTTTTTGTATTCAACAAAAACCACAAATATTGACAAAACATTAACACAAATAAATCAATTAATATGTTTACTTGAACTGTATTTAAGAAATAGATCAGCTCCAGCAGTGTTGTTGAGTAATAATTCACTGTTTGGAGGCCAGTTGTAAAGAAGATCAAATCACGAGCACGCTCGTACAACTGACCGACAAACAGTGAATTATTACTCAACAATTCACGCACTGGAGCTGATCTATTTCGATTCTAACACACAATAAACGACGAATACACGTTCGAAGTCTTCGGCTCCTTCCAACTTTCCGCCATTGCACTGAAGAACCCCCGTCAATACTTAGACTACGTCGCATACGTTTACATGTAATTGTAACGTCTTTCAAGCGTAAAAACGACGTTACACCATCTAACGCCATGAATGACGTTTCACACACTTTAGCTGTTAATTATTGTGCGATGTATCACAGTTTGTTACCGTTGGCTCTATAGGCGAAGTGTGTTAGAATAAGTATTTTACTACTAATAAAGTGTAATTCAACTTAATTCAAAATTTCATGTTACATGAAATAATTCGTTTTGTTACAGGGGTTACTTTTGTTATATTAAGTCATTGCTAATGTTTATACTGCTAAATTACGACAATACGTTTGCAAATAACATAACATACATTTATTTTGAAAGAATCTGGAATATTTACATGATTAAAAATGTATTTCTAAGGTACTGGTTGCTTATACAATACATAATGTTATTATCTTAACATTAAATGCCTTTTCTTCCTTCATGTAACACTTATGAGCTTTCCTGTATCAAATATAGTTGTTACAGTAGTAAATGTTCCATGGGTGATACACAGTTAAACTGCAAATAAACTAATAATGAATCCATTGACATATCAGGCGATCCAAATTTAGAAACTCTACAACAAGACAATGTGTATCTTAATCCTCCAACAACAAAAGTATTTCACACAATCAATACATACCACCTTTACATTAGGAACTATATGCAAAAGTTTTCTTCGTTTCACTTTCCACGTTGATAGGAAATGGCTATTCTTCAAAATTGAGCTAGGGAGTAACTGTTAAATCTCTGGGATGATACATTACTTTTGTGGAATAGGTTTTGTTACAGGAGTGAGTGGAAGGCTGTTATCAAAGTTTGACTATGATTTTAATACCTACTTGTTAGCAAAACACAGTATTATATTGTTGAAATGCACATTAAAACAGGGAACTGTCATCAGCAAAACAAAATTAGTAAATAATAATAGCTTATGTGTCCTCTGTGCTTCAAAAACATCGAAAAACTTGTCTGGCGACAATGAAAAAGGGCCACTCTGGCCTTTCTAAACCTTGAAGACCCATCTTTATAACATCCCTGAGTCAGAAAAAAAATAGATCAACATATTCAATAAAGTTATTTTAACACTCTAAGGCAGGAGTTGGGTCATGGTGGGTTCTGTTTCAAGAAAATTATCAAACTCAAGAATTTTGACGTAAATATATTATGCGGGCTAAATACGTAATCTTTTATATGGATCATTATTATAAACTTCTGATCTACTCTGGAGAGCTGAAATTCCTCAATTCTTAGACAATAAAAGGAAAAGTATTACCCTGTCTAAATCATATGTACACTACAATAAAACATACATTTTGTATTCTCCTTAACTATTACGGAGTATTGTTATTATTATCATTATTATGTTTTATCTTGGTTATCATTAAAGTATTTATAGAATGGGGTCCATTTTTTTCCAGAAATTTCGACATTTTATTATCGATGTTTGCTATAAACCTTTCACATTCAAATTTAACTTCAAGCATGGGAATAAATGTATTTATTTTTTATTGTTATCAGAAAAATTATTTTTGTAAATGTACCATTTTGCAACTGTCAGTAAGTAATTCCTTAATCAACCTTTCCCCTGATATGAAATAAGATATCCTTTGCATCCAAGATAATCCTTATACTTAAATTTTGTAACAGCCGTTTTCCTAGTGATTGTCAAACTTATTTGACTTAACCGCATACAACAAATAAATGTAAAAAATTTTGTGGCCCTAGTTTGCTGTATGAACACAGATCATCTTCAACTTTTCTTATTCTATATAAAAAGGATTTTGTAACCAAATTGTTTAATTTAATTTATATTTAAAATCCTTTAGAGAAGCTTCGTTTAAGTTATACCTAAATTATACATACATGTAATCCATTCCTGACCAACTATGTATCCAACTTCGTTCATCCATTTTTCTTGCCTACTAACTTGGCCTACTTGAATCAACTGGTCATAAAATGTTCTACAGCCTCGTTTATCTTGAAGTAAGTATTGAACAAAGAAATTACATGTAACATTATTTTTAGTCTGGATACATACATACATGTCTGTTGTTTATTATCATGTTTTCCAGTAATTTGGAATTTTCAGAATTTATTATTAGTAATCTAGAAAGGTACCGTTTATACCATAAGGGTCTTTTAAAACATCAAACTGATATATATTTCCATTTATATATATTTAGTCTTAAGTCTGATATATGGTCAATTCCGTGTTTGAACCAGTTAATATATATATTTTGCCATCTGTTTAAATTATTGTTGAACCAGATTGGTCAGCAAACAATTTGATTAATTGATTCTACTTTACACACATTACAGAGTTTTGTCCACGATTTAAGAAATCTTTCAAAAAAAAAAAGATTACTTACATTTTTACTAAGATCTAAAGAGTATCCAGATCCACAACCAAAGCGTTTTTAAAGTCAATTATTGACAGTGAATGCCATTCTATATTTTCAGATTTCTGGGGCCGGAATAACAATGCCTCCTTAAAGTTAAGGAAGATTTTAAGTTTAGTCTAGATTTTACAGTATGCGAAAAATAACGTTTCAAACTGATTCAAATAAAAAAAAGTTTCATTTTTCCTGCAGATCATGCTGATATCTTTGACCACAAGTACCCCATCGATCCAAACCATTTATTTAGCATTTAATATAGCATGTTGAAATATCAAGACTTAACTTAAGTCTTCCTTAACTTTAAGGAGGCACTGTAATTCCGGGCCCTGAACTTCTATACGGAGCCCAGAAATTTTAATGCATTAATAAATTGAGAAAGAATTACCATTCTGAGCTCACCTGCTCTACGTTTTTAACGCTGATACTTCATTTGATTCTATCTGGACCCCCATTCCACAAAAAATAAGATATTCAGGAAATAGTTAATAACACTATAAAGGAGATTAAATACAAAAGAAAAGATAAACAGTTAATCACAAGATGATGTAAAATATAAGAACAATCTTAACAACATTTGATAGTTATATAAAACAAAAGGGGTTTTCCAAAATTCGATCCAGGTATGTGCGACCTGTTTCAAGTTACTAGCTAACCACTAGGCTATAAGACCATTTACGAGGGTCATTTGGAAAGTTCTTATCATGGCATCATACATAACTCCACAATGCGTTGATTAAGTGCAATCAAATAGTACATTTTTGAAAACTAGAATTCAACAGCTACTTGATAGTTTATTTTTTGTCGAAAAAGCACTTGGTGGGCACGTGCAGCGCATGCTCAAAATGAGTAGGGGCTCATCATACTGGCGGAAATTTTAAGCAAAATACTTGGAAAAACGCAGGAAAATCAGGGACCTTATTTGCGATCATGATTTGACAAATTAAGGATTTTGTGCCAACTTATTTTTTATTAAAATATATATGCGATCACTGTGCGCACGACTACCGCCTTTACATTCGAAAAATGATGACTAATAGAGAAATGGTAAACATTCAAAAATGGGACTTTTTTTCGATTTTTCTTTATACTTTTACTATAAATTGTGTTACTACAGGAGCACGCAAAATGCCTATTGTGTATATGTTTTGCATTATTTGTAGCTAACAGTGCATAAACATCATTTCGTCGCGCAAAATGTGTGGCTTGTTTACTTCTGTATTCAAGAAAATTGTTCCTAACAACACTACCGCTACTTTTCAAGAAGTGGGTGGGTATAAGAACTTCCCATGTTATCGCATTAACCATCCCAAAATTGATGACTTTCTGCTCTCAAGGTAGTTTTACTATTTTCTTTGCCACTGTTTTCAATTGAAATCAACCAGAACGTCAGCTCATAGCTAAACTTACCCTGCCCCATGGGAAGATTATAAGAGTTATCTTCCCTTTGTTCTGGTTTACAAAATTTATTTTTGTTTCAATACAAAGAACATAAAGTGTGCTTGACAAAAATACCAACGCACATCATTTTTAAACTACTGTCAGTTATATATCTTCAAAATATGAGCATTGTAACATGCGATTTTTAGTTGAAAAATTAAGCGCATTGCTTTGCTTTCTAGACGGTTTTGGTATTGCTGTTGCGGTATTTAGCTATTTGAAACATCCAACTCGATCATCAATTGTATATAATAACTGTACCAGATTGTGGCCTACCAAACGGTACAAAATTATTTTATTTCACAAACTATTGTTAATGTTCTGCAAACTTTTCAAAAGATAAAATGTTATCTTTTCCACTGAAATTTTGCGTTTTCCATGATACAAACTGTACATGTATTCACAATAATATTTTTCGTGTCTGCATTATAATATTCTCATAAAATTTGTGCCTTAACATAGAGGAAAGATAGTTCTTTAAAATGATACCAAACATAATAGGGTTTGTAAATCGGTCACTGAGATAAAATACCATGCTAAGAACTTTCCAAATGCCCCTCGTACATTAATGAATTAATAGTAGGCTTATCTTCATAATGTTGGTAAAAACAAGACCAAGCGAAAACGCGCGAATATCACGAAGATTTTGGCGAAAATAAATCAGTGCCAGGCAATGCTGATATTGTTTGTCAAAATTGACCCGAGACATATGAATAATCAAAGACTTTTCACTTAGTCTTCGTGAATCTTCGTAAAAATTGCGCTTTAGATTGTTGTACAATTACTAATCTGAATGAAATAAATCACAATTCCCCGATAGTCTAGTGGATAGTCGGGTGTCCTTAGCACTCAAAAGATGTGGGTTCGAGACCAGTAGCATTCAAGTGTGTTTTTTTTCTACTTTTTTTTCGATTTGCTAGTTTGTTCGTCTTTATACTTGATTCTGCGCACAACTGGATATATTTATTTGAATTTGGCATGCGTTTATGTAATAAATACAGCACCATGAATAATTTCAATAAGCCTACATGTGATTAACTCTTTGCATGCTGTATAACTTTTGAGACTTTTGTTATCATCTGCTGAATTTTAATCAAAATAAACTTTTTTCAAAAATTCTTACGGGAACACTATCAGAGTGTCAAATGGTCTGTATCCAGATCAAAACCGACGTTCTGTTGGTACTGAACTGGGTCCAAACTATTTGCAAATGTTATCCGCTGACAAGAAAATAGTTGAGAACTAAGGGAATAATGAATACAAAAGCGGCCAAATACAAAAAATTTTAATGAAAGATGTAAAGCTCATAACAAGACGAGGTAAAATATAAGAACAATATTAACTTAAAAACAGAAAGCAATTTGACAATTATATATAAAAAAAGGTTCTTTCCAAGTTTCGATCCAGGTTTGCTCGATCTGTAAGCAGTCATCTAACCACTAGGCTATCAGACCATTTGCATTAACGAATTGACATTATCTTTATATTCTCTGTAAAAGCATGACCAAGGTCGGAGTACTCCACGAAAACGCACGAATATCACGAAGATTTTGGCGAAAATTAATCAGTCTAAGGTCAATTTTGGCAGACTATAGACTATAGTATTGTTGTTATTATTATTATTATTATTATTATTATTATTATTATTATTATTATTAGTCAACTCTCATTTATAAACAATCAGTATCGTTATGGCTATATTCACAGAAAATAGTGTATTTTGGAATTAATTTGATTAATCGTTCAAATTTCAAAGACCTAAATATTTACACAATAAAAGTGGCACCACTGCGTGATTCAAATTTAGTCAGGTCAAAGGCTAATCTTTATGAGGTGGCTATGACTTCCTTAGAAAGTAGTTATTAAGTGGTCCCATGAAGGGTTTATGTATTTATTGATAATATATTGATATTTATCTGAGTGAAGGAAATTTTGTTTGATACGGGTAAGTTCTCTTGTGGCTCCTTTAATCTAGTGAGATACTTAAACTGCCCCTTATCATTTAATCCGCTAATGAACTCTGTTGGACAGAAATATACGGCTTTTAAACCTCAAACAGCATAAGCATGGTGCCTGACCATGTCTGACTCGAAACCCGGACTCTGTTTGTGTTTTTCGGATGCTTGCTGTGCTAATTTCGGACTCTATCCGTGGCAAAGATAGGAGGGGCTAGATAAAAACGGTATAAATAATATTAATTAAATCACATTTATAAAAGTCATTCTGTGCATGAAATTTCCGAAACCCGAATCTTCCTGTTTATGAGCCTGATGTTTATTTAAGATTTTTATTACACGCTGAATACTTGATCTGTAGCCCAGTGCCCACTTAGACTGCTTTTATTTCTTTATTTTTAAAATAGTTGGGGTGGCTGGTTCACAGAAATTTACGTTCTAAGTAAATAAAATGACAATTGTTTGCTTTTGAAAGGGCAAGGCGCTGCTAACTGTTCAGAGCCCGGATTCTATCTTCTTGTTTTTCATTAGGGCAGGCACTGAACATCGCTGACTGTACTCTGCCAACGAAAATATCAAAATTGTTATAGTAGTTGTTCAATGGTGATAGTAGTTGTTCAATGGTGGTCATAGAACCGTTCACTTATGCACTTTTCCTATCTATTTTGCACCAAGCACAACTGAATTCTAAGTAAATAAAATGACAATTGTTTGCTTTTGACATAATCAAAAAGTTTTATAGTAGTTGTTCAATGGTGATAGTAGTTGTTCAATGGTGGTCATGGAACCGTTCACTTATGCACTTTTCCTATCTATTTTGCACCAAGCACAACTGAATCACAAATAGCATCCGGAAGACACAGATAGAGTCTGGGTTCACAGATAGAGTCCGATATGGTTAGGTATCAAGTCGAAATTAGTCAATATAGAAGCTCGTTTGTGTGAATATGAAGAAATGTGCTCAGACGTAATAAGTAGAAACTTTACATGGACTTATGCAGCTGTCATTTAGGTACCCATCTTGGGAAATGTTTCACTTTTTGTTTTGGCAGCTATACTAAAACCAAGTTCTAATCAGTCACCCTACATTTTTACGCTAGATCAGAAAGTGAAACATAGGGTATACAAAATTCATGTTTTTAAGTGAAGCAATACTTTGCCGAGACGCTACAAGTTATTTCATTTAAAATGACGTGTACTTCTTGCACGGACGAAGTAAGAGAAAAAGCTACCCTCATTTCAAAAAGTCACACTTTTTCTACTATCTCTTTGGGACTGTACACCATCATAAACACCCCTAATCAGAAAACCTTAAATAGCAGTGAATTGGGGGGAGAGCGTCAACCCCATAGAAAATTGATTGAGGGAAAGCGTAAACCTCGTAAAACTGAGCTTGGAGGAAAGCGTCAACTCCATGATGATTAGGTTTAATTGGGAGCAGTTCAAAAAACTAGGGGGAAAGCGTCAACCCCTGTATAATGATTGGCTCCTCAGCGGAGGAGCACTTGGTATTTCTTGATTTTTTCTGAAAGGCATCCGATATTGGGGTGAAAATGAAAGGCATACAGATCCTACACGTGTAACATATTATACTCACATAATATGAAGTGACAACACTTAAATATACAATATAGAATATAACTGTACATATGCTTGTTTCTATAGTTATGAGAAAACAAGTTGAATATACCCAGATATGGCTGTATTTATAAATAAATGCAGGAGGATGCTGGGGATGGGGGTGGGATAGGCAATTTCCAGTCCCATAATTGTGTAAATAACCACTGAGTTACTCTCCAGTCTGAATAAACTAATAACACCAAGCTAATGATTTGCTGACCATCTGGAACTTGTACTACAGAATACACATCCAGACAGGTTGAGGAAAAAGGGCAAGGAAAAAAGGGGCCTTTGTTCTGTCTATTAACTACAATTATAATATAATTGTCATATAAGAAGAATAAACCTTAAAAGTTTTGTTTCCATCGGACTCGTCGATTTTGCTACTCAACAACATAAGACAAACAATCTTTGCAGATTAATCACTGAAATTCAGCTTTAAGCTTGCAATTTACATAGAGACTTTGCACTGCTCTGTACGCTTTATTATCAGTGACACGGTATTGAAATTTTCAGCGATTATTTTGAGAATTGAAAAACCAATAATATAATGCTACCAAATCGATTTTTTAAGAACATATTTGAACTCTCACATTGAAACCGGAAGAGTACAGGAGTCGTAAACCCTTAATCGCCAAAAATGGACTAGTCAAGTGCTACTGTGTTTGGCCTATAGTGTTCAAATAAAATTAAGTGCATTTAACAATTTACCAGGAAATACTGGTGAATTTCAAAAATCTCGAAAAATTTTGAAAAATGCAACATTTCAAAAATGCGTTATAAATCCACCACAAGCAAAATTTCAATTGTTTGGTGTTTTTCAAGTCGGACAAACCTCAAAACCAGTTGTTCTTTCAAAAATCGATTTTTGCATTTTTAACCCAAAAACTTTGAAGTAAAAGAAAACGGTTAAAAAACACTACTAAACGTTTGCCCATTAAAATGCGCATATAAAGGCAAACAATCATTTCAATGTTATTTGCGTTTGGCCAGAAATAATGAGTTTGAAAAGTGACCGATTAGAGCTTGGTTTTAGTATATATATTGAAATGTGAAAAATCAGTAATTACTCACATTTTAGCTTAATTATAAACACTGATGCAACCACACCATGCATTGCATTTCATTTCATTATAATAAAAAAACAGTTATCAGATGATGGAGTTGTAGCGCCACTAGAGAAATTTGTCAATATACATTGTATGAGGGACTGGGTGGTAGGGAAACCTGAGTATCTTCTGTCAGTAAAATTTTCTTTTGTCTTTCTATAACTTTTGCGTTGCTCAATCATAACTTTATAATGCCTAATTTGCATTTTTGGGGGACTTAGGTTTTACTTTTCGTTTGAAAAAAGTAATAATGTAAGATTTCGTTGCTGATTTTAAAATGTCTTACAAGTTCCAAAATTTTGACAGAAAGTGCAACCGTTCGATATTGTTTTGTTAAAAAAATCAAAAGTAATTACATTTTGCGTTCATCAAAGTTTTATTCCAAATAACATTTGATAATCAACTATTGTGGACTATAAGATTTACTAATGTTTTCAAAAAGTACTGTTAATTCGGAAATTTTGCGAAGGTTCGTGAAAATAAAATCCTCGCGAAATGGCGAAATTATTCTGTCATTTACTGATGAAGATATATCATGTCATAGTCGCGAATTTTTACTTCGCAAATATGTCTTTTAACGCTTTTCGCGAAAATTTCCGAATTTACAGTATGTGAAAACCAAATGTTTAATAGATGCCTTACAGGTTCGGAAAAGCCAAACTGACCAAGTGTAACATTTTGATTTCTTGTTCTTTAAAATTAGTTTTAGAAGTTTTTACATTGTGTGTTTATCAAACTTTTCCCCATACGAAATTTGTAATTAAAGACAACGGTTTTCTCTTTTGCGGTATTATGTAAAATCCGCTGTTTTTGGTTCAGATATGCCAAACGCTAGTGAAACAGTTCTATTTTATTTTGTTGAAAATAATTTTTAAAGGTTATTACTTTTTGTCTAGATTAAAACTTTTTTCTAACGTAATTTGTAATAAATTATTATGGTTGAGTTTTTCCTCTTAATATGAATGTCTTTGCAAGTATCCACTGTTGATAAATGACTGACAATCTCAGAAAAAAACAAGTATATATGCATGCCTTTATCCACAAGAGTTTGTGGTTTGGGGGGGGGGGACTTTAATAAATGCAAAATGAAATAACTTTTGATATTTATTTTTTACAAAACGCTTTTAAACTGTTAGCAATGTTCATGTACATGTATCAGTAAGGAAATTAAACTAAGATAGATGCTTTATGTCGATAGGCCACAGAAATGACATCGTATCATTTGCGAAGACAGCAGTGGGTAAAATTCAAGTCGGTGGATGAACCTCCGACGACCCCGTTGCTAAAGTCGCTCGAAAAAATAACATAACATAATTGTATTTCATTAAACATACAAGACTGCTTATAGCATGTATAACATAACAGTGAGCAATAACGTGGACTTCGTTTCTCTTTTTTTCTGAAGAGCAGATCACATAACGTGAATATTTTTAATCTCATTCTCGCGAGACCTGACGATACCTCATCTAGATCTCTCGCATTTCGCCCTTTGCATCATGGGTAACTAGCGATATTTGGCTAGTCTCGTTCAATTCTCGCACTGCTGTAATGACCGAATTTATTGTTAAAAATAGCAAAAAGTTAAATTTTTGACAGTTTATCATTTCTCTTTTAGTCAATATTTTCTGGATGTAAAGCCCCGAGTCATGCAAGCAGTGATCGCATAATATATTTTTAATAAAAATGGCGGCTCAATCCCAGTATGCACCGAGCGAAAGGCGACAGGTTTGTTCGTGCTAACGAGCTTCCGGTGCGACAATGTTTTTAATCTACTATATATTTGTGTTTCTTTATAGCTTTCCGTTTCTTTAGCTTCCCAAGCATAGGAAATAGTGTCACCGTGTAGCAGTATTCTTGATAATTTTAAATGTTAAATTTTTAACTATAAATTTTGCTATATTTATTCATTTATTAATTGTGCTTTTGTTGAAAGTGTACATTTTACTAAAGCCCAACTTCCTCTTATTGGTAGTTCTGGCTCAATTTTGTATCTAACTCTTATCAGTTAACCACAGCCCTTTAAATTATCTTGCCAACCTCAAGTGGATGGCAATTATAAATGACTAAGTTTGCAACCTTGCTAAGTGGTGTAGCATGAGATAGCCCTTTCCATGAATATTACATCAAGATGTCACAACATTAAGAGGACACACGCAGCTCAACGCCATTCTAAAAGAATTGTGAGAGACAGTAAGAATCTAAGTTCTTTAGATATTTACAATTCTAAAACTATTTCTAATAAAAAAAACATACACATGAGCCCTGCCATGAGAAATCTGTCATAGAGATTAGGCTTATAGTTAAACTATAAGTTAAACTACAAAGACGACAATATTGAATTGCACATGAAACCAGTATCAGCCGCACTGGTACCAAATCGTACAGCCAGATTTTCTCACGTCATATATCATGAGTCCCAAATATTCACATCATACATGTATTCACAAACACACACATAAGCTTCATAGGGCAAACAGGTATGCAGTTCCATAAACACCTGTATCTCAGTGAGCGGAGATGGCGATGAGGTGGGTGTGTCATTTAATAGTTCATCACTTTCGTTTGAAACAGATACTGAAATTTTGCTTTCGAATGGCCACTGTAAGACAACAACCTCTTTAGTTAAGTGCTGAAAGATGACAAGCTCTTTTGAAAAGCTTATACTTGTCATTATTATCATTGCCATATTAATAAATTATATTATTTTGTTTTCAGACCTTACCTCAAGACTATCATGGGTTAAATGGGAAAGCCTCGGAGTTCATGGAAAACCTACATTACCATTGCCAGTATTGCCTGAGTAAAAAAAAAGTGTCAGTCCTCAGCATATAGGATAAACTCAGGTAACTTCGGACATCAGGTAAATTCGGACATACATTTGCAAACAGTGGAAATCCAGATGAGACGGCTCCTTATGAAGATTTTCACTGTTTGCTAAGTTATTTTTTTTTTCATTTCAATAATCAAAATATGAAACAGACAATGTCACTGTCCGAATTTACCTAGTGTCCGAAGTTACCTGATTTACCCCTATACATCTTTGAACAAGCCTGCCTAACTATCCAATGGGACTAGATGTCAAGTCAAGTTTCAACTTTCTTCGACGTCCATCCTGAGCCTTGGTTGAACGCACTAACTGGTCTAAATGGAATGTGCCTTTTGCGAGAGAAACCCAGATTTTAATGCATGCAAATAACAAAGGCGCACTTTACTTATTGTTCTCTGAAATGTACCTTGGCTATCTTGGCTAATACCTGTCCTCCGAGGTTATAAAACCATTTTCATGCTAAACACAACTGAACATGAATTTTATTGTGCTCAAAAAGAATAAAATATTAACAATTGCTGGCATTCTAACAATTGTCAGCATGATAAATACAGCATCTGAGAGTTTGAAAGCAAGGAAATTCCTTATTTTCAGCATTTTAGATCTTATAACCAGTTGCAATTCCATGCTCATTGGAGTTGGGCATGAAAAAGTATACCCGGAGCCTGGTCGTAATTCCCGAAGACAGTTTTCTCTCGCCAAAGCCTATGTGATTAAACTAAGTGTAATATATGTTTTAATCTGATGGCTCAGTTATAGCTGTGATAAAATAGTAAAATGTTTTCTGTGCCAAAATTTGCGTTTTAGTGACGTGTAAGTACGTGATATTCAATTCTTACCTTTACATTCGTTTGCACTGGATAAATATCATCATTAACACTGATCAACATTAGACTTTGCTTTGTTCGTCTCTTTGGTGAGAAGGTAAATGGCGTGACAACCTAAAAGTGGTTTATTCAATCTTATGTACTGGATAGCGCTCATTCAATTTGTTGTGATTTATACAACCATTTTAATAGATATTCGGACTAGTAAAAAGGTATAGAATATCAATTTTGTAAAGAAATGTGAACAGAGAGTGAAGTAAGTAAGGGTGCAAAGATCAGGAATCAATACAATCTAGTACCACACCTGGCCCAGGATACCAATGGGAAAGTGACAAACTCACAGCTGTACACCACAAACGAGAGCCAAGAGGTCAGCCCTTTTCCAGCAGGTGACCACAAGGCACAAATAAAAAAAAAGACGCGCATAAAGGCATAACAAACACAAGACAGAAAAACATAAAAAAACACAAAAGAAGTACCGCCTTGGAACAGTCAGTAAAATAATTCTTGTTGGCAAACCGGCATCCTCTTAAAACAATTTCACAATCTTTCGTCATTACATACAGTAAACAACGTACATGTTTCGTAAATCTAACGCAAAGGCTACGGAAAAATGGTGATAAGTGTAGGCAATGGCCAGTAGGTGGCATAATCAAAACCAATTCACCATCCTCAAAATCAAAATGGACAATAACTGAAATTTAAAAACTAAAGATGTCACTGAAAAGTCCTCAAACTTTCCAAGAACAGTATGATCTCAAAGTGACCTTAAATGACATTTGATCCATATAAGACTTGTGAATTCAAAGGTTCCTTTAAAATGGATAAGTCCATTTGTCATTTAAATGATATCTGTTGTAGACATACATTTTGAGCTTATTTTATATGTATATCCTCTAAGAGTCAGTGTATACCCTGTTTATACAGCGTCTGAACTGGATCTATACTGTTTGTCTACGCTCAATATCAGTCAGCCAAATGACAGATGAGATTGCTTTAATTGTGATGCAATATGGAAGATGGAATGGTCTTAGTCGAGACCAAAAGCTGATGAAATCTGTTAATTTCAAATAGTTAACTACAATTTTGATCGTCTTTTTTTTTTTTTTTTTTTTTTTTTTTTGTGGCTTTTCCATGGGTAGAAACCAGTACTGGGCCGGGAGGGTTTATGATTTGTGTGTTTATTATATGACAGGAACTCCCGAAGGCTCAACTGAAGGTGGTTTTATGGAGAAGCCGGGAATCGAACCTGCGACCCCTGGTTAACAAGGCATAGCGCTTATCCACTACACCACGGGGGCTTCTTAATTTTGATCGTCTTTGATGAGCCCCAGTACTATACAAAACTAGACTGCGGCTTCAGATTTGGCGGAAATTTAGCTGGATGTTAGAAGTTTTATTGTATATAAGTGAGAACAGAAGACTTTGACAGAGAGACGCATAACCTGAACAGATAACAAGTTTGTGACTTTTCTTGGGAAAGCTCCGAAATAATGATCAAGTGTGGCTTTATTAGAGATATTATTTCAACTTGTTTCTGTAGTACCTCTCAACACCAACAAGTTAACTCATCAACCACATAATACTAGAGGGCTTCTCTTGGAACTTTGCAAACCGAAAATTATACCCAACCCTTCATGCGACCTAAAATGATGTATCTGTCATCATTATTAGTAATTTGTCACCAAAGGACCCGGTTGTATGGAGTGTTAGTGTAGATTATTAATTTAATTCGCACTTACGGATTCGCCACAACAACTTTCCACCATTTTCCCTCTTTCCCGTAACCTTTTCGCTAGATTTACGCAACCAGTACGTTGTTTACGGTGCCTGTGTGTAATGACGGGTCAGTGTGAATTTCACAAATTCCCAAAGCCTAATAAAACCTATCCGCAGAGTGACCTATATGCTCAGATAAGCAAACGGTTCAGCGTATCGTGCAAAAGCGCATTTTTTTGCACCCGTAAGGTATACAGCTGGAATTTTGAATACTGATAGTCTAAATAGCGCTTGGTATGAAACCACTGTATAGCAATGCAACCAGAATTGCATTTTGCGGAAAAATGCAATATATGTAAGCCACATAGGTCAAGTTAAGCAATCTTTATAGCATAGAAATTGTGATGTTTCCCTTATCAATATGTTAGAAAGTGTGTATTTGGTTTTCAAAAGAACCGTCTCATTTAATAGGTCCATTTAAGTACCCACAACATATGTTTTGGTTGAGAAATAACAAAACTAATTTTCCATTATGCACTCTTATCTGGATGACGGGTATGAGAAGCCGTTTGACTGTCAGATAATACAATAATACACTATCAAACACATTTAAAAGTATAGGCAGTCATTTGTGCACCAAAATAATCTTCCTAGGGACATTTTTTTCATTACAAATACTATGTGGTTACATTTCTGCATCTCAGACGGGGACAAACAGGTTTTTCATGGTGAAATGATAATAGTTGAACGAGTTTTTTTTTTCATCTTTATTTTACCACTGCTAAATGAAATTATTGTTTTCAGAAGATAAAAAATCTCATTGGTCCTTACAATGACCTTCTGTTTCAAAACTGTTGTAAATATGGAAGATAGATAGATACCCTTTTAACCTTGATAAATTTCATTTGTGTGTTAAACTGCTTTTAAGTTGCCCATAGTATCTAACTACGCACTAGCTAGCATGGACTAAAATTATCGTGGTATAAGATTTTTACATTTCAGCTACCGTTTCTAGTTTTTCAAAGAAAATAAAATAAATTGTCTTAACTTGTGTCTCAAACGTCTGTCTAACAGTATGCAGTGTTTAAACGCATTCAATTCAAAATGTATTTATTTATGTAAAAAAAATATGCAATTCAGACAACTTCAGCGGGAGGATAAAAGTGAATAAGTAAGCACGCAATTTTCTTACGAGATATGCTTTCAAGCAATATATAAATACTTATCAAATACATTCCTGGGCAATATGCAGTTTTAATGAGATGTGAAGCAAAGAAGTCTATAAATTTTATTCCAAAATCGGGGTGCCCTGATCTACATGCTTTAAAATCAATAAGCAGTATTCTTAGATGACCACCACTGCTTCTGAGGTCTACGCCGATGTTGTTTTATTATATCAACTCAATTTTTTTCAATCCCAAACTTTTTTGATAAAAATATATGACATTTTGAAAAATAATATTTTGACATGTTCTTGCTGGGCTTTCGTAGAAAATTGACTGCTCTGGCGTTATGCAAGTCGATCGAGTCTGCTATACAGTGGTTTCAGATACACCATAGAATTACCTTTGTAACCATACAAAATCCGGCTGTATACATTTCGGTGCAAGGGTTAGCATTTTTTCTACCTTGGTTCCCCGACTATAACTTGAATGGCCTTTATGCATGAAATAGTCGCATTGAAAGCTTGAATGTATCATACAATTAAAACGTTCTGTCGGTCCTCATCTGGCAAAGGTTAACAGCGGATGACAAAAGTCGCCTGTTAATAAACCTAATGTATATCTTTAATAGGGATTTATGAAAATATCTTCCCAAATATGTAAAGACTAACTCCTTTTAACCCAAACTACTAATCACTCAATGTAAAATTTCTCATCCTTTGGCTTTAATTTATATACCCTGTAAAAACGCAAAATCAAACGATACTTTCATAATTTGGATTTCATTGAATATTCGTTACAACAGTAACATTTATTTAACTAATGTAAACTCGGAAATTATTGCGAGGGTTTATTTTCGCGAAACTTGGCATATGCGAAGTTTCGTGAAAATGAACCCCTCACGAAATGGCGAGATCACTTTTACTGATATAGGTATGCCATGCCATATTTGTGGGAGCGCAGTTGCTCAGTGGTAGAGTGCTTGACTCGAGACCGAAGGGCCGCGGGTTCGAGCCTCGCCGGCGTCACTGCGTTGTGTCCTTGAGCAAGAACATTAATCCTAGGTTAGTACTGGTTTAACCAAGGAAGACCCGCCCCTTTATAACTGAAAGATTGTTGATGGGACGTTAACAATCAAATCAAACAAACATGCCCTATTTGCGAATTATTAACGTCACAAGCATGTCTTTTAACGCTATTCGCAGGAATAAAATTCTCGCGAAAATTTCCGAATTTACTGTATATTCCTGCTAGTGACAAATATTTCGAATTTGAAAACCTTTGAAAACTGGTTGGACCCAAATAAGGCCTGGCACAACAGCAGGCTTGATCTGAATTCAAAATGTTTAACACGCTGTTGCTATTCTAGAGGAGTTTATTTAAAGAAAAATAAACATTAAAATTGCCCAGTACGCAAAGCTATACAAGCGTCATTTATTTAGAAAACCAGTGTTTGTTACCAGTCCGAATTAAAACGAAACATCCACTGCTGTCATGCCAAGCAAGAGTGACAGTGACGTAAGATTTTGTTTACAATTGCTAAGTAATACATTAATTGTACACTCTGCTTGAGCTAACGCGAATCGATAAATCACTTGTGTACTAATCCTATCCTAAGGATAGGATTAATACACAAGTGATCTATCGATTATAAGTAGCTGGTACTTTTGTAAACAAACATGACGTCACTGTCACTTTTGGCTGGCAGGACAGTAGTTAATGTCTATTTTTGTCTTTTTTCTCCAGTTTAGGTAAACTACTTGGTGTAATGATTAAATTATCTGTATCATCATTTGATATAAGATCCTGTTTCTTTGGATGACAAGGCCTATGTTTGCTTCTCTTTATCTTACGACCCTTGAGTTCATCACTACTCTTTTTCTTTGGCAACACCGTTAAAACCTGTCGTTTTGTTTTACGCACCGATTCAGCAAGATCAGCAAGACAAGTATCTGACAGAAAACTTGCCAAATCCTCGTGAAAAAAATCCTGTTTATTTGATCTCATTTGTTCCCTTCTTTTACAATATTCTAGGTATGGGGAACTAGAAGAAAACTCACATACAGAATAGTCATCTCTTGTCTTTTGGTTGTCTTCGCTATCGTTCTTTGATTTCTTTTTCTGTGAGTAAATCCTAGTCTCTTTCATGATTGGACATTCAAGTTTTTCTCTGTGTTTTGCAACAGCCATTTCATCAGTCCGTCTCTTACTTTTACTGTAGGATTTTATGTCTTCGCTTTGAGTGTCCTTTTTGGCATTTCGATCAGATAATTTTACCTCACATTTTACTCGCAGCTTAATGTTTTCATCTTTATATACGATGTTAACTTGTTTGTCTTTGCCACGGTGACTATTTTTTCCATTGTTTGTTTCTTTGCATCCTATTTTCTTACAACTGTTTGTCTGGTTTTCTTTGCACAGATTTTCGTGTGCCCAACTCCTTTGTACTGGCTTAATATCTGTGACATCAGAACAAATATGTATCTCTGAGATATTAGTTTCATCTAAGTGATAATTGGATACCTCTGGGAATCGCTCTTCAGAATCACCATTATCCGCTGTAGTTTCTTGCCTTTCCGTGTTATTACTTTTATTACCTTCCTTTATGCCACCGCATGTAGAACATAATACCTGTTTGTGTGAGAAAGGTGTTGGCAGCACTTTGAGATAAGCTGGGTCTTGTTTGTCGAAAGCAAATGGTGATGTGCAGTTACCAGCTCGAACTTGAATACTCCTTAATTCATACTGGTCCCTGTTTGATAGCTCCTCGCTCTTAGTTTCCTCATTTAATGTATGTTTGTTGTGTAATAATGAAGTTCCAGAAATAGGAGGTAGCTGAATCGGTTCTGAAAGGCGTGGAATACATTCATCAAGGTTTGTTGGTGTTGTACTCAACGCTCTACGAAAACTTGACTCGTTTATTTTGGGCAATGTTAAACACGTTTCATTGAAGCGTTTGGCCTCACTTGGCTGTAGATTATGAGCTTTTGTTTCTGAAGCAGCTTGGGGATCTAGCTCTTTTAGTTGTTTTCCTTTTCCATGATGTCCTTTTCTATGGTGAAGACCAGACGACATCCTCCCAGAAATACTCAGACTCTCTCGATCAATGGATGTTTTTTGTTTGTCTTTACCAATATCTTTCAACTGTTTTGCTAGACTCTCTGTCAGGTTTATACGTTTTGTAGCGTTGATTGATGACAAAAACTTCTTATGCATGTGCAAACTCTGACTCTTTGATATTGGCACATTGTGATTCATCACTGGTGAACTTGTTGTTGATTTTGTTAACCTTATAGTTACTAAATCAGCTTTGTTTTTAATATCATTTAAGAACGGGTTTCTGTTATATTTACTTCCTTGAGCTTTGAATGCATTCGTTTCGAATTTCTTACCATTTGGGTCTATTGTCTCACAACTTAAAAATGGACTATCAGCAGCTGACTTACTTTTGAGTTTCAGTAAGTCACTAGGGTCGCTGTATTTCTTTGATTTCAAACTGCTTGACAATTTAGAAAGTCCAGACGGTGTTTCAGTTCGTATATTCGTAGTACTATTTTGTAATTTACATTTTTCGAAAGGTGAATCAGATTCTACTGGATGTAGTATTTCAGATGTAGAAATCCTCAATGTATCTTGATCAGCAAATGGTCTAAGTTTTGTAGACCAGGCATTGAAATCCTCCATGGTAAATGTGTTTTTCTGAATGCTGCGTTTTTCTTCTTTTTCTGTGACACTTCTATGATTTAATGGCGTAAAATAGTTATTTTGCAGTTCTTGATTTTTCATACGTTTCTTTGCAAGTTGAAAAATGTTAACATCGTCCTCTAAACAACTAATATAGCTTATTTTATCTCGAAGTTTTTCTGATGTCTTCAGTTTTTCCTCTGATGTCTCGACAGCTCCATGATTTTCCACGAGATCACCAGGTGTATCCTCATCTACAGATATGGTGCTACTACTTTCAAACACAGTGTCTTCAACTACCTCACTTGTATGTCCCATGGACTTGTGTTTATCTGTGTTTTGTGTTTGCCTTGATGATTTTTCATCAGTAGATAAAGGATCAAAGTGAATGTCAGCTTTGTTTAATACTAGTAAGGATCTTAATGTATGTTTTGGTAATTTTTCATCAGATTTTGTTTTCTGTACAATATTTGATGTATTATCTGGTGGCAGTGTTACATCAGAAGAAATTCGTGGAGATGTTGCTGAGTCTCTTTTCGTAACAAATGCTCTAAATATTGTATTTGCATCACAATCTGGAATACTTTCATCACATGAAACTGGTCGTTCTATATTTAGTGCTGCCGATTTTGTTTTCTCCCAGTCACTAAGGTTTTTATGCGTAACATCCTGATTGTTCTCAATAATCTTTGCATGACAATTGTTTTCCAAATAAGGATCCTTTGTCAGTTCTTCAGCTACCTTTCGACGGCAAATCAAATCGACAAATCTTTTGACAACTTTATTTTCTACCTTTTCTGAACGTATCAATCCTTGAAGAAATCCCCTCCAGAATGCATTTTTCATGTCTAAGTTTACGTCATAGTCTTTGAACCTTCTTTCTGTTAGGTTGTCAAGAACTGCATCACAGTCATTGATTGGCTTTTCACTATTTTCCAAGTGTTTATTATCAGGATCGTCTTCAGTTCTGTCAATTAAAGCGAGAAGTTCCTGCTCAAATTCATCATGGTCTATCATTTCTTCGTCTAGTTCAGGAACTGTAGGTGAATCAAGTTTTCTACACCTGCAACAGAAAAATGAGCCGTGACACGTGATTTCCAACAATGTGGTGTTTGACAAGTGTAGACTAAGACGAGCATGTGCAGCCTCCTTTTAAGCTTAGAAACTCCAAATGGTGTTAGGTCAGTAGCTTAACACTCATAGAATATTCAAGCGACTGGCAAAGGCTCTGATCAGACTGCCCGTATGCGCAGACTGGTCTGAGCCTTTGCTGGTCGCACATACCACATTGTTGGAAATCTCATGTCGCGGCTCAAGTTACTAGTAGCTTTACTGGTATATGCAGCATAACCCGCTATAAGCATCGCATTTGTGTGACATATGCATATAGTGCAGACTTGGTTGCTTTGCTTAGTTTGTCTTCCTGGTGTCTAGTGATTGTTGTGTGGCTCTTCCTCGTGGTGCCATGGGTTTGTCTGCAGTTTGTGATTGTGGTATTTCCTGATCATACTCACTTACTAGTTTTAATCCAGACACCGCATCATGCGGTGATCTTCAGTGTTTGCTTACAGCATGTTCTTTTTAAAATTTGGGTTAAAATAAAAAAAAATAAACCAAACACTGGAAATGGGCTGATTATGTAGATTTGAACTAGAACATGGGAATTTGGTCTAATCGCATATGGGGCCTCGACGCAGCGCAAAACATATCTTCAGGGTTTTAGAACAAAGCGAGATTTAAACTAGCCTGCTAAGCTACAGAAATAGAATTTCGCTCGTAACAATACAAGATATGATACCTTCCAATAAGCGAAAAACGAAAAGCACTGATCAGACTGCGCGGATGCGCAGGCTAGCCTACGCTTTGGTTCTTCGCAAACATAAAAGACAGGTTTTCTTGCGTCGAGGCGCATATGCAACCAGTGAAAAGCCCAGACGAGTCTGTGCAATCACACAACTTCAGAGGCTCGCCAGAGCCTTCGCTGCTAGCATACACAAACTTTAAGGTAAATTAAGTTTCAGGCTAATGTGTAAGCCATGTTTTAAGAATAACGTTACACATAATTTGATAATTACCAAGATCGCATGAGCTCGCCCATTTCAGGGCTGGTTTAAGATTTAAGTGGGCAGAATTATGCATGTGACCTACAAAACTTGCCTACGCACATCTACTTATGAACTAGTGTAACAATTGCTTCAAACATGTATTCTGGAAACTGTGTTTCTTGGAGCCTTCAAAATATATGTTTTAATCGAGATGCTGAAAATATTCATTTTTTAAACGGCTAACTCCTAAGTGTAATTCAAACTACTGAAAATTCGAATTCTAACACTGGTCCCGAGGACTATGAAAAAAAACTATAATTTTATCTGAGAATTGATTCATATAAGAATGAATGCATAGGACTATTAGAGTCTTCGTTATTTGCTCTTGAAATCTCACACGAAATGTCTCGCAATCTGTTGACAATGAACAAAACCCATTCAATAAGCCATATGTCGTAACACATGTTTCAAAGAGTCAACGCAACGACATTGGTGCCTTTTGTCAAACACATAAGATAAATAGTTAAGACGTAAGAAAAGTGTTTTCTACAAGAGTAGAAACTAAAGATACTCAACTCTTATTTTAACACTTGATCAGGTCAAAAAACAAACGCTTCATCAAATCCTGGTGGCCCAGGCATTCAATATCCATGCACATATTAAAGGATCAGCGCATGTAACATCGCTGTGACCATGAACAAGTGAGCAAGGTCACCAAAAGTATTAAAATCTATTAAATGTTGGTAAAAATCGAACTTCTACATATACATATTACATGTATTCTATGTTCAGTATCACAGTGACCCAGACTCTACGGTAAAGGCCAGCCAAAATCTGAATCTGTTTGCTTCGTACCACTGCTGTACGTAGGTGAAAATTAGCAATTTGTTGAATAATATACAGAAACCAAGTTCTTATAGGTCACCTTACATTTTTACGTTAGTTCAGAAAGCGAAAAAACATTTATAGGGTATACAAAATTCATGCTTTTTAAATGAAGCAATGCTTTGCCGAGAATCTTCGAATTATTTCATTTAAAATTGACGTGTACTGATGTTAGAGAAAAGGTACCTTATTTCAAAAAGTCACACTTTTTCTACGATAAAAACGATAACACAGAGCCCTTATCAATTAAAGTTTTTTTTCTGTTTGAAGATGTTACTGGCTACCGTGATATAAGAAGAATAAACCTCAAAAGATTTGTTTCGATCAAACTCGTCGTTTTTGCTACTCAACAACATAAGACAAACACTTTTAGCTTTAATTCAGCTTTAAGCTTGCAATTTACATAGAGAATCTGCACTGCTCTGTGCGCTTTATTATCAGCGACACGGCATTGAAATGTTCAGCGATTATTCATTATCACCAGACGTCACCGTTCGTTTTTGAGAATTGAAAAAACAAAACATAATGCTACCAAATCGATTTTTAAACTCTCGCATTGAAACCGGAATTGTACAGTAGTCGTAAAACTTTAAATCGCCAAAATGGACTAATCAAGCTCTACTGTGTTTGGCCTACAGTGATCAAATAAAATCAAGTGCATTAAACAATTTAACAGGAGCTTCTGGTGAATTTCAAAAATCTCGAAAAAATTTGAAAAATGCAACAATTTTAAAAGTGCGTAAAAAATCTACCATAAGACAGACCACCTCAACGCCAATTTTATAAAACTACTCTCAAAACCATTTTTTTTTTCAAAAAATCGATTTTTGCATTTTAGCCACCCAAAACCTTTGAAGAAAAGAAGACTGTTCAAAAACACCGCTAAACATTTGTCCATTAACTGCACATATATAGGCTAAAATTCATTTAAGTTTTATTAGCTTTTGGTCAGAAATAATGAGTTTGAAAAGTGACTGATTAGAAATTGGTTTAAGTTTATATATATTCATGTCCAATGAAAACGCACCACTGTTCAGATACGCATATTTGTGGCCAATCAAAAGCTATATAACATTTTGTTATTTATGAGTATTATTTAGGACAAATGCAATGTTTTCGCACAAAAATTTCAATTCCAGTGACTCCGTTAACACACGACGTAACGCCAGCCTCATAATTGCGTTAATCGCATTTTGGGCGTATACAAGACGACCCCAAAATCTCGTTTGAATGTTTTCTGTTTACCAGTAGATCCCCTGTCATTTCGCCAAAACTTTGACAGTTGTGACGCAACACCTAACGCTACACTAACGCGAACAATGTCATTATGTAAGCTTAAATATGGTGTGGTCCGACAAAACTCGACGTAAAATGTTTTATTGCGGTTTCTACAGTCCTAGTCTTCTACACAATGCTTATTTCCGTCGTACAAACTCACACACATGCAAAACGTCATACAAATCCTCGAAAAATTTGACGTTGCATCATTGACGTCAACTTTGAGCGCGTCGCCAGCCATTGTTCGCAACGCTAGCGTTTTAAATCTTCTAAAAATTGTGTTAGTCTGTAAGTGCGAGTATTATGTAACATTACGTTCAACACAGATACTCTTAGGTTTGTGTATACAAGCTTTTAGAGATTGACGTTTATCAAAAAAGCGTTGATACCTACGTTCTGTCGATGTTAACGACCCGCTACACGAGCAAGAAATCTTCTTGCTACGACCCTGTCGTAATTTTGTTTCCGTAAAAGAAGGATTCTTGGAATGTATCGATTTTACGCCAAGTCAAAATTATGCTAGTGACGTCACATCGTGACGTTATAGCCGCTTTCAAGGCAAAATGACTATTCCTGGCTATCAATTTAGAGATTCCATTCAATTGCTACAAAGAAAAATACGAGAATAATGCTTTTGAAAATTCGGACACATTCGATGGCTGATTCTGTGACTTTCTGATTTGACGGTTGTTTTGTTAAATGCTTCCACCACGTCTCATCAGTGATCATTCCGTTTTAAAGACCTACCAGTAACTTACGGAATTGCTACAGTACAATAAGACGCAATTGCAAAAATAAAATGTTATGTCGTTAAAAAGATATAGTCATTTTTGTAGGTGGTGCGTTTTCATTGGACATGAGTATATGTATCGTGCAAGAAATATCCCACCTCCGCCTTTAGTTGGAAAACAAGTAGAAGTTAACACCTAAAAGGATGGCAGCTGAGCCGTGACATGAGATTTCCAACAATGTGTTATGTGCAACCAGCAAAGGCTCAGACCAGCCTGCGCATACGCGCAGTCTGGTCAGAGCCTTTGCTAGTCGATTGAATATTCTATGATTGTTAAGCTACTGACTGAATGTCATTTGGAGTTTCTAAGCCTTAAAGGAGGCTTCACATGCTCATCTGAGTCTACACTTGCCAAAATGCCACATTGTTGGAAATCACATGTCGTGGCTCATTTGTATGTTTGTGTTGAGGCTTTACGTCCCAGTCAACAAGTTTACAATTATTCAGTCTTCCCGTGTTAACCAGTACTAAGTTGAGGATAAAGTGTCTTGCTCAATCATTTTTACAGCGCAACACAACCAGCATGTGTGAAGAAGCAGAAAAATACCTGTAGAGGGACTTTACTTCTCTGTCGATGTTAGAAACCATTCCTAGCGTCACAGAATGTCCTCGGATAATCCTGTTAATCCGATTCCTGATATCATTGAATCCAAGATTAATTCTGGACGACCTTGACCTATAAGATCTGCCATATCTCACTGGACTTCTCGCAAACCTGTCATGTGATAGAAACAATGGAATCAATTTTATCGAGGGGTACAGGTACCGGCCTAGTGTCTGGGGCCACCATCGGTCCACTAGCAAAGACATTTGACTGGTGGGTTGATCGTGGCCCGTTTTTGCATACTTTCTGGGCTTAGAGTGGTATGAAAACGACAATTTAGAGTCGAAATTTGTTTAAATATCGAGATTGTGTGTGTGCGTGTGTGTGTGTGTGTGCGTGTGTGTGTGTGTGTTTCAAATTGTATTCTTGTACCACCAATATGGACAATCGCCAATTACGGTTGTCTCATCCAAACCATGTTTCATATAAAATTCGACTTCGAGTTGCACTCTGATTTCTAAGTAAATGTGTTTGCAATCCTGCGTGGTAAATGATCAATCATGTTTGAACTTTGGTGGTTATCTATTGTCATTGTCTCAATCAGTTAAATATATCAAGTAAGTATATATACTGACGGGCTTTAAAAACGCTACACTAGGATAGAGCTTTAATGTATGTCTCAAAAAAGAATGCAAGGCAATTAATTTGAGTGTATAGTAAAGAGTGTGCATTTGTGAGTAAGACATGAAAAACTTGTCCACTTCATATTAATTTAAAGCATTGAAAATGTTAACTATTTATTTATTTATTTATTTTTATTTATACAATATTTAAAGAGGTGTACACTTTTAGCTGAAATAGCCATTCTACCAAGTGGCCCTCTATAACAAAACTATATACATCAAAACATTATTTACAAATTGCACATGTTTTAAAAGGGTGCATGGATGCATTAAACAGTTCAAATACATCTTTAAAGCTTGAAATAGCACATTCATTGAAAATTATCTGATTTATAATAATAACGAACCAATCACAACAATTACCGAACTCATGTCACAAATATCGAATTTAATACCGTCCGATAGGCGGAGACTCAATCGTGCCTGAGCCTTCACCCAGAACAAATAAGGCCCCGCTGATCACTCAAAAGTGCAAATAGCAGAAGGCAAGGCCCAGGCCAAAAAAACTAGTCTGTCGAGTAGCTTTTCAGTAGCATATCTGCACACAAATTTCCGCAGAAACTCATCATCTATTACTGTAATCTGCATGGATTATTTTGTCAACAGATAACTGTTATAGATAAACAAAGTTAAACAGGCACTCATTAATCTTCGCCATCATTCGGTCACGTTCGGCGTGTATTAGCTATTTTAACAAGCAGCTTTCAGCAAGGTCGTCTAATAATGCTGAGGCAGTGGTGTAGTGGTAAGACGACTACCTCTTATTCCGGAATGCGAGAGTTCGATTCCCACTGGATATAGTTTTTTTTATTGGCATCATTTTTAATTTCATATTTTTTTAGTTATGATATTGTTTCTTGTTTATTTTAATTTTGATGGATAGTTGACATGATGTCAGTTTTTAAGACTGATAAGAGATAATTTATAGTCGGAAGAGGATGGCGGTGGGTGTAAAACTCCTGCACATTGTTTCTGATAACAACCTCATCAATGTCGTCCAGAGATTTGCATTGTCCCCGTTTCGAATGTTGCGGCGAAGAAAGTGTAGCGGTTTCTCATAGTTCTTTTCGTACTCGGAAAACGGTTCTTCTGCTGACCCCAGTTGCCTGAATATGATGAGCTGTCCCGCCCTGAGTGTTTCTCGAAATAGTTTGAAACATTAGCTATGAGCAGTTTGTCATTAGATTTTAAATGTTTTAAAGCTTTATCAGTAGACATCACAGTTTCTAATTAATATAATGCTTTAAAATGGATTCTATTACAAATACTTTTACACGTTAGTCTTGTAAAATCGTGCAAGTCATGATTTATGATAAAAAATGAAAAAAATAAAAATAAGCATATTGTATGTCGTGAGACTCGAACCCACGATCTCAATGTTGACAGCTATACGCTCTATCCAAAGGGCTAAGCGGGACGGTGATGGATACAAGATTAGAAAATACATCACTCTGAAATCAATACTTTTCATAATGTTTACAAATCTAAAATTAGTTTTACGGAGATATACGAGTTTATACGGCATATTCATGAGTGCCAGTTTAACTTTGTATAGCTATACTGATGCGCGGTATAAACAAAGTGTCCTGCGTAAACAATTTATGTTTTAAATTGTGCTTTCAAAGACGTTTTGAAACTTTTTAAGGAGGGTTTAGTTCGGATTGACTGTGGTAGTGCGTTCCACAATTTTGAGGCAGAGTATGAGAAAGAGCGGTCATATAACGCAGTACGTGATCTAGGTATGGAGAGAAGTCCATTTTCAGATGACCTTAATAGGCTACAGACTGAAGGATTTGAAAAGTGAGTCGGTTTACTCAAAGGTATAACAAAAAGGTAACGATGGTTTCTTGTTTACTGAAGCGTAAGACACACATTTCTGCCGTTGAAGGATTAAAAATGCTGTGTTCATAGTAGTTAAGGGTGCTGAAGTATATAACTTATTTCTTGAAACGTTGATAAACTTGTCAAAAATGAAATGTATGAGTATCTTGACACATATATATTACAGGAGTACTTATATCGATGAAATAAAGTTATTTTTGCCTCTTTAAACTTCACTGATTTCCGTAAGGTGGACATATGGCGAAATTTGATTTCTGTGGTATTATTTCTTTCTAGATAGAAATTTGTGCTCAGTGGGACTCATTGTGTAATCCTCTGCTGCTGTTGTATAAAATATTAGTTTTTGATTTTTTGAAGCTTTTGTGCTTGAAGCTGTATTTGGCCTAAAGATTCAAATTTCCGGATTCCTGACCGAGTTGATGAAATAAAGATCAAAACTAATTGTAATGACTGTACCTTAATAAGCTATGTAAAACTAAGCTTTCAGTGAAAATTTCATCAAAATTGGACGAAAAATAACAAATTTGTGGTACTTTCTTGGAAAAATTGTGAATAAAAACGTCATTGTCATCGACCGGAAGCATTTTATCAAATACTGACCTGTCTGATTTGAGCACTGTGGGTACATGTGACATATTTGTTTACCAAATGCGTCACAGAGTCATGTGATTCGTCCGATTGGCTGATTCAATATTGTTTATCAAGCGCGTCATCACGTGTCAATGAAACGGTTTCAATGAAAATGCCATGCGGAGAATGTTTTCAAAAATGTTTTAGTGCAAACAATATGATCAGTCTATGGCTGAATACCGTAATACCTATCATTGTTATGATTTGGCTACCCAATATGACCAGATACCTCCAATGAAGGATTATCTATAGGCATTTAACGCTTGTTACTTTTTAACGTAGGTGTCTTGAGTAATGCGCCCAGCGTAACAGCACAAACCCGACTTTTCAGTCGTGATGTCCCATAGCAGACAGGTCGATCCTTTAGTATCGCACATGCGCAGACAATGATAAAAACGTTGGTTGAAGATCCAAGGTTCCCCTCGATCTTACCAAGGAAAATCGATATTGCTAATTTTGTTAAATGTGCAACTACAACACAATTACATGTAATAGCTTTAATTTTCACTATATCTGTATTGTATTCTGTACTTACTTAAGCCGAAAACACAATTGTGTTAGTACATGGTAGAGATAATCTATAAAATGAGCAAACCATATAAAAAGGATGATCAACTAGGAAAAGTAAGAAAGAGGGCAAGATCAGGAATCGATACAATCAAGTACCACACCTGACCCAGGATGCCATATGGGAAAGTGACAAGCACACAATTAGACATCACATCGAGAGCCAAGAGGTCAGCCCTTTCCCAGCAGGTGACTACAAGGCATCAATAAACAGACGCTCGAAAGCATAACAAACACACGACAGAAAAAAAAAACACAAAAGAAGTACCGCCTTGGAACGGCCAGTAAATATATTTTATTGGAGAGCTTAAACCAGCTACACGGCGACAACCTCCATGAAGTCCATGATAACATGGTCGAAACACTCTTTTTATTTTAAAATAAAAATGTTCGATGTCTGATTTGAAGTGAGACCAGAAGAGCACTTATAATGACTCGTGGTCAAGAAGCCCCAAAACAGGTTGAAAAAGTGCACTGCTTGGTAATAAATAGGGTATATTTTTATGGATGGCATGATATTTATTTCATCTCGTGAAGCGAAAAAGGTATATATCATTCGTGGCTTCACATTTTGGAATGAATATGACATGATTTCTCTTGTTTACCTCATTGGGGACGTTTCTAGGTTTTCCTAATACATTTTATCATAAATATTTTGGCAAGAGTATTGGCACAATTGAAAAACTCAGTATTAAGTGCAGATTAATAATTGAAAATGTGTACTTATGGATTCGCCTTAACAACTTTATAATATTATTTTTCGTAACCTATATGTTATATTTACGAAACCTTTGCGTTGCTTCGAGTGCCTGTGAGTAGTGCAAAACAGTGTGATCTTCCAAATCTGAAACCACTGTCCTTGGAGCTGGGGCTAGGAAAATATAAAATTCCGCATATCTTGACAATTTTATTACCTAAATGCACCTTACGACCCAATTAAGCAAATGAATACCCAAATTTTGTGCCTTTGACCGCTTATAGCGTTTGAAAATCCGAAGTGGGTTGAAGAAAGTCAACGATGAAAGCAGAGTTAATCAAATACTATTCTATATTTTCACATGTAAAATACAACCCTTTGTGATTTTTTTCAAACATATATTATATTTAATAAATATATGTTCCTTGCATTTTATTACTATTTATATAATAAACATTAATTAGACATGTTACATCCAAACACATTACAGGCATAATGGGTATCAGTGTTTGGTCTGTTCATGTTGTTCAGGAGACAACCTTTGGCTAAGCGAATTCATCAATAATTTTAATTTGCCTGGATAGAAATAAGCAACACAAGAGATAAAATTATCCTCACCAAGTGTCAACACCAAACCGCCAAATTTCCCAAATGGAGGTTATCACATTCATGTTTTATTTTGTTAGAATTTTGATTTCTGAATTGTTTTCGTCCCTTTAACAGATTATAAACTCCCTGTAGCCTCAAATTTATACCATCTGCTTATGAGAACACAGTTTTATTGTGATCTACACACCTCACGACAGACTTGTTTTCAAATATGAATAGTGTTCATCATAGGATGTAAGTGTAGTTGGTCCTTGACCTTACATCCCACAGTAATCCCACAGTCAATTTGGCAATAGGAATCATTTGTTTCACCTACAAACCATAGGCAATCATTGTGCAAAATATGAACACCTTCGTTCAAAATCTAAAGGAGGGGTTTTTTAGCGATAGAACAGAATTTATGTATATTTGAACTTGATCTTTGACTCCAAGATCACATTAGTGCCAGGAAATTCACACAACATAAACACAACATAAACACAACATAAACACAACATAAACTATCATTGTGCAAAATATTAACACCATAGGAGGAAAAATGAGAGAAATTTACGCTGACCTAACCATAAATGAATGTTAAGTTTATTTGACCTTGACCTTTGAAATCAAGGTCATAGCGATAACCGGAAACTTTGTTGTCATCTACACACATGAATTTATTACTTATCAAATTAGAACAGTATATGCCAAATATATCCAGATGTTAGCGTCTAAGGCAATAAACCAGCTGACAGACGTCTAGATGGACAGACAGACAGACGCTTGGACTGAATATAATATACCAGACTATAAAAAACAAAACAACAACGTGGACATAATTCGCCAGATTTCACAAAATGACACACATAAAATCAAAATTTTAAAATAGAAGCATTATTTGTGTTGTTCAGTATACTTCAGTCTCCAGCAAGCACATACAAATTTTATCAAACCCTTCAGCGACAAAATTGTGTAATATAGGCATGTTTCTTCAATAAAATGACAATTTGTAATGTTATACATTGTAGTAAAGCGAAATAGATTTAAGAGGGATATTTCTGTTATTTTACCAATTTAGATTAGTAGTAGGTCCTGCCAAAATGACAAGTATACAATTCCATATATGCTATATACTATACAAAAAATGCTATACATTACCTTTTCAGCTATTGGTAAGTCAATTGAGTGTAATTAGACTTTGTCCACTAAATTAATTACATGATATTAATATGAACCTAACAAAGTCAAAAATGCCATAATGCAGTGTACTATACGCATAGCACATTCAATTAGAAAATGAAGCATTTATAATTTTGGTAAGTATAGTTCTTCAAAGTATGCTTGAGCATGCTAATATGTATGATTGGTGATAGTTATGCTTATTACATAAACAAATATGCAACATGCAGAGTGTTTTATGTGCAAGAGTGAAAATATTTCTCAAGAAGCTATTCTTTTTTGTGTAGTATACTTGAGCCTCCACCAATCGTTTGCACAAAGATTTTAACTCTTCAACGGCATAATTGAAGAGGACACATATTGCCCGTTAAGAAAATATAATCTTCGTCATGTTATACCTTTGAGTAAAACGATGTCGATTTTTAGAGGGATATTTCAGCTCAGTCTGTAGCCTATAAAGAACGAGTATGGGTTTCAGACACCGGTTTAAGCAGGCCAGATATATATGCTGGTGCTTAATTGTTTAGTGCTTTATATGTTAATACAGCCTTATTGTACATTAAGCGTTTAGGTACGAAAAAACATTTAAGTCTTTAAATTTGAGATAGGGGTCAACTGTTTTATTTGACAAAATTTTATCAGTGAAAGATCCCCTACTTCTTTAAATCTAGAAGCACCAAATGTGTGTCATGAACTCTGTAGGCCATTTGAGTAATTGCTTTCATTTTGATTGGCAGGTCTGGGATACAGCAGATTTGCTTTTTTGACGTTAATCTGTGTGTACCCATTCATTCGATGACTTAAAAACTCTGCTACCTAAGAATGTTTCAGTGACTAAAACTTTACGAAGCAATAAGGTCGTCGAGTTTAGTTGTACAATTAAAACTTAAGTGTTGACTTAAGAAGCCACTTCATGATGACATCATCGAAGCAAAGGAAGTTTACATTCAACTGTCTTTTGAATTATACAACAGGAAGTTAGTGTTGCGTTTTTAAAGCCCATCAGTATATTATGACTTTGGCGTCAACGGTTATCGGAGACTAATATTTCAAGGATTTTCTCATATAAAATACATTCAGAAACACATTTGACCTTGTTGTAAAGTGGATCAAGGTTATCCTAGGATCACTAGTCAAACATACATTGTAGAGTCCACATCAACAATACTACACATCAAACCACAGGGCCGTTGTTGACTCTTTAGTTCTGGAGAATAGTTTAAGGGTTTACCTTATATGTGCATGGAAGCCAGTTTTGTTTTGTGACCATTTTATATTGCCACATCTAATGGATGCACCATATAAAATCCGAGTTCGATTGGCCATGTAGCTACTGAGATATATATGTTTAAATATACTAATGAGCGAACTTGGCTGAAAGGTCATAGGTTAGGTGATTATCTAGTAAGCACAATGACTTTGGCTTCAATAGTAACTTTTCAAGATAATGCCCATCAACATGCATTAGGAAACTTTGACCTTGCCATAAAGTATGTTAAAAGTTACACCAAAAGTGTTACCACTTGTCTTCGTGTAACCTTTCAACAAGTTTTAAAAAAAAACATGTTATGTAAGATTGTATTGGTCCGGACAACTGTCCTGCCAGCCACGAGCGACAGTGACTTCATGTTTTGCTTACAAAGTTATCAGGGACTTTTAATCGATAGATCACTTGTGTATTAATACTATAGGATAGGATTAATACACAAGTGATCTATCGATTCGCGTTAGTTCAAGTGAAGTGTACACGTTAGTGTTTTACCTAGCAATTGTAACCAAAGTATTACGTCACTGTCCCTCTTCGTTGGCACGACAGTACAATGTAAAGTCCGTGCTCGATAAGAGTAGTGTGCCGAAACAGATTTACAGTTAGGGCTGTTTCACATATACACCGAATCCGAACCGAACCGAAACCGTAACGGCCACCGAATTGCATCGTTTCGTTTTCGGCAGACCTTTCACATATGAACCGAATCCGTGGACGAAATGTAAGAAAATGCCTGTATATTTTGGACTAATTTCCCTCTCAGATAGCAGAAATACCTTTACAATACAAATTGTTCCATGCCACTGCATTAAGTTCGTGGTCTTTATAGTCGCTCTGGGTCATTCCGTAGTCAATAGTATTGTGCTTGTAAAATAATCGCACAGTTGTCTCGCTGGAAATCTATCAATTGCTTTCATGATAACTAAGTTATATACAACGCACGTGGTTGTGTATGTGCAGATTTTATCAAAATTACCTGTCCTATTTGCTGAAATTCGGCCAACGAAACCAAAAAAAAAATAAAATCAAATTCGTGCACGTTTTCGGTTCGGCGTTCGGTTTCGGTTCGGTTTCGGCGCATATGTGAAAGCGCTCATAGGGTTTAAGGCATTTTAATTTTTCGGTTCGGTTTCGGTTCGGTTTCGGTGTGTATGTGAAATGGCCTTTAGAATTATGAAAGAAAACCATACATTTGTCCAATCAGGTGAATAAAATACCATAACGTGACCAACTACGTCTACTCTTATCGAGCACGCTGTTTTTTTTTTTTTTTTTTTTTTTTAACATTTATTATTGGTGAAATGTTGGCCTCAAGTTTTAGTAGTAAAGCAAGTGTATATACACGGGTGGTAAACCTAGGAACTACCACGAAATTGTGTTAACGTAATTTTGTTCCCAAGCCACATCCGGGACACGTCGTAGTAGTTTCCAGGCCGAAAATTGGATAAAGAAAGGTTGGTGTCACTTTCATTTTGGTTTTATTTTACAACTAAGAACGAAAAATTGCAAAATCCGACAATGTGGTTCCGTGTAAATATGTCTCAGCGTCCCCTCTAGCCCAAAATTTTGTTTGAAAAGTTATTTTCTTTCTTTAGATTCGTGTTTCCCCACTGAGCATCGGACCAATTTTCCCCAAAGTTCGAAGGATTTTAGCCCATATCTGTCAAATTAAATGGAATTTGATATCATTTGACGATGGAAATGATAAAAAGACCCTGAATAAACATTCCTACACAGAAAAAAAGATCTGAGCATTTACTCGTAAACAATTAGTGCCACGTTCGTCCTGTGTGGTAGTTTCCAGCTCATCGTGGTAGTTAAAATGCTATCGTGGTAGTTTCCAATACTTTGTAGGAATTTAGTAGTAGTTCACATCAGCAGATGTTCACTATTCAGGGGCTACTTCATTTTTATAAAGACAGGGTGTGGGGCCGAACCTTGAAAACCCCTCTTATTCATACGAAGACCTTTTCAAACAACCTTTTGTCAGATAACAAATGTCGACTGCCTGAATTTTAATTTTAGTGGGCTATTGAAATGATGAGAAGTATGAAAAGAAGGGATATTCACATATTTTGTTTTCGAATAAACATGCTTTTTAATCATCAAATAACATGCCCGTTCATCGTCGCACTCACATGTATATAAAAAGTGTCCCAACCCGAGGATATTTCCCTTTTTTCTGAAGCGCAAGTACTAACGATACTTTGGGCCAGTAGTCTTAGCCTGCCATTTTATCTTAAAGTTGACTGAACATGGTACAACGTAGCGAGTGACGCAATTTTTTATATCATTTTTTTGTCTGTTGCTTGGTCCACCACCACTCAACTGATGACCTTCTTTTGCTTTAGATTTCCAGAGGAGTTGTTTAGCAGTCCAGGGCATGATCTCCACCTGTCAAGCATCACATTGAATCTCTTGAGTCCCCAGCTTAGCTTCTTCATGGTGTTGAAATGTGATTAATTTGTTTACCGTGGTAATCAATGGACGAGTTCGAGGGTTATCATGCAAAACAAACAACCACTATAATGTTTTGTAACACTTCAGAAACGTATCTTACAAAGTCTTGTAAACTACCACGATAGCATTTTAACTACCACGATGAGCTGGAAACTACCACACAGGACGAACGGGGCATGAATCGTTTACGAGTAAATTCTCAGATTTTTTTTCTGTGTAGGAATGTTTATTCAGGGTCTTTTTATCATTTCCATCGTCAAATAATGTCAAGTTCCATTTAATTTGACAGATATGGGCTAAAATCCTTCGAAAAATGGGAAAAGTTGGTCCGATGCTCAGTGGGGAAATACGAATCTAAAGAAAGAAAATAACTTTTCAAACAAAATTTTGGGCTAGAGGGGACGCTGAGACATATTTACACGGAACCACATTGTCGGATTTTACCATTGTTCGTTCTAAGTTGTAAAATAAAACCAAAATGAAAGTGACACCAACCTTTCTTTATCCAATTTTCGGCCTGGAAACTACCACGACGTGTCCCGGATGTGGCTTGGGAACAAAATTACGTTAACACAATTTCGTGGTAGTTCCTAGGTTTACCACCCGTGATATAAGGTTACGCCGACTGTGACTGGTGGCAGCTAAGCCGCCACCCCCACTTGTGTTAAATTACACAATTATTTTACAGTTACCCATGGACAGTGTGATAGAATAGCTGACCGCCATGATATGACTGGACAAATGTTGAGAAGGGCGTTAGGCTCCAATATTTTCTTCTATCAAACAAGGATTTTGTCACGGTTTTCAGGGAGCGAAATTCGGCCCCGTCTCAATGGAAATTAACCCTTAAAGCGCCACCTATAATTTGCAGAAGACGACGATTGCAAATTTAACCGGTTTTTTTTTTTTTTTTTTTTTTTTTTTTTTTTTTTTTTTTTTTCAAAAATAGCAAATAAGGCATGATATTTTATGAGAATCGCCTGCTGGCAGACGATTCTCATGTAATATCAAGCCTTATTTTTGTCGAAAATTGGGAAAGCTGACGCAAAATGTGTCGTCTGCTGCAGTAGTGATTGGCGCTTTAAGGGTTAAGTGATTTTCCCAATTTTGAAAAAAAGTCCCAATCCTAAAAAAAAAAAAATATTCAGTCACCACACACACTACACAAGCATTATATGTGACAATCTACCGCCTTTGCATCTTATTTCTCCTTCAATTTAATGACAATAGTATGTGTACAGGTAATAACTAATTTGTTGTTTTAATTGAGCGAAGCAGTATGACAAATTTCCAAAAGAGGTTTACCGCCCTAGGGCCCCTTCCCAAAATTGCAAAAAAATCCCTGACATACCTCGGAAGGTCCTGTATATCATTATTGATATACTTCTGTTTAAGAACCTCGGCAGACTCTAATCTTCTACCCGAACTTGACTCTATAATATTCGACTCCCTGTGGGCGATTCGTTCGCTGCTGATGGCAGGTGATAGCCAGTTCACGTATTCTATGTCTTGGGAGGAATTGTTCAGTTCCGTCTTATCTAAATCAAAAATAGCAAAAACTGAGTAAGACCAGGAAATGCCAAGATTACAGACCACAGACCAAACAGACAAGATTTTATTTTACTTACATGATATTTTATCTCTTAGAATGCTGTTCTGTTTTTAACGTATTTCACGGAGGGCCGAAAGTAAGAAAGAGTGCTTAGATCAGGGATCGATACAATCAAGCATCACACCTGACCCAGGATACCAATGGGAAAGTGACAACGTCACAATTAGACATCACAAACGAGAGCCAAGAGGCAGCAGGTGACCACAAGGCATCAACAAACAGATTTGCATTAAAGCATAACAAAACAAGACAGAAATATCATAAATGATCCACAAAAGAAGCGGTCAGTAAAACATATTTTACTGGAGGGCATAAACCGGTTTAACGGTGCACCAACCTCACCCTTAGTTCAGATGTGGATCAAGACACATAGATGTTTGGTTTGCATGAAAGACCCCTAACTTATCCTCCCTCGAGGGTACGTAACGGCGTTTCTAAGGAATCCATTAGCCACTTACGATTTTCCAGTGGGGGAGGTCTAGACCCTTTATCCCCACCTGGATCCGCCCCGATATAGCGATATTTTAGTGAAAAACATAAACTTTATTTATAACCGTTTGTTTTGATGCAATCACACTTGTTATTGTGTTAGCATGGATCTGTGGCGTCAGCGTCACATTATGTAACGTCCGCGTCACGTTATTAAAGTAGATCCTCGATGTACATCCGAGGTCTGATTCAGCGTAATTCCACGGAATTGGTCGAGGCAGTTCCGATTGTCACTTACGGTGAAAAGCTTGTTCCAGGTGCTCGTCTACTTCTATGATTGGTGAGAGCCTCAGTGAGAGCGGTGGTAGGCGTGGAAAGGGCGAACCCAGAAACCCAGCCATCCCTAATTAAGCCTACAAAGTAAACAAATCGCATTCACTTCAGTGTGCATCTACAGCACATAACAAATGGGCCGCGACATGAGATTTCCAACAATGTGGCATTTTGATAGTGTAGACTCAGACGAGCCTGTAAAGCCTCCTTTTAAGCTTAGAAACTCCAAATGCTGTTCGGTCAGTAGCTTAACAGTCATAGAATATTCAAGCGACTAGCAAAGGCTCTGATCAGTCTGCGCTTATGCGCAGGCTGGTCTGAGCATTTGCTGGTCGCACATACCACATTGTTGGAAATCTCATGTCGTGGCTCAAATACTTCACAATTGTCAGGCTGGAGAACCACTGTACTCGAACAGCGCAGTCATGATGGGTTGATTGCAGTCGACGAGTGCAAAAAATATACTGTTCTTTACGACTATCAATTTTCATGATGATGTTTCCATTTGGAATTGTCACTTACAGCTAATCCAGACAGAGATGCATTCAAACCATTATGAAAGATTCTTCTAAACCTCTTGTCAAACTATTAACTCACCATTCATATTCATTGAAGGATTATAAAGTTAACTGGCAAGCATATAAAAGATTTTAATATGTGTTTCTTTAACTTATCACAAGGTGTTGATATGATAATGAAGTTTGGTTAGGCTAGGGGTATGTTGATAACTCCCTTGATTATTTGAGAAATGATTTTGTTCGTAGTTTCCTCTTATCTTCATCAAAAGCTATGTTCATAATCTCTTCACAATAGAACCTGGACAAATAGTTTCATTTCCAACAGGTTCCTTGTATTGTCACATGTGAAGTACGTATAGCACTTGTTTTGTAAACCAATCACTGATGAAGATTGAAAGCAAGATAAAAGAAATCGGCTCTACGGTTCTTTCAAAAGTTAAGAATCAACTTTCCTATCCACCATTGAATTTGAAAAGAATATTGGAAGATAATTAACAGTTTGGGAGACACTTTCATAATGGTTTGTATGGGTATCTTCTAGGATTTGCTGTAAGTATTTTAGTCCATTGTGGCTCAATTGGAACATTTAAATTGCAAAACTAGCTAAGTACCAGCCAATTTCTGTGTAGCCAGTGGAATGTTATGTGGCCACAATGTGTTCACAGACTAATGAGTGCGCTATTAAAGTCATTATTATATTAATGGCTTCAAATAACGAAGAATACGAATTAATGAAGGATTTGAAAGTTTTACATATTTCTGTTTATTTCTTGCCCCGTATATATGGAGGCTGAAAATCACCTAAAAACTAAAACATATTTCTTCTATCATATAGAAAGCGAAAAAGGGAGAGTGTAACTGTCATCACTTACCTCACGACAAAAGGATTCAGACAAAACCGTACATTATTTGCAGCTCGCGTAAAAAGACCAGAGCGGAGGTTTTATAATACCTTGTTAAAGCACCGAAAGCAGGAAAGTTTAAGGTTTTAGGCGATATTTCAGCCTCCATATACAGAGCCGGAAAGACCCTCATAATATTTCCTTTTCAGAGCCGCTCTGTTCATGACGTTCCCTACCCGTGTGAAAGGTTTCGTGCGTACTGTATTCATTATGTCCATCAATTTCAACAGATCATAAAAAACTAAAATACCGACAAATACAGAAGTTTCTTGCTTTAAGTCTTGGTTGTATTTATCATGCTTATGAATGTTAAGATGCCAAACAATTGTTGATATTTTAACATTTATGAGCAGGATAAAGTTCGTGGCATGATAACAGTTTTATAAACCTCGGAACACTGATAAGATCTAGTGACATTGAGTTTGCAAAAAGAAAACTTTGTCTGAGGCGAAGCCGAGGCAAAATCAAAAATATTATAAGGCAGGTGCACCACCAAAGATCAATGTCGTTTGTATCATTTATACAGATCAACTGCATTTAATTTAAACTACTGTTTACTCAAATGTCATGAATGTGTCTCGTTACCAGCACCTCTATTTCGAATGGCCCGGGCGGGAGTACTCGATTTCGTTTTAAACTGAGAAAGTCTATTTATCTATTTTATCTATCTTCTGATACAGGCTACGCCCTCGCAGGTAATATGCGTCTGCGTTTACGTATAAAAAAAGAAAAAGGGTGAAAGACTTCAATTATAGTGAGCCTGTTCAAGAAAGAAAGAAAAACAAAGAAAGAAGAAACGAAATGTGGTGAATTTAAGGCAAGTCGGCATAATAAACGTTGTATTATAAACCCTATTACATAAATTAGACTATTATGGGATAAGAGGGTCCACCCACAAGTGGATCAACTCGTGGCTCTCTGGGCGCTCTCAACAAGTAGTTTTAGATGGTCAAGCCTCAGATCCAGTCCCAGTGTTATCCGGTGTACATCAGGGGTCGGTTTTAGGACCGTTCCTGTTCCTTATTTTTATAAACGACTTGCCGGATAACACCAGGTCTTCTGTTCGCCTGTTCGCGGACGATTGTGTCCTGTATAGGAACATATATTCAATTCAGGACTGTTTGACCCTGCAAGACGACCTCACTAGCTTAGAAAAATGGGAATCCGATTGGCAAATGAAATTCAATGTGGCCAAATGTCATTCCATGAGAGTGACTCAGCATCAGCAGCACAAACACATACTCTTTGACTAGTCCCTTCACAACCAAACCTTTAAAAACGTTTAGTCGGCAAAATATCTTGGTATAACTATCTCTGATAATATGGATTCGGGTCAGCACATTTCAGAAATTTCTTCCAAAGCAATTAAGACACTTGGTTTCCTTCGCAGGAGCTTGGCTTTTGCACCTAAGAGTACGAAGGAACTTGCATACAAAACTTTGCAGCACCCATCTGGAGCCCTTACTCGAAACTTCAGATTAACCAGGTAGAGAAAGTTCAGAGGACAGCAGCCCGCTGGACCTGCAGGAGATGGCGAAACACAAGTAGTGTCAGCGAGATGCTTGAAGAGCTTGAATGGCCATCTCTTGAGGCCCGTAGGGATCGGTCCACCCTTGGTACATTCTGGTGCTGTGTCTATAGAAAACGACAAGTACCTGACCCCTGCTCACAGTTTGAAATCTACCAGGTCATCACATAGTGCCCAATATTGTAGATACCGGACACACAGTGATGCCCTGAAGAACTCATTTTTTCGCCGAACTATTCCACAGTGGAATGGTCTTTCTCCTTCGGTGGTCAATTTCCAGACTACTGAGGAGGTTGGGGCACTCATCATTTAGTCAAAACACAGCCGAAAGATTTTTCTTGTTTTTGTTTTTTGTTTGTTTGGTGTTTTTTTCTGCAAAATTCCAAATTCGCACTCCCTGGCGTAGTTGTTGTTGTTGTTGTTGTTGTTGTTGTTGTTGTTGTTGTTGTTGTTGTTGTTGCTGTTGTAGCAAAAGATAGATAAGATAGTGTATAGAGCAATTGGTTTGCAAGCCAGTGTCACGGGTTTCAGACCTGCATCGCATATTTTCCACCATAAGAAAGACAGGTCCAACTTTATGGGCCTCGACGTGACAAAACCTGTCTTCAGGGTTTTCGACAAGACCTGTCTTCTCAGCTAGAAAAAAATGAAATTTAGCTTGTAGCAAGTCTAGATATGATGTGATTATAACAAAAGGGCTGATCAGACTGCGCGTATGCACCGAGGCCCATTTATGGCAATAAATAATTATTCGCACCATCTCCAAACTGTAAAGTCGATTTTATCCCAATTCGAGGAAATATAGAAATAAACCTACATGTTCGATTTCAATCCATTGTTAGCTTTCCATTGTTAGATTTCTCATCTCTTCTTTACTGCGAAAGGTGCAATGTTCTTCATGTTCAACACGAGCTACGATCACGTAGCTTGCGACTCCATGACAATAACGTCACGTCTATTTAACGTTGACGTTCATGTATTTAACGTTGACGTTCTTGACGTCTTTCCTACTATTGATTTCACGCAAATAACTAACTAGCCTGTGTGTCTTACGTATGCATCTGGTTTAAAGTGTGCCGTTGTGCATCGAATGTATCTCGAAGCGAAGCCAATATATTTCTTTTCGAGTTGCAGTCTACAGTTATAGACGAAGAATCGCTAGAGCAGTGACGTATCAGCTACTTCCAGGATACAGTGCCAATTCTAAGCATTGCTGTACTAGCAACTTCACACTATAGTCGTCATGAGAAAGTATATGTTGTTGTTATTGTTATTTCAAACTATTAATGTGCATATCAACCTGCGCGTCTGTACAGTCTCGTCGACGTCATTACTTTTCTACTGCTCAGAGTGTATCGAATTAAAACCTAAGTGCTGCCTTCAAATAACAAAGGTGAAGACCAGCCAATGTATCCGCCTATATTGAGAAAAGCATGCATGCAATTTCAACTCCCTATAAAAATTAAAATGCTGAAAAATAATGAGTATTCTTGCTTCAGAACTCTCAGATTTTGAATTTACAATGCTTATGAATGTCAAAATGCCAACAATTGTTGGCATTTTAACATTTATGATCATGATAAATTTTCATTCTCAGTTGATGAGCATGAAAAAAGTTATATAACCTCGGGGCCTGCATTCGCATCCGCACAATCTGATCAGCCGCGGTCGATGGTATTCGATCCCTAGAAAGCATATGCCAGCTGGACTGGATTTTTTTTGCAAGCGGTCTGGGAGAAAAAATTCATTTGTATCAGGTAATAGTATAACTATACAGATGTCAAATGAGGGTTGATGCCAGAAACAAACGTGGTGCAAAATTTTTTCAGACGACAGTTTGTTACCCCATGAAACCACTGAAAATGTATTGTAATATAAATGTGTAAACATTCAACACAGTCTCAATATGTAAGAGAGTGTATTGACTTCGCATGGGTTTATATGAAAGCTAAACACGAAATCTATGACAGACTTCAGTCAAAAAGAAATTAAACTACATTTGGTGCATTGGTTGTACCCCACCCATCCGTTTTTCCATATAGGCGTTGTTTTGTAATATGAGCAAATTACTACCATTTTAGAATTTTGTGTTTCAGCTACATGGATTATGATGAGAAACAATTACTGGCAGTTACAACAGATGACTACATTGTATAGTGAACCAATACCCGACCCACTATTAGATGCAGGTTCCTCTATGCGAATATATATTTCATTATACATAGTTTGTTTCATGGTTGGAAACATGTTATAAGTCCCAGATTACTCTAACTGGAAAATAAGGTCTGGATGTGACACTCTCTGCTATAGTTAGTTTGGATTCAAATTTGAATGACCGTTTGGAAATAAGGTTTAATTGTTCTGCTCTTGCTTTTTATTGGGATGATAGTATAATTAAGCATATAATGTAGTTAGCAGTACTTAATGCTTTTTGAACCAAGAAATTAAATATTTTACAAGGGATTATACATGATTTATCCACCAATCACAGTCTATATGTACATGCTAATTACCAAATACAAGTATGCCACAAAACCATTACTGGGTCAGATTATCTGACCACGAAAATAATACACAAAAAGCACCATACACTGTTTATATATACACCGTACATATGAAAAGATGTAGTGCGTACACTGAATAGTATTGGTCCTTAGATTGGCTGTATAGACCCCCCCTCCCTCCGCCAAAGGGGCAATTTTGTACACTATGATTTTCTAAGATTGCCCTTTATATACCTCAAAATGACAGACATTGGATCTCTTGCAGCTGCAGTGATCGCGAGTAACAATTGGGTAACGTATGTTACTATTAAATTGGCTTAAAATGATACCATTGAAGATTATAAAGTATTCTTATTCACATTGTTTTACCATGTGACTGGCTGTTTATTTATGCAAGGAATTATAATAATAATAATGGTTCTACTTGTCACATACATTATTTCCATGTACTAACCAACCTCTGTAGCTGTGCAGCCTGGGTTTAACCCTTAAAGCGCCAAGAAAAAAATGCAGCTGAAAATGTCGTCTGCTGAAGTCGTCTGCTGCAAATAATTGCCTAGCATTACTGACGAGTTAAGTATAGAAGCAAACAGCATGGACCCAGAACAGACTGCTCATGTAGGAGAAGTCTGATCTGGGTCCATACTGTTTGAAATAGATGCTTCTTAAACATTTCAGCAGACGAGAAAAGCAGACGACTTTTGTTGCGATTGGCGCATTAAGGGTTAATCCTTACCTAGTTGCAAACCTTGAATCACGTTGTGGCTTATTTGGGCCCGACACGAGGAAACCTATCTTCGGGGTTTCCGACTAAGGTGATACTAAAACCAGTCAGCACAGCTACATAGACTAGCTAGAATGTTGAAAATTTGCGTGTAGCAAGTGAATTCGTTTCCTGTCCAGAAAGCGAATACAAAAAGTGCTGATCAGACTGCGCGAATTCGCATGCGCAGGCTGATCTGCGTGTTTGTTCTTCGCATTCGACAATGTCAGGTTTTCTCGCATCTATGCCTATGACACCTTACTGAAAGGTCTATAACTACTACAGAGTTAAATTTCTGATACTTTATTACCTCCCCAGTGAAAATTGGTACATGTAGTGTATGCCGTTTGCTCTATTTACTGGTCCGATACCAGTCTATCCTACATGAAAAGATTGTACCTCATCACTGAAAACGAGTACGCTAGCTCCCTAACATAGATCTTCTTGTGACCGTGGATGCGGCGTACTTAGATGATGCGAAAAATTGGGTGTAAACATAAATTGCTAAAACATATTGAGGTCAACATTTCTCCAGAGTTAACGTTAAGCATTTCTACCTGTTATTGTCGGTCCTGATCTGGGTCCAAACTGCCCATTGCCTTGCGCAGGCGCGATACTCAAAGAATCGACAGTATTTGAAAACGCTTCATATCGTAAGCTGCTTGCAAATGTTAGCAGCAGGCGACAAAATCGCTGCTAGCAAGGAATTTAAACGTTACAAATTTTCGGTAAATATGTTGAAAATTGATGCTATATGTTCGCCAAAAGTCAAGCCTTAAATACCGGTATGAGTCGCACTACTAATAGATAATCAGAAGGAGTCAACTTAGGAGATTGGAGCCAAACTGGAGTCTGTCTTGGTAACGCTGAAAAATGCTGGTGAGCCATGCAGTGGCGGGTCCAGACGGATTGAACCGGGGGTTCGATCAGGAGGTTCGCTTGAACCCCCTCCCCGCCCCACGTTTTGAAATATACTATGAAAATTTAATAATTTGGTCTCATCGAGACCAAATTATTTCATTTTCATGGGATGTTTAAGAAAAATGAGATAAAAATCAGCAAAGCTGACCCCACACCTTTATATATATGAACCCCCTTTCCAGAAATCCTGGATCGCCCCTGGTGGACCGTATTTCCAGCCATAACTGCCTTGCTGCTGAGTAATATTTCAAGGGCGGATCCAGGATTTTCTGGAAAGGTGGTCATATGTTTTTTTAAGGCCAGGGGATTCGCTTTGCTTACTTTAACTCGCCCATGAAAATGAAATAAGTTGGTCTCACTGAGACGACGAACGTTACCCGTTTATAAATTTAGGATCCGTGCTGAGACCAAATTATTTATTCATTTTCATAGGAGAGGAAGGGGGGTTTCAAGGAACCCTCTCTGGACCCGCCACTGAATTAGGTATATACTGGATCCGAGATATTCACTTCTAAAAATGTGTGTTCATATAGGCCTAGTTTAGATCTATTTTGCTGTTGAAATTGCAAGAAATTTACAAAATATGTAACCTGTGCAAAACTGCACAGGTTTTATATTCTGTATCCTTATACACCCTTAATCCAATCCTTCTTAGTGACACGTACTAATTATAATTAACCCTCTCAGCCAACCCAATGCGACCACATAGGACTTGTTGAACGCCCCTCTGATCTGAAGAACTTGGCATATTTTGATTGGTTATTCGTGCGCATTAATTCTGAAATAAACTTCATTAAAAGAGGGCTCAATGCAAAGTAATATTGCGTCGAATTGTTGGTAAATGTTGGCAAATGATACAAATTCAGGACATTGTGTTGCCAAGCTTTTGGAAACTAAACACAAAGAGTAAACAACGTGGCTCATCTTACTATTTTTCACAGCGGAGTAATTTCCTGCTTTGCAGTGCGGTCGCGTGTAACGAAAGTAGAAAAGCGAAAAACGATGGGTCGCTTATTCTGGGTTTTGCTTGTGTTTTCCCTTTTGACAGTTGAATTCGTTAACAGCGATGATCAAGAAGATGAAGGCGACGAGGCTCGTAAGTATAACGCCAGTTTTACCTGCGTGAAGATCACATCCCGCCTCCTAGAAGACTCGGCGCCAGCAATTTCGGCCCAGCACTGATTTCAGTGAAATCATTGTTTCTTCTGGGTTATGCTCCTGTATTTCTTTGTGTTTTCTATTTAGGCAGTGGCTACTGGCCATGGATTTCAGGTCGCGTCATCATGACATAGCACCATGCGGGGGGGGGGGGGGGGGGGGGGGGGTGGCCTGATATTTTCATATATGATCCGT